>CM061920.1:286534277-286757868 GCA_031002005.1 Vandiemenella viatica
CCAAAAAATAAAAAAAAAACCACAGATCTCCCATTACACCCCTTAATTTTTATACATACCCACATTTTTATCCGATTAAGATGAAACTTTGGACATGTATAATCAAAAATAAATAGAAAAATACTGTCAACGTTTTGTTTGAAAAAACTGAAGCCCTCTCCCCCTATCCACCCCCTAAATTTTTACCAATGTTCTTTATCCAAAGCTACAGTCGACACCATTTAACTGGTCTCCATTGAAGTTTGCATATACTTGTAATTTTTCATGGAGAAGGTTTCTGACAAAAAAAAACAACAACAAAAAAAAAAAAAAAAAAAAAAAAAATAAAAAATAAAAAATAAATAAACAACCCCATGTTTCTCCTTACATCCCTTAATTTTATAGAAATCTACATTTCTTATCTGATTCTTATTGAACTTTGCCCATGTATACTTTAAAACAAAGAGAAAAATCCTGTCAACATTTGGTTTACCAATGCTTAACCCCTTTCCCTCCTTCAACACCATTAAATTTTGTCAATGTTCTTTATAAAAAGCTACAGTCGCGATCGTTTGACCGAGCAAGTTGGTGCTTATATATATTTTTTCCCGAAGAAGGTGTCTGACCAAGAGATCTAAAAACCACCCCCTCTCCCCATTAAACCGCTTAATTTTTATACACAACCACAGTTTGTATCCGGTTTATTAAGAACTTAGCAAATATTTACTACAAAACAAAGAGAAAAATACTGTCAACACTTGGTTTGCAAAAGCTAAACCCCTCTCCACATTTCCACCCCCTTAATTTTTGTCAATTTCTTTTTAGAAAGCTACAGTCGACACCAATTGACCGATTTTTATGAAAGTTGGCACATATATATATAATTTTTTATGGATAAGATTTCTGACCAAAAAATCAACAACAAAAACTACCCTAGCTCCCCTTCCCTTAATATTTGTATAAAACCCACATTTAATTCGATTCAGAGGAACTTCGCCTGCGTATACTTTAAAACAAATAAAAAAAGAAAAATACTGTCTACATAACTTTCACAAAAACGCAAACCCTATCTCCCTTTGTACCCCTTTGATTAAGCTAAGGTTTCTTTCTGATTTCGAAGGAAGTATGCACATGTGTACTGCAAAACAAACAGAAAAATACTGTCTACATTTGGTTTCCAGAGTCCAAACTCCGCTCCTTCTTTTCCATCCTTTAATTTACAGTTTCTATCCGATTCTGAAGGAAATTTGCACACGTATACTTTAAAACATACAGAACAATTGTGTTTAAATTAGGTCGCAGAAGAAATTTGCACACGTATACTTTAAAACATACATAACAATTGTGTTTAAATTAGGTCGCAGAAGCCCAACCCCTCTTTCCTTCTACCCCCTCCCCTCCTAATATCCAATGTTCTTTATAGATACCCACAATTTTATCGATTTCCATGGAACACTGCCCATGTTTACTTAAAAACAAAGAGAAACATAGTGCCTACATTCTGTTTACACAACCCTACCACTCACTCCCTTACCCCATTTAATTTTTGCAAATGATCTTTACACAAAACTACAGTTTTTATCTGGTTTCAATGGAAATTTGCACATATATACTTTAAAACAAAGAGAAAAATACTGCCCACACTAGCTTTACAAAACCAAACTACTCTTCGCCTCCACATCCCTTATTATTTTTATACATACCTACAGTTTTATCTGATATCAATAGAAATTTACACACGTATACTTTAAATCAATCAGAAAAGGCAGTCTACATTTGGTATACAAAAGCTCAATCCCTCTTCCCCTTTACCGTCCCCCTTTTAATTTCCAATTTTCTTTACAAAAATCCACAGTTTTAAATCCCGTCAAAATCAATTAAGCTACTTTTAAGTCATGGCATAATATGTGTAAAATAAATGTGTTATAATGTCTCAACATGTACTTCAGATTTCAACTTGGATCCCAAGCTTTCACGTTGTGAAATCCAGTTAAAAATCTATATTTTCAGATATATTCCAGAGACAGATTTCTGTATGTGGTATCTATTAATGCCCAGATGTTACATGTTTCGGTTATCGACCAGCAGCTTGAACAGATGTTATGATAAGATCGAAACATAGCCTGGACCAAATTGTAAACTGACATTCACCCTGTTCTGGAAGTTGTTGTATATAAAGACAGAATTCTTCTTTGAAGGCAAACGCTTTAATCTTTAAGCTACCAGGAAGTTCGCAAGATGGGAACTGCTGCGGCATATTTAAAATACAAAACAAACTGTAATACCACTAAAAATTTAAAAATAAAATAATTGTTCAAAAAAACATAAAAACCACCAAAAAAAAGCACTAAAAATTTTAAAATAACATTATACCTTGCATAGGAAAAAGAAAATCTAAATGGACAATATTTTACATTACTGTCATTGAAATTTTTACTTTAATTAGTTATTTTTGGAGTCGGTGCCAGCGAAAGCAAGAAAAACAAAAAGATAAAAACAATAATGAATAACAATAATACATAAAAAATCATGTTACTGCTTTCCTACAATTAATGCTAGAAACATGTTTCAACAAAACTGAAACATACAGATGATACGCCGATATTATACTAACTGTAACTCGTTTACTACATGATGCGACCTACCAACTGACACTGTAGCGCCAGAGATATGCCTGGATGACCAATAAGGCCAAGCCACAGATTAAAATACTGTTAATTTGTTTCCCTAAGCTGTCTCCCGCAATAACACTATTTGCTTCACGATATGCTGTAAAATATTGGGAGTTTTTGTTCGTACTCCCTGTTTCGCCTCTAACACCAAAAGAAGTTCAGTAATTCGATCTTCGTGATTTGACAGCTGGCACCGACTGCAAAAATAACTAATTAAAGTAAAAATTTCAATGAAAGTAATGTAAAATATTGTCCATGTAGATTTTCTTTTTCCTATGCAAGGTATAAAGTTATTTTAAAATTTTTAGTGCTTTTTTTTGAAGGTTGTTTTTATGTTTTTTTGAACAATTATTTTATGTAGGATTTTAGAACACATCGTCTATTCAAATGTCATGCTGTTTTTGGATGAAGATGAGCTTTTAAACCCAAATCAACATGGATTCAGAAAAGGCCGATGCTGCGAAACACAACTTGCACTTTTAATTCACGACTTGTACCGTATTATAGATGGGCAATCTCAGGTTGATATAGTTCTATTAGATTTTAAAAAAGCTTTCGACACTGTGCCTCACACTGAGTTACTTAGGAAACTTCGTGGCTACGGCATATCTAGACAAATATGCGTCTGGGTTGCAGACTTTCTGAATGGCAGAACACTGTGTGTAGTTCTCGACGGTGAGAGCTCATCATTTACCGAGGTGAGGTCCGGGGTTCCCCAGGGAAGCGTGATAGGGCCTCTGTTGTTTCTCATATACATTAATGATTTGTCTGACATAATAAGGGGGATGAAAAGATTATTTGCCGATGATGCTATTATTTATCGTGAAATAAAAACCCAGGAAGACTGCGCTTTGTTACAAGACGATATTATGAAAATAATTGCGTGGTGTAAAGACTGGTAGTTGGAGTTAAATGCTAACAAGTTCCAAGTCATGTGTATAAGTAAAAAGGTGACACCATTTAGCTCTGAATATACAATTAATGGTACCGTCGTTAGAACTGTGGATTCCGCTAAATACCTAGGGGTAACAATTTGTAATAATTTGTCGTGGAATGAACATATCGAGAATGTAATTGGGAAAGCAAATCGTGTGCTCCGATTTCTAGGTCGTAATTTAAAACAATGCACTCCTGAAGTTAAATCGATTGCATATAAGTCACTAGTGCGTCCTCACTTGGCATATTGTTGTTCCATGCGGGGTCCCCATCAAAAGGGTTTAATGGAGGTATTAGAGAGGGTCCAGAGAAGGGCCGCCCGATTCATGACAGGTATATATAGTTGGAGGGAAAGCGTAAGTGCGATGCTGAATTTCACTGCGAGCAGTATTCGTATATACGTGCATGCTAGCAACTTTCTCGTGTATGTGATTTCTGTTTTGCTTACTCAGCGAAGGTATGCGGTATAACTTGCTTCTCTTCTTTGGGGATCCCTGGCACCCCCATTCCGAGGCTTTAGGGATTTAACCACTACACGGCCCACTCCTGCGGGAGTGGAACCCCCTGGTGAGAGCTTAGGGTTGTTTCTGATCCGGATACCTCACGGTGGCAACCAAGGATCAGAACAACACTCTTGTTGTGTTGGTGGACACTTCCTCAGTCAACACTGATGTCTACAGCATCATGAGCAGCAACGGCGCCCCGGTTGAAAGACCGGAAAATGACCTGGAACTCAACAGAAAACCAGACACTAACCAGCTGGATCTGGATTCTCCAAACAATCAAGAAGAACATCAAGAGGAGCAAATGGAAGTCGCTGGAACGAATGAACTGCATCATCTGCCTTCTGAACAACTAGAAGAAGGTCCTGATCGAACCCGAAAGCTAACACTAGGTTCGCCCACAGATGTTACGAACGTGAAGAAGCGCATTGCAGCCTACAACATCATCACCGGAAAAGTGACCCAGCCCAAGAAGGACCATAAGAAAAACAAGAAAGTTATTGACTCAGATGGATATATCCAACAACCTCGCCACACCGCGCCGGCAGGTAGGCTCACTACTGCTAGAACAAACAAGGAGAACCTGACAAATCTAGCCACCATCAATAAATATGAACAGCTCGCTGCAGAAGAAGAAACTGCAGCTCCTAAAACACCCAGTGAACCCAAGCCAGCTCCCATTGTTATGACCTATAGAGAAGATTACAAGTCTCTTGATATCTTGCTCAGAAAGATTTGTAAAGCCGGCCGCGAGGTTAAACCATCTGGCCGTGAACTATATAAGGTTATGACAAGAACCACAGCAGATTACATGCTGTTACAGATTACCTCTCCAGACATGAACTGCCCTTCTATTCTTTCCCGGCAATACCTGACAAACTGCTGAAGGTAGTTATAAGAGGCTTACCTTTTAATATGCTTCCAGAACATGTCAAAGAAGAACTTGAAGACATAGTCTCCAGGACTGTTGCCCGCCTCAAGTCACCAAAATCATATAAGGAGATTCCTCTTATACTTATCGTACTAACGGATACAGTGGAAAACCGGAAAATTTTCCAGATGTGACCTCTCTCTGCTCAGTCAGAATCACCACTGAAAATCTACGCACTTCACGGGGCCCACCTCAATGTTATGGATGTCAAGCTGTAGGGCATATCACTAGGCACTGCTCTATGTCTTACAAATGCGTCAAATGTGCGGGTGAACACCTACCAGAGACTGCACCACTGTTAAGTTAAGAAGCACCTCCGAAGTGCGCAAACTGTAAAGGCAAACATGTTGCCAGCTACAGGAAATGACAGGCATTTGCCCGCTTAAATGAAAGGCAGAAGTTTAATAATGCTACCTACGCAGCTTTAATGAAAAAGAAACGCCTGCAACAACAAAAGCAGATGTCTCAAGATGAATTTTCGGCGCTTCCAACGCAGCAAAACCCAGCTGCAGAAGCTGAACCAGAGTATGCCAACAACAGCAATCCTACAGATCAAACCTACAGCACGGCCCTGACAAAGGAAATACCTAGCCGACCGAATAACAACCGTCGAGGAAGGAACACACCTGCAGGAACAGATGAAAACCAGAACAACACCATTGATCTCCAGACGGACAGATCAGAACATAATGATATCACTGTCCTGTTAAAAATGGTACAGTCCATGCTTACAGCTGTCACTACCCTAATAACAAAAATAACTAACCTTACAGACCTTCCGCAGCAAATATCAGCTGCAGTGCAGTCGGCGGTCGAGACCGCACAACAATAAGTTATAACAACCGAATAACATGGCCAGTAAGATTCACGAGCTGACCATATGTGAATGGAATGCCAATGGCATTTGGAGACAAATGGGGGAGTTCGTCGAATTTCTACGTGACGAACAGATTGACGTGTGTCTCGTTAACGAAACTCATCTAAAGCCGGGAGTGCGTGCGGCTGCCCCCAATTACAACTGCTACCGCAACGAACGCCAAACCGCAGGTGTAGGCACTGCGTATTTACATTCGCTCCTCAATTAACACCATGAGGTTGCTCTTCCCCATTCACCAGCTTAGAAGCCACAGCAGTGTCTGCTGAAACAACCAGAGGCCACTTGCTCCTGATTGCTGCCTATCGTCGACCAAAAGGCAGAGTGAACGAAGATGATATTGCTGCACTACTTCGCCTGCGTGGATACGTCTTCATTGCGGATGACTTTAATGCAGAGCACCACGATTGGCACTCGCGCGTTACAAATACGGCAGGCCAAGGCAATGATGGAGTAGTCTGGGGGCCTACTGAACCAACAATTTTCCTACTGGGCGACTCCCAGATGTTCTGGATATTGTAGTCACCAAAGATATAAAACATACCATTGCGGTTTCTACCAAGACGGCGCTCTCATCGGACCATGTCCCAGTTATTTTCTACTTAGCTGAGGGAGCTGCACATCATAGTAGACGTCACAGAAACCTCTACCACATTAACTGGGACAACTATAAAAACAGTATCTTGCAACAACTTCAAAATGTCACTCCACCTGAAAACTCTGATCCCAGCACAGCAATTAAAAACCTCTCCCGCTGGATCAATGAGGCAGCCGACACCGCCACTCCGCCCTCCGGACAAACCATCAGAGCCGCTCCAAGCAACTCCCACCACGCATTAGAGAAGCCATAACAATAAAAAACAGCTTCACAAGAGAATGGCAGATCACCAGAAAGCCTGCAACTAAATGTCTCATCAACAGGATGCAAAGGCAAATAAAAGCTGATGTCCAACAGCATCGGAATCGTGAATGGGCTGGTCTCCTGGCGACAATCAATATCGAAGATGGCTCTGCCTGGAAACTCACCCGCAGGATCCTCCGACGAACGGCCAAATTGCCTCCCCTATATCTTGGTAATAACGTCATCTCTGACCCCATAGAGAAAGCTGAGGCCCTGGCGGAGGTTTTTCAGGGGAACTTCAGGCCAGTCAATGAACATCTCGATGCCCAACATATTCAGCTAGTAGAGGAACTATTTCAACTTTTCCTCAACACTGTCATCCCTGAAGATGAAGAAATCGAACCAATAACTATTGAAGAAGTAGTCAACATGACCCGACAATGTAATCCTAATAAAGCAACGGGTCATGATGGCATAAGAGCCACCCTACTAAAACAGCTACCTGACCAAGCAGTTCAGTACCTTACTGCAGTCTTCAACCGGATACTTACCACTGGCGAATTTCCTGACTCTTGGAAGCAGGCTGACATTGTCGCGATACCTAAACCAGGCAAGGACAGGAGATCTCCCAAATCATAGAGGCCAATCAGCTTGTTACCAACGATGTCAAAAATTTTGGAATGGTTATACTTAAAGAGACTCTGCCGGCACATAGACCACGATCATCTGTTACCGAACGAACAATGCGGCTTTAGAAAACAGCATGCCACTTCACAGCAATTACTACGTCTAATGGAACACGCATTCAGTGCAATTGAGAAGAAAGAATTCTTCGGGGCCGTACTTTTAGACGTCAGTAGAGCATTTGATTCTGTTTGGCATCAGGGGCTTCTCTACAAGCTATTAGTTTTAGGTTTCCCCTGTCGCATGTGAGACTGTTGAAGAGCTACCTCTCAAATAGGACCTTTAGGGTACTCCTCGAAGACGCCCTTTCTTCTGCAAGAGCAATAGAGGCCGGAGTCCCACAAGGGTCAGTAATTGGTCCGGTACTCTACAACTTGTACACATCTGACTTGCCGAGAACTGACCGAGTTCATACTGCGTTCTACGCGGATGACACAGGGCCCAGTTCACCAGCAGCATGAAACCCACTCACGCACCAGCAATGCTACAAAGAGCTTGCAAAAACATTGAAAGCTGGGCCAAAAGATGGCGACTTGCCATTTACGCAGGAAAGAGTCAGCCGGTCTTTATCACCAGACGGAAGGTCCCTCAACTACCGCCAATCACTCTCTTCAGTGAGCCCATACCATGGACACAACTGCCACTTACCTTGGAGTTACACTTGAGGACAAGATTAACATGGAAGCAACATGTAAATAAATTGAGAGCAAAAGCGGAGGGCAGGATGAAATCACTTTATTCTGTGCTAAACCCATCATCGACGCTTAAGCTTAACCAGGCCATCAGGCTGTACACTGCATTAGTGCGACCAATTCTAGATTATGCAGCAGTGGTTTGGGGTAATGCCGCCTTCAACCACATTGATCGAATCCAGACGATTCAAAACAGAGCAATTCGTTTTGCATTCAAGCTCCCAAGGGACACGCCGTCCGCCGCTCTTCATGAAATTAGCGGTCTTGAGCCACTAAGAATAAGATTCGCCAAACTCGCTAGGAAATTTTACAAAAATTGCTCACAATCAGCCAACCCGCTGATTGAGCAACTTGGCAGCACTGCCAGACTTAATGATAACATCACCTTGGCCGTCCACCGAGCACGACAATGAAAAACCCGGAAATGACACTCCAGAAAGGCCACATCGATTATGACAACCTACTTGAAAATGGAAGGAGATACAGTACCTCTGTAAGAACTTCCCTACATTCCGGGAAAAATGGAACCTGGACGAATTAGTCAGCTGTGTGTGTAAGTGCGATGCTGAAGGAGTTAGGTTGGGAAGACCTGGAACACCGAAGGCGTTGCTCTCGGCGGAAGCTAATTGAAACATTCACGACTGACATATTTCAGAATAGCAGCAAAGAAATATTGCTACCAGCAACATTCGTATCTCGGAATGAACGTGAAAATAAGATAAGATAAATCAGGGCCCGAAACCGTTTCTTTCCTGTATTCATTTTTTCCACGAGCGATTAGGGAATGGAATAGAAAGAATTTATCGGATGAGTAAATTTAAAATCCGACAGGAGTAGCTTTCGATAAAGCTCTCCGGCCATCCTGATCTGGATTTTCCATGGTTTTCCCAGATCATTCCACGCGAATGCTGGTATGGTTCCTCACAATAGTCCATGGGCGCCTCCTACCATATCCCGTATATCCCTTCCAAACTATTACCCATTCGGATAGGTGCAATGCACCCTCTGCCACACACTTTTATTGAATCGCAGAGTAATAGTAATAGTAATAATAGAGGTGTACTCGGTGAGTAAAGATTTAACCCTGAGAAAGCGTCCCACTTCTCCACCAGAGAGGACATACAATAAACAGCCACGAGCCGTCAACTACAGAAAGAATGAGGTGAGCAAATCTACTGGAGTCAGTCTAGCAGTATTGAAACTAGGTACAGTCAAGAAATCAAAGAAAGCTATGGCACAAAATAAGAAGCCCATGGATGCCACTGACAATACTGCAGCCTTGGTCTCCTGGCGGAATGGAGTAAGAGGGCGTCGTTCTCAGCATCCCAAGAGCAATGAGGAAGTAGGCGACTAGGGATTTGTCTTACCTCGCCGTACAGCAAGGCCACCACCAACGCTTGACCAGGAAAGGATGGAAACAACCAATCCTTTCAAACCAATACAGGACGATTCACCAGAAATTACCAGAAGTGCGCACATTCCACCAATTGTTGTGCAGTTTGAAGAGAATTATAAAACTCTGCACGACAAAGTGGGTGACGTCGTGAAAAACCCTTTCTCAGCCAAGTCGGCTGGAGGGGACGAAATAATATTCACTTCCAGAAAAGTTGAAGACTTCACAGCAGCAACCGAGATGTTGCAAGCTAGCAACATTCCCTACTATACCTTCTCGATTGGATCAGTGCCACTTCTGAAGGTTGTACTCGGTGGGATTCCGCGGACTATGGCCACTGACGACATCAAGCTGGAATTAAAAGATATGGGTTTCCATGTCCAGACAGTGGTTCAGCTGCGCCGCCCAGGAAGCAATGAGATCATGCCTCTATTCCTTGTCATTCTTCCTGACATCCCTGAGAATAGGCCCATCTTTAAGGTGGAGAGCATCTGCCACCTCAAGAATCAAACGGAAAAACTGACAGCTACATCTGGGCCCTCTCAATGTTTTAATTTTCAACGTTTTGGTCATGTGGCCAAGCACTGTAAAATGCCTTCCGCTTGCGAAAAGTGTGCCGGACCACATTACTCAAAACAGTGCACGTTGAGAAAAGGACACGACGCAGCTACGTGCTTAAACTGTGTGGGCGGCCATGTTGCGTCCTACAGAGGCTGTCCTGTGTACAAGAAGGCACGAGATCGCCAGAGAGGACTACCAGCCAATAGTGATACCGCCAAACAACTTCGCAAGAAGGATCTACAGCCATCAGCAGAAAATTTACACAGCGTCTCCGCTATCCAGCATCAACAAACAAATATTTCATTTCCACCAACTGGCAAAGAACAGACAAAGCCCACTATGATGACTAGGAAGCATCAAAAGTACCATAAACACAGAAAATCCAGTGAGACTGACAGCCGTCTCTTCTCGGAAGTTGTGGGTCCACAGTCGGCTACTGCTGCAACTTCTGACTCCAATCTGGTTGATCAACAAGAACATCATAACCCGCAGAGCTCCTACACAGAAGATCTGTTAAACCACCATACCCGATATTGGCCACCTTCAGCTGCTCCAGTTCCGGGGGAATCTGGGGGACTGAGTAAAATGTTGGAGACTCTCCTAAATATGCTGGTCAGTCTAACCAAGTGGCTAGACCAGATGACCACGGACACCTGCGCCACAGTGAAGACAGCTCTAGCCACACCCAAATGCAGTTGTAATCTTCATTATGGATAGACGACCCCAATTCAATAGGCTCTCTTTCTGCATATGGAATGCCAATGGCATTCACAGTCATACCGTGGAATTCCTGTAGTTCATTAGGGAACAAGACGTAGATCTATGTCTTGTCACGGAAACCCACCTAAAACCGGGAGTGAAAGCCTCAGTAGCCAACTATTGCTGTTATAGATATGATCGTCCAATTGCAAAAGGTGGCGTGGCAATCTATGTCACGAGAAGCATTCCACATCACGAGATCTACATTCCGCCCCTGCAGTACATTGAAGCTGTCGGCATTGAGGTGGCCACGACAAGAGGCCCACTGACCGTAGTTTCTGCCTATCGGCCTCCTAAGAGGGAAACGGCAGAGACTGATTTTAATGCCTTGGCAAACATCAGAGGCAAGCTGTTCATCGGAGGGGAACTCAACGCGAAACACACAGACTGGAACAGCAGAGTTAACAACCCTTCAGGTAACATACTACGGAGAGTCGCCAACAGACACAATATGTGCGTGTCGGGACCTGAAGAACCCACCTACTATCCACTTCACCGCGGACGTCCGGATGTTCACGACGTGGCAGTCACTAAAGGAATCACCGGATTCGTCGCGGCATCCACGCTTAACAGGCTGTCCTAAGTCCATTGCCCAGTCATCGTGGAGCTAGAGTCCGACCTAATCCGAAACGCACAACAAAAGCCGGACTTCAGAAAAACCGATTGGGGCAGATACCGTCAGCTAGTCTCAGCAGCACTACCGGACCGCCCGGCAGAGGATATAGACTATGCTCTGTCCTTCTTCTAGCACACTGTCAAGGTAGCATCAGCAGCGACGACTCCCAAGAGGTACCTCACCAAGAACACTTCACGCCAGCTTCCGCCCCACCTCCTAGTGGCTATTAGGCACAAAAACCGAATAGCTAAGGAGTGGAAGCTGACGAGAAACGCCGACACGCGAAGACTGCTAAACCAAGTCCAGAGCAAATTGAAGATGTCGCTGGCAGAGCACCGAAGCAGAGAATGGGAGGCTCGTATTTCGATGCTGACCCCAGGTCATGGGACGCTGTGGGCAGAGACAAAGAAATTCACTAGACAGCGATCTAGAATCCCGCCTTTACACGGCGAACGGGGCCCAGTCTATCGCCCGGAAGATAAGGCAAACGCCCTAGCAGATTCCTTCGAGAGGAAATTTCGGCCATCAGAAGTGGAAGACCAGTTGCAAGTAGAAGAGGTACATCGCTGCCTAAACACCTATCTGCAGGCTGAGGAAGGGGACGACGAGGAAGAAATTGACACCATCACTCCGGAAGAGCTTGCGAGCTGCCTAGCCACACTTCACCCAGATAAAGCACCTGGTCATGATCGAGTATTTAATAGCTGTCTCAGGAATCTACCACCGAAAGCGTCAACCTACTTCGCGGCAATCTTTAACAACATTCTTCGCACTCAGCTATTTCCCCAATGCTGGAAACATTCTGAAGTTGTGGCAGTGCCGGCCTCGGTAGCATAGGGGCTAGAGTGCTAGAATGTCGCCGGTTCGAATCCGGCCGCGGGCATGGATGTTTAAGTGTTGTGTGTCTGTGTGAATGTCCTGTCCGTCCTGTGGCGTTCATTCGTAGGAAAATAAAATATATATACTGGATGACCACATATACACTGAAAGATATAATAATTACATTGAGCTGGCTGTATGGCCTCCGTTGCCAAATGCCATAAAAAAAAAAGTTGTGGCAGTAAACAAAACCGGGCAAGATCCCCACCTTCCTCAAAGCTACCGGCCAATAAGCCTCCTGCCGTCTATAAGCAACGTCTTTGAGTGCTTTTTGCTCAAGAGACTAAATCATTACATCGAACGGAACGAGATTATCCCCCATCACTAGTTCGCCTTTCGCCGCAATCAATTTCAACAGCTCATCTCGCATTCGGGAGGACGGCGGATCGAATCCCCGTCCGGGCATCCAGATTTGGGTTTTCCATGGTTTCCCAAATCACTCCAGGCAAATGCCGGGATGCTTCCTTCAAAAGGCCATGGCCGAATTCCTTCCCATTCCTTGCCCCCCATCCTTTCCCGTCTCTAAAGATCTTGATTTTAAAAAGAGACGTAAAGCAGTTACAAAAAAAAAAAAAAAAAAAAAAAAAAAACAGCTCATGACGGTGGTTGAAGCAGCGACAACGGCATTCCAGGAAAAACAATACTGCGGCCTGGTGTAGTATGCCGATGACACAGCATAATACACGGCAAGCAGAAGCTGTGCCATAGCAACTAGGCGTCTGAAAGAAGTCTAACGATCATTTGAGGACTGGGCAAAACGGTGGAGGATAACCATCAACGCCACAAAAACCCAAGCCATAATAATCAGTGAGAGACGCACTAAAAACCTTCCTCACCTTCGACTTCACAACGAGAATATCCCGTGTTAAAACGAAGTCAAGTACCTCGGAGTCACTCTTGACCGGCGACTGACTTAACGAGCCCATATTCAAGACATCAGGAGAAGGGCAAGTGCTAGACTGCACGCTCTTTACCCTTTGCTGAACAGGAACAGTCTTATGAAGCCAGCCACGGGAGTAAACATCTATATCACCCTGGTAAGACCCATTATGGAATACGGTTGTCCCGTATGGGGCTATGCGGCAGCTTCGCACTTTCGGCGCCTTTAGGTGATACAGAACAGCGCACTAAAACGGGCCCTCCACTTACCGAGCAGATTCCCGACTGCTGTTCTGCACGAGACTACTAACATCCCGCTGCTGACGGATCGCTTCAGACAGTTGTCTGCGACGTTCTACGAGCGCGCCCAGAAGACCAGGAACCCGGAAGTCAACTCGCTCGGGCAATACGTTACAGGTATTGCGCGTCATAAAGGACCAATCGCAATTCTAAACTAAGAACGCCAACGATAAGCCATACCAAAAGCAAAGTGTTGCTCCTTCTAGATTATGTTGAAGTATATGTCGAAAGGCAACACACTTCATAATACTCTGCCTATGATTAACTGGCAGTAAATGGCGTGGCTACTACTTTAATCATTAATAATTTATATAATGATAAATTTTCTTGCACATATTAGCGTAGTGAATAACTATTAATGGATATCTATTGCCGTGGTTTTATTAATTTAATTGTCTACATGAATGTTCACATTATTTTTCTACACCCAGTGGTAAGTTTTATTCTTATTGCTGGTGAAAATAAAACACTCTTCAAAATTTATTAAAGTGATTAGAATAGTTTGTAATACTTCCTACATCTTAACTGTTGGTGTTCTCAACCTAAAGGTGAAAACATGCCGAGCAGGTAGCGGTGAAGATGAAGGTTGCGGTTGCGATATATGTTTCATCCATGTGAAACTAAAGCATTGTTACTAACGAGTCAGCGCATGCCGAGGCGGTCGGGCGCTCTGCGATTTCGATGAGAGAATAAAGTATTTTGTTTTCACATCGCGGCCTAACGCGATACTCGAGGTCCGCTTGGCTCTGACTGGTTAAGCTCGGCCACGTGGTCCAGCTTCTACATTTGATTACGCAGTTAGGTTTTCGTATTGTACAGAGTGGTGTCGTTTAATTTTGTCTCATTGTAAATATTGATTTATTTAATGAATATCATTTGATTTTACATACCTGCTGAAATAAATTTATGTACTGACACATACAATATTATCTTATGTTTCATATAAATTATTGTATGAAATAATGCGTACATTATTTTTATAAATTGGACAAGTACGGAAAAGTAGACGTTACAAGCAAATAGACCGTCAGAGATGGATAAATTATAACAAACTTTATACAGTAGTTGAAATAATTATCTACTGTGTACTTGATTTACTGTTCAAAAATTATTACACAACCTTATGTACCGACCGAAATGGAATATCAGACGGACAATTCAGTCCGACAAATTATAAATTTAAAGAAGGGAAATATTTAGTCCTTGTGTTAATTATTTTAAAAAATAAAATTTTGACTGAAATAGAAAGTTCTGTTTTTGAAATGGAAATTCTGACTATGGATTGAAAAAATCTAAATTTGACTAAAAAAATGATTTTCTAAACGGTAAATTTCTTTATTTACAATAATTACACTGGTCAACAGAATTTTTGTTACAAGGAAAATGAATGGTGCTCTTAGCTATGTCGTGGGTGCTGAATTCGAAAATGAAATCAGTTTTTGCCTATCAGGCTCAGTTTTCTCGTGACACGCTACCCTCTGTCTATCGATGTCCTTGAAAACACTCCATATTGGTTATTCTCCTGTGGCTTAATTTAATTATTCTGCTGATGTAATTGTTGAAAAACAATGGAAATATGTAAAAGAAACTCCCGACATTATTTATTATTTATTTACAGACTTTACGTCCAATTAAATTTAATACATTTAACAATATCAGTCTAGTTTACATCAAAATCATTACAGTAATAATCTGTATTTAAATTCAATCAAATAACATGTTACACATATTATGGTCAATATTTTGTTTATATTCGATGTCACTTTATCTTGATTGTTTTTTGTTTTCGTATTTAAAATATAAACAATTGATGACTCTGAAACATCACTATTGAATAACATAACACTAACACTAACCATAAACAATAATAACAAATTACACTAAAAAATTACTTATCAAACAAGAAAGACGTCTTCACTGTTCGACTGACAAATTACAATATACTATTCTCAGTTCAGAAATCCATTCGATTGTTTGTTTCCACTTTTGTTTCAGCATTGAGAGTTTTTACAGCGTGAAAAGTGACTGCTTGTTGTTGTAGGTTCGTAGTGGTTTCTGTTTTGTGCTAATAGAGAAGAAGAAAGTCTCGTACTTGCCTAAATAACCAAAATTCATTTTGTTATTTCTGTGGAGAATTAACTCTCAAATCACAAAAACGAAAATTTACCCCTCTTGTTAAGAAGTGCTATAAACTTTATTTCGGGTGTAAAGTTAGCGATCAAAACAAAAAAATGGGCACCTCACATCTGTTGTTTGGTATGTGTCACACTCCTAACAGGCTGGTTGAAAGGATCACGTCACATGGCCTTTGCTGTTCCGATGATTTGGAGGGAACCAACTTATCACACAACAGACTGTTATTTCTGTTTGACAAAAATAGCAGGAATTACCTCGAAAACAAGAAAATTGTGCAATATCCTAATTTATAATTTGCTATAAGGCCTGTATGTCACAGTGAAGAATTACCAGTACCAGTGCCTCCTGAGACAGTGACTATGAGTGAAGATGAAGACAGTGGTTAAAATGCAGAAGACACCGAACTAAATGTTAATGTCGACCCTACATTTCAAGCCCCATGTGAATCAAATCAGCCACACATTTTGTCTCAAGCAGATATCAATGATCTTGTCCGTCATTTAAATTTGTCGAAGCAACAGGCTGAACTTTTAGCTTCGCGATTGAAAGAATGGAATCTTCTTTCTCGCGATACGTTCATGCTAATTTTTCGAAATATTTCGCCAAGAATGGTGACATGTTTTTTTTAATGATATAGAATCAGTTATGGAGACTCTTGGCAATGATTTCAATGTAAATGAGTGGCGCTTGTTCATAGATTCTAGCAAAGTTAGTCTGAAGGCAGTGATTCTTCACAATGGAAACAAATTTCCTTCAGTTCCTATAGCTCATGCACTTAATATGAAGGAGACATATGAGAATTTTAAGCTGCTTCTCATTCGTATCCAATATGAGAAATACAAATGGCCTATATGTGGCGACCTCAAGGTGATTGCAATTCTGCTCGGCATGCAGCTAGGATACACAAAACATTGCTGCTTTCGATACGAGTGGGATAGCAGGGACAGAAAAAACCACTATGTTGGGAAAACGTGGCCTGCTCGGAATGAGCTACTGCCTAGACAGAAGAATGTGGGAAATACTCCTCTTGTTAACCCCAAAAATGTATATCTACCTCCACTGCACATTAAATTGGGTCTAGTAAAAAACTTTATGAAAGCCATGAACAAAACATCACAAGGATTCATGTACTTGGGAGAGAAGTTCCCAAAGATTAGTGAAGCAAAAATAAATGAAGGAATATTAATAGGATCACAAATTAGAGAACTAATGGATGATGATTATTTCCTTGATGTCTTGAGTGATGTTGAAAAAAAAGCTTGGCTGTCTTTTACAAGTGTCTGCAAGAATTTTTTAATAAGGCGATATTATACATGAATTATTGAGATCATACCATCGTATGGGATGCAACATGTCACACAAACTGTATTTCTTGAGCGAGCATTTGGACTCCTTCCTAGATAACCTTGGCTCCGTTAGTGACGAACTTGGCGAACGATTTTACCACGACATTTCTTTATCATGGCATTTGGAGTGCGGCAATGTTGTACGAACACTGCTGGACTTTACGAAGAGACGTTCCTGAGGCAAAATCTCAAAGGAAACGTTTTTAGATATGTTTCTTACTTTCCTTTACTCTTATGTTGCTCACTTCTATGATTCTTTTGTGTATTGACATATATATTTTAATGTTTACATTTGGAAATGTTGTTGTGAGTGTGTTTATTAGCAGATCCATATGATATATACGCTAACGTGAGCGTATGTAAAAATCATTATCAAATTATAACTAATGAATTCTAAAATTAGATCTGGATTTAGGAGTGGATTATCTTCCAGAAACAGTCAATTTTGTTCTTGTAACAGAAAAAAAGTATTTTTTATATACCTGTGCTATCATTAATTAATGGTCACAACGAGGTTTTTCTGCATTGGATTGATGTAGTAACTGTTATAAACATTTGAAGTCTCCAGTTTGTCCAGGATTTTGCTGTAAATCTATTGAAAAGTTTGTTATATCATTCGTAGGTATGCACGGAATCTGTCTGGATGTATTTTTCATATCCTGATTTAAATGGTGACATTCACCAAGCGTTCGTCTCTGTTCATTTATTTAGAATTAACTGAACTCTTCGTTACTAGCCATAGAAAGTATTCTCCACCTTGTGGCTTCTGACAAATCTTCATCATCCCTATCGTTATCACTTCCAAGAATCATTGCAGGTTACATAAAGTAAATGATACTTGAGTTAAACACAAAATATAAACAATTTACAACGTGTGGCACCTACAAGGGTTTTCAAAACATTGGTTAACGCTAGCAGCTATACTTCCACATCTACCACCATCTTCACCACGACCTGCGCGGCATACCGCAACATCGATCTTCATCGCGACCGCGATCTTCCCCTTCTCCGCGATAAACTCGGCCCGTTACTACCCTAACTTCCTTAGTTGCTAAGATAAATGAATTTGTTGGTTGGTCTTTAATTTTGAAACTAAACAAAATCCTATAATGGAAACGTGTTTCGTCTTTCGACTACTTCAGTGCAAGTTTTTGTTTATTGCTTAATACGTGGAATTTGACAGTTCCGTAGCAATTTGTCTCCTGCCATCACATCTCTCAAATACTGTCATAGTATAAAAATGAATTATGAGATTATACAAGTGATTTAATTATACGTTGGAACATATATAAACATGAACTTGAAAAAATTGTTTAGAGAAATATTATCAACGTTTTTTTTTTTTTTTTTTTTTGCATCATGTATGGTATCTGTGAATTTTTTTCATTATAGGTATGACAAATAGGATAGAAAATTGGCCAATCAGTTTAAAATTAGTGTTACGTAAATTAATGGAGAGATTTATATGCAATAACATCAGAAAACGTAAGTGGTTTTAAAATCTATATCATGGCTATAGGCTAGGATGTTTATGTGATTCTCAGGTAGTAAGCTACATGCAACATATTTCGAATGACATGGACAAGGGAGGCCAAATTGATGGTGTACCACTAGATCTTTCAAACGCTTTTGACAGAGTGAGCCATAAAATGGTTTTAAATAAGATAAAAACTATTGGAGTGGATGAAAAAGTGATTTGCTGAGTAGAAGAATTCTTAAAAGGTACAAAACAAAACGTTAGGGTAGGTAATGCAGTATAAAAAGAAGTGGAAGCGAAAATGGGAGTGCCACAGGATAGCGTATTGAGGTCTTTGCTATTCATTACTGTAGTAAATGATTGTGTTGATTGTCTACTATCAAACGCTAGGTGGTTTGCAGATTACATAATGTTATATAATAGTATCAAAGCGGTAGGAGACTGTGAACAGCCGAAGGGTGATCTTCACAGGATGTCTAAATGAGTAGATTAACATGGGATGAAGATAAATGCAAAGAAGGATCACCTTATTATGTACACAAATAAAATACTAAAGATTGACTATGATTATAAGGTGGGAAAAGATAGACTTGAAATGTAAATACATTGCATAACAAACTAAACTTGGCAGGACGTATTGGACAGGTAGTAGGAAAAGATTTCAAAATCCTTCACACGTGGAGAGAGTGAGGACGGGATGTACCAGAGAAGTAAAGTCATTGGACAACAAAACTTTAGTCATACCATTTCTTGAATATGGTACTCATATTTTGGATATCTGGAATTGGGTTACAAAATTTTAGTCAGACCATTGCTTTAATATGGTAGTATAGTATGCGACCCACATTTTGGGTATAAAATACAAAATCTGGTGGGGCTACTAGATTTGTCTCTGGAAATTACGGCAGAACACATAAGGTAAATGATATGATAAAGGAGCTAAAATGGAATTAATTGGAAAACAGGAGTTGGGTGAAGAGAGTGTAGAAGGCGTGTATTGATGATATGGTGGAAGAATTAGGAGAGTTGTACGTATGGAAGAGAAAAGATAGCCATGACCACAAACAGGCACTCGATTTCAAAAATCACCATCACGTTGACTAAAATCAGCTATCAGGAATTTTTTTTACGCTGCTCGCTTGTAAAGAAATTGGTTGCTTCATACTTTCCTCGGCTAGCGACGTCCCATAGCCTTTGTTATTAATAGTCGCGGCGCTTTTCTATATCCCATTATAAAATAGTACTTGTTCTTTTCCACTCTTTCGCCGAGTATTTACAATTTTTTTTTTTTTTTTGCTTTAGTCATGTTGGTAAATGATGACTGACGTGAATGATTTCTAATTTCTAAGAGGATCTTAAAAATTCGGCTTGATTATTATCTAGATAAAATACTTATTTTTATATTACATTTTTACGTTATTTAATTTTACAGAAACACAAACTTTCGAAATAGAACTTTGAATTTTGTAACTGTTGAACTCGTTCAGTTCTCGCCTCTGACAACTTCTATTTCGTTTTGCTTAAGATATACTCGTAATAATCTCGTTATAAATTAATGCGTATAATTGTCTTCAAGTGTCAGATAAAATTAGTATCACCTTACTTATAATTTCGAAATGGTCACAATTACAAATTTACGGGCGCTTTGGAAGAACGTTACTTTCCCGTTCTTGTATTCATATATGTCAATTTTTCTGTATGTACAGCATATCTGCTTTAACTTTCCGTAATATTTAATTTATGTTCAAGCTATACATGCATCGTCGTAATTTGAAATTGAATTATCCACTTCCTTGACGACTGGTTGCAAAACTCTTGGTATATACTGTTCAACACTGAAATTATGTGAAATCTTTATTTGAATCTTTGCTATAAATCTTTAGAGAAACTCAGAAATGTTTCAGAGTAAACTATGGCTGAATAATCTGGAACATATAAAAGTGTGTTTATGAAAATTACGCTGGTTTAAAGAATCATGTCCGATTAATTTAAGATTAGAGGATACTGGGTGTAATAACATCCTTTCTTACATTGGTTTATAAAATTAAATGTGTTGCTCTAAATATTAATTTTACTAATGGGAAAATGCACCATTTCTTGGCTGCTTCAAAATTCTCCATTTACCCCTGTTAAAAATACGGGGGAGGCAACATCTTGTGTTTGATAAAACGTACGTGTTGGTTTTAAAGAACTGTCATAGGTTTGTATTTTTATAGCTTGTCTGGGAGTGGATGAACAGGTCGTTTTTTTTTTTTTTAAATTTATTTTATTGGCCTTTGGTCCAGCCGACCATACAGACATCTTCTAGTTTTACAATTTTTATATACATTTGAGGCTTGTTATCTTTAGTCCTTTTACAACGTGATGCTACAGTTACACAAATCTTTGTAAGTTGACACATGTCTGTAGTTGTGATTAACATTTATATGATGTTTAACTTTAATTATTAACTAGACGGCTCTTAATTATATTACTCTAAATATCTATGTTAATGCAGTTTGAACTTTTATACATAATAGGAAATATACTTCATCTCTTATTGTTATATTTAATACAGTTTTGACATTTTAAACAAGGTTTGATTGTACATAGTTATTTACATAATAGTGAGAAGCTTAATTCGGTTAATACAGAGTTTACACAAGAGTTTTAGTTTAGTATAAACATTGTTTGAATTGGCTTTACCGTGTTTTTCCCCTAATCTTTACTATTATTGTTTGTCTTGTTTCTTTGTAATGAATATATTGATGTGAGGCTTTTGCATTGTAAATTTCCTTATATTACATCCTAATTTGAGCTAACCGTCTTTATGGTTGCTTGCTACGTTTTATACATTACAATTTAATGTTTGCTTCACTAAGGAAAATAGCAATCGCCTTGTATACATCTTGTCGTTTTGAATTGAGCAGGACAGGTACGGAGACGGGAAGGGGAATTTTAATCTTTACCAGACTTGTGTATAGGTTTTTTGTGGGTAACAGGTTGCGGCTGCAGGCCAGGACTATATGATTTATATCTGATATCTCTCCTTGATCCTCCGGACAAAACGGGGAGTGTTCCACTCCGATTTTGAATAGGTGTTGAGGGTAACATCCATGTCCCAGTCTCATTCGAATAATAGATGTTTTATGCCTTTTACTTAGTGTGGAATTCCCGAACCATACTTTAGTTGGAATATTAGGTTGGATTTGTGAGTAATATTTTCCTCTTTCGCATTGTGTAGTAGTCCATGAATTGGACCAGATTCGAAAAGCCTCTTTTTTAATAATAGATATGAAATCTATATGTGGAAGTTGAACGTATTGTATATCTTCTTCTATTGTGATTGCCTTGGCTATGCGGTCGACTGTTTCATTATGCTGAATACAGGCATGCCCATTTATCCATAACACGTGTATCTCTTTATTCTCTGTCGAAGCTGTGTACATTAAGTTTAGTATCTCTAATAGAGGTTTGTTCATTCCGTTCCGCTGTTTTGAGTTCTCGAGTTTTTGCGCCACGCTTTTGGAATCTGTTAGAACCAGTATTTTGTTGTAGCGTTCTTTTCCGTACTTAATAGCTTCTCTAACAGCTAATGTTTCGGCCGTATATATCGATGTTTCAGCTGGTAAACGCACTCTCTTCGATTCGTGAACGGAAGGACAGAAATAGGCATATCCGACTGCGTCCGTAGTTTTGGAACCGTCCGTATAGATCTGTACAAAATCTGGCCAGGTTTGTTTCAAAAGGCTGTTTGTCTTGGTATTTGCTGAGCTGCTTTTAGCGATCCAGTCTGGTAGGTAGAATATATTTGGTTTATATCTCAGGGTATTGTAATGAAATGAGAACAGGGGAATTGTGTCCCCTTGGGAAACTAATGGTATCATGTGTTTTATTTTGGTGAAGCACTGTGCTAACATGGGCATTCGGAGTCTGGTGGCTATATCTCTTCTTTCCTGTAATGATGTATATTTTATTACTCTTTGTATCACGGGGTGATTTGTTAGAGATGCTCGTCTCGTTAGATATACGCTGGATGAGAGATGACGTCGTATTTCCAGTGGCATTTCCCTAGCCTCTATTAGTAAGGCATTTGTAGGGGAGGATTTCATAGCTCCTAAGCATAGTCGGATCGCCTTATATTGTACTATATCCAGTTTTCGGAGGATATATTTTGGGTGCATTTCCAAAGATAGGGCTTCCGTAATCGAAGATAGGTCGTATAATAGCTCTGTATAAGTTGAGGAGAATAGTTGGGTCCGTTCCCCACCATATGCGCGTTATGGCTCTTAAGATATTGAGAAGTCGTTCGATTTTGGATATAATGTGCTCTATGTGTTTCTTCCATGAGAGTTTACTATCTATATATAGGCCGAGATGCCTGACCGATGATCGCACTGTGAAAGAGTATGGGCCAAATTGTATCTCAGATTCTCGATATATTCTTTGATGATTTCGTAGATGATATGGTTAATAGCCGCTTCGTATAACCTCCTGAAGTTTATTCCATAAGATGGTGACACGGTGTATATACACACGTCATCGGCAAATTGCAGGACCCTTATTGATGGACTAAATAGATTTTCTATGTCTGCAGTGTATATGGTATACAGTATGGGGCTTAGGATTGCCCCTTGTGGTAATCCCTTTGATATCACTCGAGGACCGTATAAAGAATTGTCTTGAAGTCGGATGTAGACAGTTCTGAGATGGATCAGATTATAAATCCCGCGTAAGTATATATCCGGCAGACCCAATTTCCTGAGCTTCTCTATTAATATTGGAATATGGACGTTATCATAGGCTGCTGATATGTCCAGAAATATGGCCGTTAGGTAGCCTTTATTAATGTATGCCTGTTCAATATCAAGGGTAAGGATGCTGAGATCGTCCATTGTGCTCCTTCCTTTTCTGAATCCAAATTGAGTCACAGGCAACATGCAATGGTGTTCCAGCCACCATTCCAGTCTCATTTTTATGATGCATTCTAGGGTTTTTGCTATACATGAAGATGGGCGGTATGAGTTAGCACTATTGATTTCCTTGCCAGGTTTGTGCACTGGGATAATAATTTGTGTTGTCCATTGTTTTGGGATCTCGCTTTTATCCCAGATCTTCGTTAGTAATTGAAGTAAGACTACCTTAGCGCGGTGTGGAAGATGGTGCAGCATAGAATACTGTATGTTGTCTATACCAGGTGCCGTGTTTGAACCGGATTTAAGGGCCAATTCCAGCTCATCCATCGAGAACGGCTCTTCTAGTATGTTTAGTTCCTGTTCTTCTTTGTCATAGAGGAGGGTCTGTAGGTCTGGGTGGTACCGTTGGCGGAGCTATTATGTTTGCGAATTCTTCTATCCAATTAGATGTCGATTTTGGACTTTCCGGTTTTTTCCTTAGTCTGTTGATCATGCGCCATACTGAGCTCGTTGGTGCTTTACTATTTAGATTGTTGCAGAATTCTCTCCAACACATCTTTTTCTTTTCCTTTAATATTCTTTTTGTTTCAGCCTCTGTCTTTTTGTATTTTAAGTAATTTTCCCAAGTAGCTTCGTGTTTGTATCTTGTGAATGTTAGCTTTCTTTTTGCTACCGCTCTGGAGCAATCTTCATTCCACCAAGGCGAGGGGATGTGTTTTTCCGTAGATCTTGATTTGTGTTGAGGGATCGATCTTACTGCCGCTTCATTTATGACGTTTAGAAATTCCTGATATTTCTGGCTAGTTGTTTTGGCGGTACCCACCCTATCTATGTTTACTTCAATTATTTGGCTGTACTTGACCCAATTTGCTTTTCGTGTGTTCCATTTGGTGGTGGGAAGGATAAGTTGTGGTTTCTCTAGCTGTTTGGTTGTCATTATAATGGGGAAATGGTCTGATCCCCATACCTGTTGAATATTTTCCCAGTGAAATTCCGTGGCCAGCGACGGAGAGCAAATTGTTAAATCTATTACAGATTTCCGTAAGCCAGGTTTGGGTACCAAGGTTGGAGATCCATCGTTTAGGATGCATAACTTGAATTCGTCTATGATTTCTAGAAGGGATTCCCCAAATACATCATTCCATTCACATCCCCAAGACGTATGATGTTCATTAAAGTCACCACATATCAGGTATGGTTCTTCGAATTGCTGTAGGAGGGCGCGCCACTCGCTGGATTTGATTTTGGATTTAGGTGGGCAGTATGTTGAGACAATAGTTAAATCCTTATTGTCGCTTCGCATTGCAACTGCTATTGCTTGGAATGAGTTTATTTGTGTATGATCTATATGGATTGGTGTAAAGTGAATTGATGTATGAATCAGTATAGCTACTCCTCCTTTCCCGTCTTCTCTATCTTTACTTACAAGATTGTAACCTCTGATGAACATATTTGTCTCTGGTTTGAGCCATGTTTCTGTTAACGCTGCGATAGATATGTTGTTTACGCTGAGTTCCCATTGCAACGATTCCTGATTTGCTTTGATTGACCGGACGTTCCATTGTAGTATCTTGATTTTCGGTTTTTTGTTTGAAGCGGTCTGAAAGGGTTCTGCTTCACTGCTCCTACCCCGGTGCAATTTCCACTGTTTTTGTGGAGGGTTGGTCGAAGAGTGAGCCATTG
The DNA here is from genome assembly GCA_031002005.1 of Vandiemenella viatica. Classification (NCBI taxonomy): domain Eukaryota; kingdom Metazoa; phylum Arthropoda; class Insecta; order Orthoptera; family Morabidae; genus Vandiemenella; species Vandiemenella viatica. The sequence continues at coordinate 286,559,314 of CM061920.1, forward strand.
GTTAAGTCTTGTGTCTATGGATTCCTGATTAAAATTCTCTTAAACCCCTTTAGTACTGTGGCTCTGTATAACTGGGCTGTACTAATATTTCTATAGACTTTCTAATCTCGTCTAGTTGTAGGGTTTCTATGCCACTGTTTGTTATGTGTCTAGCTACTTCCACAATCAACTTAAAGATTCCTTCTATTAATTTATTTTTGCCGTTTGTATTGCTAGGATGGTTTACAGGGTAAGGGTTTTGGCCTATAGGTGATAGCGGCAGTTGTGGTGATTGATACCATAGCTCCCGGTAATCCTGTGTTCTGTTCCTTTGGTGGGTTATTTTGTATGCCCTACTACGATCTGGAAATCCCTGATTTTCGCAGTGTTGAGTCAAGCCTGGGATACTCCCTGAGGGGCAAGACTGTTGTTCTCTGTTATTGTGTGTCATTATAGTTTCCGTCGGCTCCGCTCGATTCCCTTCTGGGGTAAGTAAGAAATTTGTTTGTGGTTTGTTTATTTTGTCATCAATGATTGGCATTGCTGATGTCCTGCCTTAATCTTGCTGCCTTTTGTGAGTCCTTGTCTGGTGTGACATTTGCAGATATGTCGGTTGTTGCTGTTGTTGTGGTGTTAAGGGTGGGAATTCTGTATAGCTACTAATCGGTATCGGGGTTTGAGTCACCCTCTCGCTCGCTGTTCTATACTAGGGCCCATGTTGCTTGTTGTGTGTGCTGATGCTACTTTTGTTCCCCGATATTTCAGATATATTGGGCAGCTCAGCTTCTGTCTGTCGCGTAATGGTGGCCGCTACAGAGGGCGCAGCAAACGGCTGTCGTATTGCTACATTGTGTTACCAAGTGAAAGCCAGCACATCTACTACAACGGGGTTCACGAGTCCTGCATTGCTCCTATCTGTGACCGAGGCGTAAACAGTTCCCGCACTGGATAATTGGGGCGACGTACGGTTCCACCGAACAACGTGTGCCCAGTATAGTCACATGTGAGGGAAGAGTTTGTGCGCGAAAGGTGACTAGGCAGACCGGAATGGGGGTCACTCGCTCATGATTCCTCTGTGATCTTTTGGTAAAGCGTTTTATGCGAACAACAGGAAAAGGGGAAACTATTTCTTCTTGTAGTTCTTCTTCACTTAGCGAAATATCCACATTCCTAATAATGCCTTGTTTTTGAATCAAGAAGTTTGGTATGTATGCTTCTATACTTCTAGTTTCAGAGTATCAAGTTGAACTATGGATTTGGCCGCAGCCGCTGATCTAGTTTCTATTTTAAGCCTATTTCTTCCAACAGTAGAGATGTTAATGATGTCCCTTTTGTATGAGTTATTATATTGAAATAAAATTTTTCTTATCGCCATTGGGTGCAATATTGCAACGTTTCTGTCCAAGCTTTCTATAAAGATGTAATGCGGACCATTATCTGTACTACTATATCTATTGTCTTTACTACGGAATGTCTGGGTTGACGTATGAGGCTGCGTCTGATTCAACTCGGAGCGATCTGGGGATGGAGGGGAAGCTATGTCGGGCTCAGCTGAGACTGGTGACCCCGCTTCATCGCTTTCTTCCATCTGACTAATTTGTTGTAAATCAACCGTGTCCTTCCCCGTTTCCTGTTTCTCTACACAACGCCGCTTAGCTGATTTGTTGGACTCACCTAAACTTTTTTCCATTTCTCCTTTCCGAGGCATCTGGTGCAGAATGGGTCCAGAAGTCATATGTGAGTCAATCAGTAGGGCTTCACTCTGCCCCACCTCCAGTTCCAGCAGCGGTAGATGTTGCTGCTCTTGTTGTTCTGGATGTTGCTGCGGATGTTGCGGTTGATGTTGCTGGAACTGCTGATTTTGCTGCAGTTGTTGTAATTGTTGATGCAGCTGTTGTTGCTGTAAGTGTTGCGGTTGTTGGTGCTGCTGTTGTTGTAGTTGTTGTAGATGAGGTTAATGGGTAAACGGCTGTTGTTCTCCTTCCTCCACACTAGGAGTATGTGCTTGCATACTAATGCTGTTCTCTATCTGAAGCTCACATGTTTCCCTTATTGGGTAGTTTACTGATTGTATAGGTAATGCTGGTTCATTGACATAACACGTCTCTAACGCCGACTTAATACTCTGCCCCGTGTCTAACGGGCCAGACATCTTTCAGTTTTACCACAAACTATTCGTTCACTGCTTGTTGCACTTTATAGGTTTTAAATATACTTTTATCAGGACGGTACAAACACTTTCCGTAGTCGCACAAGGTAAACAATTCGGACTGGCTAGCGCGCTCGCGGACCGATGTGACCTGTACGGCGATCAGCAAGTGACCGGGACGTAAATATATTATCACTTCATTCTTGACAGACAACGCAGAAAACGTTTAGGTATGTGTTCACCTCGCTAGCTGCCCATGGACTTCGTCTGTCGTTGATACATCATTAGATCCGCGCCCAGCTTCCAAACCTTTCAGACACAATTCGGATTTTAATCACCTCTTTTTGACTTCCTTAAATTTTTCTGCTCACTGCTCGTCGTATACTATACTAAATTGGAATTCAATGCACTTTATCTTCTCTGGGTCACCTCAGCTTGGCTCGTCTCACTTTAGGGAGTCTCTTGTTGCATTTGAAAACTTGATTCTCCGTAACATTGACCAAGCCTTTTACAATTGGTCGATGTGACCTTTGACCTTAAGGAACCGAATTTTGACAAGACCCTTGAGTCGCCTCTAAGTGTCTCTGGTTTCTCACCCCACTTCTCGTCTTTTCACTGTGCACATGCATCTTCGAAGGAGACTTGTTCTCGTTGTGGATGGCCAGCTCGCATTCCCCCTATAAGGAAACTCTGTCTGCTCGTTGCATATAGTAGGACGGTGTTATCTCGGGAACTTTCGAAAAATTCCAGAACAGATTTTCAGTGACTCTGTTTATGGTACTTTCTCTTACTGAAACTTTTAATATGACTGTGTCTACACACTTACCTAATTCTCTTTTCGGAGGGTACTTCTACTTATTAAATAAAATATTGCAGCTATGAAGACGCTTTTGCATTAATTGTTCGTTCTGTAAATATTTTCATTTAAATATTTATAGTAACTATGGACTACGAAAGGAGATAATTATTCGAAATCCAGATGATTATATCTGCAGATTGATTGCCTACCTTTGTAGAGTGGCTATGCTGCTTTCAAGACGAATAAATATCGTAGGTCATTAAATTATAGAATCTGAACGCGATCGTGCAAAAGAATTTTCGTGTTGCACCTTTGATGCTGATGGAAATACCCTCGAAAGTCGTTCAACTGAATATGCAGTTAACCGATGAGGATTGAGTGTAGCAAATGTTCGTTAGTGGGCTGAAAATTTGACAACACAGGAAATAATCATTTTATCTTTCACGTGATAGAGATGATCCAATTCTTAGCATTTTAGAGGGTGTTATATCAGGTGCTGCACTGGCTTCTCGGCAAAATGACGTCATCAGGTTCGCACTAGACTCGCTGCATTAATCCATTTGCAACGGATGCCCTCGCATATCATGATTCAGCAGAAATACAGTTGTGATCTGGTTTGCAATTTTGCACTTGTATGCGCTGTATGCATTTGTTGTGAGTGCCTCATTCCGCAACACATTTTAATGCTTTGTAGCCGTCAAAAATAAGATACGAAGACGTGGATTCACATCGTTCATAGTATTCGTGAATCTGTGTCCCTTGAGGACATTAACAAAACAAATTTTACCAGAATGTGCAAACTTTATTCATGGGACAATAAATGTTATTTCTCCTCTACTACGTCCATGCTTTAGACGTCTTACGTATGAACGTGTTTGATCATACTGAATCAGAAATTGTACCATCAAAAAAGGAGACGAACATGTACTACGCTTTGTAATAACGTGGGCACCAACGCACCAGAATGAGATCCAAACCTCTCTGAAAAAGTGCATGATATGTGCACCATGCAGAACCTGCTGAATATATTTTGATAGGCTCTTCTCAGTACGAAAGATCTAACGTAACTCTAGAGTACGTCTTCAGAAGCTACTACCACTGACATCGGCGCGGGAAATTCCGTATACCATTTTTTTTAACCTAAAATCTGTAATAACTTCTAAACTACTGAATTAATTTTGACGGATTTATTGCAGTTTTTAATTTTAGATTCTGCCTTAAATAATATGTATCTCTAATTCAGATCCGTCACCTGGTGCTGGAGATTAAACCTTTACAAATATAATCTGTTATAGCGTGAAAACCATTACGCACACTCTGACGGTGTGTTCAAGTTTGAAACCTTACGATGTCGCTGGGTTGCGCCATTTAGCTGTTCTTTCCATTAATATTGGCGTATTTATCAGTTTATTTTAAAACTTGTGTAAATGTAAGTAATACATAGAAATGACTTGTTGTTAATTGATCTGAACAGACGCTATGAACATAACAAATTATGCGAAGTAAACAACAATAATATGTATAAAAATTCATGCGTGACATGAGATTTCCCAATTCTGGAATTCATATCACTGGGGAACTGTCGGTTGAAATTGAATTTTGGTTTGCAGTGAATAGGGTTCAAATCGCAGACATTTCCATTTCAATGTCGCTCAGACAGCTGTAGTCGACGCATAACAAACCATACTTCTTTTTACCTCTGCTTATTGCTTTACGCCTCGTCGACATCGAGGTCATCAGTGGTGGGAAAGCATTGGGAGCACGGAACGGAAAGGAATTCAGCTATGGTCTTTTGAAGTAACTCTCCAGTGTTTCGCCTGAAGCGGTTTCGGAATCTACGATAAACCGATATCGAGATGGACTTACGTCCTCCAGACTGCGAAGCCAGAGCGTTACTGGAACCGCTGTTGTCACTATCACATTACCCGGTGGTAATGTGACTCTTCCTTCAATACGGGCTTAGCAAAGAGTTCGCTATTCATCTCTGCCAGACGTAACGGCATCACTAAGATTAACAATTATTCTCACTGCTAATTGTAATAATACTGTTCTGCGCTTAGGTCTGCGACTACAAAATGTTGCTGTGTGGATGCTGAGTCTTAAGTGCTCCACCTGGGCTACGATTCTAGCAAGCTATATACAAAATCTATAATAAAGTGTAATTTAGCAAGTTCAGAGTGTTTAGTACAAATTAATTGTTTATTTTAAATAACCGTAGTATATAGCTCTGAAAAGTCATTCCCATTCATTCGTACAGTTCTGGGATTTCTCGTCGTTTTAGCATCGGTGCCTCTAATTTTGCACGCTATTGATAGACGGCGAACGATAAAGGCAGACATCTGTGGGAGGTCAAAACATCTGACCTGGAAGAAGTGTTTTTATTTCAGTTGATGACGATTTGACGTCTATGACTGTTTGCTGCTTGCGTTTTTTAACCACATACTCTTGGAATATTTAGTCAAACAGTTTTATGTGCATTTCGTGTCGAGTATGATTATAAAGTAACGTTTGAGCCATCTTGCGTAACTTTTTGTATGTTTTAATTCAATAAGCATGTTCAGCTGATGATGTCTTTCGATAGGACCTGTACCTTTTAACTTATATTGTTTTAGGAATATTGATGCGATCTTGTTGATACCGTAAATACAGACTTTAATTTATTTTTTCTTTGCACCAGAATTTCTTCATGGTTATTTGCAACATCGTTTCTACAAAGTTTTCCAGTAATGACCAGATTACGTGACTTAATCTGACCATCTACAAATATGTATAACAAGCAATTCCACTGTAAACATCTGGTATGTGGGGAAAGGAGAGGGTTAATACTAATAAGTTGATAGTTGTTAAAAGGGGGATTTAACAGAAAATGCACGACTAACTTTTAAACATCTCTGAGGCTACCATATAAAACATAAAAGACTGAAACTTTGTACACTTACATGTTAACTCCCTTCTATGACATAGTACACTGACCCTACCTATGAAAAAGACACTTGTACAGTTATTTCCAATATTTTTGACCTCTCCGGATAGAGATGCTTGTTTCAGCAAAATTGTAAGAGATATTGTTCTCATTCTTTTCCGCCATGAAATAAATATAAATATCTTGAGCTATATGAAGAATGGAGGAAATACGATCACAAATACAATTTGTACTTAAATTTTAATTTTGAAAGCAGTAAACTGTTGTAAATATTTCAATATAAATATCCCTAAAATCTCCAAATAGAAATAAGGATCGCAATTCTTCATAAATATTTGTCCCTGCAATCTGTAAGTCCTCCATGAAAATTTCACTTCTGTATTAGTTATAGATGTTGGAAAAAATGTTCCTACTTTATACTGATATCGTCTATGTCCTTCTACAATAAGACTAAGTGCTTTAAACTAAGCAAAACTTGTGTAAAGTTTGCTGAGCGATCACTCAGGGTTAAATAAAGGCAAGGTCGTATTTGGGTAAGATACGGTCATGAGGTATTGATTGACCAGTGAACCTAAAAATTAATTTTTTGTCCAAAAACATTTTTTAGGTTCGCTTTTCGACTCGGTACAGTGAATTTATGATTTAAATACACCATAAGAATTCCGACAACGATCAAGTTCAAGAAATTGACCAGATTTGGTTAGGTGGTCTTTAACTATGACTTTAAAAACTGATTTTTTGTCCTGTAAATTATTCTAGATCCGCGTCAGTACAATAAATACGGTCCCGAGTTTGCACTTAATGAACAGCATATGTTTACGTAGATGTAGAAAAGTAATTTAAATCAGTTATATGGAATTGGTATAGTTAGAAGCCAGAGAATTGTGGATGTATAAAAGCTCACGCTGGCTATAAGCGAAGGATATAAACTAGGACTGTTGATAATATATCGATATATCGGAATATCGATATTATTTCTTGAAAATATCGATATTTATGAGTGATATTTTTTAGGACGATATATCGATATTTCGATACTGAAATCTGGATATCGGCTTCAATTTTGTTTAAAATCACTAATCATTTTTCGTTTGCTCTGAATGACAAATGTCCTTCAAATTTCTGTTACGCACAGAATAAGCTGTCGACCTACAAAACTAAATGAAATACCACAAAAAATCATATGAAAAAAGTTCTGTAACTTGGCCATAATGCATGCTATGAGAGCTAAACTTCTACCTAAATAAATGCCTAAACTGTATTTCTTATCAATCTTAAAAATACAAAAAATAAGATTTCCCTCGAACCTCTTTCCAGTTTTATAACTTTTATTAATTTTTATGAAACTTATGAGACGCATAATGGTCAAATTTTAAAAAAATCAACAATCATCATCACCAACACAAACCATTCGAAAGTGAAAACCTGATTAAGAACAAAATCACACATCTATTTATCAGTGGACAGCCTTATTTTTGGAAGGTTTGATTTTATGAAATTACACTTATGAAAGTATCGATATATCGATACTCGATATTTTTCCGATATATCGAAAATCCGATATTTTTAAAAATATCACCAGCCCTAATATAAACAAAAAATTAATAATGATTAATAAACTAGCCTCTAAATTCGTAAAAAAATGACGGGTGAAATGAATGTACTGGATATTCATTACATTACGGTTGCCTAAATTAATAGAAGTATTGTTATGTAATGTTTGTAACCCAATCTACTGAAAAATTAGATTTATGTATCGGTTAAGTCTGGTCATTAGACTTCTATATACAATTAGCTATAATCATTTCGACTGCGAGAAAATATTCTGTTTCGTTCAGCACGATTCCCGTTGCAGCAACAGGACAGATTTTCATATGTTATGCATCCCATGGCCCAGGACTAAAATTATTTACTTTTTATCTCAATGCGGGTTCCAGATACTGAGAAATAAGCAAAAAGTGTCTTTTCCTTTCATTGATTTTGATGGGTGTTTGAATACTGTACAGCCCCTGGTCCCAAGAGTAAAATACGGACATGTTTTATTTCGATATGAAGTCAAAAATCTACGAAATTAAGATAAAAGTGTCGGCAAATTAATATATTTTAAAAGAAAAGTCAACTCTCCCTGTCGAAATATATGACGGCATACTTACCAACGGCAACGTATATTCGAAATTAAAACTGATATTCATCATCAATCATATAACTCATTTCTTAGAGTCATAACCCTACCGCATTCTTGACTATGTGTAGACTGTAATGGTCAAATTGTCTGTGAGAGTAATTTCATCTCTTAAACCTTTATAAAATAAAAAACCTCAAGTAAACGAAGTTATGGGTGACGGCTAGTTTGTAAATATTTCAGTTGTTGTTTAAACAGCGTTACAAATCGAACTACTACTGAATAAATGAAATTAGAAATAAATTATGAATCCCAACAAAACTTTATGCATTAGCACGTGAGTTCTGGTCCAGGTCTCACTCAGCACGATAAATACAGAACTATTTCCATTCGTATGAAATAACTTCAGTAACTCGGCGCTTTTGAAAGCAGCTTAAATTATTTATAAAATTAAATTCATATTTTCTATTACCCGTGTACGAATACATTCATTGTATTCCGATCTAAATTTAAACCAACGGGAAATATTTCCATGTGTCTGATAGTGACATCAGTAATAAAAACAACTAATAATTAATATATTAATTTAAACGCGGTACATACTTTTATGTCAGTCTTTCGGCAAACATTTCTTTTTGTATATTATAACAGAGACTTAAAATATCTACATCAAATATAAATACCTTGTAAGCCCGTCTAAAACGACGTATTTTAGTAATTCCTTTCTTTGCTAACTAAATACAATTTTCATTAAATATCGCTCATAATCTTAAAAATGATGTAATGCAGATATTCTTAGCTTACTGTTACAACGGTATCGCTGTGCAGAGAGTATAAGAACCTGGAACAAGTTTTAATTAGGAAAATGCAACTAATAATTAAAACGTCGATTTTTATTAAATACATACTTTTCTTTTAGTGTGCTATTAGCTCATTTACTTGTGGATGTTTGGCTAACTGTTACTAAATAACGCGCATAGCCTCGGACAACATCTCCGGTCTTTGATGGTTGTGCAGCGTAGGAGGGAAGCGTGACGTCAGAATGTGACATACATCGTGACCAATACTGGAATTTTATAATTAATTAATAACAAGACTTAATTTTACTAGTAGAGTCTAAACAGTGGTTTGAGACCAGGGAGAAGATGCCTGTGTCAACTATATATTGGTGATCAAGTTCTTAAGTACAATGATGATAACAATATCGGGCCTAGTACGAAAACTTATAGAAGACTTATACCTGCCGTAAAACAGGTCACCATCTTAACTTGAATTTATGGAACACTTGTTCTAAGATTGACTATTTTTGCTGACAGCTGGATTTTCGGCGTCCGAAATCATTACATAGTCCCAGAGAATAATCAAATCATAATTCATTGTAAGAACCAGACTTTTAATCGAAATGTTGACTGGTTATTAAGATGCTAAAAGAAGCTGAATTTGGGAAATCTACTACAACTCACACAAGAAACACGTGAAAATCTTGCAGTTGGAATATAGGCTAGATTTTTGAGGTTTCAACGGAGTTACCGTGACTATTAGGGGCAGTATTATATCGTAAATTAGATTCCACTTTAACAGTAGGTTGTATGCAAATTCAGTGACACCACTGGGACTACAAAAATCAGAATCACTAGGGTTACTGGAACAGACTAGAGATAAGAATTTGGTGCAAGCCCCAATGCGGTCACGAACGGAAACTTGGTGACTTTCCGAGTTGAAGGTGGGATGGGTTTCCTCGCATTACTAATCAGCCGTAGCGCGGAGCAGCTGTCTTTGTCGAGGCCCCGAGAGGATCGAAGCAGCCGCTTCTAAAGGCTACGGTCTGTCTCGACCCTCTTTAAATATTTAGCCCGCAGGCAGGCAGCGAGGCGCAGTCGTAAGCAACGAGGTAACCCATGGAATATCCTCCCGTCTGAAAGCTGCCCCGATCGGCTTGCATTTCAAGGAGTATTTAATTTTCTCCAAATGGAGGCTCTCTGAGACGAGAAGTTCCACCCCCAGCTCGAGCGAAAGAAAGTGGATGGCCAGTTCTTCTCTTTGTCTGGGGATACTCAGTTTCGTTATGTTCTGAATTAATACACTCTGCTTATATTTATATTCATCTGAAAACTTCAAAAGTATACTCTATATAATTGGAATTAATTAGCAAAAACGAGGTAAAAATCTATATCGTTGTAGATTTATGACAATAAATGTGCATAAAATGCAGTATTCCATCTCATCTGTTGCTGAGTTTTAATGCAAACACGTTAGTTGCTTTTCCAAAGTTTGGTAATAGGGTTCACAATATAACCTTAGGAAACTTGTGAACAAAAATGTAGGAGAGGCTTTATGACAAATACCGCCTGTTAGATTCTTCAATGGGTGAATCTGTGAGACGTTGCAGGTTTCCAACTTTAACGCCTTTTACTTTATAAATAATAATTACTCATGTTGTGGCTCCTGACAGTAAAGATGGCAACCTATAACGTTAGATGCCACTTTTGTTTATAAAGTAAATGCGTTAGACGAAATATCCACCAATAATACACCTCAGTGTACGAAGCTGAGAAACGTTACTGTTTCTAGCGGATGACGTACGGTCTACTATGTTGCCACATTGTGAAGTTTTTGGGAGATAATCTCCTACAACGCGGCCAATTAAATTGACAAAGAGTGTATATTACATAGACTTGTGTTCATCTAAATGTTTTGTGAGCTCATTATTTACAGTTGACCAACAACACTGAATTATACGAAATAAATATCAAGGAAAATCATTATTAATTTGTCTTTGGAAGCTGCGCGAGATAACTGATATATTAACAGGAGCCAGAGCTGGACTAGCTGTGAGACAAAGACTTATTTGTGAGTATAGCGCATACTTTGGATAGGAGTGGTGCATGAAATGGAAAGGCCTTTAGCATAAATTAGCACTGGAATCGTCGTGTGTGTAGGAAAGTAATTATTTATAGGTAAAACGAACTTGAGAATCCTATATTCTATGGGTGGTGGCAATAAAAAAACGTACTTGTAGCATTAAAAGCAAAATTGCTCATAAATCATAAGCAGACTTACTCGTAAATAAGCTCCGCTAGTAAATATCAAACGCAATTTTAAGCCATTCTATCATTTAAATTTATAATTTAAAGCCTATTTCGAAATTCTTATTTCATGCAGTCTCTACAGCTGTTCTTTATTGTTTTTTGTTCTGTTCTTCCATTTACTAAGAACATCTGATTTGCACATACTATAAAGATTTCGTCCACTCAGGTACATGTTTTAACTGATCTTAAGAATTCCATTTCTACGTCTTTATTGCAGTAAAATCAGTGAAAACTTCTTTAATCGTCTGAATAGAGAATACATAAGGAATTTCTGATTTTAATAAATTTCTGAATTTGTATAGTGTCATATGGTGTTTTGTCTTCTCTGCGTCATATATATTAGATAAACTGACATAATGATTCATATTATTTTGCTGGATCTCAAACTACTGTAGACATACAAATCAAACAACGTAATATATTACATTAGCCATACTTTTTAATGTGCTGTTGTTTAGAGACTACCCCTCCTAAATGAGAAGAATATTGATTGAAACTGAACTATAATGTTACAGATAGTTAAATTATTCATTGTAACATAGTACTAAAATATATATCTAGTACACTGAACTATAATGTTACAGATAGTTAAATTATTCATTGTAACATAGTACTAAAATATATATCTAGTACACAAAATATCTTTGTTTGCTTATAGGATATATCAAATTTTTATGGAGAAGCGATTCTGACTGTGTTAGACTTTTGTTACAGGCTTATTGTGGGGCCAATATCTAATTTGTTTCTGATGTATGGTGTTTTCTGTAGTGAGGTATCTGAGTATAGAAAGATCTCCGGCATCGGTCGAAATTCTAATAGGCACTTAACGAGTCTACTGCTTCTAGAAATGTTTGATTTGTGTTTGTTGATAAAATATGAATATGCTTCAGTGGTGTAAGAGGTCGTTTTGAAGACCATTACTATTTGGGGAATTATAGGAATATTCAGTCGTCGAGCTACTGGCAATCGGCGATCATTGACAATGCTGAGCGCGGTCGAGCATTGACCAGCCAGGAATCTGCACGCTTGCAGTCAGCACCTTAGAGTGCAGTCCCCTTCATAATTGTAGGTCAGCCAAGGAGGCTTGGGAAGTACAAGCGATGAAGTAGTGTCTTTACTGTCGGACAGTCGGTGAGAGTAGTCGGCGAGAGTAGTCGAGCATACTTTGATAGCCACCTGTTAGGAGCCTGCCACCCTCCCATGCATCTCGTATCCGGGGCGACCATCTGCCTAACAATTAACTATTACAGTTCAGGGCTTAGATAAGTTGGTGATAGTTGGAATCCACTTTGCGGCACGCTATAAACTGTACTACTCCGTGTTAGAAGCCAATAAACTGTTTAATTGCAAGTGTTGCATTCTTCATGTAGTACTTATATCAATTTCTAAACTACGGTCTGTGGCCGTCATTCCACAGTGGTGTCAAGCATTAGCCCAAACAGCCCAACGGTAAGATTCTAGTGGCGCTGCCAGAAGAACAGAAGAGGCGCTTCAAGCAGAACTGTAATTCCCTAAGGTTAGTTCGTCAGCACACCTATCCACACACACGCCCACTAGCCTTGGCCAATCAGCCCCTGACAAAGTGGCGTCATCGTGGGATTTCGGCGTAGTATCGATGTTTTGGAACATCAGTGTGGATAGAGTCTGACGAATTAGCAAGAAGAAAACGATCACCGTCTGAAGGAGACGGGTGGGTGGGAGGAAGAACAGGTGGCTGGATCAACACATGGCTTGGAAGATGAACGCTGGAGGCGCGGCTTCAGCACGCGGCTGGAGACATGGACGGCGGGTTCAACGCACGAGCGACGGCGGAGCATAGCGCGGATCAACACGGAGAGCGGATCGCGGCGGCGCGAGTCAACACGTTGCGGCAGGTGCCATAGGATGGTCTTCAGACGTCGACAGCGACGGTGGCTGTGGCGGCGACGACGGCGACGAGAACAAGACATTAGGGGTGAGTGGACCTCAATTTTTATTGTAACTATGGCAGCGACTAAATCTTCAGCAGTTATCAGACATTGAATGCGAGGATCTTGGATTTGGAGACGCGGGTGAGCGGAGTTATAATGGTGAGTTAAGCGGGGTTGCTTTTTGCTTGTAAAGGCACGTTTTCTGCCAGATATATCTTTAAGTGCGACAAAAATATTTTCAGAGGCCGTAGCAGCGGCGGTGTTTACGAACAGATCGAAGCGAGTTCTCCAGGTAAGTCCAAAATTAAGTGTATAAGGCAGATATAAATGTTAAGAAACATCCAGATGCTACTGAGCGGAATAGGAAATTTCGAAAGAGGGTGCTAGGCAAATACTAGTTAAATTATAATTGATGTATTAAAGAAGTATGAGAATAACTATTACCGGGGAAAAGTGAAACCGGTTGGGCGTCTTATCAAGTGTGGCTGGAAAGCCAATATGTTAAAGTGAAGCGAAATATTTTGCGGTAAAAGGCGGCAAAGGACCGACCGATCCAGACCCGATATATAAATGTGTGGCGAGTTGCGTCATTTTGGGGGCCAACATTTCTGATAACTCACAGATACAGCCCAAGAAGTTAACCTGGTGAGGATGTAGGTGCTCCATTCCACCCATTTTCATTTAAGTAATGCCGGTAACTTGAAGCCGGGACAAGCAGAATGGGATGGGTTGTTATGGCGAAAAGCCTGGATTAATGATAAATATTGGGGAAAAGAGAGAGTGATATCTCTTAGTGGGTTCTGGTGCGCAATTCTTTATTGTGGTAAAGTTGTTTGCAGAGTGGAAAAATTAGAGCCACTAGTCTGCTGGTTACTGGTCTAGGCCGGGGAATGTTTAAGTGTTAGGGGTATTTACTGCTGGTGTAGTATAAGCTCCTTGGTGTTCAAAGCAACCGTTCAGGCGGTTCCTTATGTGAACAGAGCTTGCAGTAGGATATAGAATTAAATTTTCTATAGAAATACGGTGCAGTAGTAGACGTGCGAAACGTACAGTTGTTAATAGGACCACGCGAGTGGACACTTTCGGCTGACGTTCTAAGACTTCTCACGTGTTCAGGAAGGAACAGACGTGTTCCCACCGCTATACGAATACCCATAAGTCAATCGTACGTGCTAACATTGCATAGTATATTCTAAAATCATTCGTGAGATCATCCAAATACCTCTAACGAGAATTTTTGCAGAAGATTTACTTGTGTTAAGTGATATGCGCAATGACACGGGACGGGTAGACGCAAGTAGAGTGTATATAAAACGGAAGTATTTGCCATAGCGAAGTAAATGGAATGGTTGGACTAAAAAGAGTAAACATATAACGACGTATCTGCCACATCAAATTTAACATTTATCGCGATGCACGGAATGGTTGAATTCGACAGGAATGAATAAAAAAAACGTAATTGCCAATTAGAAAAACGATACGTAATCGAACGCGAGTCTGAAGATATGCACGGATAAAATACTAAAGTACAGTAACCATGACGTAATCGGCATTCATAATTTTGAGGAATAATAATAATTTGAAATTATTACGAACATTGTACAACTCTGGTGTTTCAGTTAAGGAAAATATAGCCTCAGTGGCTTGTCTCACGTGTCCACAGTAATAATACGTACTCACTTAATGTAAGGAGTCAAACTGTGTGCCACATGTTAGAAATATCTGGAGCACCAAGTATATAAAAAAATGGGTGATGTAAAAAAAAATCGGACAGCGTTGGAAATTGGCGAACTCTGATTGTCTGGGCAACATTATGGTGTACACTCGTCAATCGAGTTAAACAGGCAAAATACGAGTGCAGTCCTTGGGAAAAGGAGTCATGAACCTTTTCTTATGACACAATACGTACTCAAAAGCCTACCGTCAACTCCATACGTTTATGGAAACAAACTTACATTCAGCCTCAGTGGCTTGTCTTTCACGTGTCCACAGTAATAATACGTACTCACTTAATGTAAGGAGTCAAAACTGTGTGCCACATGTTAGAAATATCTGGAGCACCAAGTATATATAAAAAAATGGGTGATGTAGAAAAAAAAATCAGGACAGCGTTGGAAATTGGCGAACTCTGATTGTCTGGGCAACATTATGGTGTACACTCGTCAATCGAGTTAAACAGGCAAAATACGAGTGCAGTCCTTGGGAAAAGGAGTCATGAACCTTTTCTTATGACACAATACGTACTCAAAAGCCTACCGTCAACTCCATACGTTTATGGAAACAAACTTACATTCATCCCGTACCAACAAATCCAAGTTACAGACATAACCATTGTGTGAACTTCATTAGTCATAAATACAATCGGTTTACAAACCTAATCATTTTGCCAAACCTACATCCATGTTACATGTCTTTTAAAATCTGTACGTTCAAAATAGTTTGGTGAATTAGTTCATATTCGTTGTGTAATTGCAAATGAGATTGTAGTATTGGGAAGTCATCACTGGAGTTTGGTTAGTTAAGAATTACAAAATTGAAAACTACATATAACGAACAGAAAGAAAATGAAATTTCAATCTGAGAGAGACTGGTGAGTTAGGAGCCAGTAATACGATGTGCAATTCCAAATTAACAATTCATCGGAAGCGGAAAACGTAATCTATAACAAGATATCGGTAAATCAAACAATACTTATGTAACATAACAACAACAAAAAAGGGGTCTGGAGCAAAAAACACTCTTTGTTTGGTTTTAAGTCGATAAGTTTTCGTAAATAACATTTCTTGAAGTATGCCACTGAATAGAAAAGCTAATCACTTTCTATATAAAAACTACGTACGTGTTCTAACTCCACAAATAATTCTTGGAGCATGTTTTCCTCATTTAAATACCTTTTGAACGTGTGAGGAGTTTCACCAAAATGAGATGCCATAAGTGAATCAGAAGTGAAAATTTGCAAAATATACCAACTTCTTGTCTCTATATCAACTGTTATTTTCAGTGGAAATGTCGCAGAATTAAGTTTTGACAATTGGTAATTGTTGTATGATATAAGAGCGCATAAGAGTAACATAACTGTAACGTAAGTAAATCATACAGCTAATAAAAATAAGTCTATAAATAGGAGATAGTGTTAGGAAGTACGGAACTCCACAAAAATTATAACGGAATAATATTTAAAGGAAAATATCAAGGGTTGTGTGAATATTCTTCTCATTTTAAAATTGTCACTAATCGGGGTGATTAAACACACAGAGCGTAATTACAGCATAAGTATTGTACTAAGTAAGTCTGATTAGTTGTTAGATAATAAGCAGATTGCACTACTAAGGAGAATTCATCTATTTGTTCAGAGATAAATGTAATATTTACCTTGCATGAACAACCTAAGTTTGAAATTTGTTGCTAATTATTGGAAATTATTTGTACATTATCAAGTTTTGCAGTGATAAATACTGTCAAACCTAGACTATTGAAAGGTAGTTCCCCAATCTAAGGGAAAAGTCGTGTAAATTCTGTACTATCAATAGCAGTTGCATGACATTAGTAACGGATAGACTCACGAAAATGAAACCAATATTTTTCAAGCTTTGCTGGTGAATCAAAAAATTGCTGTTTCCAGTTAAAGAAATTGTTATATGCAATAACCAAGAAGAGAGTAAACTCAGTAAATCAGAACTTGTATGGAATCCAAATGTCAAAAGAAGGGAAATACATAACTCACATTATAATCTCCGCGGCCCAGCAACGGCTTAAACCGTTAATAAATTCATTCATATCATATGCGAGAAAGTATATGTGCTTATGAATTGTATACAGAGACATGGATATTAATTCAACCATAAAATTAAATAATTCGCTGTCGTAGATCCCCCATTGAGGCCACCTATCCCCTTTGTCAAAATTATGTATAGTTTAGTTTTAAGACAAGGTACTGTCGGAAGTGTAAATTTTCTAGGTAGCAGCTACGGTGAGCGAGCAGCTAAAGCATGGCCAGTGACGCGCAGCGTAACCTGATATGCCGAGTCGACTGGAGCAACGCAGCAAGATTGGCGCAATGCTTGGAACACATAAGTATCGTGAACAGAACTGTTAATAATTTTAGTGTAGAACCAATTTAGTAATAAGAACGGGAATCGATCAGTTTGTCACTAAAATATATCAGCAGCATATAACAAATAGTAATTTACAAGTAATGTATTTCTTTTGCTCAAAACATATTTCTGTTCATGAGACTTAGAACTACCATAGAATCACAGTCATGGCAGACTAAGCAGTTTAAAAATGGAGTTATCTTTACTAAGGAGTGTATATTATTGTAGTAGATTCATTATAAGATTATGATTTCCCGAAATTAAAAAAAAGAAGAAATACCAAATTAGTAAATCATGACAATTTCGACACTTGTAACGTATTGTCAGCTTAAATTCACTTCTTGATGATTATCTAATACAGATACTAATAAAACAAATGAGATTCAAGCTTTAATATAAGGTTTGAGCGATAGTGACCAGTAAAAATAATGAATTGTTAACGGAATGATGTTTTACAAAGTCCTAGAATATATTTATTGTACTACTACTAATTATAAGCATGTGGATTTGAGAACTATCTGTTAATTTAACGTTCACAGGAGACCTATCTACGTTTTATCATACTATTCACGTAAGCGTTGTCTGGTAGACCAAAATCTTTAAAATTGTTAACGTAATCATAGACTCATCGAATTTTGGGTAGAGCAATATGTCAATTGTGGATTACTTTGAATCATGCTACTCAGTAAGAACCATAGGTTTTAAGTGTTAAATTAAAGTAGTAATTTAAGCAACTGTAAATATTTGCGGTAATCACTTGTTCTTTTCATCTAGTTGTCCAACAATCATGTGTTACAGAAACTTTGCTGGATACTTGTCAAGGGAAATAGTAAACATATCTATAGGAGAATCCGTAATAAATAACTTATTACTTTGTTGCATCCCACCATTGTGACAATTACCTGTATTACGATTCATGCAAGACTTAATACTAGAAAACATAATTCTTTCAAATTAAGGCACCCTGAAGAATGCGATAATGTGTAAAATAGTAAACAAAGATTTTATCGATCATTCCTAAGCTGAATAATTAATGTAATCTATCAGAAGCAGTATACCATAGTTCATAACTAGAATACCTTGGAAAGCAGAACAAAATATTTGCAAGCTGAGCAAGATGTGATTAAATTTAACCAAGTATCGAATCATTATGACGATCTTAGTTTAAGTATGACTTATTGTAATTAGTTTGTAACGGAAAAAATAAGGCAGACAAAACACTGTTAATATCACAATACCAAACGTTACGCAGATAGTAGCAGCTATGCAGAACTCAAATTAACAGTCTCGTTCGAGCAGCGGTACGGTACGGTCGGTTTTCCTGGTTAGCGAAGTTTCCCTGTGTGCCGAGTTAACACTATCGCGAACCGTGCGCTTAACCAACACAAGTTTACCTGTCGACAACCGGAATATCTACACTAGTGCAACCTCTAATTACGTAAATTGTTACCTAACCGGCGGCGGTTGCGTCGGTAATCGCCATGCACAGTGGGGAGTATGGTGAAGGCGGAACGCAGCAGAACAACCCAGCGAACCCAGTTCCACAATCAGATGGAGACGACGAGTTACCCTCAGTGATACGAAGTGCTATTCAAACAGTGGCAGTGAACGTAGCAGATGACGAGCTTCATATGTACGTAGAAGAACCCAGATCATCGAAACGCCCGTGCGGAAACCAGGACGACCAGCAGCCTGCAGGAAAAACGGAGAAAATGCCACGCGTCTCCAAATCGCAGTCAGCTGTCGCAGCCAGAGCAGAGGAGTCAACAACAACACCAGCCCAACAGCCTACGCCAATGAACGAAGTGAGTAATGGTGCCCCTACATCAACCCCTACCAGGCTTGTGTCTAATAACTATGAGATGTATGATAAGGGCCCATTTGTGATCATAGTTGAAAGCACTGACAAAAAGGTGGGGAGGTTACATCCAATGGCACTAGGGAAAATGCTCCGGTTGGAAAGTGGGACCTCCTTTAATAATATCATTAACATCTACCCTGCAGGGCAAAATAGAGTAAAAATTGAACTATCCACTGCGGCGGCAGCTAATGCACTGGTGAGAAGTAATGTATTCCCCAGGTACAAACTTGAAGCATATATCCCTAGCTACCTGGTCACTAAACAAGGGATCATTAGGAATATAGAGACATCATTATCAGAGGAAGAGATCTTAGCAGTCATTTGCAGCCCAGTTCAGGTCATTTCAGTAAGAAGATCTTACAAAAACACAGTAGAAAATAACGCAACTATAAAGAAACCATTACCAGTTTGTTCTATTACATTTAAAGCACAAAAAAGGCCCGACAATGTGAAAATCCATGGAGTCCGTTGTCCGGTAGAACCTTATGTACCGTCTGTTCTCCAGTGCTTCAACTGTTTGCGCTATGGCCATAATAGCAAGCAATGCCGTAGCCAAACACGTTGCAAATATTGTGGCGGTACTCACAATAGCAGCACCTGCACTATTACCTCTCAACCTTCATGTTTATACTGCGCAGGCCCCCATATGGCTACTGATAAATCATGCCCGGAGTTCATAAAACAGAAGGAAATAAAACGTAGGATGGCCTACCAAGATATTAGCTACCGTGAGGCACTAGCCTCTTTAGATAACAGACAATACGCTAGGGCTGCGGCTGCCTCACCACCTGATACAAGAGACATCGCCGAGTTCCCTACATTACCTAACAACCAGGGTACGCTCCCATTTCCACAGGACACCCCAGCGCAACTGGACAACTTTAAGACATATCAAAATACAAACCCCGGACCATTCAGACGGGACCCCATGATCCTACCTGGAAGCCACATTAAAACTGCCCGACCCCAACAGATACCTACACCGAGACATAGCGATAACTGGAAGGGGTACCAACAACTCCTAATACCAAACCAAAGACCATTGGATCCAATACCAGCTAGCAAATCCTATCCTGTAGATGAACCAGGTGCTACCACAAGCCCACTGGGCAGAGACCACATAATAGATATAATACTTCACTGTGTCATCTCCCTGGTACAGAACACCCAACTTGGAGGAAACCCAATACCAATAGATGCGTTAAGGGAAAACATCAGTAATCTGATCAGTAACTCAATAGTTGATCGCCATTATGGCCAAGCCCAATAACATTCTCCAGTGTAACATTCGAGCCACCCACGCAAATAGAGAAAATTTGATCCAACAAAAATGGCTACACAAATTAATAACATGCTGTATTGGAACGCAAGGTCCTTACGATCTAATAAAGAAAGTTTTGAGCGGGCTCTAAATATGCACGATGTAGCTATTGGGACAGTAGTGGAAACCTGGCTAAAGCCAAAGATAAACTAACAGTTAAAGGCTACAATGTAATCAGATGTGACAGGGTACATGGATACGGTGGGGCAGCGCTCATAATTAAAAAATGCTTAGAATACAGGACCATTCAGCTAATCAACATTAATACAGCCCTTGAGGCCTGCGCAGCTAGCATTAAGAGCGGCCACACCTATATAACAGTTGCAGCAGTATACAGAGCACCTAATACAACTGTATCAAAACAACAACTTATACGGCTCTTAAGACAACTCCCACAACCATATATTATCATGGGTGATTTTAATGGCCATAACACAGCTTGGGGAAGTAGTAACTCAGATCGCATGGGCCGAATCCTCATGGAGGCAATAGAAGAGGAAAACTTGGTAATTTTAAATGATTGTTCGGAAACCCGGATTATCAAGCCAACGGAAAACAAATCCGCTGTGGATATTACTATTTCTTCACCTACGCTTGCACACCTCTACAACTGGGAAGTCCTCCAGGAACCATTGGGGTCGGACCATCTCCCCATCCTGTTGAGATCGAGAAGCCGCAATCCAAAAGATAGCGCCCCATCCCCAACATATAAATGGAATCTGGCTAAGGCTAATTGGATAAAGTATCGGGAAACAGTAAATGCATATATAGAAGAGGATAGTAAATCAGACAATGGAAGTGAAAACTACAATTATATCCTTAAAACCATAGAGAGAGCCGCAACAGAAGCGATCCCGATAAACAAACCAAGGAAGCAAAACCCACGTATAACCCCCCCGTGGTGGGACAACGATTGCGGTCACTTGGTGCAAGAAAGGAAAGAGGCTTTGAAAAACTACAAAAGGTGCTGCACAGAAGAGAACTATATTACCCTTATGAAAATACAGGCACGCACGAAGAGATTATTAAAAGAGAAGAAGAGGCAAGGCTGGAGAAAGTTCTGTGAAAGCTTGAATAAAAACACACCGCTGACACAGATATGGAAACGGGTGAAGAGCTTTCGCCAGGCTGTTGACGACCACCAACATCCCACAGAGATTAAGCCAGAAATCGCAGAAGGAATACTCGCCAGACTGACCCCTCCGGCAGCACACAATCACATATGGCTGCAACCAAGTATGGATCAGGAGCACCCTATACTCAAACCATTTGACATGATCGACTTGGAAAGGACACTATTAAACTGCAGCAATACAGCCCCTGGACCTGATAATATTTCATACTCAATGATAAAACACCTACCTACCTCTGGAAAATCCATTCTACTAAGCATGTTAAACAAGGTATGGCAAGAAGGAAGATATACCCCTGAACTAAAAACTGGCAGGATAATACCCCTGCTAAAACCAGGAAAGGACTCCAAAGATGCAGCCTCCTATCGACCAATAACCCTTCTACCGTGTCCCCTTAAGATCCTAGAAAAAATGGTCAAACACAGGATGGAGTGGTACATCGAAAACAACAACTTGTTACCAGAACACCAGTTGGGTTTCCGGAAAGGTAAAGGAACCAATGAGTTATTGGCACAACTGGTAACAGACATACAAAATTGCCAGAGTAGGAATGGATACCTGTATGCCGTATATATTGATCTATCTAGTGCCTACGATAACGTCAGCATCCCAGTATTGGCAGATAAGCTAAAACGCATGAGGTTCCCACACAGATTCATAGGAAACATATGTGCACTACTACAAAACAGAATCTTGATCATTAATAGTAAAACAGGCAGAGTTGGACCAAGAGAGACTAGCAGCGGTCTACCGCAAGGCTCTACATTATCCCCGCTACTATTCAACATATACACATCAGACCTAGCACAGATACTAGCAGAAAACACATATATACTACAATATGCTGATGATTTATGTATATATGCAATTGGAAATACAATACTAGAGGCCAAGGAAGCTCTATCCACCACGCTGATAAACCTTGAAAAATGGTTGAGGGAAAATGGAATGACGATTGCCCCCGAAAAATCAGAAGCCTGTATATATACGCGTCACAAACTACCACATATAACTTCAGTCAACATAGGTCCCTACAAAATACCATACAAAAGGAACGTAAAATACCTAGGACTAATAATAGACTCAAAACTGACCTGGGCACAACACATAAAGCATATTCTAAAGAAATGTGAGAAAGCCATCAATGTAATGAGGGCCACTACCGGATATTGGTGGGGGACAGACCCACAAACAAGCATATTACTGTACCGAACGCTAGTCCGACCACACCTTGACTACGGATGTATATGTTATGGAGGCGCATCAAACAGCTTAACCCAACAACTAGACAAAGTCCAGTACAAGGCGTTACGCCTGTGCACTGGGGCGATGGCTTCAACACCTACAAACGCCCTATTAGTAGAGGCCCTGGAACCGCCACTGGAAATACGAAGGGAATATATAAGTGCAAAATTCGTGCTAAGACAATTACAAACGCCCAACAGTTCTCTGATAAAAGCAATAACAACATTAGAAAGAAACTGCAAAACATTACACTTTTGGAAACGGAAACGGACACCTCTGCTAGCAACAGCGTACTCTGAAGTAAAACAATATCAAAACATGATATATACCCTATCGAAACTCCCGTGCTTCCAAGTTAACTACGATACAACCACCATGAAACCCAATAATGAAATGAATATACCATTTGGGGAAAACTCAGAGCAGAATAGAGCCTTGATAGCCGACCACACGGATGCAGACAATGATATATGTCACATATACACGGACGGCTCCAAGACTGAAGAGGGCGTGGGGTGTGCATATGTAGTAACACAAACCTCAAATGTTGGCATGTATAAACTTCCGAAAGAAGCCACTGTATACACCGCAGAAATGACAGCCATTCTAAAGGCAGTACAATATGCGCAAGATACACCGCAAACGAAGATTATCATCTGGTCTGACTCAAGAAGCGCGATCGAATCACTTAACAATCTACATGCTGGCAACGGGAGAAATATACTAGGCTACAAAATCATGGAACAGATACAGCACCTACAGAGCGCCCAAAAACAGGTATACCTGATCTGGATCAAAGCTCACACAGGTATACCAGGAAATGAACTGGCAGATACAGCAGCCAAAACAGCAATAAAATCAGGAAGAAACCACCCTCTGGCACCAGCTACAGACATCATATCAACAATCAGACGCAACACTAGAGATAAATGGAACAATATATGGAGAAAATCCATAGAAAACAAAGGCAAACACTACGGATACCTACACCCAACGATCCCATCCAAACAGTGGTACCAAACATGGCACGTAACAAGAAAAACCATGAGCATTATAGCTAGGATAAAATTCAACCACGGTAGCTTCCGAAAACATCTATACAGACTAAACCTAATAGCATCTCCTCTTTGCGGCTGTGATGAGACGAGCGAGGGGGATATAAATCATATGTTATTTGCATGCAAAAGGCACTGGCAGCAGTCCACCAGACTGTTGGAAGATCTGCAACAGCTAGGTGTTAGCCTCCCGACAAACACCTTGAACATTTTGGGCACGGAGGACCGAAGAGTGTACAAGGCCATTGTGACGTTTATAGTGAGTAACAACATAAAAATATAAATCCGCCCGATCCTAAGGGACGGTGACCAGTAGACTGTCTGTCTAAACAGCAAAATACTTCTCTGAGATGTCTGCTATGCAGAATTCACGGCATACGTGTGAGATCTAAAACATCCTAACCCCATGTCCAAAATCATAAAGGAGTACTCTAAATGTGATTTGTAGATGTGTAGGCAGAGACCAGTATGAAGGACAGTGTGACATGAGATCTGTTAGCTTCAACAGCTTATAAGGTGTGATAAACATGGTTCTGCTAATGCAAAGAGCAAATTTGTACTACCCCAAAGTGTTTACAATGTAAATATTTGTGTTGCAAGTTTCACTGTTTGTAATAGGAATTTTTGTAATAACTTTAAACATGTAAACTAAACTTGGTACCCAGATGTAAGTTTATAAATCATGAAATATGGTGGCAGATGTAATTCAACAAGGCGCGTAACTCATTGTAATAACTATATGTATTTGTGCTGGCTGCATGGTCTTGGAAACCAGATGCCAATAAAAATAAAAAAAAATAATAAAAAAAAACTCAAATTAAATGGCACATGTCGAGAATGACTATATCCCATCTACTCCATAACTTATATTTTTTTAATGTCATTTGTATGACTGTTTTATTGTTCCTATGTTAGAAAATTCTAATTGACTTTGTTTATCTTCAGGCTTGCTGACCACCTACACCAGAATATAAAAATAAATATTTAAAAATGTTGCCAATATTTTTGTGAGCTTCAAAGTGGAAATCCAACTATGTCACATATTGTACTTTCCGGCATTGTGGAAAATGCCTTGTTCTAATGGGGGAGGAGTGTAAGAGGTCGTTTTGAAGACCATTACTATTTGGGAATTATAGGAATATTCAGTCGTCGAGTTACTGGCAATCGGCGATCATTGACAATGCTGAGCGCGGTCGAGCATTGACCAGCCAGGAATCTGCACGCTTGCAGTCAGCACCTTAGAGTGCAGTCCCCTTCATAATTGTAGGTCAGCCAAGGAGGCTTGGGAAGTACAAGCGATGAAGTAGTGTCTTTTACTGTCGGACAGTCGGTGAGAGTAGTCGGCGAGAGTAGTCGAGCATACTTTGATAGCCACCTGTTAGGAGCCTGCCACCCTCCCATGCATCTCGTATCCGGGGCGACCATCTGCCTAACAATTAACTATTACAGTTCAGGGCTTAGATAAGTTGGTGATAGTTGGAATCCACTTTGCGGCACGCTATAAACTGTACTACTCCGTGTTAGAAGCCAATAAACTGTTTAATTGCAAGTGTTGCATTCTTCATGTAGTAAGAACTTATATCAATTTCTAAACTACGGTCTGTGGCCGTCAATCCACAGTGGTGTCAAGCATTAGCCCAAACAGCCCAACGGTAAGATTCTAGTGGCGCTGCCAGAAGAACAGAAGAGGCGCTTCAAGCAGAACTGTAATTCCCTAAGGTTAGTTCGTCAGCACAGCTATCCACACACACGCCCACTAGCCTTGGCCAATCAGCCCCTGACAGTGGTTTCGATTGCAAGTAAAAGTATAGATCTGTTTTACCTTTTGGTATTACTGGTTATTATAATGTGAATGAAATGTAAATGAGGAGCTGGTAAGAAATTTCATCACAGATTTATTTTCAGTTATATTTTCTGGATCTCGAATACACTGAGGTGACAAAAGTCATGGGATAGCGATATTCAAATATAAATATGGCAGTAGTGTCACTTAAAAATTGTATAAATGGTCAGTGCCTGGGCAGGACTTTCATTTGTGGTCAAATGCTTGATGTGAGAAGGTTGATTATGTGATTATGGCCACATGACGAGAATTAACGGATTTCGAACGCGATATGCTAGTTGGAGCTAGACGCATGGGGCATTCCATTTCGGAAATCGTTACGGAATTCAACATTCCGAGATCGACAGTGTCAAGAGTGTGCCGAGAATACCTAAATTCAGGCATAACCTACCATCATGGACAACGCAGAGGTCGACCGCCGGCACTTAATGAGCGCGACCAGCGACTTCTGCGTAGACTTGTCAGTGTGAACAGAGAAGTAACAAACACTGCGTGAACTAACCGCAGGAATGAATGCGGGATGTCCGACGGGCGTGGCCGTTAGGACAGTCCGGCCAAGTTTGGCTTTAATGGGCCATGGCAGCAGAAAACCTACTCGGGTGCCATTACTAACAGCACGACATCGCCAACAGCGGCGCTCCTGGGCTCATGACCATATCAGTTGGACCGTAGACGACCGAAAAAAAGTGGTTTGGTCAGATGAGCCATGATTTCAATTGGTAAGAGCTGATGGAAGGGTACAAGTGTGGCGCAGACCCCATGAAGCCATGGACTCAAATTGGGAACAAGGCACTGTGCAAACTGGTGGTGGCTCCATAATGGTGTGGGCTGTGTTTACATGACGTTCAGCTACTGGGAGACCACTTGCAACCATTCATGGACTTCATGTACCCAAACAACGATGGAATTTTCCAGGATAACAATGCGCCATGTCATCGGATCATAACTGTTCCTGATTGGTTTGAAGAACAATCGGTACAATTCCAGCGGATGATTTGGCCACCGCGATCGCCCGACATGAATCCCATTGAGCATTTATGGGACATAATCGAGAGATCATTACGTGCACAAAATCCTCCACCGGCAACACTTTCGGAATTATGGACGTCTATAGAGGCTGCATGGCTCAATATTTCTCCAGAGGACTACCAACGATTCGTGGAGTCCATGCCACGCAGTGTTACTGCACTTCGTCGGGCAAACGGAGGACCGACACGTTATTAGCAGGATATCCCATGACTTTTGTCATATCAGTGTATTCCTATTCTACTCGATCATATGTCCTTTATGTACTGTGAATCAATACATCCCTTTCTAGTTAGTTATGAAGTGAATCTTTGGTTGCATATTTATTTTTTCACTGTGATTCATCTCAACATCCTTTTTGGTATTTTAAGCAACTTGACCAGTGTTAGAGAAGAAAGGTATTATTTAGCAGAAATTAACAGTTCAACATTAGTTTGACAGCACTTTTTATTACTACTTTTTACTACGACTTCGGAAAACCAGATACTGACGTTGATAAGCTGGAATATCGACGATAATTTACACTCTAGCTATTAACTGTTCTTCACTGTAAGATTTCTTCATTGCTGCCGTGTAATGCTAATATTGCTTCCATCTTGAAAACTAATAACTCCGGTTAATACGGTGAGTCATATCGTGTTGTTATAGCTGAGAGTAAATTTTTATTATCTTCATTTCTTAGCGAAACCAATATGACCTCAAGCTAGTGCCCTATTGGCAAAACTTTTAACTGTATTGTTTTTATTTGTTTTTCCGATAAAAGAATACAAGCTTGACAGTGACTGCTGAAGAGTATAGTTTTATTGCGAATTTGCAGTTTGACATCATAGATTATTTTTTTACCTGGTGAATTCGGAACAATATAATGCAATTCTGAAAAGCCATGCGACTAATAGTTGCTACTTTGCACTTAACATAGAATTAAGAGCTTTTCACTGGCTGTGAAGAACGCAAATTAATGTAAATCAATATGTCAATTTTAAATCATTAAGAAAGCGGTTTTTTATTAATTTCTCTATATTATCTCGAGATTAATTTGGAGTGCGGAGCTCTATCTCAGTGATAGGTGAAACAGCTGCAGAATTGAAAGAATGCCGTAGGAAAAAAAATATATTGTTATGAATGTTTTGGTATTATTTAAGATTTTTCCTATATTAGTTCTTACAAAATGTTGGCAGGATGCACTCTCATTGATTGACCACATAATGCAGTTTTGTAACTAGATATCTTTTCTTTGCCAAAGATAGCATAAGCTAGTCGAAGTCCAGCTACATAAAAGTTCAACTGTTTAGATAAATACCACCTAAACAAAGGTTGTAATTTAACGTTGAACGTTACGATGATACCGTAGACCAATAGAAGCCGATTAATTTAATGTTAGAGCTCTGTTTAAAACAACTAAAAAACTAAACTTCCATTTTTATAAAGTGGGACTGTTTTGCATCCTTAGGAGTAAAGCTTAGTCGTAATACCATAGCGGCTCGCCAAGATTTGTCACTAACGTAACATCTTTCGAAGGGGAAAGTTACCAAACATAACTAACCCCCCTGCTGGAACACTGAGGACCCGGCAGAACCTTCTAGAATGGCGAAGGTTTCACGGGGGGAATTAGATGTGTTCAGCAGAGCGTGCGGGACACATTGCAACGAATTTCTGTTTTGGTACGATACCGGTGTAGTGGGCCGAAGCGTCAGCATTTCGTTCTAGGACGCAACGCCACCCGCACAGCATACAAGCTATTTACTCCAGCCACCGAAACCTACATCTTAATTACATTATTTTCAATAGTATAATGAAATAATTGTTCTCGTCCTATAAATTACAATACACATACCTGTATTCTTCTTCCATAGAAAAAATATTGTGTTAAATTACCATTAGAAAAAGTTTTCCTTTCGAAATGAGTAATACCGTGTTAATACAGTTTCTTTTGTTAAAAAAAATAGAGAGGACTGAGTTAATGGGACAATTTTCCATTCTCGAGAGTTATTTTTTAAATAAGATCCATTTATGAAAGAGAGCGATAATGAGGCACGATCGCCGCAGTGCGCATGTGGGTCTGTTCCCAGCATTCTTTGCGCGTGTTTAGACGCTGTTTTCAGCCTTTACGTTTGTCTGTGTGCTGAGCTGTAAAAGTTTACAATGTTTAAGAAAATTGTTTCACTCGATACGATCTTTAATATTCTATTCTTGAGTGCAGGAAACTCGGAAGCAGCGGAAATGTACCGTCAGGTATGTGAAGTGTTCGCAGATAATCCTTTGAGTGATAGTAAAGTTAGAAAGTGCATGAGAATGTTCCATGACGGGTGGGTTGATGTTCATGATGAGACACCCCCAAGCCGACCTTCTCTGATTTTTGAAGGTTTGATTCGTGATGTGGACAGCAAAATTGAACCATTCACGATTTCACTTTTATCAGTTAATATTCCACAGGTTTCAGGGTTAGCTTTGTACACCAATGTTTTGAAGAAACTAAATTATCGAAAATTGTGATGTTCGTGTTTTTCAAGGCTGCTTTATGACAATTATCGTTTTTGACTCGATACCATCAAGAAGGATATGACTTTATGGACCAGACCTTTACAGAAGATGAGATTTGGGTGTTTCACATGACTACTGAGTCAAAGCGACAGTCAGTGGAATTGTGACACACATCATCGCCAACAAAAATGAAAGCCACACAGACAATTTAATCACGAAAGGTCATGCAATCTGTCTTATGAAACAGGGAAAGGATTTTTTCAGTGGATTTTATGATCAAAGACACAAGAATTAATTGTCATGCGTAACGTGTAACTTTGAGAAAAATCCGGTATGCCATACAAAACAAGCTGCGTGACCTACTGTTTTCCGGTGCGACGTTGCTCCAAGATTATGTAAAACCACATGTTTCTGCACAAATACTAGATCTATTAAGGTCTTTTGGATTGGAACAATGGGATCATTCGTCTTACCGATAAGACCTTGCACCCAGTGATCAATGGTTCAACGATGATGAAGAAGTGACGACTGCAGTCGCAGTCATGGACTGGGTTTCTTTGACGTAGAAATTTATTGAACGGTATGACAAAAGTTTGATCAAAAACAGAACAAAACAAAACAGAAGATGAAAAGATATAGAATATGAAAATAAATATGAAATGTTAAATGAACAAAAATATGCTTTAATTATTTTGACAATATTTTTTTTCTTATCAAAAAAGACCTTATTTAAAATAAAAATAATAATAATAACTCACTAAAGATGGTTACAGACTACAATCAATCAAAACAACAGAAAAGTTTTCAAACATCGAAATTGACGTCAAGAAAAGGCGAATGAAATTCTTTGGTCAACTTAAGAGGTTACCAGAAAGTCGACTGACAAAAAACATAATAGATTATGCAACTTGACTTAAAAATCCAACACCTTGGCTGAATGAAATTCGGATGGATCTTAAAAGTGCAAGCGTAGGGGCAACAGACATCTTAGAAAGAGACAACTTCAGACACAAAGTAGACAAATAGGAGTTATAAATGAGCAACCAAAACAAAAACAATATAGACCAAAGTGGTCGGAAGAACGCAAACAAGCTTTCTCGGATAGAATGAAAGCCTATTGGAACAATAAGAAGAACTCAAACAAAACTTGATTCGGTCATTTGCTTACCATCTTCCATTTATTGGGATATTTCGCCAATAATAATAATAATAACCGTCGTATCTGAAATATTCTGACTTAATACCTAACGAAACAGTAATATTCAATAAAATATACATTACTTTTCGCTTTATTAAATAAATTTTTATGGGGTTTCCATAGTACATCAAATCTTAATCAGTGAGTTAACAATAAAACCTATAACCATCTTACAAATTCATTTTTGAAAATGAGCGATTTATATGAGAATTGTCACTAATAGTATCGTACACAGCTGCTTAGCTGCTTCTGGTAATGGTGTGGCTGCACCATATTTTTAGGGAGTATTAATAAGAGTAATTCGCGGAATAGGTTGAAAGGATAATACGAGTAGTTCATCTGTGATGTAATGGCATCAGTGATTCTAGGCAATAAACAAGTTAGAGCTGGGTGGGAGTTGGCGACCTTAAAATAGGTTTTCTCTTGCAGTCGTCGAAGGATATGCTATATTACTCCAGTGTCTCCTAGAGAGAGGGCACTTTTCATTCCACGCGTTACGCCACTTCCCCAGCGAGAGCATAGTGTCACAGAACTCGGCAATCAATCAATAAGACAGGCAGACGTCTCGTCTCCTGTGTTCGGCTGGTTCACATCTCATCTGAGCAGAGTAATGTCAGTACGTCATTGTCACGAAGGATCGAAGCTGCTTTCGTATGAACCCATTTCCTGAAGTTTACGCCGAGCGTGCTGGGTGAGCAGTAACTCATTCGAACGGACGAGGGTTCGAGTTACCTTCCTGCCATCCAGATTGCGATTTTCCATCGTTCCCCCAAATCACTCCTGGTGAATGCCGGGATGGTTCCTTTAAAAATCGCATGGCCGAATTCCTTCCCATACCTTGTACCTCGTCCTTTCACGCCCCTACTGATCTTTACGTCAACGTTGCGTAAAGTCATAGCAACAAAAACCTGAAATTTACCACAATTTTTGTAAATCGAGAAATATTCTTGTTTCAGTCCTGTCCTACATCATAAACTACAATTTACATGGCTTATTCCTTCCGTCTTTCTCGAAACTTAATCAGTGTATTAATTATATTAAAAAATATATTTTGCTTTTGTGCTACACCTGTTATTCTTTCACCTAGGTGGGAAGTAAGTACAGAGTTTTGTTCTGAGACAAGTCTGAAACTCCTGTATAAATTGTATAAGCCCAGATAAGTAGGTAAATAGCCTGATCCTTTCCCCCATGTGCCTAATTATTATTGAATGTGTGTAGATGACCAGTTTTTCCGGCATTTATTTGTTTGGTGTTCACCTTTGACGATTTACTAAATGTTGTAAGCAGAGTCTTTGAATAATACTAATGCGGATGTAGTTTGGTAAGTGAGTGATTAGGTATTGTGTATTTAGAGAAGAAGCAAGGGGAAGGACAAAACGCGGTGCAGGCATACTCTTCTGAAACATACAAATGGCGGAAAGCTTTTAATGTCCTCATGCAACAAACTAATTTCAATCAACAGTGCCTTCACTTAATTTATTAGAGGACTTAGCCTGCTGGCCAAGTTTCGTTTCCTTAGAATTTATTTAATCTCGTGGACTCGAACCAGCTAACCCTGTGGTAGAAGTTGTATCCCATCATGTTGCCGCAATGACATATGCCAACATAAATACCTAAGTGAGTGGTAAAGAAAAATTAAGTAAAGGATACTTTTTCAGTTCAATAAATCTAACTTATTTTCAAAATAATCATCTTAGAACATATCTGGCTGAAATTCAAGCGAATAAGGAAGCAGCATAAGCAGAACAGATCGGCGGTGAATAAGCTGAAACAATCTAGCACAAGAGAAAAATTTGCAGAAATGGCAGACTTAGAACTAAGAAGTAACTGTGAAAGGAGCTCAACCGAGGACGAATGGAATGCATTAAAGACCGAAATAATGAAAGCTGGCACAGAAACATTAGGCTTTAGGGAACAAGCTGCCCGAAAACCTTGGGTCACAGAAGAAATTTTGGAGCTGATGGATCAGAGGAGAAGGTACAAAAATGCTCAGGATGAAGCAGGAAGAGAGCAGTACAGGCAATTTAGAAATCAAATAAATAGGAAATGCAAAATAGCAAAAAGAAAAATGGCTACAAGAAAAGTGTGAAGAAGTAGAAAAGGAAATGGTCGCAGGAAAAGTAGATGTTGCATATAGAAAGATCAAACAGAATTTTGGAGAAATGAAGAAAAGAGGTATGAACATTAAAGCTGCCGATGGGAAGCCTCTTTTAAGCTCAGAAGATAGAGCTAACCGATGGAAAGAATACATTGAGAAACTGTATGATGGGGACGACTTGAACAATAGTGTATTGGAAAAGGAAGGCGATGTCGACATTGATGACTTAGGAGATCCTGTTTTGAGAACAGAATTTAATAAAGCTCTGAATGACTTGAAAGCAAATAAGGCAGTTGGATTTGATGAGATCCCTGCAGAACTTCTTAAATCTCTAGGAGAGGAAGGAATCGAAAGATTATTGAAGCTGATATCAAAAAGTTATGAAACAGGAGAAATTTCAACCGATTTTAATAAAAATATCATCTTCACACTTCCAAAGAAAGCACAAGCCGACAAATGTGAGAATTATCGCACCATTAGTCTAACATCACATGCTTCAAAATTACTGACTAGAATAATATACAGAAGGATGGAAAGGGTAGTAGAAGAGATAGTAGGTGAAGATCAGTTTGGGTTTAGGAAAAATCGGGGTACGAGGGAAGCAATTCTGTCTTTATGATTAATACTTGAAGGGCGGATCAAGAAAAACAAAGATACTTTTATGGCATTTGTTGATTTAGAAAAAGCTTTTGATAATGTTAGATGGGACAAGATGTTCAAAATTTTAAAGAAGTCAGGTCTAAAGTATCGAGATAGAAGAATACTCTATAAACTATATAAGAATCAAGTGGCTGTAATAAAAGTAGAGAATCACGAGAGACATGCATCGGTTAAAAAGGGTGTGAGACAAGGTTGTAGTCTATCCCCGTTAATATTCAACTTGTATGTAGAAGAAGCAATGAAGAAAGTTAAAGAAAAATTTCCATGCGGCATAAGTTTTCAGGGAGAAAAAATCAGTATGCTACGATTTGCTGATGACATTGTCTTGTTAGCAGAGAGGGCTGAGGATATTGAGAAGTTATTGAATGGCATGAACAAAATATCTGAAGGAAGATTTTGGACTGAATATAAATCAAAGTAAGACAAAAGTGATGAAGTGTAGCAGAAATGATACCAATAGTAGCAGATTAAATATAAAAATAGGATCGGATGCTATAGGAGAAGTGAGTGAGTTCTGTTACTTGGGAAGCAAAATTACAACCGATGGCCGAAGCAGGAATGATGTTAAAAGCAGAATAGCGCTAGCAAAAAGAGCCTTCATGAAAAAGAGAAACCTTTTAGTTTCAAATATTGATCTAGGAATTAGAAAGAACTTTTTAAAACTCTATGTGTGAAGCACAGCACTTTACGGTAGCGAAACATGGACTTTAGGAATACCGGAAAGAAAGAAACTTGAGGCATTTGAAATGTGGTGCTACAGAAGAATGCTAAAAATTAGGTGGACAAACAAAGTAAGAAATGAACGAGTTTTGGAAATGATGGGTGAGAAAAGAAGTTTATGGAAGAAGCTTACAGGAAGAAGAGACAGGCTTTTAGGTCATATTTTGAGACATGCTGGATTGGTTAATTTGTTAGTAGAGGGAACAGTCGAAGGTAAGAACTGTAGAGGTAGACAGAGATTAGAATATATGAAGCAGATAATTGAGGACGTGGGTTGTAAGGGGTATGTAGAAACGAAAAGGTTAGCACAAGATAGGAAGGGATGGAGGATTGCACAAACCAGTCTAAAGACTGACGACAGCAAAAAAAAAAAAAAAAAAAAAAAAAAAAAATACATCCTACTCCACGACGATTTGAGTTATAGATTCCAGACTGACCGCAGAGGTTCTACATAAAATATCACCCTAATGTCTTTTATCAAAAGCTGTACAACCTAAATGGATATTTTTCTCTTTACTCTTCATAAATTATCGCATTCTGAAAATATTTAAAATTAATAAGGATTCTTAGAACTACATACAATTCTTTTCAAATTATTAATACAATTTATTTTTTGCAATCTCCGAAACACTATGATATCTATATCATCGTATGATACAAACGTGTACTCTGTTCGATCCGGCACAGCGAAAAAACAGCTGGACAGATTTTCATGATATTCACAGTCTGAGAACTTATGGTTTGACTTTGAGGTATATGACGTGGTTCCGGTGCTAAAATGTGTTCTGAGCACCAAACATTTTCGCATATAATCAAGCATAATGTGAAAACTGCTTCACCAATTTTTACGTGGGTTATACTGTCTAAAACCCTAGATTTTAACTAAACTCCAATTAAATTACCTTAACTGGAATCTGAGAAGGAAATACAAAACCCCTTTGGCACCAAAATCCTTTCACATACAATGTGGCATAACTTAAATATTTCTAAACACATTATCAAGGAGTGTTTAGAGTTTGAAATCTTGAGTTTTAAATTAAATTTTGTGATAGTTACTACGTTATTACCTCAACTGGGGACGGAGAAGAAAATTAGAGTCAGACCAAAACAGTATCACAGAAATTGACATTACGGTAACGCCATATATCGATTCTTTCTATAAGTATTTGATAGATGACCATAGTGTAGTAACCTGTCGAGTCAGATTGATTATGGATTTATTTATGTCCTATAAGTCACAAGGCTAGCCTACTAGCATGGCCGAACATGGCGTGGATACAGCTTATATTAGAGTGCTCCATAATATCTAAGTCACCTCCTCCGCCTATGTCAAAGCTAGGGAACCAACCACACAGTTTCGCATCGAAAGAGGTGTTAAGCAAGGTGATCCCATATCTCCAAAATTATTTTCAAGAACATTGCGCTTGTTGCTAATGACCTTGATGAACTTCACACCTTGGTCAGCGGCCTCGCCTGTGAGTGTAAAGCAGTTGGACGAAGAATGAACTTATAAAAAACAAAAATTACGTCTAACAAATGGGCCACAGAGGGTAGTGTACAACTAGATAATGAATCTTTAGAAAATGTCACTGAGTACATTTATCTTGGCCAGCTTGTAAATATGAGAGGTGATGTAAGACCAGAAATTTTCCGTTGCATCCAGCTGGGATGGAAAACATTTGGGAGGCATTATATTATCCTGAAATCTAAAATGCCAACAAATCTAAAGCAAATAGTATATGACCAGTGCATTGTTCCTGTGCTGACATACGGCTGTGAGACCTGTGAATTTACAAAAGGTAAACTAAGGACTGCCCAAAGAGCTATGGAGAGGTCAGTGTTAGGCTTATCTAGAAAAGACAAGAAAAGAACAACAGACATTAGGTCAGTTACAAAGGTCGTAGATATCTTAGAGAAGACGGCATGCTTGAAGTGGCAATGAGCCGGCTATACTGCGCGGAGAAAAGACCAGAGGTGGACAAAAAGAGTGTTAGAATGGAGCCCAGGAGATCACCCCAGACCAAGAGGAAGACCACCAGACCTATGGAACAAGGACATTCGCAGGGTTGTCGGAGTTAACTGGCAGAGGTTCGCCCAAGATCGTGCGACCTGGAGGAGCCTGCTCAAGTGATATCTGAAATCACAACTTTCAGAGGCCACATCATAAAATGATTGAACTGGCTGATAATTATATGCCCAGAAAGTATTTAAAATTGTGCGATTGTAAACAGCATATATTTGGTAGTTGAACACAGCTTATTCTTAGAAGAACAGTAGAAAATTACCGAGTGTGGTGGTAGAGCAGTAACGTTCTGTCCTTTTATTCAGAAGGACGCAGGTTCGAATCCTCACCCGGCCATTATTTTCATTATTTTCCTGAAATAACAGCAGCCGAATTCCGCGATGGATCCTTGAAATGGCCATGATCGAATTCCTTCTCTTTCCTTGCCGGAAGTTCGCTCCCACCTCTAATGAACTGGACGTGGACGAGGAGTAAAGTCATAAGCCAAAACCACTTACGACCTTGTGAATCACCTAATTCGTATCAAATGTTGGTAGCTTAAACTCAACGAAGAAATGACCTCGAGTTTCTGTCTGGACTATAACTGATTACTTGATTTCATCGAATATTGTGCTTTACTTATTGCCAAACTGTGGAAATTTTATAAGACAATGTCGTAATTAGGGAGTTACATAGCTCGGTTGATAGTAAGACTGCCTGTGGTATGGAATGCCAAGGTTCATTCCCCAAAGAAGTCAAGGAATTTATTTCGAAACTGAACGTCCAGAGAAGCTCCACTGACCTTCCTATCCTGCTGCCCTTTTATACAGTTTTCAATAACTGATGATGTAAGTGAAATAAGTAGACCATTAAATGATGAAACAAATACTACAATAGCTTTATTTAGTAACAACGCCACTTAATTCTAAATTCGTCAGTCCC
This sequence comes from Vandiemenella viatica, assembly GCA_031002005.1. NCBI lineage: Eukaryota > Metazoa > Arthropoda > Insecta > Orthoptera > Morabidae > Vandiemenella > Vandiemenella viatica. The sequence continues at coordinate 286,595,964 of CM061920.1, forward strand.
TGACCAGTAACTCTTTTCTGTATACAGTCTTTTCGATCAGACGTTTTATGTCCAGATGTAATTTAAATTAACGAAATTGAAAAATCATGTTTAACAGGAAACCTTCTTCCTAGTGTGTTTGCTTGGAAGTAATTGCGTTTACCCAGATGGTTGGCAGCGGAACTGATTGCCAAAGCTTTTGCGTTTCACGCTGTAATCAGCTGTAACCTAGCACCCTCTCGAATTTTCAATTTGGATCTTTCAAGTGTGGTCCTGTATTTCACGAAGAGATATTTATAAAACTGTTTGCTCGTCGATTAAAATAAACAGTTTCTTTACTACGCACTGGTAACTACATAGCCTTTTCGTCCTTTGCGCTCTGGGTCGTTGGCAAGTAATTTCGTTTAGAATTGATCTTGATATCCAGGAAGATCCTACAGTTAATTATCAGTACACCAGTATTTCAGAATGGCGTTCATATGTAGCAGAAGCTTTAACATAACGATTACTCTTTCAACCTCCAATTACCCATCCTTTACCTAATTAATTATAAAGTGAATAATATCGTTTATTGAAGTTTATGGGAGATTACTTTGGTAAAATGTTAGAATATGATTTCAGTGTAACGTAAAATGGTTAAGACCTTGTGTAAGGGTGGTTGTGGTAATTATTATTTAATTATGATAGTGAATATTTTATTCAGGAAGATATTATTGGATACGCTATTAATGGCTACTACATTTTCTCTCAATTCAGATCCTTAAAAACCATTTACTACACATTAAATCATGTTAAAATATTTGAAATTAGCTCTATCATTGGAGTGAAATTAAAATCATTTGGAATATTGTGTAAGTGGTTTAACAATAACTGAACGTTTTCACTTACCTTTAAGCTAGTTTTCTGAAACAGTCATAGCCTGTTCTATAAGAATCCAGAAGTTGAATATGTGCGTAGTATTAGAAGCGCGTTCAGAGATCTGGCATAGAAATCTTCTAGTTACTGTAGCACTGAGTTTTTTAATCGTATTTGATCAACTTCGTAGAGATTTCAAAAGTTAGCTTATTTTCGTTTTCAAATAACATGCGTTAAACATATACCTAGCCACTGCGAATAATTCCAATTGGGGTCAAACAACTTGGCGACCGAAAATCGAATCTTCAGAAGAATATTGTCACCAAGAACTTGGTTGCTAGTTACATTTGGGAAACCATGTTTTTTTTTCTTCGGAATATTTGGCTGTGATAGTTAATAATAGGAAATTCACGAGTCTCTAGCCATACAGATATTGAAACACAGGACATATTACTTAGAAATTTTAAGCTTCCTTGAGGAAAGAATCTATTTTTTTTAAATAAAATTATTAGGCCTATTCGGCCCTTTAGTCAGCTTCAGTTTTGTGTATATGTTCCCCCAGAAAAGGTATTTATATAATTTTCTCCAAATACATCTACATGTGGATATGCATGCAAAAAAAATATCCCACAGTCGATTTTTAAAAACTTTGCTACACATTCTGTAACCTAAAACCATTTAGTTTTTGAATTAATAGTTATGAAGAAAAACTGTGGACTGAACATCGTGCAGCAAGAGCGTTATACTACAAGCTTAACTATGCTAACATATTTTAAATTAAATATTTAAACTGCGTAGAAAATTTGAGAAAATCAGTATGCTTTGCCATCAAGTAGTTAAGGTATTTGACACTGTGGGTTTTTCGTTTGTTGTACATATATTGAAGGTACGTAATAATTGCTATGAGATTGATATCCGTAGAGCTCTTCCCTTTCGGCTACTTGTTTCGACGCTGTCGACGTGCAGCACTGAGAAGTCCAGAAATTCCCTGTCGTCGTATTTTATCAGCGGTCCAATCACGCACTCGAGCACGCAGTCTGGAAGCCGAGTGGGATGGCCAATCACAGATAAGCCTCCCTCCCACTCCTGCCTGCAGAGTGGGAGCGCACAGCGATGAGGGAGAACCTCGTCATTGCAGGTCCCACAGGTTGTGATGACGTCCAGCAGTATACGCTTCCGTCTCTTGCGTTTGTGACCTTACAAAAAACAACGGACTTCAGTAGAAAATAGTATCTCTTACGAGCCCTGTTAAGAAACTTAGGTCGGTGGATAAGCGGTAACGCTGGGGCCTGGAATTCGGGAGGTCGCAGGTTAAAATTCCCGTCAGGTCATGTGTTCCCGAAATCATATCTTCAAAATTCCAAAATCGAATTCCTTCCCGTTCCTTGTCCATTATCCCCTCCCTCTTCTAATGACCACGACATCGACCAGGCGCAAAACCTCCCCCCACCCCCAGAAAAGAAATTACCTGTTATAAATGCAACCTTATAACATCTTAAAAAATGGTTAGTATCTTTGACATAGTTCACCTTCATTTCTCCTCCCATTGAAGCCTCGTCTTTTTACACAGTAGAAAATATTTCTGGATAGTGTCTGTAAGGTACTGTCAGCCTCTCCGTTGCTTTAAGAATGTGTTCTTGGCGACTACGTTTATGTAAAAGCGACAAGTCAGGTAACTCCACAATTAGAGAAATGGGAGATTGTTTCCGTATCTGTGCCAAAATGGAAGTTATAACAATGGTGCGTCAAACATCATTTTATGAATAAAAAAGATATTCCGATATAAGACAGTAATACGTACGAAACTTTTCAATACCACAGAATTTAATGTTTCCAAACTACTATTACTCCGTGGCTGAGGTGGTTAACTAATCCAACTTCACACTTTATACCATTTTCGCATTGGTGGTCCCATTTTTCTAGTGTCTTTTGTTTTTTATAAATGCCACTAGTTTTATAACTCTTCCACTATCTATTCTTAACATGGTGAATGCCTTATAGTTTATATTGTTGAATCTTATTTTTTTCAGTATTTGCAATGTTTAATCTTATTTCTTAGTTTCTCATTTCAAGGAGCAATTTTTTATTTAGAAATATTATCTCGATTACCCGTATTACAGATCTGTATCTGTGAGATGGAATACAGTTTTCGCATAGTCTGTATAGCTGTTACCACAATCTGGATGAATTTTATCAAAATATATTTTTTTTTTATTTTTCAGTACCCGCTGGGTGGTAAGTACCACATACATACCAAAATACGAGTTACACAAGTCGTAATCTTGATTTTAACACTCGTCGAACCAACGTGTTTGAAGTGTGAAACCTGTTCGATCATTTGATTCTGTTTGCTCTGTTGCGCTAGCATTTATTTACGTTTACCATTTTCTTTGTGACTCTCATGTAATTGTTTCTACAAAACTGGTCTAATGAATGAGTCATAGATGGTCATCTTTATTTTAATAATTAATGGTTTGAAACCCAGCGAAGAGCAAACTATTTATTATTATTATTATTATCTGCAATTAGATCCTGTCGGATCACGCAAAGCCTTAACGATTCAGTTTTCTGAGTTTCCATATAGCTTTCATTTTTTGTCCGTGGATTCTCTTCCTTTCTTCAGTCCACTTCGTCCCCGGTCTCTTAAGGGTTTTAAGGGTCAAATACAAGTCAAGTTTGTATTTTAGCAAGTTCGAGACTATATGACTTGAAACAATTATACGATAGCGCCATAGTACCTCTCCGTATTTAACACCTACTTCTATTAATACCTCTGAGTTTTTCAAGCTCAAGAGATTATATTCATCCCAACGGTGAAACACGGGTCAAGTTCTTATTGGTCTCCCTGTCATAATCTTTGACCCTAAAAACTGGAACTATTCTAAACCCGTGACGCTAACCAAAAAACGGTCACGGGCATACACTAGTCGTAAATAATAAATTGGATGAATCAAATAATTTTGTTACGTTATAACTTTTTTGTGCATTTGCAGCATTATTTCAATACTGATAACCAACTGCTTCATTAACACACTATTCATATACAATACACTGATGAGCCAAAATATTATGTCCACGTGCTTAATAGCGTTATGATTGACCTATGGAACACAATACAGCAATGTTTCACCGTGGCATGGATTATTTAAGTCCTTAGCAAGTTTCCGGAGGTATCTGGCATTAGAACCACCCAATTCCCTTAAATTATGAAGGTGGCAGAGCTGGTGCCCGATAGCGTCCCAGATCTGTTATATGGGACTGAGATCAGGCATATTTGGTAGCCAAGAGTTCACTATTACGCTCCTCAAACCACTTTAACGCGATTCTGGCCTTGTGATGTGGACTGCTGGTAGATGTCATCGATGTTGTAGAAGACTTGAAGCATATCGGGATGCAGGTGACCTGCAATAATTTTTGCGTACTCCACAATTGTCGTGGTGCCTTTAGGTCTCGTGGAAGTCCAGGTGAATGTTCCTCTTAGCATAGAACTGCCTCCATCAGCCTGTATCAGGTTCACAGTGCACGTTTCAAGCAGCCGGTAGCTCTGAAGACGGTGAATCCGAACACGACTATCGACCTTTTGTAACTAGACAGAGAGAAACTTTTCCATTAATTCACGGTTTCAAACTCAACGGCATCGTGCCAACTACATAGTAATTGACAATGTTTTTGGATCAGCATAGTAACATGTACGGGCTGTCTGCTGCAGAGCGCCGACAATATGCATAAGTGATGTGTGCTCCGAAACACTTGTGCCTGCACCAGCATTGTACTCTGCCATCAAGTTTGCCACGGATCGCCCCCTATTCTGCTTTACAGATCAGAAAAGCCTCCGACCGCCATGTTCTGTGTTGAGACTTGAAGGTCCACAACCAGGTCACCTACTCGTCGTTTCACTGTCCTTTAAACATTTTCCACAGATGCTCACTACAGTGGGACCCGAACTGGCGAACAGCCTCACCGTTTCAGAAAAGCTCGTTCCCAGTCTCCGGGCCATAACAATTTGCCCTTTGTCAAAGTCACTTAAGTTAGTGGAATTTTTTTTCCATTTGACACATCAATCGTCGCTAGAACGACAGCCCATTTTTCTCTACTCCACTTATATAGTTTGTTTACTGCATGACGCAGCCTCATTAATTCTCACGGCGGGCAGTGATTATAATGTTTTGGAACATCATTCCATTTGCAAGTGCGAGATGTGTGTGATTCAGATTGCAAGTTAAATTGTTAGTACAGACAACCTGGAACTGTTATTAGAGGTTGTAAGGCCAAATGAAATCTTTTTATTCATTTAAAGAAGCTTTTCAAACAGAAGATATTAGCCGTTATTAAATTTTACAAATAACAGACAAAACCAAAATTGATATTATTTGCGGAGAACCCTTTGGTAGGAAGTCTAAATACGAAGGGCAGTCAAAAAGTTCCCGGAATTTCATTGTAACTCTTTATTAACAAAAGATAAGTACACATTTACCTAATCTCCTTCAAAGAAGGCTCCTTCTGAACACACACACTTGCTCCACAGCTCCTGCCATTGCTGGAAACAACGATGAAAAACCTGTTCTGGTATCTTTAGAAGTACAGCCGTCGTTTTGGTATTGATGTCTTCAACGGTGGCAAAACGGTTACCTTTGAGGCCCATTTTCATCTTGGGAAAGAGCCGATGGCGTCCCGGTAAATGGAAAGAGGGATAATCACTGCATCACGACAATGCTCCCTGCTACACATCGATTGATGTGCAGACATGGCTTGCGGAAAAGAACATTCCAGTCCTCCTCCAGCCTCCATACTCATCGGAAATAGCGCCATCGGTTTTCTGGCCCTTTCCCATGATGAAAATGGGCCTCAAATGTAACCGTTTTGCCACCGTAGAAGACATCAAAACCATAGCGACGGCTGTACTTCGGAAGATACCAAAACAGGATTTTCATAATTGTTTCCAGCAATGGCAGGAGCGGTGGAGCAAGTGTGTGTGTTCAGAAGGAGCCTAATTTGAAGGAGATTAAGTAAACATGTTGGTGATTTTTTCGGCCCAAGTCCTTAGTTGCTATGATAACTGTTTTGTGGGTTCTTTCTGCCTTGCAACTAAACAAAATGCTTTTGATGGCATACGCGTTTCGCCTTTATTCAACGCATCATCAGTGCCCTAGATAAACATATATACACATATATATACAATGCTGTTGTTTGATTTTTGTACAGTTTTAGGTCTTACTGGAATGTCCTCTTTGTGTATCTTGATTTGGCTTCTCATTTTGGGTGCAGTGGGATTTTTCTGAGTCATATTTTGTTTCTGCCAGTCTGTTAATAATAATGTGGTGGTTTTTAAGCATTTTTAACATCTGTTTGGAATCGATTAGTGGGGTCTGACTTGAGCTTGGATATGTTATTGTTTTCTATGAAGTGGTTAGTTTTTGTGATGTAGTCATTGTTTTGTATTAGTACAAAAGTATTACCTTTATCTGCCTTGGTTACCACAATATCCTGTTTTGTGAGTTTTCTCTTTAGTTGTTGTAAAGTTTTGTTTGTGTTTTCTACATTTCTGTGGTTGTGAGTAGACTTGATGCTGTTTATTTCTTTTACTATAAGCTCTCTAGCAAGAGTTATGTTTATCTGGTTGTTACTGTGTTTTTCTTCTTGTGTCAGTATGTATTCTGCTTCAGTTATGGTGTCTTCAATGAAATTATTCTTGTCTGAGTTATTTAGATTGTGTTTGAGACCTTTTTCTAGTAATTTTTGTTCTTTTTCTGTTAGATTTTTTCAGGATTCAGGAATGCTCCAACTTACAAAGTAGCCCAATATTTACATACATATCTCACAAAACACTACAAATACCACAAAGACAGAAACATAAAAAACACCCAACACCTGACAGAAATATTAGAACATACCTTCATCCCAGACACAGCAACCATTATATCATTTGATGTAGTAAGCATGTTTTCAAAAATCCCTGTAAACCAAACAATAGACCAAATACACAGAAACTTGACAACACACAGCAAAATGCCCTCAGCCCTCATAACAGAAATACTGGCCCTACTAAATTTAGTCACAGCACAAAATTACTTTGAATTCAACAATGACTACTTTATACAGAAGGAAGGATTGCCAATGGGGAGCCCAATATCTGGAATAATGGCCTCCATCTTCATGGATTATATAGAAAATGAAATATTCGAATCCATTGTCCCCAGTAAACAATATAATGTAATCTATTGGCTTAAATATGTAGATGATGTAATTTGTCTCCTAAATGAACCACCAGAAGGCATAAAAGAATTCCACACAGACATTAACAACATACATAAAAATATCAGTTTTACTATGGAGACAGAAACAAACAACCAACTACATTTCCTAGACATTACAGTCAAAAAGATTGACAACAAGCACAGTTTTAGCATATACAGGAAACCCACCAACACTGACATAATCATCCACCAAAGCTCCAATCACCCCTCCAGTCAGAAACAGGCAGCACTCAGATATATGTTACACAGGATGAATCAAATACCACTCACTAAGCACAACTATAACAAGGAACTAAACAGCATAACACACATAGCTGTGAACAACGGATACAATAGTAACACAGTAGAAAAGCTTAACCAAAAAATCAGAAAACAAACAAACAAGAACATAAATCAAACACCCAATGATCACCACATAAAACTACAATCCATCACACAAAAAGACAACAAACACTGGTACACTATGACATATCAAAACACAAACACACACAAAATAGCAAACGTCTTCAGAAAAATGGGAATAAAAATAGCATTTAGAACCAAAAACACTATCCAAAGACAGTTTAACAGAGGTACATTTACAGACGAATACCACCAATCTGGAATATATCAATTAACATGCCAGCAGTGTGACACTGTATACATAGGACAAACAGCTAGAAAATTTGAGACCAGATACAAGGAACACCTGAGAGCCCTCAGATGTACCAACCACTCAACATTCGCCGAGCACTTGTTACAACACAATCATTCACACACTAATATACAGACAGATATGCAAATACTAAAGATTAATAATCACAACAAAAATATGCTGACAATTCAGGAAAACCTGCAAATACAAAAAGCAATCAATAATGGTAAAAAAGTTATGAACGAATACATACACCTAACGAACCAAACCTTGTTCAAAACATTAAAACAGGAATAAATAACACATATCCTATAATCAAACATACCGCCACAAAATACACACAGCTAATGACCGCAGATTCAAAATAACAAATAGTTACACAACACATAATCTTTGGCTCACGACTTTGCGATGTCAACAACAACAAATAACTATATATACAGTTCGTGGCCGGTGAAATTACCTAAAATGCAGCCTACACAAACTTGGGACAGTAGTGATAGTGCAAAAAGAGTAGCTGGTATGGAAACACGAACTTGTGCGTGTTAATGAATATATAAAAACTGTAAGTACCCACTTAATATTTTTAGAAAACTGTACAAAAATCAAACAACAGCATTGTATATATATATGTGTATATATGTTTATCTAGGGCACTGATGATGCCTTGAATAAAGGCGAAACGCGTATGCCATCAAAAGCATTTTGTTTAGTTGCAAGGCAGAAAGAACCCACAAAACAGATTAAGTAAATGTGTACTTATATTTTGTTAATAAAGAGTTACAATGAAATTCCGGGAACTTTTTGACTGCCCCTCGTATAGTGTTTGTCACATTTGTAATTTTTCGGCATGTATATAAAGTACATCACTAATAAAAGAATTTGAATGAAACAATTTGACCATACTGCTGAAGAGAAAATTAATTTTAAAGTAAATCGTCCAGTCCTAGAACCAGACGTCAGACAAAAAGCAAGGACAACCCAAAACGTGTCTTTAGTGTTTTATGTGAAGAAAATAAAAGGGAATGTCTGTTACTGCAGATACGGTGGTATAAAGCCAGTGTCGCTAACGGGAGGTAACTGTGAGTTTTAAGCGAATTTCTTTTATTACAGCCTGCACGGCGCACATTTTATGATCTCCCTGTTGATGGAGTCGCTCCGGTGTTTACTGGAATGGTAAATACTGTTCCACGTCTAGACCAGGTCACACTAAAAACTGCAGCCTCGACATAAACGCAACCCAACTACTGCTCACTCATAAACTTTATGGCTTAATTGCATTACTTTTTAACCCCATTTTCACAACTGCAGGTACGTTATCGACATAAAAAAAGTGATAAAAGGGAAGGCCAAAAGGTTGCAAATATCGTTTGAAGATATTAATTTAAAAATGTTTTAATCGTTCATGCTAGTTAGATAGCTGGCATAGCCATATTTCTTTTCCTACCGTTCCTGTTTTTGTTTCTATCCAGGCACATTTTAAAATTATTTACATCTTTCTTTAAAAAATGTTTTTATTGTTCTTATCGTGTTTTGTGTCTGTTTAAATTATTTAAAATATGAGAAAATCTTCCTCCAAAATATATCTGCAATCAATGTTCATTATGATATGATGCCAGCATCAGAAAATTTAATATTTTCTATTGTGCGAACAAGGAAAATAGAGATAAGCGCTTGCATTTCTTCATTTATTGCAATAATTGACAAGTAAATGATTTGCATTTTGATGGATCGTGAAATATCTTCTTAACGCCAGTAAAATATTCTCATCTCCGTAAGTTTGTTCCAAGTTTATATTTTGCAGCTTTGTGTTATCGTCACTATTTATTTAAATAGTTTTCATTGCAGTCGAAAATTTCATCAATATTTCGTTATTATCGGTGAAACGTTTCTTTTAAATATCAACCGGATTCTCTGGCTTCACCCGCATTAATAAGGAAAAACGCTTCCCTTTCTTGCTCGCCACTTCACATCATACCAGCCACACGAAGTTAACAATTAATAAAGAAAGTAAATAAACATTATCAGTATCTTTTAGTGAAAACCAATTTTTCATTATTTATTTCTTAGTGTTGTATAAACAGATTTATACGAAAGCGGAAGCTTGGAGCTATTTCATTCTTTAGTCATGAAGATGTTATTCGTGTTTATACAGTCGTAATACTTTAGAATACCAAGCATGCTGAGAGATAGTGATCAAACTCTGCGTCAGTGAAAACTTTAGCTGGCGAGTATGCGTAACTACAGTAATTTCGTTGCTCAGTAATGATATTTACACGTTGTACAAATATAGTGAATCTGTAATTTTATTTTATAGAATTGTTATATTAAAACCTGATTCCTCACATTTAACGTAATGTTTTGACGAACAATAACTTCTTCACATACTTTCTGGGAGTCTTCGGTAATTAGTGAGTATAATCTTATGATTTTGTCTATCTCCATGTGGAAGTCAAATAACAGTAGAACTGGAATCTCGGCATCGTGGTTAATACTCGGAAAGGTCATCTTGATCTATTATTGTGTCAAATTAGGCTGCATATGAACTGCTCCCACTACGAATTTTACTTCTTATTTATTTGTCTCTAAGCATGCTGACCATGCAGAATTTGCCTACCAAATCATCTACATAGCATGTATGACAATCAAGCCCGATCACTGATCAACGAGTAACTGTATTGTGTAGCGGGCAGTATACAGTGCAGGCGCCGTCGGCTCACTCTGTAGTAAGTGGTTGCTGTTTCTCACTACACTTTCAAAGCCGATAATATCATTCGCCGTTACTGACATGTACCTTGGTGACCGAGCTTCGCTCGCCGTCTTTCGATTTCTGTTCAATATGCAAGATTTCATCAAAATCGTTAGAAACGTTTGTGATAAATTTATTTTACCTATATATAAGAATTATACGCATTATACCTGATTAGGTCTTGACTGGTCGAAGTTCGAGAAATCTGGTTGAGACGATTTGTTCGAGGTTTTCGTGAGATGAGTCTCGGCTGCATGAAGTTTGATTTAAGTTAAACGTTTTCCTTGAAGGTTATCTAGGCACTTTCAAGTGCACAGTTCCTTGCTAGAACCAAAGAAAAACGTAGCTAACATTTATTATTTTTATTCCTCATTTTCTATACATTAATTGGTTAACACAATAACTGATTGTTGTTATTAGATGTATTTCCGAGGTACCTGTAGGCTCAATAGTACCTCAAAATTCTAAGAGATGGCGATGCGTTAGAAATTTTTGGGCGTTTTATCAAGGATGTTACCTCTTTTATTATATCTGAAAAGTGAAAAATTATCTAAATATGAAATTTCATCCAAATTGTTATAGACGTTTAGTTGATATATATATATATATATATAAGAATTGTTCATTTAAAGTTATACGATAGGTCTGATTTAAACACAAGTGTGACGCATATGTTGAATGCCTGCCTAAACTCAATTTCGACAAACCAACTACCGAATCATTTGTGTTCATTTCGACTCAAATTCGTGTATAGGCAGGAACACGAAGAATCCTGGATTGCTCTCGTTTTCCTTTACTACTCATCGCGTGATTTTCCATAAAATTAATCCCATATGACTTTGAAATTGCATTCAGATGTTAGGGACCACACATTAACTTATGGGCCCTTCGGCCTGCAGATTACAGGTGAATTGGCAACTTTTCGCTTTCTCGACGTTCAAACTGTCATCTTGTCTTTTTACCCGATTTTTGTTCTATTTTCTCTTCATTTATAGAGATATTTCATTACTTCATTTGATTTTTTATTTCATAAATTATGGAACAACTGACATATACTCGTAGTAAAATATTTTGCAGTTTTCCGTGCTGAATGCGTAATTTGATAGATATGTGTCAATCAACACTCTTGAATGCGCCAAGCATTTGCGAGCTGTAGTCAGCACAATTGTATTATTGCATCTACCAATAAATAATGCGTCACAGCGAGGAGATATTGAATGCAGAAGCCGATATTATCGAGTCTTTACTGCAGTAAAATCTTGTCTTTGTTATCTCCATTGACACGAAGTCTCGAAAGTATTTGCGAACAGACTAATATCATTTTTGTTGATGCTCGACCTTCAAGAAGCATACCTATAAATAGTGATAAAAGAAATTACGTCGATATATACCCTAATTGTATGAATTATTGTAGAAATATAACAACAACAGTGGATTTAAGAATTGGATCAGAGTATTAAGAAAAGAAAGTGAATTCTGTTGTTTAGGAAGTAAAATTACAACTGATGGCGGATACAAAAATGATTTTAAAACCAGAACTGCATTGATAAAAAGATATTTTATCAGAGAGATAAATCTTAGTTTCTGATATTCACCTACGACTTTGAAAGAAATTTAAAACCTTAAGTATGGAGCACAGCACTTCATGGTAGTCAATCATAGACTTTAAGAATACAAGAAATGAGTAAAAATGAAAATTTTATAATTTGGTCCTATACAAGGATGTCAAAAATTAAATGGATAGGTAAAATATGGAACGAAAGTGTTTTGGAAATGATTTGTGAGCGAAGAAGTTTGTCGAAGAATATCAGAAAAAAAGTACAGGATGGTATGACACATTTTCATCATCGTCATCATTATCATTGGCGAACATCTCCAGTTTCCCGGGTATGGTTTATGAGCCTTGGTTGTTGTAGATGATAGTCTTCCACTGTCTCCTATCCAGAAAGGTTTCTCTGTCCATGATATAATTCCAGTTCCAGCCTCTTCTCTCTATGTCCTCCTTCAGTTGGTCTGTCCATTTTCTTCTTGGTCTTCCCACTGGTCTTTTGCCCGCTACCCTTTTTTTTTTCAAATAAGTTTTTGGTAGATTTGTACTAGTGATTCTCTTGACATGCCCAAACCACTGAAGTCTTGACAACCTAAGTCTCTGTTCCATGGATTCCCTTAGCTGTAAGTTTGATCTATTCTCTTGATTCTTTATGTGGTCCAGACTAGTTGTCTGGAGGGCCGATCTAAGAAACTTCATTTCACATGCTTGGATCCTGCTAAGGTCCCTTGATGCTAGTGTACCTGTTTCCAAAGCATATGTGAGAATAGGAATGAGATATGATTTATACAAGACAATTTTTGTTCTCCTGGGAACCTTCACGGTACTGTAGAAGTTGGCTCCTATGGTTACTCTATTCATTGCTTCTAAAACACTTCTACCATTGCTAGCAATTATGCTCCCCAGGTAGCTGAATTGGTCAATAACTTCAACTTGATGGTCTTGTAATTTTATATGACAGTCTGTATTCTTTCGGCTTATTTTTGGTGCTACGGTTATTTTTTTTAATTCAATTTCATGACATATTTTAATAAGGGAAATACTGCAGGGAACGATAAATTTTAGAATGTATGAGGGAGATACTTGAAGTCGTGAATTTTAAGAGGTATGTTGAAATGGATATATTAGCTTACCATACGAAGAGACCGGGAACTGCGACACTTAAAACAGGTAGAAAAATGTCCCCAGTATAGAAACGAAGAAAACCATTACTTCTATGTACCCGATCATTCTGGGTTGCCTGCGCGATAGGAACAAGAGAAAGGTTTTTCAGATTGATTTTAAAAAAAAATTCAGTGTATAGCTCCCAGAACAACGTATATTTTCATGTACCTTTGTATTGAGGTAAAATTCTCCATTCCACTACTTTCAGCAAACATGAGTAAACACACTTCTGGAGTGCAGAGAGAATTGCAAGAAGAATTAAAATATAAATTAATCCAGTGTATATGTAACTAAGCTGCTAACAAACTATGTTACGCAATAATGAATAATTACTTTTAAACTTCAAAAAAATTAAAGTTAGTAAAAAAATAACTTTTTTGCAATGCCAGCAGTGCTTGTGGGAATCTGAGTTACCAAATAGTCTTTCTTCCTAGGAAGTATTTTCGTTTCACATGGATAGAAAATGGCAAAAACACATATTCATGAGGCTTTCGCTGTAACAAGAGGACTCGTTGTTTTTATTCCAAATTATCTGCGCATGCTGTTTGCATAATGTGAATGCATGTACTCTGATAAATTTGCAAATCTCTATTACGATAGCACGACAGGAATGGTGACGTGGTGTCACGTCTGAAAATACCATGCCTGACCAGGTACAAATAGCCAGTAAAAAGTAACAGGGAAAATGTGGGGTAATGCAGAAAACCGCATATGTTAAGCCTAATTAAAGCATTCAAAAATGTTTAGCGGGTGCTAGGTTTAAGTTGGTTATAAATATCTTTTTACATTTATTCCAAGCTTATTTGAAACCGCGGAACGCTTAAAACAACTGTAGTTGGTCTTTGTTGCACGGAGCCATTTTTTATGAATAATGTATGAGAGATAAACTGTGCAGAATGTGGAGGAAAACATCTCATGCTTGGGCGTGATGCTGCTGCAAAACTGTAAGTGCTTGCTGCGTTATAAATACTCATTGCACTCAATTACACTTTCGAGGAAAACATTGTAATGTTTGTTTTGTTAAAAATGACTTCTCAGGTACAAGACTTAGTACTCTGATGATATAATAGTATCCTCATAATTAAAATATAAATTTCAGTCTATAATATATATTTAGCTTTATTGAAACAGTTATAATCAATTTTGGGCAACAATGATCTTTATTGTTCACAGTTCGTATCCCTTCAGTTAAGGAAATTCCATCCACCGTAGAATCTGAAGAACGATTTGCCAAGCGGATTTATGTATACTAAAGATCGCCCAGAGGTCGAAATTCGGCAGTAATTCATTAAGTTAATTAGTTTTTTTTGTAAAAGAGTAATAATTATAGCAAACAGTTTTTTGAATTAGTTCTACTGTGTTTGTTGCGAGCATAGGTATATTATATACTGTACACATGGACGTTGTTAGCTGCGAGTGTGTTTATCTTGTGTTGTTTGCTTTAATTATAAAATAATAAAATAAAAAATTAATGTAACAGTAAAAACACAATTAACAGCTATTATTTGCATTTATTTTGTCATACAATTATTTGTCAGTTATATGTTTTAAAATTATTATTTGATCAAATAAAAACTAACCAAAAATAAATGTTTTTCATTGAACATCTAATAGTTTGAATGACGGCAGATTCTGGAGTCACTTGTACGAAATAAATTTAGCAAACTGCCCACTTTGTCAGTGCGACCGGGAATCAGAGGCCGATACAAACCATCTATTCTTCGGATGCAAGGACTACAAAGAAGAAACATACACTTTCTGGAAAGACCTAAACCATCGTGACATAAGTTATCCAGTTAATGTAGGCCACCTCCTTGCTCTATAAAAAATATCGCAATATACCAGAGGGTGGTGCACTTCATAACAAGAAATCATGTAGAAACATAACCCGGTAGAACCTACTCTACTACTCAATCTTTCAAACAATTATTGTTTACAAAGCACCAGAAGGTTACTGTTTTATTGTCAAAAGATTTAATGAACAGTGACTTGTATGTATGTGTAATGCATATATGTAAATGTGGGAGCACGTATGTACATATATAAAGATACAGCACTAAATATAATGTATCTTGACTGTATGGCCAACAGGTCAAGTGTCAATAAAATATGTAAAAAAAAAAATAAAAAAAATTAGTTTGAAATTTAATGATTCAAAACTTCTGTGTAAACGATGTTTTTTGTGTAGAATATACCATCATTTGCTAAATGCCCTTAACCATTATATTCTGAAATATAAAATCTCAAACCATCGAATGATTGAACTCTACTTGCTGCGACGTACAGCTGTCCATGTGTAAGGACTGGCTGCATCAATAAAATTCCTACTTTTTCGAACGTTTGTCCTTGAGACTTATTTATTGTCATCGCAAATGCAGGTAAAATTGAAAATTGAATTCTTTGAAGCTTAAATGGTAAAATAGTACCGGAAAAAGTTAAGTTTATACGTGGAATCAAAATTCTCGTATTGCGAGCGGTTCCAGTTAAAAGTTCGCAATCAATAGCATTACGATGCATACGCATGACGCGCATTCTTGCTCCATTGACTAATGCTTACTTGGTGTTTAAGTTTCTGCTATTAACCTTCAATACTACCAGATTTCGTTCAAATGGTGGTTCACCATCATATTACAGCTACATCAATTTGAGCTGCATCATTGTAACATTGTATATCTAAATCACAATTTGCTTTAATGAGCATAGACATTTCTTTATTTTGATTTTCAACTTTCTGACAATGATCTTTCGTTGCAATGAATGATTGGACAAAAAGATTAATGCATTCCGAATATGCTCCTTTTCGAACAGAGACAATTCGAAATGTTGCTTCTTGCGTCTGTAAGTACAGAGATTAATCTCGACTGTATTGTTTCACCAAAGACCACAAAGTATCTTAATGCCGAAAATACACATCAGATAGTTGGCTCCCATCCGATTTCATGCACACACACACTCAATGTATTTGTAAGACATGTTATATATAATTTGGCTTTCTGCATTTCTTCTTGATGTATATATAAACTCCTCCGTTTGCGCAATATTCTGGCTGCTATCGTTCTTGCCATCTATCGTCCGTCACCAGAACTGAGAAATAGGTAGAGTGCTCTGGTGGCATCTAAGCAGACTACGTAGCGGACCGAGTGTTTTATTTTATTTAATTTAATGTATTTGTAACACATATTATATATAGATTTTAGCTTTCTGCACTTCTTCTACATATAAACTTTAACTATGCCAAATTTCACACTTCTCCGTGTGCGCAATTATTTTAAAAAGGGATCCGAGATTTTCGCTTAGCGTACTAATATACAGATGAGACAGTTAGTGAAGAAATGATTATTAATGCGACATATGTATCTGCGAATCTGTTCGACTAGGGCCACAAAATTCGGGAGTAAACAATGATCTGTATATCTTCCTCTTGAAGCGCTACCTAAGAGCCATGTGAGGGAGCACCATATAACACTAAAACATCTGTAGCAGTTTTACTTGGCACGCAAGTCGTAAGTGACAAACAAAAAATAATTTTTAACTATTCTTCGTGTTGAGGGTAGGTGGTTTGAGATCGGCTGATGGCGTGGATGGTTTTAATTAAGTGCTATGTTCGTATTGTGTTGTCCAACGACTTAAAAATATCAAAGCACTTTGAATGGATAATACAAAAAAAAAACTATAAAAATTAACGAATAGCATAGACCGCCGAATTCAATACTTTTTCTTCTATAAATAAGAAAAAATATTGCACTGAAACGAATATGAAAACATCCAAGCGGACTTTTAGGCTTTATAAAACCAGTGGAAGTATTATTTAAAGTCCCTGTGAAAGTAGAAGTATTTTGCACAGTAACATATGGTATTTTCAGACTTACCCTCTAAGATCAAAACATTTATGGAGTGATTTCATTAAACCTATAATCAAGGAGAAGAAAGAGAACTGAGTCTATTTCTAAACCGGCCAATCAAAAATAAGGCGACCAGAGCTTCAGGCACAAAGAAAACCCAATAGAGGCCGCCAATTTGAATGGAAATACAACTCGCAATTATTATTCATTGTTTAATTGGCTTCTTTTCATGGCTGACTTCTTCGCAAGATAATAAATTAAATGGTACGTATAACGCAGCTGCTGCCTTTGTAGTCAGCGGTAATTAATTTATGCGCAATGTTCTGAGCTTGCATCGCTAGTGACACTACATGCTCAACACTTTGTGATACATCGCGGCCACTTCCTAAACATGGAGAGGTGACCGAATTCGCCTCTACTATCAGCCTCAACGCACTCTGGTACGTATTATATCCACCCATTATACTCGTTTAAAAACGGTGGCCTTGAAATCTGTCTGTACGAGTAGTATGATTATGAATGCTGCACAAATGTTTGTAAAGAACGAGAGAGAAGTTGGCCATGGTCGTTGCGAACGAACCATCCTAGAGTGACTTCGCGTCATATGACTCAGGCAACGCAAAATTTGTTGAACCCAAGGAGGCTTTTCGAATTCTAAGCCTGAATTTTGCGGAACCTCGAAACACCTATATACGAGAACAAAAACAACAAACCACACTACCTATGCATTTACGCTATAATGACTCCATTTAGATAAATAAAATAGCTATCAAGGTAATTAATAATTAATAGAACTAACGAAAATGTAATCTTAGAAAATTATTAGTCAAAAGAATTATGTAATTTTTATTTTTTGAGCAATATAAAAGCTGAAAACGGTATTCAACTAATTTTATGTTTCGTAATAAATGATTTGTTATGAATGTGAAGACTATATTGAGATTTTACTGGTAACTTACACCTTATAAAAAATTGAAATGTGTGAGGCATTCCAACAGTAGTATTAAAAAACTGGTACCATGACAGATAATCGTTCAGTTTTGTGAAGCAGCGGCAGTGACTTCATGCCGAAGTGGTCTGGTTGTTGAAAGAGCCTCCCACAGCACGACAGTCAATCCCAGCACGGAAGTACAACCGGCCTTCCTGCCATTAGACCCGGATCTGCAGCAAAAGTTCGCCTCGGCTTCTGCCTTTTCTCGGAGAATTCAAGGAATTCGATCGATCAGCTACAGCGCTGTTCCGCTATCTGCCACCGATAAGACTGTTCTGCTTCGTAATGCGATGCCTTTATTGAATTGTAGTTACAATCGCAATACGGGCTATACTACTCTCCAAATGATCGTCACCAAATTCCCGTTTCGGCGAAATCGTTGTTAATGATTGTGTGGCGCAATAGTCAGGCAGACAGCAAGCCACCAGTTATTCAGAAGCTGAGGTCGCTACGATAAGTGCTGGTAAAGCTCTGTAATCCCATTTCCGACCTCCAGCAGTTAGGGGGAAGTTGAGACCGACTCCACCTTCTCCGCGGGGGTTCTACCACGGTACTCATACTACAACAGGTTAAGTGGAGTTTCTACCACGGTATTCATGCTACAACAGGTTAAGTGGAGTTTCTACTACGGTAATCATGCTGCAACCAGTTAAGTGGTGTTTCTACCACGGTACTCGTACTACAACAGGTTAAGTGGAGTTTCTACCACGGTACTCATGCTACAACAGGTTAAGTGGAGTTTCTACCACGGTACTCATACTACAACAGGTTAAGAGGAGTTTCTACCACGGTACTCATGCTAAAACAGGTTAAGTGGAGTTTCTACCACGGTATTCATACTACAACAGGTTAAGTGGAGTTTCTACCACGGTATTCATAATACAACAGGTTAAGTGGAGTTTCTACTACGGTAATCATGCTGCAACATGTTAAGTGGTGTTTCTACCACGGTACTCGTACTACAACAGGTTAAGTGGAGTTTCTACCACGGTACTCATGCTACAACAGGTTAAGTGGAGTTTCTACCACGGTACTCATACTACAACAGGTTAAGAGGAGTTTCTACCACGGTACTCATGCTAAAACAGGTTAAGTGGAGTTTCTACCACGGTACTCATGCTACAATAGGTCAAGTGGAATTTATACCACGGTTCTCATACTACAACAGGTTAAGTAGAGTTTCTACCGCGTTACTCATGCTACAACAGGTTAAGTGGAGTTTCTACCACGGTACTCGTGCTACAACAGGTTAAGTGGAGTTTCTACCATGGTATTCATGCTACAACAGGTTAAGTGGAGTTTCTACCACGGTACTCATGCTAAAACAGGTTAAGTGGAGTTTCTACCACGGTACTCATGCTACAATAGGTCAAGTGGAATTTATACCACGGTTCTCATACTACAACAGGTTAAGTAGAGTTTCTACCGCGTTACTCATGCTACAACAGGTTAAGTGGAGTTTCTACCACGGTACTCGTGCTACAACAGGTTAAGTGGAGTTTCTACCATGGTATTCATGCTACAACAGGTTAAGTGGAGTTTCTACCACGGTTCTCATACTATAACACGTTAAGAGGAACTGCAGAAACGACACGAACAATTGGATTCGATGAACATTCCACAGCCAAATAGGACATAGAACCCCGGTCGTTCGTTTCCTAGCCACATGCTCTACACTTAATCTATGGACCCCACGAAATCACATTCTAGAGTGTTTCTGGAGAATATAAAACATTATATCTGCATAATGACCCAGGAGAGACGATTCGACTTGTAACAATATTCCCCAGTCAACTGATGAAGATAGTCCTAAATAATGGATTGTTTTGGGTTTAAACGATGTTTTCTAAAACCTGCTACGTACTTGAATAATCTGTTAGAATTTTATACATACTCACAGTTTTTATTCATTTTTTGTTGCGTTTTCGCCTCGTCGGCTCCGATAAAGTCGTGAAAGTGGCCGGGATAAGGAACGAGAAGGAGATCAGTCATAGACCTGCATTCATCAGGATTGAAGCACCAAATCCAAAGCGAATGGCCCGACGTGGATTCGAAACTGCTTCCCCAGGAATGCGAGGTTGGAACGTTACCGCTCACCCATCACGCTCGGTTTTAATTTAAAGTCATGAACCATTAAGAATATTTAAATACTATCTTATTCGGTATGTAACTGATTGAATCTACTTCTTACCGTATCGTATCCATAAAGACACAAGAATAACGGTTCCAGGTTTAGTATTACTGCAAAACAGAAGCAGGTTATTGAAGGTTGTAGTCGCTCATCAATCGTATTTGTAATTGTATGAGAACGCAGTTAATGAAAATTGCCCCAAAACAGTCTTAATTAAATGAAGAAGTAAGGACATTGAGATCAATACGTATGACATCTTTGGGAACAGACTATGTATCAAAACTGGAACGGGTGCAATGTATGAATAAATTATTTCTCTTATTCAGAACTAACGTTACAACCGATGACTGAAACAAGGACGGAACAGGAAACATGTCAGCGCAGTTGATTTATCGTTTACACCACTGATATGAACCTTGAGGTTGGATTAACGCGTAGAAAAAATAAAACTCAGATTAAAAGTAAATGTATGATAGGTGATTACTGTCAATACAGTTGATGTTTGTTCGTTTATTTGTTTACAGAAATCGTTTGACTTCAATCACAAAAGTATTTTCAGCGGAGTTTGTTGTTAAATGTGTGTACATGTGTTGTATGTTTTTTGTTTTGTATGTTGTAAATAGTAGTTATGGTTCAAATAATGATCTAATTGCATTTTCGATTTATTTATACCTACGCCTTATTCCCGGCGTTAGTGCTTTCAGCTGGTTTCTCTGACAGAAGATCATTTTCCTGGATGTGTATGATATTCAACTTGTATGTAGAAGAAGCAATGAAGAAAGTCAAAGAAAAATTTCCATTTGGCATAAGTTTTCAGGGAGAAAAAGTTAGTATGCTACGATTTGCTGATGACATTGTCTTGTTAGCAGAGGGCTGAGGATATTGAGAAGTTACTTAATGGCATGAACAAAATACTGAACGAAGATTTTGGACTGAATATAAATCAAAGCAAGACAAAATTGATGAAATGTAGCAGAAATGATACCAATACTAGTAGATTAAATATAAAAATAGGATAGGATTCAATAGGAGAAGTGAGTGAGTTCTGTTACTTGGGAAGCAAAATAACAACCGATGGCCGAAGCAGGAATGATGTTAAAAGCAGAATAGCACTAGCAAAACGAGCCTTCATGAAAAAGAGAAACCTTTTAGTTTCAAATATTGATCTAGGAATTAGAAAGAACTTTTTAAAACTCTATGTGTGGAGCAAAGCACTTTACGGTAGCGAAAAATGGACTTTAGGAATACCGGAAAGAAAGAAACTTGAAGCATTTGAAATGTGGTGCTACAGAAGAATGCTGAAAATTAGGAGGACTGACAAAGTAAGAAATAAACGAGTTTTGGAAATGATGGGTGAGGAAAGAAGTTTATGGAAGATGCTTACAGGAAGAAGAGACAGGCTGGTAGGTCATATTTTGAGACATGCTGGATTGGTTAATTTGTTAGTGGAGGGAACAGTCGAAGGTAAGAACTGTAGAGGAAGACAGAGATTAGAATATGTGAACCAGATTATTGAGGACGTGGGTTGTAGGGGGTATGTAGAAATGAAGAGGTTAGCACAGGTTAGGAATGGATGGAGGATTGCATCAAACCAGTCTAAAAACTGAAGACAGCAAAAAAAAAAAAACCTATTTCACTACACTGCACAGCACGGCATCATCTTCTAAAAGACAGTATACTGTGTCTATGTTTAGAGATATAATATTGTGTGGCACGACATTGTAAGACTATATTATAGGTGTTCGATGGTGACGTTTGTTTTATTTGAAATTTTCATCGGTAGAAGAATCAATATCTATGCTACCGATAAACTGATTTTCTATATCCCTGATGTTACGTCCTAGAATTAAAGGTTCTGCAACCACGATCATTAACTTCCAATGCACTTCTTCCCTCTCAAAATACTCGCCCGCATCCTCTATAAGAATTATTGTATCTCCAAATTTACACCTTCTACGCCTTTAGTAGTAGATCATTAATTAGTTTTTAATACATACTGCTTTAAAGTAAAAGCAAAGCGTCAGAGTTTATATACTAAAAAACTTAAATTCTATATTATTGTTTCTGGGTAGAATGGAACATGCATGGTTATGTTTTGATTGTGTATACCATCAAGAGATGTATCTCTTGATGGTATACACAATAAAAATTCTGTATTTAAATCAAATTATATTAGAAAGCTAAAATCAAATTTTCAGTCACGGTTTTTTTATGCGTAACCAAATTCTGTGAAACGTAGTAAATAGATCCTCTGTCAAAAAAAAAATATAATTAAATTTAATTTAGAAAAAAGACTAAGAGTGTTATCGTCTTTGAATAGATAATCTTCAATGTAGGAAATGTTGAAAATCAGTGTCATCAGACGGCGCATTGCAAATAGAAACAACGAAAGGTATTTTATGAAAATATCTTCTCATACAGATGTCTAAAACCTGTCAGAATTCCCTGCGGCGTTGGGACAGACATAAAAATAAAACTTGAAAATTCTTAATTAATTATGTAACTTCCTCCAAGAAAAAGAAAAGAAAACAAAAATGATTGAAACCACATTTCGTCTGGCGCCGAATGTCATAGCCAGAGAGAAACATTGTTATTTTGTGAGATAAAAAATAGTATTGATGTAATTATTTTTTTTAAAAAGAACGGTTATTTTGAAAACTGTGATCACACTGTTAGCGGTAAGGACTGTGTCACTTCAAAGTTTTTGTTTTTTATTGTAGTTGAATGCATGAGTTTATACAGTCTGGCAACATTCTTCCTTTAATTGCCGCCCAAATCTCTGGAGAGTAAGGCAATGGAGCAGATTCAAGCCATCTGTTCGTTTGTATGGCAATACAGAGTACTATTTGAACTAAGTCTATACTTTAAAATGCAGATGGATAAAAGTTTGTTAAATATACGCTTTCTCTAGTGTTTACCATATTAATGTACCAGCAATAGAGCGAAATTTTTGTTTTGTGAGAAGCAGACATTAATTTCATTTCAGTAATAAATAAAAAAGGAAACTTTGATATGTCTGTCAGTGAAATTACACATCCCAGCAAATTTAAACACGCATCGAAACCGTTGGGGAAATGCGTTTTGGCAGAAATTAATTTTTCCGTCTATCGGCATCACACGTTTCGATTTGTGTACTACCCCCACGCATTAATTGAAACACAAAGGTCAGATAGCGACGCGCCCTGTTGAGAGAAAAACTCAATTTCAGTTTGAGTAATCTATTGCCTAACGGATTATTTTCGCGAAAGTTTGGCGTGATACTGTTCTGCTATAGGGATGTATTAATCAGTACAGATGGCTCTAAATGTTAAACGGCTTAAGAGTGATCATTACAAATTGTGGCATTGCTGAATTGACGAATAAATGAAAGCGAGAAACCAAGACCTACACACACACACACACACACACACACACACACAAATTCAAAGTTGCGATCGTGAAAAAGAATTTTGATACATAGTTAAAATTTAGCATGATACGTTGCTATGTGAAGGTACCAGGTAAACTGATTGTAATTATATAAAACTGGAGGATTTCTCGGCGTTGTAGATGAATAAAATTAACTCGGCTAGTTACCCGAGAAAATTTTATTGATTGTAATTAGAATTTGACCATGATCAAGAGAGTCCACTAATGTTCTGTCGTTTGGGCTATCTCATTTTCTTCTGTCAATATTTAACTGACTAGTAACTAGTTTAGTGTTTATTGAAACGTAAACTGCGATAAAGCGACAGTGACAGTCGGAATCACATGACGCGTGTCTGTGAGTGCTGCCATTCACAATATTTTACCGTACTTTTCCCTTGTGACTCGCTGTCGTTTATCAGCATGTCCGGTGATTATGAACGCTATTCTTTCGCTAGATGCTGTATAAGTTTTGTTGATTTTCGTTATTTTTTCTCAGTATTTCTTTAATAAGAATTTCATGTAAATTTCTACTATTGGAATATATATTTATACGCTCTCTTCGTCTGTCGAACGAATAATAGTTAACCTTAGATCTTCCTTTCAGCATCACAAAGGTACTCGATAAATGTTTGATAATTTTCGTATACAAATCTATATGCCGTATGCATCGCGTTAAAACACTTCTAATTAATACCATTATTGTGCGTATCATATCATCCCTCCATACTCAGCAATGAAGCTAAGCTTGGTATTCAAGGGAAATTTCGGTTGGAACCTCCAAAAAAGGTATACTTAACCTAAACCAGTTTAATATGCAACCTTAACCGTGGAAGCCTTCTGGCGTACATCAAGCGGTTTTACAAGTGAAAGTCAACCGTAAATACATATTTTTGTGGTAACTGTGATCATTAAGAGAGTTTGATTTTCTGGGCCTAGCCAGCGACGCAACGCTTTGCCAGTGTTTGTGGGCGACATGGATGCTTCAGTACAGACTGTGCAGTTCCTGTGTGGACGTCAGTATCAGCATGCATAGACGCAGAGGGCATGTAAGGTCACTCAGAGAATCCAGTTAAAAAAAACAGTAATTATAGAGTAACCATCATATTAGGCAAATACTATCACTTCTCCAGTCTCCGCTGATTCAGAAATGCAATTACCAATACTTTAATTCGAATGATCGACTATCGAAGAACGTCTTATTCGTTTACCAATTTTCTATAGATTGGAAGAGTACTAACCGTGTACTATATACTCAATTTTTTTTTTTACAATAAATCCAACTTAACTACATCACTTTGCAGTCATTCCAAGGGATATCTAATATGTAAATGGAGACTTTCCCGGCGTATTGATTCAAAGAATTCTTCATGGGGGTCCAACCGGATAGAGTGATAGAATGACGACGTTTCAACAACCTGCTCGGTTGTCATCATCAGGTCTATTTAAGATAATTACTTCTCGATTTCGAGAAGTAATTATCTCAAATAGACCTGATGAGGACAACCGAGCAGATTGTTGAAACGTCGTCGTCATATGACACTATCCGGCTGGACACCCGTATAGAATTCATTGAATTCCAAGCGAGTTACTCACGTCCCTGTAGGTACGTTGTTTTTAAGTCTCTCTTCTTCCAGCTCTAATTTACAGATGCCGACTGGAAGCAACTCAATCATTTACAAACAAACGAAATTCTGACACAAAACAAGCGATAAAATAATTAGCAGCAATGGTGTAGTATACCTCCCTGTGACATTGCTGTAATCGGCTACTACATCCTTTATCTCATTTTTTCGCCTGTTCTCTGCTTCCTCGTATTCGTCTCAGCGGTTTTAATCTGGTGCATAACATTTCAACGCTTTTTCTGTCAAATACATTGGAGATATCCATTGCCACACTTTCTACTTTGTAGGTTCATCCTTATCCTAAATCAGTAATTAAATTAGATTTTTAATATAGCGATTATTCTTAACCATGAAAAAAAT
This sequence comes from Vandiemenella viatica, assembly GCA_031002005.1. Taxonomy (NCBI): domain Eukaryota; kingdom Metazoa; phylum Arthropoda; class Insecta; order Orthoptera; family Morabidae; genus Vandiemenella; species Vandiemenella viatica. The sequence continues at coordinate 286,621,502 of CM061920.1, forward strand.
GAATGAGTAAATTATAACAAAGACTTTTTTTTTTTTTTTTTTTTTTTTTTTTTTTTTTTTTTTTACAATTTCATTCCTCCCAGCAGAAGGCTGGGAGGCGGGCTGCTGGAGAGTCATAGGGGACTCTTTTCAGCCAATCTACTACTACGGGGAGGGAAGGGGGATGGAAGGTCGGCCGTGGCCTTCTAGGGAACCATCCCAGCATTCGCCTAATTGTCTGAGGGAAACCACGGAAAACCTCAGACAGGATGGCCGAACCGAGTTTAACCCCGGTCCTCCCGAATGATAGGTAGGAGGCCAATATTGGCCTCCTCCCATCTCGGTCTAACAAAGACTACGCACGACTTGCTTATTTAGCTATCATTTAAAATTTTGACTGCGAGAAGCAATTTCTTTTTTGTTGGCTTCCATTTACAAAAAAACTAATTGGACAAATTATCATAGGTTTTCAAACACTGTGCTGCCTAGAGTCTTGTCACTAAAATGAAGTATATATCATGTTGATCCGTTATCGGGAGATGAGGAATAAGTAAAAAATGATCATCTGTCTGTTTTTTTTCTCTGAAAGCGATTAATATAAAAATGCTAGTCTGAATTTGATTGTGCTTAGAACAATGCTTGAGAAAAAAATTATGGTATGTTTCATTTTAATGTGACGTCGAAACGTTAAAAAATTAAGATAAATGTTTCTACAAATTAGTATCCGTTTAAAGGAAGGTTACTTCCTTCAGTCGAAATATTTGCTGGCATACCCACCAACGGATCCGTATTACTCAGAATTAAAATTACTGGGAACTGAAATTGATGATCTTCGTAATCAGTCGTTTAACTCTTTTTTAGAGTCGAGACTGTATTAGATTTCTCACTGTACAATTATTTGCTACATTCATGACTATCCGTTAACTGTGAATTAGAAGGTCAAATTGTCCTTGCAAGTAACTTCGATACAAGACCGAACTTCATATCATCACTCCTTGTGAAATAAAGAAATTAAGTGACCAAAATTACGCGCCACTGCTAGGTTTTCACGTAGTTGGATATCAATGGTCATTTGCGGAATGTATATTTCTCAGCCGTACTTATCGGCGACAATTGATGAACCAATTCTGCTATGGGTACGTTCCCAGTCTTCCAGTAATACTGTAAGTGTGTAGGGGTTTCTTTAACAGATTGTTACTTTTGCCTCTAAACCTTGCAACACGATTTTGTTACACGATATTCATTAGCAAAATTGTGAAACAAAGGTTGAAAGGAGCTCATTAATAGAGCAGTCAACATACTAAATACTTATAACTCTTTAAGTCCTTCAAGATATTCTACCCATATGTTGAGTTTGTGGATTCACTTTACAACATATAACTTTTCTAAGCTAGTTTTGTGTGCTGTCTGCCTATGTCATGAAGTATGATATGACCTCAGGAAGGATGTTCACTGTTACCAATTATGTGAAAATCATGGAAACATTTACGCAAATGTAAAATTTTATGTTAATAATTTTTTTTAGACATAAAGTGGGTACCATCCCATTAACATAGAGATTGTCTATGAAAAAGCATCTAACTCGGTAATCAGCATTGCAGGCATGCTGAAAACTGGCATCCGGCTCCATTCTGTCTACCCGCTTGCTGTATTGTAGTGCTTTAAAGCCGCGTACTCACTAGCGAGCTGTAACTGTAACCGTTGCACGTTACTGTTACCGTGAATTATAGTGAGTACGTGGCTTGCGAGCCTGCCGGGGGCGGAACGCGTTGCATTCGCAGCGAGCCGACAAGAAACACGTCCACATTCTGTAACTGTAACCGTTGCACGTTACTGTTACCAACTCATAATCCAGAGTGCTCTTCTTACGGGATAGACCACGTCCCTCAGCTGCCCAGGAGGCCCGCCAAACTGGTGGTTCGTGGACTGCCAAACGACACCACGGAGGAAGCGGTAGCCGCAGGGCTAAACAGCTGCGGGATTGCTACCCTGGTGGTCCACCAGATGCGGCGCCCGGGCACGGACGAGCGCATCCCGCTATACACTATCCAAACAGTGGAAGAAGTACCGCGGGATAAGCGACCTTCCAAGCTGCTTGGTCACAAGGTGCGGATAGAACCCAAGAATAAGCCGCCTCTTGCACTTACGCAGTGTTTCCGGTGCAATGATTTCGGTCATCTGGCCCGAAACTGCACCGGGGAACAGAGATGCCTAAGATGTGGTGAAAATCACAGGGTGGCGGACTGCCCGCAACCAACGGAACGCAACATAATGTTTTCCCCTAGGTGTTTCCGTCGAAAGGCAGAAAAGCAGTGGCCTCAGGCGTTTCTTCCTGTTGGACTGGATTTTTCTCCGGGTTGCGATCAATTTCTCTTCTTATCTGCCTTTCGGTGTAACCATTCCGTGAAGTACCCACTACACAAGTTCCACACCCTTCAGGTTCTTCCTCCACTACAAATCCAGATATAGCTTGCCTTTCCACTTCTTCCCCAAATCAAAACCAACAAACTCCTCTGCACAACCCGCCATACTCCCCGTACAACAACAATAGCGTGTATTCATCAGATATGAGTTTAGAAAATTCTGTATGAAAATTAATGATTTTTAAAAATAAATTACATTATTATTTTTTTATTATTGAATAAAGGATTACCTTGATTTATTCTTTCAAAGCTCCTATCAGCACCTGGCACACTTCAGGGACAATTAAGCTTATGACTGTCTTGGAAATGCGAAAAAGATATTGTAAACTTGTAAATGAATCACCAGTAAATAAGTATTTGAGCGTCACAGCTAATCTGTCTTGAACCAACACTGCTTCTCGGAACGAAGTGTTTCTTCGTTCTATCTTGGGCCCTATTATGTTCATTAGATATTCAAAATCAGTTGGAGAGATTCTCGTGAAATTTTTGTAATGACCACTCATTTGTTGATTTCTTAAAAGAAGAATTAGATCACTTATTTCTCTATACATTCCATGAATACGCCATCTCGTGGTCGTTTATAATCATCCAGTAAAGTATATATATGGAAGTATGCTGCACAAGCGAGAGACATTTCGTCCGACATCGCGGAGCTCCAAACGAACGCTGCGGATAGAGTCGGCTTGTCGTTACGGTTACAGTGATCGTACACACTAGAACCTTGTAACAGTACAGTATCCGTTTGGTTACAGTTACAGCTCGCTAGTGAGTACGCTCAGTGAGGTGTCTCGGTGTTCGTCGCGAGCGAAGTTCGTTTCACGCGTCCACACTAGAACGTGGTTACTGTATCTGTTGGTTACAGTTACAGCTCGCTAGTAAATACCCGGCTTAACATGCGCGTCCAAACCGCTGGGTGTGTCACGATTGATCAGTGTTTGATACATCACAGTAATACGAAGATAAAACCGAAAAATGCTGCATAACTTTACTACAACTAAAGGACACATCGATACAGATGATACCAAAGTGGAAGTGTTTAGAATTATATGAAGTTCGTCATTGTATTTAATTGTTACGAGCTTACAACCTCATGCTCACTGAGAGAAAGAACCGTAAAGTGAAAGCGTATGACATCCCTACAGTGATTTAAGTCCAACGCGTGAGAAAGATTTAATTTGCAGTACATTCCGGAGCATACGTCACCTACACAAATCAGGTACAGATGTAAAAATCGCATTAGAATGTTCTTAAGTGTAATAAGTCCACAAACTTAAAGTTGAAACCAGAATCACGAAATCGTTCTGGCGTACTTCACATTACACAACAAGTTATATCGGACGTGAAAGTCGGGTTAAGGGCCTTTGAAAATCCCAATCGAGACAGTGATTCGGAAGAGGATCTTTCGCCTTATCCACTGAATCGACAAACCACTATTGACTTTAGCCAAATAGTAGTACCTTAATTTAAGTAATTAGTGAATCAAATTATGAGTGTCAGTTTTTCTTCTTGTTTATTGAATATCTCCGTTTCAAATAGAATGACCAAGTTAAAAACGTACCGAAAAGTTTTATATTAACCCTAGTTGGAAATCTTACAACATTCGCAAGGGAGCGCCCATTAACCACGTAGCTCCATTTTGGTCTCCTGTGAACCTCCTCTCACCCCCCACGTAGCCCTACGTGGTTTTTGCCTCAACCCTCCCCCCCCCCCCCTCACGTAGCACGTAGCTTTTTCCCTTTAGATTCCAGAAGACATTTTGTTCTGTTTTCTCCTGTCAGACTACGGAGATAATTGACTGAGCGAAATAAATATTAACATGCTGTTGTGTATTCTGTTCCTCATTTTAACTGTGAAAAATGTTATGAAGGGAAAGCTACGTGGCCTGGCTCGGAAACTCCCCCCCGTAGCCCAGCGTAGAGAAGGAACGGGCGGTTCTTATAACGTTTTCTCGAAAATACTGTAGTGTTTATATAAGTTCCAGAGACCGCGAGCGGACGAGTTCGCTTGAAATGGTTCTAACAGTAGCTGTGTCTGTTCTATTAGTAACGCGATTTGGATCTTTGAAAGAAGGCGATGCCTTATCCATGTATATGTTTATGAGGATTTCGGCGGAATAAAGTGTGAAATAAAAAAATATATCGCCCATGTTGTTATTTCTGAAACTACGTTGACATTGAGAAGTTATTGACGTAAAGCATCGGAATTTGGTAAAAGTTATAAATCACCTAGCGAACTGCTTAAAAACTGTAAATCTATGCACTGAAGAAGTTAACAGCAATCTTCTATCTAAAGCAGCTAAGCACCGAGTTGTTTGTCATGTCTCCTGCTGGACTGATTAATTAGTTAGTTAGAACAGTGAACGAACGAAATGCTCATCAAGATCGTGAAGGATGTACCGTCACCGAGCAACAGAATACTGGCAATGCGTCTTTAGTCGTGGTTAACTAACATAACAAGATGATCCCACCAGATGTAGAGGAGCTACACCTTAACGTGGTATCAGAATTCGTGATCGTTATTCACTACAGCTATTTATAAGTTACTAGGTGATACCCGCAGCTTCGTACGCGTCAATTAAGAATTTCTTTGCCAGAATTGAATATAGAAAGTTGTTGGTAGCGAAGGATTGGTCCCAAACAACACCGAGTCGGCATAATATGACCGGAAAACCATCACTATGTCATTCAACCATCGAACCTGTCTCTTGAAGAGAATCAATTTCCAACATATTTAAAAACAGAAAAACAAACGAAGATGAGGGGATGTGGGGCGGGGGGGGGATGTTAACTAAGGGCAGCTTTATTTCAGCTTGGTCTTTTCTTCTTTCTTGAGGATGAGCATCCAATTTTTGGGTTCTAATAACATTAACTGCCCGTGCTCTGCTAGAGGTATAACTTAGGCCAGCTTACGTCCGCAAGACATGTCAAAAAAGAAGGCAAAATAAACTGGTGCCAGAAACATTAAAGCAGACACAAAGTAATAAGACAGAGAGATTCGACATCTATACTAAATAATACGTTTTTTCTCTAAACGAAAGTTATTAACAAATTATACACTAACATAATGCGTGAGAAGCTTTGATTGGGCAAGTGCCGTAACAATACAGACTGACACACACATCCGTCTCTCTGTCATCATTCGATAAGTTCTCAAAATTTCGTGGCAACAACCGTTAATCATACGAAAAAAAAAATGTCCTGTGCCCTCCCCACAGATTTTCTGTCAAATTCCGTCAATATCGGTATAGGCATTTAGCCGTCAAAACGTAACAAAAGTCAGAGACTTACTTACGCATTTATAGTATTACTACTGCAGATCACAGACACACTGACTGCGAATCACCCCTGAGGGATCAATATAACGTAAAAAAGTGTACACCTACAGCATTGCAAGACTACGTACGATTTGCCTCGCATTGTACCCCAAAATTTGTGATTTCGACAGTTTAACATTCAATCCGAGTAACCGACGGCCCAGGCGCGACTCTTACGATCAAAAACACTTTTTAAAAATCTCAGCCTCCTTCGAGAATTGAACCGGAGACCACGACCCAAATATTAGTAAGAAAGCGCTTTAACCACTGAGCTGCCCGACCGCTACACGGAAAAACAGTACAGAGACGTCCATATCCAACGCATCTGTCTATCGTCGATCAGTAATAGTTCTAAATTATGAGACAACATGTATCACACAGATAATTTTTCATCCAAATGTAGACAGTATTTTTCTCCTTGTTTCAAAGGATAAGTTCGCAAAGTTTCATCGAGATCGGATGAAAACTGCGGATTTGTATGAAGAACAAACAAACCAACCAACAAACAAACATATATACATTCATCTTTATATACACAGATGGCTATTTATCTTCAACAGAATTTAATGATGGTCTGAGGAAAGAGATGGTCTGAGCAACGATCTATTGAGTGCGGAAGACCAAGCGGTTGCAAGGTCAGGTGAGGAGATGAAGCAGTGGCCTTGGGAAGCTGTCACTGTACAGTGTGCTGCCGGTGGCCCGGGAGGCCTAGTGCGCAGGCGCGGCGCGGCGGCAGCGTCCTGTGCGGACGCCCACGCGCGGCCGTGCTGGAGGAGCGTCGGGACGCTGGCTGCCAGTAGCCGCCCGGCTCGCCTGGCCTGCTGGCCACCCGCCACACCACCTGCTGCGCGCCGCGCCGGCCGCAGCCACTGACAACACTCCGCGCAGCGCAGGTAAACAGTGGCGCCAGCTCACACACGGAGGACGACACTAATCAGAGCAACCTCACATAACCGGCGTCTATCAAACACAACTCTTCATTTCTATTTGATCCAATTTTACTTCCTCTTACGGTGTCAGTGGTTTATATATGTCTCTTTCGTGCTGGGGCCGGGCCCACATACACTGCCACTGTTGAAAAATTTTATAGGTTACTGGTGATATCTGTTGTAAGAGAAACCGAGCGTGATGGGTGAGTGGAAATGCCTGGCACTCGCATTCTGTAGGACGCGGGTTCGAATCCTCGTCCCACATTCCAGATTTCGATTTTGCATTAGTTTCCGGAGTCACTACAGGTGATTTCCGGTAGGTTCATTCAAAAGGCCATGGTCGAATTCCTGCACGTTCTTTGCCCACCGGCCTCTAATGAGCTCAAGGTCGACGAGGTGTATAGCATAAGGAATAAAAAAATTGTAAGAGGAGCATTGAAACTACTGTCAGCTTCTTACTATAGACAACTGAGCGGTTGGTTGGGGTGACTGGTTAGAAACTTTATTTTAATTTCACTCCAAATTCACAACGTTTCTTCAAGCTGCCACTTCCCGTTTAGGCATAAAAAAAAGCTTGAATCCAATAATGAAGTAATGTAGCGTTGTGTGGCTCTTCGTGACGGTGATATCGTATTTATTGGTAACAATGTTTTTTCAAAAAAAAATCGAAAGTGCGCGGACTACCAAGAATTGGTTGTCCGTTTAGTTGAATCGTCACGTAAGATTTAATTCTGTGCAGTCAGTGCCAACAACCAGGACTCGATGATCTTCCAATGAATTAAATTAAATCGCTACGACTCCTCAAATTTCAAAGTCCTTGATTTTAAGCAAAATGTTGAGGAAAGAAGACTCTTGAAATATGTCACAAGAACTTTCAAAACAGCAATGTGCGATTCTTTGAATGAATTTCCCATATATATATATATATATATAAGCCAAGACCTCAAATAGTACCTTTAGCTTTTTTCCTAAAGAGAGAATTTACATCCTATTGTGGCGAAACTTTCAGGGAATTCACACTAGTACATTACTAGGAATAAGATTAATTAGAAAAATAGAAACAAGGAAATCGAAATAGTGATGGTTTAAGATTTACGACACAAATTATCAAATACTTAACGGCTTCATTCTATATCAAGTCTTCCGAGAACTTCTTTCAGCGTAGCCTACAGTTTCATTCAACTCTGTAAAAAAACTGTGGATTCCAATATTACCAACCATTCGGAATGGACCCAGAGGAATTTCCCTCCCAAAATTTCTGTTTAAAACTCCGTCACTAGTAGGAGAAATGTAAACACACAAGCATACTTCATAAAAGAAAATTGAATAACTTTTCCATAACATAGCATAATAACAGTAGTAATTACTTCGAGTTAAATATCTAAAGGGTCATAACATTTATGAATGGCACCATAAAATTTATAACCTGGGTCACTGCAACCATGGATGTAAACAAACTAAGCAACACCATTTTTTCGTAATTGGTAATAATAATGCTGTCTATAAATAATTTAATGCATCATAACGATCTGTATAAGTACGTGCAAGACTACACTCATATTCCGAACATCTAAACCAGTGGTAACATCAGCTGAGCTGTAAAACATAGCGGGGCGGTGTAACGGTTAGCGTTCTCGCCTCGCATTCGGGAGGACGGTGGTTCGAATCCCCGTCCGGGCATCCAGATTTGGGTTTTCCATGGTTTACCCAAATCACTCCAGGTGAATGCCGGGATGCTTCCTTCAAAAGGCTATGGCCGAATTCCTTCCCATTCTTTGCCCCCCATCCTATCCCGTCTCTAAAGACCTCGATGTTAAAAAGAGACGTAAAGCAGTTACAAAAAAAAAAAAAAAAAGTTACTGAGCTATAAATGTACATAAAGTATTTATTACATACTTTATGGCACTGTTATTCTCTTACGCTTTCAATATCCACATATTAGAAAATATGGTAATCTACTGTCGATTTTGAACATATACCCTGGACAGAAAATCATTTTGAAAACTAATTCTCTAGAACCAAGCGCCGCAGAAACCGTTGGATCAAACGTATATAAATCGGAAACCAGCAGCCGTCCACTTTGCACAGTGAGGCTTGAACTTCAGAATGGATGCTGTTCTGCTGGCGCCTTGAATGTAAATCTAGTGTCCCACCTTCTGCTTCTGGATACACCGTGACTAGCTGAGATGTGAGTCTCTCAACGTAATTGAACTACAGCAACATAACGACGCGACAGCGGAGTTATTTTTTTTTCTTCAGAACTTAAGATTGTCTGCAGCGAGATCTTTAATTTCGATTCGGGAGATGATAGGGTCAAGGAATGATATATTATTCAGCCAAAACCTTTTGAAGGAACCAATCAGTGATTCGCTTGGAGTGATTCCTGAAAACAACGGAAGTATAGATGGCCGGGTGCGGTTTGAACTTGTGTACTTCCGAATGGATGGAAAGTTAACGTGTCAAATTCACCTCATATCAACTCTAATAGTATAATAGCACAGCAGCAGAGAATACAAAGTGGCCACAGTCGAAACATATTACCTCGTCACATCTCTTATGTTGCCACAATAGAGAAAATGATTCTGTATCTCTACCTCAGCGGGACCTTAGACCTTATCCTCTTTTTATCATCTCGACTACACTACAGCAATCGCGTAACTTCTGGTGCCGGTCACGTTCGAACTTGTTATTCGAGCGGATTTTGTTTAAATCCAGGGACCCTCCATCTAGATTTCGATTATCCGGTATCACTCCAGGTGTTCCTTCAAACATGGCCGTAGTTATAATCCTTCCCGTTCTTCGGTCCCCATTGTCTTCTCCACGTCTATAAAGCCATAATAACAAATGAAGTTAATTATCCAAGTGCCGGTCGAGCTTCGCGTAATTAAGGTTCTGTACTCTAACGATCTTCGTAAATATGGATGTAACTTGGCACAAAAATAAATGTTTGCAATGCGCGCCGCATTAGAGCTCACGCCAATAGTGTAATAATTCATTCAGGTACAATATAATTTCTGTTATAGATAGTAACTATAGCATCCATTAAGAAACAATGCACTCTGAACTTCTGTTGGCTTTGAACGGCAAAGTAATACCGATATATAAATCTTTGATTGCTAAAGCTAGTAACTTGCTAAATGCATTGCATGTAAGTGCTTTTACTATTTATTGTTTCCAGGTAATATCACTTATGAAATGGACCAATAACTAAAATGGTCTGAAATTAACCTCTATGTCTTTTGAGTGAAAAGGTTTAAAAACGTATTTTACTTGCGTACCTGACTGGTACAAAATATTGGTGCTACTAATGCTGCGAGTGGAGAAAAAAAAACATTATTTTGCCAACTACATTATTTGCAGAATGAAGCTTTACAAAATTTTAACTAGAATATTCGGTTTTTGGTCATGGCTGCGACTTGCTCTTTTAAGATATGGAGTCCTCTGACATGCAGACAGGTTGCGACAGGAATAGAGCACCTTAACCCTCCAGACACGGAATCCAGCAAAGGAGTCTAAGTTACGGAGTAGTGTACTTACCCCGTTTTTTCCGGAGTAAAAAATTGTTTCAAGCTATGAAGAAAGACAAGAACGGAGCCACCAGATTCATTGTAAAATACCTCTAGTTTCTTAACTCGTTTATTGGTGAGGAAATTTTTCTTTCGTTAAAAAATATCTTTAATACATGTCCGAGATACGTATGTTTCATTTCCTCATTTGCATTTATAAAGAAACTCGTTAGTAGAATACGATTTAACATCTATTTTCCACAAAATTTATCACTAATTGACCACTAATTGGGTTGGTTCGTTTCTAGGTTTTGGTGTGTGTTTCTCATTACCGCCACTTTCTTTAGACATATTAGTTCCATAATTTTTATTTCCTAACTCATTTCTAACGAATCGTGGATAAACAGTTGAAACTCCAAAAGTGTTCTCGCGTAAATATAAATAGTGAGAAACCCGTTTGCATATGACATGTGGCGTTACAAAAACGAGAAGAAGAAACAAATGTAAACGAAATAAGAAAAGAATTAATAGTGTGTTTGATGAGAATAATTTACATGAAATTCTGCAATTTAATGACTTTGCTAAGAAAAGACGGCCGTTATATTTATAGCACTGAGATAAATATTTTTTCTTTCATAAACATATTATCTTACTTCGGCTAGTGAAATATTCCAAAAAAAGTTGTCAACTGTATATGTAATAGAATACTTAACAGTTTTCCAACTGAAATATTATATCTGTGAAAGTGATGTATTTCTTTAGTACCATAGTAAATTGCGAATGTTGGTTTGTTGCTCTCATTTGATTCAGCACTTTAGCAACATTTTGATATGCTGTAGCAGTTAATAGATTTTTATAGAATTTCAGTTTTAATAGCAGTACTTTATATTATAGGTACGGAACTTTTCCTTTAATTATCATTGAACATGTTTGTTTCATGGCTGTTCCGCGCCTGCCGACGAATTCGTTGCTTGTTTAATATTCGGAATTAATGTTACCATTATTTTTTTTCAATACCGAATATGGTGAAGTAATTGTATATAGGTAATAGTGCACGGTAATAATGTTGCATATGATGCTATTCGACACAACCCTTCGTCAAATTAATTTTAAAAGCGAATGATTATATCTAGCAGAGATAATTCACGCATAATATATTGAAGTACGAAAACAGTGGAATATTGTACTACATAACTACCTGAGAAGTTGGTACGCCATTTCTAATATTGTTTTGCGAAGGAAGGTCAAATGTTTGTGACAGAGGATATACGTGCCAATACCATAAAAATCACTGAGGGTCTTTTTATTGTTTTGAGAGACTGCGTAGTTGTTCAATGCGAGACAAAGTATCTTTAAATTACAGACACTTGTTGCACGGCAAAACACATTTTAGACTTCACTAATTAATTAAAGGTGTGCGTTCTGTGTTATATTACCGTTGTGTTTCTTTTCCGAAACAATTTTGTCTTTACTGTCCTCGGTGTAAAAATAGTTCATATTGCATCCAGCCTCCATTTGCTGACAGGACCGTTACAATAGTCCATTTGCCTCAAACTGGAGATGTCCACGGGACATCGCGTTATCGAACTCCAGAATTGGTATTTTTTAAGCCGTTCAAAGAATTCATACCTCCAAATTCTTTTTACCATTTTCTCCAATGGTCTGTAACTACCAAAAAATACAAGAGACAAAGATCAAAATTATCAGTTAAGTATAAAGAAAATATGAGCAATTGTAATATAAATTAATAAGATTTTTTCAGTTTGACGCTGAAACTTAACTGATACGTTTGCATGTTGACGCCTTACTTTTAAAACAAAATCACGAAACAGTGAGTCCAACATTAATACGAATACTGTAAATAGGTAAACGTTTTTAAAATTATTAACAGTTTGTATTATGTTAAACTTCTATGTGTTTTCTGATTTAATTGTGTCGACTTGAAGTCAGTGGGAAAGTGTACATTTAAAAGTTTCTTTCCAATACATTCATCGGGACGTATAATAAAACTAAATACCAGTTTTCCACATTAAAAAAAAAAAAAATCATGCAAAATGTGGAAGACATAAATTAATACATTGCTGAAAAAGTACCCCTTAACATCATTAAAACAAAGTTCTAACATCTGGAGTTATTGCAGAAATTGTTCTAAACAGATATATGTTAAGAGTTTCTGTAAAGGTAACTTCTATTTTTGGTGCCTAAAGCGAACTTGAAAATTTAATAACTTAATTCTTTCAGGTCTTGTGGAATTTATTGTGAGTAGTGTGATACTTTTATGAATACGGTTTTAAGAATATTAACAAATGTTTTAAACTTTTTGAAGCATATGAAATTACTCAAGCTATAGAACACTTTTAATTTTTTTATAAACTAAATCTGTTTTGATTACCAAATGCCTCTTTTTCAGTCATTTTTTCCGCAAGTTGTCCATCTCACTTGTCACATTGCTACAGTCTTGTTGGAGATGTATAACGGATTGGTCTCTTTCATTGCGGATGCATATTAAATCTGTAGCAGTTTCAAATGGTAGCAGAAATAAGTCTTCAGCTTTCGATGTTCTTCGTCATAATTTCCGATGACGTTAGTAACTTTGTCAGTCTGTGAGTGGTTATTGAAAAGTATTGTTTTTCTTTAACAACGGTTTACTTACAATCACAAACACATATCTTTCCTGAACCGAGAATGCATCATTGTACAAAGCAAATATACTGGTACATGAGATGAGAGTGACGTAATGTAATCGATGTCACTCGCCCCGTTCATAATATGTTTGTACTGATATGATTTTTCATATAAGTAAATAATAGCTCACTCACATATTTTACACTAAAAAATAAAAACATTTCATAGGAAGAATGACAGAGCAAAAATTAGTACGAAGTTTACTCTATTCCCAAACGTATGGAGGTGCCCATTATCGTTCAGCAGCACATATTGTCTTTATATTAGGGTAGTTTAAATTAAATATGTACGCTTTGATCCAATGTGACTAAATTCTCTGTGATATGGAACAGTGCATTCAATTAATATCATGAATAATATCTCCAATTACTGATTGAACATTTGTTCTCACTAATACGAAAGCTTCACATCGTTTCTGGTGCTAATTGCAAACAATAACAGTCCGTTTATAAATAAATCCGTATCTAATTTTGAAAGTCTCTCGTTAGTCCTGATCTGGGTTTTCCATGGTTTCCCTAGATCGCTCCAGGCGAATGCTGGGATGGTTCCTCACAATAGCCCATGGGCGCCTCCTGCCATATCCCGTATATCCCTTCCAAACCATTACCTTTCCTGACAGGTGCAATGCACCCTCCGCCAAACACTTTTGGTGAATCGCGGAGTAATTGTAATAGTGTAATAGTGTTAGTATTTACTTTTTTCACATTTTTGTAAAATAATTTTTGACCTGAGTGCTCATTAAAATGTCAAATTTCTTTACACTTACCGGAAGTCAAATACTATGTTTATCCAATACCATATACTAGCACAAACATTTTTCATAAAGTAAAATTGGTTCTGAAGCAGAAAAATTTCCGGTATAGATTTAACCCTTTCAGTTATTAAATATACACTTCCTTTCAGGTATTATTTCTTATGGCATATTAGTGAATAAAGATATTACAGACGATATTAGAATTATCTGTGCAATTAACTGTTACTTGCTGTCGTTGTGACTGTTCCATGTGCTTCTAGAATTATATCGACGTACTGTTGATTTTAGCATTCATACTGACACATTCAGAAGAGTCTTCTAATATAAAAAGCGTATAAGAATTGTTGTAGCAATGTGTGTATATGATACATTTAAAAAAAATAATAAACGGTGTCCGTGACTATTTTCCGCAGATATTTCTTAGTCCCTATTATTGTGACCAGGGAAATAAAACTATCAATTCAAATTGTAAAAGCAGATTCTGATGTTGAAGTGATACGTACACAGTATGCAACATTTTTTATATCTGAACCGTAAAAAGACATCTAAAGCCATAGCCAACATCCTAAGCGGATTCGTCACTGTTGTTAGATTCTTTATTTCTCTGTTAAATAGAGGATAGAGCGACTGTGGCTCCTATAGGTTAGTTACCATTCAAGAAACTAAGGATTTAAACCACTCTGCTGCATCAAACAGAAATAGAATTTCATAATAATTATTTTTTTATTTCTTAGTAACCTTTGTGATATCAGTATTTTGGTGTTCATTCTTTTTTACAGTTTATTATGTTGAATTAGTCTGTTGTGCTATTTGTATCTCTCAGAAGGTACCCATTTAGATTCCTCAATTTGTGTAATTTAACTACAGGTTTTTAACTGTAGTAAGGTTTTTGCTAGTGGAACCCGTGTATTTAACTGCTAAGTTTTTAACGAAACGATTACGGGAAATTGTGAGTAAACCTTAATTACAATACTTTTCCAGATACACTGATGTCTACGCGATTATACAGGGTGTCCAGAAAAGGACTCCCTGATTTCAAAATTAAATATCTCGAAAACAAAGATCGATAGAGGAATGCAGTAAACGGTATGTTTATTGTGACAGCTGTAAGAAGTGTATACAGCAGTGTGAAATAATAGTTACAAAAGCTGCTAACAGATGGCACTTTACGCTAATATCAGCATACATAAGTGAAATAATCGTATGAAAACAATCTTTGCAAACAATCACATCACAATGTTTTCAAAATGTTCACCATTGGCACGTTTCAATGGTGGAACTGATCGCCCTGAGCTTCGGATCACTATTTAGGCATTACGTATGGCGATTACAGCGCCATCTGTTAGCAGCTTTTGTAACTATTATTTCACACTGCTGTATACACTTCTTACAGCTGTCACAATAAACATACCGTTTACTGTATTCCTCTATCGATCTTTGTTTTCGAGATATTTAATTTTGAAATCAGGGAGTCCTTTTCTGGACACCCTGTACCTTATGAGGGATGCAGTTAACTTTAAAACAATAATGTTAACACTGAAATAATTGTTTATAACTCTGGTTTATCGCTCATGCATATAATGAGTAATTAAGAGATACTGCACGCCTCCACTATTAGAGATCATCTAGATTCATTTTATAGAAATAGGGGCTTGTTAATAGTCTGCTTACAAGTTCACGAAACTTGATGGCCTTTAAGTAAGCCCACTGTTATTAGAAAAGTGGGTGCTACAGTTTAACATACGGGTGCTATGCACAGTACCTGTTACTTTTATTTAGGTCTTGACCGCTCTTCAATGTTAAAACGTTTGGAATGCGAGATCACTAGGGGCAAGGAAAAAATAGAATTTCACCGTGATATATTCCGGAAAACCATTTAAAATCGAAATCTGTGTGACTACACCTGAGATCAAAACGACAATCTCCCCAATGCCAGGCTCCAACTCATTAGAAGACCCTCAGCGTTTCATAATACAAACATTGTGTGTTTATTGTGAGCATATTTTTATGCTTTGACCTTTGAAACCACAAATCATCATTTACAGTACGTATCTATACTAGAATTCCGTAAACTATCTTACTTAACGCGATAGCTATTGGCTAGAGAACGGTGACGTAAAGGCGCCGGCCCTCTCTCGTAAATTAACAGCGCCCAGAGATGTTATTAGAAGATTATGCATACAAATTAATAGCTATACAACTACGAAGGGAAATGAATTGTCAGAATATACTCCTGATTTTCGTAGCATTTCTTTCTTAACAAGAATATTGTAAAGCTTAACGGCTGAAAAAACTTGGAATAAAACGACACATTTCAATGAAGCCCTTTCCGTCGTTGCCATTTTTTAATCCTTACCGTCACTCTGCTCAGCCAGTATGGAGTATGTACTGTACGTATTTACATCGGACATCAGACATGAGTTACATCAGACAAAATGTTAAGGCTATTAAAAGTATAACCATGGGTGATCATGAATAGCGTTTTATTCGCTTTTAATGTTGTGTGCGTGATCACTGTAGCTGGGTCACTTACGTTAATTAATATACAATCTTCGAGCATTTAGCGAAATCGTCTCTGTCCGTGTTTAATACTTCTATTATTATTCCCTCACTTCAAAATCAAGAGAGTTTAATCAAATATTTTACAGAGAATCCTTAGCAATAACAGGTCAACCTGTCATGATCTTCGACTCTAAAATATAAAACAATTCTAGAACCACGACCACACCCATCTGCACTTAAAATACCATTATTGTTAATTTAGCTGTATTTAACTTTAATCCTTTGTATTTAGACAAGGTATAATGTAGATCACAAGTCATTAATCATCTCGAGGTCCTCTTTTTGTTTCTACTAACCGCGGAAAAACGTATCGTTTTTTCTTCGAACGTTTTTATACACTGCCTGAAATTTGTGTACGCAGTCAGTTACAGATGCCATCGGAATGAGCAAAAAGACCCGTAATATTTGCATAACATTTAAATAAAACTTGTGGGCTACATACTCTTCTACCTACCACTTGACCCGTAATCCGAATCTGAGGCAATCGAAATCCAAAATTCTAGTTAGTGGAGAGTATGGCCATCAGAAAATATATCGCCACAAAAAGGTTTATGTACTATCATGTACTCGTCGTTGAATTAAATAACTATGGTTTAAGCATTTTGCTGTTAACAGTTTCTCGACTGGTTTGATGCAAACCTCCATCATATTCTTGCACTAATCTTTTCATCTCAACATACCCCTTACAAGCTACATTCTCAGTGACCTGCTCCATATGTTTAAATTTTTGTCTTCCTCTACATTTCTTAACTTCGACTGGTTCCTCCGCTAACAAATTAACCAATCCCGTATGTCTCAATATGTGATCCACAATCCCGTTTCCATAATCTTCTTTCCTTACAGATCACTTCAAAAACACGTTTGTTTCGTACCTTATCGGACCATTTAATTTTCAACGTCTTTCTATAACGCCATATTTCAAAAGCTTAATTTTTCTTTCTTTATGGTATTCTTAATGTCCATGCTTTGCCACCATAACGTGTTGCGCTCCACGCATAGAGTTTTAAAAGTTTCTTTCTGAGTCCTGTTTTAATGTTTCAAACTAGAAGATTTCTCTTTTTCAAGGTTTATTCACTAGTGCTACTCTAGTTTTAACGTCGTCCATGCTTCGCCCGTCAGTTACTTCATAACCTCTTATTACATCTGATTCTATTTTTATTTTTAATCATATATATTATTTCTATAAGGTATTTTTTTGTCACAAGCCTATATCTTCCTTCATACTTAACAGAAATCAATGAATGAGGTGTCATTTTAAAGCTTATGGTCTCCACTTTGGTTAAATCGTATTTTAAGCAAGAAAGTTTTCGGAATTCGACCCTTAAAGGACAAAAATGTAAATTTTTCTAAAATGCTGTTTTCTGTGTTACGAGTCAGTTATCTCCCTGGATACCTATCTGAAACCGTTTTATGAAGTATCGTTTTAAAGATTAAGATCTCCGCTTTAGTGACGTCATATATTAACCCAGAAAGTTTTCGGAATTCGACCCTTAAAGGGCAAAAGTATCAATATTTTTGCAATACGTTTTTGTGTCACGAGCGATTTATCTCCCTTAATATCTAACCGATATAGATAAATGAGGTATCATATTAAAGAATAATGTCTCCGCCATGGTAACATTATATTTTAAGAAAGGAAGTATTCGTAATTCAACCCTTATAGGGCAAAAATGTCACTTTTTCTAAAATGCGTTTTTTGTATCTCGAGCCATTTATCTCCCAGGATATCTAACAAAAATCGATAAATAAGGTAGGATTATGAGGACTAATGTCTCAGCTTTGTGACATCATATTTTAAGAAAGAATGTTTTTGGAATTCAACCCTTAAAGGGAAAAAGTACAACTTTTTCTATAACGCATTTTTGTGTCACGAGCGATTTATCTCCCTTAATATCTAACCGATATAGATAAATGAGGTATCATATTAAAGAATAAGGTCTCCGCCATGGTAACATTATATTTTAAGAAAGGAATGTTTCGTAATTCGACCCTTATAGGGCAAAAATGACACTTTTTCTAAAATGCGTTTTTTGTATCTCGAGCCATTTATCTCCCTAGATATCTAACCAAAATCGATAAATGATGTAGGATTATGAGGACTGATGTCTCAGCTTTGTGACATCATATTTTAAGAAAGAATGTTTTTGGAATTCAACCCTGAAAGGGAAAAAGTACAAATTTTTCTATAACGCATTTTTGTGTCACGAGCGATGTATCTCCCTTAATATCTAACCGATATAGATAAATGAGGTATCATATTAAAGAATAATGTCTCCGCCATGGTAACATTATATTTTAAGAAAGGAATTTTTCGTAATTCGACCCATAAAAGGCAAAAAAGTCAATTTTTCTAAAATGCGTTTTTTGTGTCTCGAACCACTTATCTCCCTTGATATCCATCCACAATCGATAAATCAAATACGATTGTGAGGAATAATGTCTCAGCATTACTGACATCATATTTTAAGAAAGAAGTGTTTGGAATTCAACTATTAAAGGGAAAAAGTATAAATTGTTCTACAACGTATTTTTGTGTCACGAGCCTTATATTTCCCTTGATATCTAATCGATATAGATAAATGACATATCGTATTAAAGACTAAGATTTCCGCCGTGGTAACATTATATTCTAATAAAGGAATTTTTCGTAATTCGACCCATAAAGCGCAAAAATGTCAATATTTCTAAAATACGTTTTTTGTGTTTCGAGCCATTTATCTCCCTGGATTTCTAACCAAAATCGATAAATGAAGTAGTACTATGAAGAGTAATGACTGAACTTGGTGACATTATATTCAACCTCACTATTAATCCCATTTTATTCGCGAAATTTTCGCACGGGTCGTCTAGTCTACTATTATTGTTATCATTTCTGCTAGATTATCACTTTCATCTTGTTTTGAAATTAAAAAAAAAAAAAAACCTTCGTTCATTAGTTTGTCCTTGTCATTCAGTAACATCTCAATATACCCAGTGTGTTCTGCTACAAGACATGATCAAATCATTGCATACTGATATTTTTCTCCTTGAACACTAATGCCACATTCAAATTTTTCTTAGACTTGTTTTATTTCTTCCTCTACATACAAGTTGAATATTAATGGGTATGGACTCCAAACTTTTCTCACATTCTTTTAACTCGTGCATGTCTCTCGCAATTATCTACTTTTATTATAGTAAATTGATTCATATACATATATATTACAAAGCTTTCTTCTATCTCAATACTCTGCACAAATATTTTAATTTTCTTTATATGTTCTGTCATCAACTTATGAGTCATCGAGGACTATATAATTGTGGGATGGAAAATGGTTTTGGCCATTTGGTTGAGAACAACTTATACATTGTGCAAAACTGTATTACACAGTTTATTTGTGAAATGTCAAATAATTATTAAAATAATGGGAAAAATTCTATCGTACCACAAGCACACAGTATACTGTCGGAATAATTAAGTGTGGTGCTGTTCAGGTAAGCGCTGTAGATTTTTCGTGAAAAAGTCTGTGATGAAGGAATAACTAATGTTTGTAAGTAAATGTGATTTAAGTATCGTTCAATTTAATACAATGGTTACACTGAACGGTGTAACGGATACATGGAAAATTTATCAATAAAATTTTATCGTACACCTCAAAGTGTATCGAATTCAACATGTAGCAAAAGTCATATCGATGGTGGTGTGTGTTGTAGGACCACGGGACTCCATGGGCATCATAGGAAAATACGTGAGCTTAAAGTCATGCAGCACTCCGCGTTTAAGTCTCCTATGCTTATGACAACCGAATGCGTCAGGTCTTCAGTGTCGCTACGATGTTACGCATGCAGACCGAGTATCGAACCAGTGACTAGCATCGTTACATCCTCCATCCGCAAGCCAGCGAGAACGTGGATTGATGCTAGTACGAACTTCAGTTCTTAAACGGATTCACGATGGCCATTCATATAGATACTGCAGTCCAACCTCCAATGCGACCGCTAACCTGTCGCATTCGTGTTCAACTTGGCTCAACGCATTCCCGAGATACACTAATTTCAGTTTTTGCTGCGAATAAAATAGTGACTATTGTGTGCTTGTGTCTACAAGCTCGATGATGTCAGAGGGGTACAGAATGCGGGTTTACAAATACTTACAGAAATTAATAACGTTATAACGGAAGGCATCTTTACAGATGTAAATGTTCAGTGCCTGACATTCGCGGGTGCGTATGTTTTGCGGAAGTCGAAATATAAATTTATAATTCAGAAATAAACTTAAAATCGAAATATGTATATATTTTATCACAGATTCTACATTTTGTATAAATGGAGTCCATTTGCAATGATACTATCATATTGATCGATTTTTTGCCCGATCTTTTAACAACATAAAACGTGTGATGATTTCACTAGTGAATTGAATTATTTATACAACTAAGCACGCGTCAACAAAACAATTTTTGTCATATGATCTAATTATCTATGTCCGCCACCCATCTTTCCAACTTGTTCGACCCATGATTATCCGATTTTCTGATACTCTTGTTGGGACGCGAAAGGGTTTGAAGGACTGCATGTAGGATGTGTCAGATGGAGAGTCCCCAAGGTGGTCGATATTGACCCCTTGGGGACTATAGCAGTTCTCCAGGGGTCGATTAATACACGGTGTTCGAAATGGGGTCAATTAATAATAATGAGGATCAATTAAACTGTATAAGGAAAAGTAGAAATGTTCCAATAAAAATCAAATCAATACATGAAATTATAGCTCATTTTCTAAAGTCGCGTCTGTTTGCGAAATTATCTGAAGAAAATGATGAAACTTTCAACTTGTTACTTTTGCACACTAACGTAAGGTGGTTGTCAAGAGGTGACGAGTTAAAACAGCGCAAGAACCATCTTAACCTTAATTCGAAACTTACTCCATTTATCAATAATTTTGTTATTATTTTTATACTATAATAACACTGGAAAATATCTTATTTTTCTGTTAATGTTACTGGGTGGATTTTGTAACGTAAATTATTTCGTTGAGTTGCTATGCAGGTCTCCTTACTGCTTAACAATGATTTAATATTTTTATGGGCTTCGATAAGATAGCAAATATCCTATGAACGGGTCAACGGAATAAAAAGTTTGGGCCCTGCCGTCCAACAAACTATAACTTTCGATAGTGATTGGAGGAAGCTTCCTAAAAGTGTGCGATAAGGACACTGGTGTGTCGAGAGAAAGTACGAAAGGACTGCTTGGAACATCTTGTTGGACCTCTTGTAGTAGCGTAAACGGGTGAGCCCATCCCACGGTAGTTCAACACGGAGGTCCTAAAACTTGGAACAAGACAACTTGCGCCGCTTTACTTTACATCCAAGTTCGACCTTGTAAATTCGTCACTTAGGTAATAACTCCGTTCAGTTCATTGTTACTTTTATTTCAGGACCGTAGGAAACACCAGCCACGTTGTTGTTAGCTAAGCGACGATGGACTGAATTTGATATAAAGAGAAAACAATAACATACTGCAATAAAAAAAAACCTTGTGCTATACATCCGTATTAAATATTGTGGATGCGGAGTATGATTTCATGTTTATGTTCCGTACCTGCGGATGTGTAGTTCCGTTCCATCCCTAGAAATAAGCTCTCCATGATTTTCCCAATCGTTGCTGGCGCATTATTAGTTTCGGAACTATAACTAATTCAAATCTGACAGTATTCTGTGATGAAAAAAAGTTTAACGGCCCTCCTTGTTAAGAACCAAAAGACGTTTTCACGTAAAAATAAAAAATAACACTAAATTTGCCGTGTAAACTTCTTTTTGTCCTTTTTTTTGGATTCTTTATGACCATTTAATAACTTAAGGGAAGTCATGTAGGAGTTACAACTTTCCATCCCATCAGGCGTAACTACCATGACATATTCCACGGAGAACAGCCGTGAGAAAGGATTTCTCTTAGTAATATTTGCTTGGGCTTTACGCATCGTCAACAGCAAGGTCATTAGATGGGATTGAGCCAGGGAACGGGAAGGAATTCACCCATGGCCTTTTTGAAGGAAGCATCCCGGAATTCGCCTGGAGTGATCTGGGGAAACCATGTAAAACTCAAATCTGGATGCCCGAACGGGGATTCGAACCCGCGTCCTTCCGAATGCGAGGCCAGAGCGTTAACCGTTCACCCACCACTCTCGGTTCTAGTAATATGAACATATGGTAACGTGAATAAAAACTGAAATGGAGCTGAACCTTTTACGTCCTTACTGTGTATTCCCCTCTCCTACGGACCTGTTTCATTTTAAAAATACAAAATTGCAGCAAATGAGCTGGCTCTTCTTTCATCCTGCTACTAATGGAATATCACTTATCTGTTATAGTTATTGAACAACATCAATAATACCAGCGAGAGCTGAGATACTGATAAATTCTTAGGAAATCCGAATTTGTTGGTGGCGTGAACTGTAGGTATTTTGACTGTACTGATGGGCGATTTTATGGGTCTTGACCAATGTGGAATTTGATCTTTCGTCTGAATTCCGTCCATTTGCTTACTTTTCTGCAATTAATTGAAAAGATACTGTCAACCTTGAAGGGTTCCCTATGTTAGGAAAGCGACTTCTCGACCTTACTGTGGCCGTTCACTACCAGTTATTAATTTCCAAATAATATTAAGTATTAAAAAAGCAGGTGGGTGCCAGAGATTGGAGTGTACCCTATTCTGAGGGAAGCGACATCCAGATCTCAAAGTATTATTATTTAAGCGTGACTTATGAACAACTAGAATTATTAATCAAGCCAAGTGACACATTACATAACTGGATGGGATAAGTTGAAACAAGGTTCACAATCTGACTTTACGATTTACTTAATCACTTGTAATTTTTCCACTTTACAAAATTTTACAAAGATTAAATTTTCTTTTTGGAACCCAAGGGTACATCACTTTTTCTGTGGAGCAAGAGAGTCTGTCTCGGGGCGACAACTAGGGTAAAACGACGTTGATGTAAAAGTTCCTTTTTCTGAATGGTGATTACCGTGCAGGCGAATCTAAGTTGTGCAGTCGGTGGAGTGACCAGCTCTCTGTGACTGGCTGGCTGCCTCCCTGATGTCTCTCCCGTGGTCAGCTGCGCGGTCCATCAACCCCTCTCGGTATACAACCAACAAGTCCTCCTCTCTCGTCCGCGCTGCCCCGAAGAAGCGTCGCTTTTTCCTACTTTGGATGTCGTCCGCCCATGTCCGTCTTCGGAGGGCAGCTATTCTCGCTGGTTAGCTCGAGACATGCAACAAACCGCCCTTAGTTATAAATATTATTAAAAATTTCCTCGATTGGTTGTACTCCTGGCTCCGCCTCACCCTTCATCATCGGATACAGATTTGTTTATTTGTTTGTTGAAAACAGCCCAGGCACCCAACTCCATCTTGAGGTGTGGCCCTTGTCACGGGACTGCTTCGCCATAAGTGAGATTGAATGGCCATCACTCAGGGGATGACGTCCCACAGACCCCGAGCAGAGCCTTCCCCCAGCCCAACAACAACAACAAAAAACATGCACACATGTGTTTCACTCTCTGGCTCCCGGAACATTGCAACCTTAACGAAAAAATCTCCAATAGAACCCACTGTCTGTGTGCGGAAATTAATATTTAAGCTGATAACGTGTATTGGTTAAAATACTTGCGTAGTATTCATTTAAGTCGCTGACGTGCACTTTACATTGTGGCTTGAAACATGGAACTGGCTTTAAACTCAATAATGAAGTCTGAAACTCAGTTGCAGAGTTCTGATTAGCCGGCTTGCCGAAGCCGTGGAACAAGCAGACCGCGAGACTCAATCCGATTGGACGCTCGCTCGTCCACACAAACAAGTAACTCCTTATTGCCAAGTGGCTGCATTAGCAGTGCTACTCGGCTGTCCTCCCAACTCCGGGCAAAGCCGGCACAGTACTGTACCGAAGTTATTGACGGCTCATCTAATAAATGAACAAACAACAGATAACTTTTCAACAATAATTTGTTTTGAATTTTTTGTAGGCAACTACTGAAAATATACTGACAGAATTTTAGCGTTACCGACACAAAACCAGTAGGGTTAAGTCAGTCAAGACGTCTGGAAGAAGAAAAAATATCGTCTTTACGAAGCTCCTATGTGATTTCCTTCCCTGTATCGGAAATTGGTCACATTATCGTTGCAAGTTTTAGTACTTTTCTGCATTGTATTTTTTATTCTGCTAATGTGGAACTATGCGAAAATAAACATATCGGTCCATACGAATCACTTAAGTTATTCTGTTCAGTCGACACCTAGCAAGCTTGAACAAAAATATTCAGTGCTGATACGACGTGCCCTTACCTTTTACATAATGTGTAATGAACTTCAATTAAACAGTTTTGTTTTTGGTTTCGGCTTTACGCCTAGTTGACGTAGAGGTCGAAGAGGCGGAAAAGGACTGGGGAAAAGGAACGGGAAGGAATTCAACCATACCCTTCTTGAAGGAACCATCCCCGCATTTGCCTGGAGTGATTCTGGGAAACCATGAAAAAACCAAATCTGGATGGCCGGACAGGGGTTCAAAACCGCGTCCTCTCGAATGTGAGGCCAGAGCTCACCCTTTACTCCCGGTAATTAAATAGCTTGTTCATAAATACTCAACCTGCTCTTTTAGCGTTTATGTCATAATACTAAAAATGT
This sequence comes from Vandiemenella viatica, assembly GCA_031002005.1. Classification (NCBI taxonomy): domain Eukaryota; kingdom Metazoa; phylum Arthropoda; class Insecta; order Orthoptera; family Morabidae; genus Vandiemenella; species Vandiemenella viatica. The sequence goes on from CM061920.1 coordinate 286,646,310, forward strand.
ATGTCACATCAAGCCTTGTAATCAGGTCTATTTTCGCTTAAGCACATGTGACAATAAATTACTAATGCTACTATAAACGAAAGTTAAAGGCGTAGTTAATTATAATTAATAATAATTATAATTAATAACAGACTGCTCCATATCAAAGCATGAGAATGGAAGATAATTTAAGTTAGAATCAGCTATCTACAAGGCATCTACTTAAATTGAAAATTACAATGTTTTATTCAACCAAGAAACCACGCTGCTGCTGAATTCGTTAAGAAACTTGGTCGGTGGTTAGGGTGGAAACGTAGTTAGCAGGTGGAAGAAATTTTCACCATTTGGAAATTGGCTATACGAGATAGGTGGAAATGTGTAATTTCTAATTGCAAGAATAAGTACCAAGAACCAAGCTCAGATCCCAATTCTTCTGCACTGTATATAGGAAGGATATGACAATTTTTATTACCATTTCTCCACTAAATGAGGTCGTAAAACACTGTGGCCAGCTACGTATCCTTCGGAACATTGACTATGTATGAATGAATTGGCACCGGGTTTTATGTTCTTCATTCTTTCATGTCAACATACACAACGCCAAACAAATGCCGATACTTAAAAACACTGACATCAATCATCTGCATACCAGAAAGACAGGTACTGTACATCTGCAATCAGGACTAGAATGACTGCTTTTAGTATCAAGCAGGGAGAGTGAGATGGACTTCAATTCGTTTTATCCCACTAAAAACGTTATTTATAATTTCACGATACCGATAAATGCATGTCCGATACACATTCTTCTGAAATCATTTTCTTGCGATTTGAGTATTAGCACTTATATAACAAGAAAGGAAATTTTAGTGACGACATATTTATTCTACTTCGGTACACTATACAGAAATCATGACAGCGCGATGGGTGAGCGGTGACCCTCCGGACTCACATTCTGGAAGACGCGATTTCGAATACCCTTCCTGTCATCCAGATTGAATTTTCTATGGTTTCCCCAAATCATTACAGACGAATGCCGGGAATCTTCCTTCAAAACACCATGGCCGAATTCCTGTTCCTTTTTCCTAATACTTTCACCTCAACATTGACGAGGCGTAAAGCCATTGGCAAAAAGAAAAGAAATCATTAATAAAGTGAAAATGTTTTTACAAGAAACGTAAAAAAATGTTATTGGATTAATCATATTCACAAAAAATATAACAATATTGACAGGATTAAGTACAATAAAACAGGCTTCTTAGATTAAAAAACTATATGTAACTAAAAAACAATCTCGAAGTTCATTGTTTGTGCTATTGGTGCTGCTCAAAAATCACATGTGTAGGCAGTTCTATTAAGAGATACTGCAGATAGATTAGCTTTGTTACTGAAGGTAATTGGTTTATATTCCAGACACATTCAGCAGGGCAGTGGTTTGATCTCTTGTTCGGACATCCATATTTCAATTTTTAATGGTTTCCAAATATAATCCTCCTTTCATTAATGAAGGTGATAGCCAACTTACCTTTTTTTTTTTTTTTTTTTTTTTTTTTTTTTTTTTTTTTTTTTAGAATTATTGGTGACGCGCGATTCTGTAGTTAGTATTCACATTTATCAACTTTTTTTGCCAACTGCGAATGTCATTCCATGCTCATCAATTTTGTAAAGGCAGCAATTAGTGATTAGAATTGAATATACTTTACAAGTATTTAATCGTCACAATAACAGATCACATGTAGGTCGTTGTTCACTGCTCAAGTTGTACTGTAAGCTGCAGTTATAATACGAGTAGTTATTGTATTACAGCATATACAGGATGATTCACGAAGATATGCAAATATTTTAATATGTTATTCTATAAGTAAAACTAAAGAAAAACGTTCATATGAACATAGGTCCGCAAATGTTTAGTTACGGAGTTACGGCTAATAAAAGATTTGGCCTGAAATTTAGCAACCTCGCTAATACGAAGCCATCGCAAAACTGTACGGGGTTACAGTAAAGCACGATTTCCATTTATTTTGTTGTTATTGATGTGGCGAATGTAATAAAACAAGTCCCAGACGTGTATCTGCAGTAGTTTTCAGAAATTCCAGAGAAGCAAAGAAATAATTTGGGAAAATTTGTAATTTATTAACTACTTGGCCCATATTTTTTTTGTTTTTAAATTGCACAAAGTTTTCAACAGAAGTTGTAGAGAATTTAATTTTGGAAAATAATGGTAATAAATTTAACTAAAACAGTATGAATACTAACAGAAAACTAACTCATTTCAAGGTTAGGAAACGACTGAAACCACTCACTAACGGTTGCCAACATTCTTAATGGAAAGAAAACAAATTTACTTGTATAATCCCTGGAATTTACTTCAAATTTTGGAAAACTACTGCAGATAAACGTCTGGGACTTGTTTTATTACATTCACCAGATCAATAACAACAAAATAAATGGAAATCATGCTTTGCTGTTACCTCCTACAGTTTTGCGATGGCTTCATATTAGCGAGGTTGCTAAATTTAAGGCCAAATCTTTTATTAGCCGTAACTTTGTAACTAAACATTTGCGGACCCATGTTTATATGAACGTTTTTCTTTAGTTTTACTTGTAGAATAACATATTAAAATATTTGCATATCTTCGTGAATCACCCTGTATACAGTTGATGCGGTAGCAACATATTTTGACTGCTGCTTCTTACTTTTCCAGGATTTAAATTAGAATCTATTTGTTTCACTGGAGTTTAAACTCCTTCCTCACTGTTTGTAGTCAATAGTTCAAACCAATTAAATACAGAACATGTTTCAATCAGATTCTGTCCAAGTGTAGTTAAATGTTGTTAACATTATGAAGTGACATATGAGATTTAAATTCGCAATCAACAGTTTCATAGAACCAAGCTAAAGTAATTCTGCCTATGATAAAATGACCTAATTCTGCAACAATTAAACAAGCTGATACGGCAGCTCTTAAATGAATTGATACTGCAATACTTGAAAGAACTGATGCTGCAAAACCTAAACGAACTGATACCATGATACTTAAACGAACTGATACTGGAATACTTAAACGAACAGCTACTGCAGCACTTAAACGAACTGATACTACAACACTAAAACGAACTGATACTACAACGCTTAAACGAATTGATACTGCTACACTTAAATAAGCTGATACTGCAGCTCTTACATGAATTCATACTACAACGCTTATATGAACTGATGTTGCAACATTTAAAAGAACTGATACTGCACATTTAAACGAACTTTGACTGTAACTATGTGAACATAGACCAATGAAACCTTTAATCGTTCTTTTTTTTTTCATGGATCTTTAAATTATTCTCATTATTTCAATTATACTCATTAAATCCTCTTAGAAAATCAACAAAATTATTAGCAATCTATATTGTTCTGGGGTAGAATACCAGATGTTTAGATAAAGAAAAGCTTGTTGGTTCTGTGAAGGCCTTAGAATTTTTCGTTACTGTTTTGATAACATATTAATTTAATCTCCGTCTCAGTTAAGGTAACTTGATGTTCTAAATCATACAAGGGGTGATCAAATGAAAAGGTTCGAAACGACACGGTAGGTACAAATGTAGAATTTATTCAAAATATACACCATAGGCCTGAGCACAACGATCCCACTGATGAACAAGCAGCAGGATTCCTTGTTCCCAGAATTCCTGTGGCCGTGATGAGACCCAGTCCTTCACAGCGTCCTTGAGTACGTCGTCCGAGTTGAAGCGCTTCCCTTTCAGGTGTTTCTTCAGTGGACCAAACACATGGAAATCGCAGGGCGACATGTCCGGACTGTAGGGCGGATGGTCCAACGTCTCCCACTTGAACTTGGCCAGTTCCATATGTGTGACTTTGGAGACGCGTGGACGCGCGTTATCATGGAGCAGAACCACACCCTCCGCGAGCAGCCCCGGTCTTTTGTTCTTGATGGACCTGCGTAGGCGTAGGAGTGTCTCACAGTACACATCCCCCACCTGTACGCCATCCTGTCCTCATACGGACTGCCGCATCATTTGGACGCCGCTTTTGATAAGAGCCTCTGATCTCTACTGCGCATGCTCCGATCCCAGTCAGAGACTCCAATCGCATCCCGAGATGTCTCGCTACGTTCTCCCATGACGGAATATTCAAAAATTTAACTGTTACGTTTTTACGTCGTTTCGTACCTTTTAATTTGATTACCCCTTGTATAATTGAGACCTACCACATGTTTTCAAACTGTGAAAATTTGGTCCTAACCAGGTCAGTATATTTTTAAGTTATGGCAGAGTATGGGTATAAACGTTGAGTACCCAGAACAAATTTTAATTTCTTGCTGCGGAGCCAACAGACATAAGATTCGTAAAAAATACTTCAGAGTTTAGTACAGTTGTAAGATTCAAAACTATGGAAACTCCATTCTAATATGTTCACCGAGAGTGGTGGATAAACGGTTAACGTTCCGGCCTCGCATTCGAGAGGACGTGGGTTCGAATCTCCGTCCGGGCATCCAGATTTGGGTTTTCCATGGTTTCTCCAAATCACTCCAGGTGAATGCCGGGATGCTTCCTTCAAAAAGGCCATTGCCGAATTCCTTCCCGTTCCTTGTCCACAGTCCCATCCCACCTCTAATGACCTTAGCCGTCGACGAGGCGTAAAGCAATAGAAAAAAAACCAATATGTTCAGCAGTTTCTGTATGATGCTGATACAAACACCTTCATGGACACAGCCTCATTACAGATGTTTGTACATGTATATGCTATATAACAGCATAAGTAGCTTTCGTATTACATGGCGCATATATTATTTATCGGTCTCAGATGTATGTGTGTGGTGTTCTATTTTCGGCTACTGAACCGAGAGGAATGGAACATGTTGATTCCCTGTCATACACTACAGGCTGAGGTATCATCGGAGAACACTCGCCGCGTGTCTGCTGGCATCAGAATTGTGGCATTTCTGTTGTATTCATTAAACGTCTATGTGAATACTAGGGCGGCTATACATTTCAACAGTAAAAAATTAATATACAACTCACAGAACAGAGTTTACATGATTTACAAGCAGATTGGAACACTCACGCTCTTCCCATTAGAACTAACATTTACATTTACAGCGCCACTCATACAAAGATCGATAAAAAAATTGGAAACAATAAAATAATCATTTCATCAAAGTTGATTGTTTGAAAAAGTAGAATAGAACCAGCTGTAACGATAAGAATAAGTGAGACTGAAATTGCAGAAGCCTAAATTAAAACACTGTCCCGATAAATGCTCGAGTTGTTTTTCCAAAACAATAAAACGTAGCATTTCCATTTTTCAATTGAATTACGCCCTACATTTTACTGTACAATAGCATTGCCTATGAAAGAGTAACACAAATTGTGGTTTATTTGTTGCATCTAACAAATAGTTTATTTAACCAGGGTGGAATCGTTTAGGGCCTATTTTCCAGTTTTTACTGCAACTTATGATACCTAGCACTTCCATATTTGCTCCATAACTACGTCTCTAATTGATTAACTAATTTCGCAACTTCCTGTAGATTTCTACATTTTGTTTATCACACGTGTCGTTGCTATTACCCCTCTCCTACTCCTCACAATAATAATAGTTTTTTAAGCTCTGTGCAAGTATGTTGCGTTAATTCAGGCAAATCCTAAACGTAGCCCGACATAAATGTACGAACTTCACTCAGCAGTAACTTGTTAGCAGGGGCCCAGCTACCATAGGGCTAGGCGGTGCAGTCCACCGGGGCCCCTGAGCGCAGCTGAGGGGGCCCCGAAGCGCAACCCAGGGGGCCCCCAAGCGCAGCTCAGAGGGCCCACGGGCCTTCAGGGCAAATGGGCGACCTTCTTCTTTTGGCAGAGCTAAAATAAAAAAAGGTCGCCCATCTGGCCTGAGGGCCCAAAATATTTTTTCTTTTTACACCTGGGCCCTTATTGACATAGCTACGCTAATGCTTGTTAGTGATTATAACTGAGGCTTATAGAACCTTAAAGACAATTGGCTGTTCGTGTAATACGAAACAGATAACGCTTTCCTCTTTCTGACGACAAATTCACGGATATAATGAGTATATCACGACTGACATTATGAGTCATTCTGATAGCCAGATTCGCAGTCTTTACAATTCAGATGACTCTTTTTTTTCTACTCAGAATTATGCTTGGAATTTCCTTTTCCTTCCAGTTTCACGCCTCATCGATGTCGAAGTCATTAGAGTCAGGATATAATGGAGGGCAAAGTACGGGAAGGAATCTGGCCATGCCATTTTATACTAAACATCCCGACGTTTTCCTGGCTGGTTTACGGAAAAATATGGAAAACTTACATCTGGATGGGTGGACGGGGATTTGAACCTACGACCTTTCGAATGCCAGTCCTGAGAGTTATTGTTCGCTCACCGAGCTCGGTGAAGCTTGGAGATCATAGACCAAGTGCTAATTTTTTAAAACAATTTCTGCACTTTTCATTTATCTCAGTTGCTTCCGGTATACTGCCTTTGAATTCCTTGTACCCAATAATACTACCACGCTAGCTAACACAATACCCCAATGAACAACCATGCCAAATTAATGTTTGACCTTCACAGTACAAGAACAGAGTGGAGCATATTATGTGAGACGCAAAACCAGTTCTTAAACCTTTCCTGAATAGCATTATTTTTAGTCAATATTGTATTACCTACCGGTATTTTACTATTAATAAATTTATTTCATAAAACTTATTATTAATTTATTATATACAATTATTCTTACTAAGGGTGCTTTCGTGGCTAAGACATTGTATCATTGTAAACTTAAATACAATGAAAAAGATTGATTTTTGTAAAATCACAAAAATGCAGAGAAATTTATTTTATCATCTTATCAGATCAAACACATAAATGACAAAATTAATATATATATACAGATAAAAATTCCGTCAAAAAAAAATGTGACAAAAGATTACCAAAAAAGACATTTAATTCCAAGATAGAAAGCATGAGCCTCCAAACAGAAAAAGTATTTTATATTGCACCGAGTAGTCATAGTTTTATTGTTCGAGTGGAGGATTCTTGTTCTATTAGCGTTAGCTAAAAAGGGCGCTTATGTGTCCAAACAGTATGCAGGTTCCACGAAAACAAAACAAAATATTCCGAGCATTACTGTTCTTTGATGGCTGGTTCCACACTGCAGGTGAAACTATCTGAACAGGTCCACTCACAAAACACTGGTACTCTCACCCCGAGTGCAAAAACCACTTTCCACTGAATATGTTGCGTACCGCTTTGTCTGCACGTCTATCTTCCTCCACGCCGACCCTGGCAGCATAGGGGTAGCGTGCTTGCTTCGCGTTGCAGGGGTCGCCGGTTCGAGTCCGGCCCAGGGCATGGGTGGTTTTAATTAAGTGTTGTGTTCGTCTTGTGTCGTCCTTACAAAAGAGAGAATACAGTCACACTTGGATGAAATCTATACATTGTAAAACCAAAAAACACATTGAGCTGGCTGAATGGCTAACACGGCCGAATGCCATTAAAAAAAAAAAAAAAAAAATCTTCCTCCACGTGGCTCGGGCAACTCCGCCTGGAATGCACTGACCACTGTCTCACGCAGAATGTCCAGGTATGCCCCCAGCGTTGCCAAATTCTGCGGCAGCATCCTTCCATACTGGGGATATTCGGTGACGTGGGTACAAATAAATAAAAATTATACCAACCATAATTATTTTAAAATAATAAATAATTATTAATTAGCTGTTCAACTCATACCCCACACGCACACAAAACTTTCAATCCTCTAAGCTGGACCATCGTGATCTTTTGATATGCAACGTATATATGCTCGCTGCTTTCGGCGGGTTTGGCCTTACAGCAAGGGGATTCCAGACATGCAACATCGCCCACTCCATATCACTACGCTCGGTGATATAGAAATCGCAAATAAAAGTTCTTCGCTTGAAACACTGGATTTACAAAATGTATGACGCGTCTCTACTCGCGAGATTACATTAGCCGCAGGCAGAGAAGCGTGATACAATAAGAAATCAAACGATTGTTTGATTCCCTTAGCAGTTATATTTTGGTGGTCTGCTAGCTCATTGTTTAAGCCCTTTTCTTTCAAAGTTGAGGCTCTCGTGGTCAAAACCCAGTGAGTGCAGGAATTTTAAGACTTCCGTTTGATGATTTTAGCTCCGCCGGGACGTTAAGAATTTCGGATTCCACGTGAAACTGTAGATCCAACTATGAAAGAAGTAGAAATAGATAGGGAAATTACCACCACATCGTGTGATTTATCGTAATAAAAATTATTATTTTTTAAAATTAAATTCTGACGATTTTAAACTGAGAAAAAAATGAAAGCAAAACGAATACTTATAAGAGTGAACAGGATATTGTAGAAGATATTTCTATATGTTTTGTCCAAGATGTTCATTTACAGTAATGATTTGTCCGTGACATTCAATTAATGCAAATAGAAGTAGTAGTTCTAATTTAATTTACAAGAAACACAACGAGAAATAGGAACTGGCACCAAATCGATTGTTACAGTAAGTAAAGATATTGAACTAATTCAGAAACAATGCACTCATAGGTCTGGAGAAAGTATTTCAGATACGATTGACTGATTTAGGTTGTATAGTCTGAAATAAATGCGTAGGAAGCAGCGGGACATTTGTTACTAATAACATCAACATCACCTGTACACACATACACTGACGAAACAAAATATTGTGACTACTGCCCACAGCGTTGTGGATACGTCATGCGGTAAGGAAAGTATATAAACAGAGCAGAGACGTATGGGAAGCAAATCTGAAAACGATACGTTTGGCAGATGGGTGAATCCACTGACATAAGAGACTGAAAATGGGCAGATTGTTATGGCAATGCGCTTGAAAGCGAGCATATCGGAACGGCGAGGCTGGTCGGCTATAGCGTACTACTGCCTTCAACATCTGTGGACAGTGGCTGAAGAATGGTGAAATGACATGTAGGTGGCAAGGTGGTGGGCGTCCACGGCTTGCCGTAGAACGTGGATGTCGGAGGCTTGCCCGCTCCGTGAAGCAGAATAGGGTGGCGATCTGTGGCAGATCTGGCGGCACAGTGCAATGCTGGTGCAGGCACGAGTGTTTCGGAGCACACCGTTCAGCGCACATTAGGGAACGTCCATAAACCACGTAGCTCCAATTTGGCCTCTTGTGAACCCCCCCTTCCCCCACGTAGCTTGTTCCCATTTTGATTCCAGAACAGATTTGTTACCATTTTCTCTTCTCAGACTATTGTTAATTACATACGGCGATAATTAAGTGAAAGAAATTAATTTCACATGCTGCTGTGTGTTCTTTATCTCATTTTAATTGTGAAAAAAGACATTATGGAAAGCTACGTGGCCTGGATCGACTCCCTCCCCCTCTCCCCACGTAGCGCAGCGTAGCCTTCCAGTCAACCTTTCTCCCCCCCTCCTAGACCGAGCCACGAAGTTTATGCACGCTCCCTTATTGGAAATGGGCTCCGCAGTATGTGGGTACTACGTATTCCATTGTTGATCCAAAGAATTCATCAGTTACGATTGTAGTGGGCACGATATTATTGGAAATGACTGTGCGTCAATGAGAACGTGTCGCCTGATTGCATGAATAACGTTTCTTGTTCTCCAGGTCTATGGTCGTGTCCAAATATGGCGTCCTGCAGGCGAACGGCGACCCAAAAAATGCACCGCTCCATGGACGTAGGACTGTGGGGGATATTTACCTGTGCTTCAATGGGACCTGTGAGAGTAATCGAAGGTATCATGACGGCTATGTACCACGTTAAAATTATTGCGGATCATTTGCTTTTCTTCATGCATTATGTTTTCCACGACGACGGTGCCATTTTCCAGAAGGAAAATATGCGTGTCACAAGACCAGAATCATGCTTACAGCAGTTTGAGGAACATGATGGTGAACTCACGATGATGTTTTGGCCACCAAATTCACCTGATCTCAACTTGACAGGAGAAATCTTAGATGCTCTAGGGCAGCGGTTTCCAATATCCTTTTGGCCACGGAACCCTAATTGATCATACATTTTTTGGCGAATCCCCATTTTTATAAGCGTAAGCTGAAAAATCAGTCTCGCATCGGTATGTCGTCACAAACGGAAGCAGAACCATGATAGCCTTCTCACGACGCGGTTATGACACTTTTAAACGTACATTTTATTTAATTCTCGGACGGAACACGGAACCCTTGTGACCCTTCCACAGAACCCCAGGGTTCCGCGGACCACCATTTGGGGTACCAGCTCCGCATCCACAGACCGTCGACCAGTAATTTAAGGGAATTTCGTAATCTGTGCGTAAATATCTGGTGCCAGTTACCTCCGGAAACTACCAAGTCTTCGAATCCATGCTACATCGATTAGCTGTAGCATTGCTTTACGCAGGTGGACCACCACGCTATTAAGCAGGTGGTCTTAATGTTTTGACTCATTAGTGTATAACGCTCCGTGGGACGACAGATTTTTCTTTAAAAGTGACGAACTGAGGAATGAACGAACGATGAAAAACTAATTACTATATCATTACCGTCACTTTCATTATATTCGAAACTATCCACGTTTAGGAGTACACTGCGTAATAAACCGAAATGACGTCATTTCTTGTAGAATGTAGTAGTTCAGTTCCAAAATACATTCCAGTGTAGTAACTGGTATTTTCCGAAGTTATAACTTTATCTGAAAAAAATAGATTTTTTAATTACTTAAGACACGTCATAATAAAGTTCTTTTAATACCAAGTGTTTCAAAAATGATCAATATATTAGAAAAATCAATAAAAACTAAACGGGCAGCGATAGAAATACACTGTTTGTTGAATATGCTTGGGACAACAGTAAATTTTCAGGCAGACAAACTTTCGAAATGAGTTACAATTTCAACAACAGATGGCGCTGCAGGAGATTTGAAAGATATAGAAGTAAACGCAGTCTGTGAGTTCGCCATTCTGTAAGTCGTCTTTCTGCTGTAAGCGTGTGCTGTTCACAGATTGCAAGTTTGCGCATGGTGATATGTGGAAAATATCGTAATTTACATTTTTCCAGACTGCAGTGCCATCTGTTGTTGAATATTGTAACTAATTTCGAAAGTTTGCCTGAAAATTTACTGTTGTCCCAAGCATATTGCAACAAATGGTGTATTTCTATCGCTGCCCGTTTAGTTTTTATTGATATATCTACATATCTACATATATACTCTGCAAATCACAAAACTGTGGGTGGCAGAGGGTGCTCAGCACCAAACCTAATCTCTTTGTTGTGCATTCCAATCCCTAATGGTACGAGGAAAAAAGGAATTCATATAAGAATCAGTGCGGCACCTTATTTCTCTAATTTTATCTTTCCTGTCATGCCGACCCAAATAGGTTGGTGGACGAAGTATTTCACTACACTCGTAAGTGAAAGTGGGAGTACGCATGTTTACCAATAAGTTTATACGAAACGTGCGTCGTCTATCTACCAGAGACTCCCAGCCCAGTTTACTAATCAGTTCCGTAACGCTTTCATAAGGACTGTAGCAAGCGGTCACGAATCGAGCGGCTCTTCTCTGTACTTTCTCTGTACTCTCAATCAGCCCCTTACGAAACGGATCCCAAATGGCACAACAATAGTCCAAATGTGGACGTACAAGAGATTTGTACGCTATATCCTTTGTTTGTTCATTACAATTTTTCAAAATTCGACCTAGGAACCGCAGCCTAGAATTAGCTCTACCTACCAACGTATTAATATGTAAGTCCCATTTCATGTTCCTTTGTACTGTTACTCCCAAATATTTCATAGAATCGACCACATCAATAACTGAACTGTTTACCTCGTATTTCTGAACAATTGGATTCTTTTTGTTAGTTATGCTCATTGTCTTTCACTTTTTACAATTTAGTGTGAGTTGCCACTCAGCGCACCAAGCCAAAATAACATTCAGATCACGCTGAATTGCTAAACAATCGGCCAAATTCCTTACTTCCCTATAAATAACCGCATCATCAGCAAACAATCTAAAAAGGCTTTTCACTTTGTCTCCGAGATCGTTTATAAAAATTAAAAAAAGAAGTGGTTCTATTACACTTCCTTGAGGTACACCCGATGTGACATCTAGATTAGAAGAACTTTCTCCTTCAACAACGACATACTGCGATCGACCAGTTAGAAAATCCTTTATCCATTCGCAAAGCTGATCCGATATACCGTACGCTCGTAGTTTCGCTAAAAGGTGGTTGTGTGGCACAGAGTCAAAGGCTTTCTGAAAATCTAAAAAAATTGCATCTACTTGTGAACCTGCATCAATAACTTTCATTACATCGTGTGTAAATAGGGCCAGCTGTGTTTCACATGATCTTTTCTTCCGAAATCCGTGTTGATTTGTTGTAAGCAAATTATTTTCATCTAGGAAATTCATAATGTTCGATTGATTTTTCAAACACATCGGCCATTTTTGAAACACCCTAGCAGCTGAAAATAAACCAATAGCGAAGCGTATCGTAGGAAGCTGAAATAGCTGAATTGCTGTAAGCAGTACGAACATAGCGTCATTTAAAAAAGGTATATTAATTTAAGATTTTATAAGTATATTAATTAAAAACAGTTGCCACTGGAAGTAATGTACGTGTAGGTAGAAAAAACTACACAGAATTTTCCCTTTGTTTCGGAGAATGACAATGTCGGTAGGTAGAGAGAATTTAATTAAAATCTGGACGTGGGCCCATTGACTGTGATATGAATAGCTTCCCTGTAAAATAAATAACGAGAGACAAGCCAGTGTGGGATAAATCAAATGTAAACCGAGTGCTAAGTCAAACAGGAAAATTATATTGTTGTATCAATCAATTACGGCTCGTGAGAGATATACTGAACAGAACCACACGGTTATTGACTAAAACTAGAAAACTAAATGTATAAAAAGGCAACAGTTAAGAAACGCTGACAAAGTTGTTAATCCATCAACACATATGAAATTACTCCAAAGGCTGGGTAGCAAGAAACACTCCCCCGCGACTGTTAGGCCGCGTTGACTGGAACGAGTGTACTGTCTTGCTGCGCGCGCAGCACTGGATAGTCCATTCTCCTCGTGTCAACAGGTACTGTACAAGACAGACAGTCAGTTGGCTGAGGATCGGACTCGGTTCGCGACCAACTTTAGGCGTGCGAATTCAACTTCAAGATGGCGACAACTAACAAGTCAAGCGGAGTGAAGCAGAGGCATTAAAATCTTTAGAACTGAATGAAAGAGAGGAAATTCTTCAAGAATAAAAATTGTAAGAACAAGGATTTTAGAGATTCTACTATCGAAAAATTGCTTCATAAAGGTGCCATTTTTTATGTACCGGCAAAAATATTTAACTACAGCTCTTCAAATTGAGATACAGATAGTCTTAAATGATGTAACTCTCTACATTTTCACTAGCAACTTTATTTATGAAAAGGCTCTGAGGCATTTAAAGCGTTTCTTTTTTGTATTCTTCTAACCATTTTCAACGTTTTATTTTGTTATTCTTCATATCTTTCAACATTATAATTAAAAAATTAGCTATGATGTGAATTCATTTTTGTAATATGGACATACCATTTCCAACAAGATCACAATGTAGGAGAAGAGAACTGTCCTGGCAGTGGACTGTCTTCTAATTATTAAAAGCATACTAGTCCAGTCACTTACCCCCACCACCGACGGTCGGCCAACTGACGTTCCAGTATATTTTATTTTTTCTCTTTGCTGCCTCTGCGGCTGTGACTGAAGTCTCACTACCTTCGGTAGTATAACTTCTAGGCGTTAGGATAGGGTGTTTATTTTTGGGACACTTTTTATTTCACTTTCAGGGGAAAAACCAGGGCTATGACCATCTAGGATGGTCTTAATGGTGAAAAAACCGCCCCTACGCTACCGAGGCCGGCTCACTCCCCTCATATCCCAATTGCAAAACTCACTTATCACTGAAATCACAGCTATGGAAATAGAAACTGTCCTCTACACAGGTAGAAATTCACTACCCGCTCATGACAGAATTACCAGATTCATTCTCCGCTCATCCCCTCGACATGTAATCATTCCTTCCTATATTTTCGTACATTTTCATAGTTTCCTCCTCTCTGGAAACTCGCCCAAATCATTATGATACCGAAACCTAAAAAATCGCTTCACGACCCCCTCTCATATCGTCACATCTCTTTCTTACCAGTTCCTGGAAAAATCTTTGAATAAATTCTTCAATCAAGCATCCTCCGTTTCACCAACTCACTGAACATAATCCCATAATTTCAGGCCAGTTTTCGCCCTCATCATTCAACATCTGACTCCCTACTTGTATTAACAACCGACATTACCAAATCTTTAAAAGCTGGCCATGCAAACTTCACCATATTTCTGGATATAGAGAGGGCTTTTGACAAGATGTGGCATGATGGATTGTTTACAAAATTTCTTCCTTTGGCTTACCCCTCCCCACTTTTCTTCAACTCATTCAAAATAGTATTTCTTTTCAGACTTTCCAGATCAAAATTCATGATACTCTTTCTTCCCCTTTCACTCCTCAGGACGGTGTTCGGCAGGGCACCGTGTTCTCTCCCATCCTTTACGTACTTTATACTTCTGATATCACTGAACCTCCCCTCCAATCAGAATCCATAGCACTGTGTGCAGACGGCACCGCTTAATGGGGCTCACATTATAATACATTATTCCTTAAGCACAGCGCCAATAGATGTCTAACAACACTTCAATATTATTTTCAAAAGTGGCGGATTAAACCTAACCCCACAAAAACTCAATCAGTTTTGTTTCAACACAGACACCAGATCTCCACCCTCTACCAATCCGAATCGAATTTAAAAGTTAAAATCTGGAGTACTAAAAATCACTGCATCCCCTTTTGCAAAATATTTAGGCATGTAGGGTCTATCTTGATAAAACCGTCAACATTACAAATCCCAAGCACAGAAACTATTTCCCCGTACTAACCTCACTAAATGCATCCGTCCTAAACTTTCCTTCGACTCACAACACACTTCACTCTTCACCTAAAAAATGATTGTCCGCCCCATCATGGAGTATACCGCCCCTATTTCCTCTCTCCTGCCCCCCTCCAAAATTGAGCATCTCGAATCTCTTGAGCACCGTATCCTCCGTAACATCTTACACCTCGGTCACTCCAGTCCATCTGCTAAGGTTTACTCAATATCCAAATTAGAACCTCTCGAGACCAGACTAATTTTTCTCAGACAAAAATATGGTCAACGCCTTCTCGTAAGGCACCCTAATATTTTTACTTTACTCACTAAGATACTTTTAAACCCTAAATGCCCCAAGCAAAAGTATATATATCCACCCCAAAAAATAGCCCACTCAATTTTACAAGAACACTGCGACGAAGACACCAGAACAAGCATCGCAGGCACTTCCTAAACATTGCAGCCCACTAATACTCAATACTTCTAAGCACTAATAGTCTAAAACTATTTCCGATAATGCAAGGGTTACTGGAGCAGAATATATTTGTATATATACAAACAACAAGTACAGTCCTCAAATCAGTTCTCGCCCTTCTTTTCATCTCATTATCATGGGCGCCGGCGGGATTACTTTAAGGGGGGATGTATCTGTTTTATTATATATATATATATATAAAACACTTATTACTTATTAGCTAAGAATACTGAATTTATTGACAAGGTGTTGAAGAAATTTGGACAACAACCTTGGCCTCTTAACTGAATTTAATAACAACATTTTTGTTTTTAATCTTTTTCTGTGTATTTTATTTCATAGCAAGGGGGTGCAAGTGCATCATCATCCCCTTGAACCCCCCTCCAGGCGCACATGCTCATTATTATTAAAACGCTAATGTTTATAGTCACCGATATTATTTATAATAAACTGTTATCTGCTACAAGATTTCTATTTTAAAAACCACTAAGAATTTATTTTCAGTAATTACTGTAAGTTGTTTCAACTCTCAACTTTAAAAATCCCATCATCATTAAAAGTTCTGCTTGTTGTTAAATTGTTAATTGCTGTTACTTTTCTGTTGTTATACGTGTCAGTTCTTTCCTAACGTATAAAATATGTAAAGACTGTTACCTTCCAAAAATTTTACTCTATTATCATTGCCACTATTTTAATTAATAAAAACTCTTGGGAGCATAAGGTATCAAGGACTGAAAAGGGCAATTGTTATGCCCTCCAACGGCTCGCCCCTGGCCCTCAGCTAGGGGAATGAAAAATATTTGTATTGTAGCGGTTTGGTAGCCATTCTTGACCAAAAATATCGCAATAAGTGATTTCGTTCTTTTATTCAGCATCTATGAATATTTATCTATAATTACATGGCAGCTGACTATATTCTTTGTTCGTTCATTGGGTCAGTATAGGAATGGGCAAATGGAAAAATATGTCGATAAATATCGTATCGAAATTTACAAACTGTGTCGTCGATGAAAAGCTGTTAAATTACGACGAATTCACTTTTGTAAGTCGCTTTAAGAAGATTGGTTATGTATTTATCCAATATATATGTAACGTATTAAGTTGGATACTGAATTAGTATAAAAATATCGAGTTGGTAGTTAAAATTGATACTCCAAATAAAATTGCGATTTTTAATATTTCGTGATTTAAAATATCTACTACAAATATAGATTTTTAAAGAGAAAATAACGGTATTTCGATGCATCGATATAATTTGCCCATGCCTCTACCATCCCCCACTAGTAGCCGTCTATTCAGCACTATGAAGACGTTGTCTGGCATATCAGATAAGTAGAGAAATGCTTCGGAACACTAATAGCCCTCGTTATGCACGTTACCAGGTTTTAGTATGCATAATGTACCTCCTACAATCACCAGACCTTCGAATAGTAGTGTAATAGTTACTCAAGAACATTTTTCAGTGTCACCAAATAACCTTCCCCAAGATTACACCTGGTTTGACTCATTTTTATTAAAAACTGATACCAAAAATTTCAGGCTTCAATCTGAAATCAGTAAATACTTGCTATAACCAAAATTACACAAATTACCATATAAATTCAAGACTTCATTACTGAAAGCACTGATTCGAACTCCTCTTGTTATCAAACTAGTTGTGCCAGCGAACTCGCGAGATTTGTGATGTTAATTCAGAGATAAACTATTATAGAAATTTTGGCAGGGTAGGAAAATGCAGAGGATCAGCTGTGGTCCTTTTGTTTGTTTGTTAGGTATCTTCATTTCCTTCTAAATTCAGAGTACAGTCCATGGTAACGGTGGGTAATTTAGGATTTGTTTCATTATGATGCGATTATGTAAATTTACCATATTAGTATCAATGTTTTATTTAACTATTCACGCGAAAACTGCTGGGTAAATTTTGATGGGATTTCAATTAATGTATAGCCCGTGCTCCCGCAGATTAGACAGAATATATTTCTTTTGAATTTGAGAACGAAAATAAAAATGTTGATAATTTTTTGTTGAATCAATTCGTGAAAGAAACACTGGCCACTTTTTGATGGAGTCTCGATTAACTTATGGCTTGTGATCCCGCAGGTATAATATTGTTTGTTTCATTTTGATGTGATGTAGTAAGCCTGATAAATTTAAATTAATTTTTTCCATCAACACGATCGCAAATAATAATAATAACTTTTCATTTAGTTTCGATTTATGTACAGCCCGTGTTTCATTGGGTTAAATAGGGTATGTCATCTAAATGCTGAGAAATTGAAATAACAGCGTTCACAAGATTAGTATCAATTTAAAGTTAAGTTACTTTTTGGTGTCAAAATATGTATCGTGATTTCAGCGCAGTGGCATAATAATATTCTGAGAAATAAAGTTGCAGTTTCGAGACTGTTTATGCAAAATATTTTGTGTTCAGCGAGCCACAGGGGCAGCGGATCACGCAGTTGATGACCACTTTGGTTTAATGAGAGTAGTGTGAGCAATAACAGGCCACGCGAACGAGTTTGCTGGCAAACTGCTAGTTTAGAAAATAAATTCAAACCGCGAGTTTTGTATTTCTGGTTTGTATTCATCAGACAACATTTCATTCCCAAAAAAAAAAAAATCCTTATATGACTACAGTAGTGGGTCTCAGTATTTACGCTCCTCTTTTCCGAGCAGGCGTTTTGGTATTGATTGTCACCAGTGCTTGTTTATACTATCGTTGTGTTTGAAGATGTAGACGCAGGATGGCGAATCGCGTTGTGGGTGCGTGTCTTCAGCAAGTCACTAAAGGAACTGACGGCTTAACACCACCATCCGATCGATGAGTCAGCAGAAAAGCGACGTGAGCTCAAACTCCATCCTCACAGCAGCAAATTTTTCCATTAACTCCAACCAACTGTATATTGGTTCTACATCTTCAGTCCTTCTATCATATAGTAAAAGTAGCGTGAATACTTAGAATCCACTCTCCAGGAACCACTCTGGTCATCCTAATCTGAGTTTTCCATGGTTTTCCCATGTCACTTCATAGGAATGTCGGAACGATTCCTCCAGATAGCCTCTGGGCACTTACTGTCATATCCCTTCCCTTTCATACACGTTAACCTTTTAGGACACCATCATGCATCCTCCGTCACTCACTTGAGTAATAGCCGTCTCTAAAGACCTCGCTGTTAAGAGACGTTAAAAAGCTAAAAAAAAAAAAAGAGTAATAGTAGCAGTAGCCAAATGCCTAAAAAATATTTCTCCCACCTGGAAGAACAAGCTTCTTTTTGCTTAGACTTCTATGCGCAGTTCTGATCTCTAATAAACTGGCACAATATAGGGCCAACAATGTAACCAACCCAGTGTATGAGTGCACGCAATTCGCAATCCGCAGGAAGCAGCTTCCGATTACAGGTTTTGCTTCCCAGATTTACTTTTTCTATGATTTCTCGAAATAACTAAAAGTGAATTTCAGGAAGGTTTTCATGATAGATTCGTCTCCCATCTCTATCAATTGCTCTGTCACCGAACACTAAAGCTGTTAACCTCAAATCACGTATTTTTTATTGTCAGAAATTTACTAATAATAAATCTTTTTCGAAACATTAAGGCGCTTATTTAAGATCCTCAATAGAATTTTCTGTGGAGTCAATCTAAGAAGTGAACTTTATTTTATTTTTATATTACGCCAAAAAGTTTTTACATCGAAACTCATTAAAGTCGATTGGTCCGTGAGTGTAGTGAGTGTCTAGCAATGTCCAATAGCCATGTAAATTTAGTGTTTCTATATTATTATTCCACTAGCCTAAGTTGTATTGATAACCTTTAATGATTTGATGTAATAACTCTGTTTGTTATTCAACTAATTACTCCATGATAGGTGATGAGTACACATTGTAGTAATGAAGCATTAGATTACAGTACTAAGTGTTGTGGTAATGCTCCATTTACCATGTTGTTGTTGCTTGATAATGCTTGTGATATTGTTCGTATTAATACAAAATTCACGTTCAATTTACTCTGAGAGAAGCATTCAAGTTATGTTTTTGTATTTGAGCGACACTTCCAAATTGTGACAGGCGTTGGAGCGGATTTTGTACGTCGGTGGCAGGTCACGGTAACTCCTGTCAACCTGACTGATATGTTTCATGCGTTCTGCACTGTTAGGGGCGTGCCGAAATTAAAGAGACTGCTGTCACTACTGTCAGATAAAAGAGCTCACTGCGAACTGCCAAAAATAACTCATAAACTTTCCTTGTATAAAAATTATTATCGAGGCCATCACAACTTATCAGAGGTTTTCCAGACTTTCGGCACTAGTTCATCAGCATAATAAGACGCGCAATGATTGATATCTTAGAGTCATCATCCTAGATACGCCCCAAATAATCTCTTGAGGTTATAACTGTCTCCGGGGAATTGCTCCACCAACGAACTTTTGTCAAACCTAAGATTTTATTTCTTAAATTCATTGGTTCTTGGTAAAATCCATTAATCTAGAATCATGTTTAAGTGGAAAAATAGATTAGGCGTCATTACTGGTTACTGCTTCACGTAGAATACACTTAAAGATTTTCTATATGGTGATGTGGCTAGAAGTAATTAGTTTCTGATGCATATAAAACTCAGAATTATGCTATTGGATGAGGCAAAAGTTAGCTCCCGATTTTACTGTGACTTTTATTTTTATTGAAGCTCGATAACTAGTAGGTATATGTTTCTGTATTGTTAAGGGTGTGAGGCATCGGGCTTGCTCTCGTGAAATATATTACTGCAAGTTTTAATATGATATCTTAATAAGTGTTTAGGCTGGCTACACACGTGAAAAAGGAAGAGAGAAGAACATCTTCGGTACAATGGAGGATTAGAACTGTGAGAGTTGATTATGGCAAGCAGTGCGTGAAAAATAGCAGAAACAATTATTGAATCTAATTTAATGTACAAGGAAACTTTAAATGCTATCAAAGTAAGGTTTAATGATTCATGAACAAGATTGTGAAAGAATTTGTAATAAAAAGAAGACTAAAACAACTCCAGTGAGATTTTCGGATGTTTTGTGAAAGCTGATCAAGATATATAGGGGATTCTACGGTAACCATGGAACCGCAATTTGATGATGGATTCTTATGGAACTCGATGAGACAAATTGAAAGTAAAGAATAAAATGTTTTGATATCTTACTTAGTTTTTGAGATATTGTATCTCAAAATTGATGTGGTTATATTAAATGCGGCCTGGACCAGAAGAAAAATTTCGGCATTGCCAAATTTGATGATGAATTCGTATGTAACCCGACGAGACAAATAAAAAATAAAGAATAAATGTTTTTGATATCTCGCTTAATTCCGGGATATTGTATCTCAAAAGTGAGGATGTTAGGGTGAGATCCGGCCTAGACTAGAAAAAATAAATTCACCAAAACCACTATAACTACACGGTGGAAATACACTATAGGTATTTTATTTTCTTCCTAGTGGTTGTCGTTAGATTGAAATACGGGCTGGATAAGAAGAAACGTCGCCAAAAGCACAACGAACTATACCTTTAACTGATTTTTAACATGCTATAACTCGAAAACCAAGCGAGATATCAAAAAACTTTATGTTTATTTTCGATTTGTTTCGTCGAGTTCTACAAGAATTCGTCATCAGATTGTGGCGCCACGGTAATGATAGAACTGCCGATAAACAAATACTTACAAATCTGGGACAGAACCAAATATTTTTTAACAAGTTGGTGATCGTGACAGGGCAAACATTTCTTACAAATTTGCAACCGTGAAGAGAACTACAATCTTCAGATAAGGTGATATTCATCAGAACAAATCATATTTAAAATTAAACTGAATCAAGTTAGTGCGGGTTTCCATATAGAGATATAACAGTCTAATAAACAGAAATTAGCAAAGACTAGATAATTAATGTAAGATGAAGGATTTTTTGTGTTTTCATAAATTGAAAGAGTTTTTCTTATAAGAAATGAACATGGAAGGTTTAAATATGTTTGAAGTTTCGAGTGTGGTAGAAGTAGAAAATAAAATAAACAATGGTTTCCCGAATTCGGAAGTATTGAATAACAGCGATAATTTACATCTGAATATAGGCAAAGATAAGACTAATAGTTCTATTGAGTCGAAACTAGCTGACGGACAAAAGATAGCAACATGTATGAAAGAGACGGTTCTAGAATGCAAATGCTAATGGACATAATGACAAAAATGGAACAAGGGCATTCAAATTTGAGCAAGGGGTTGTTGATATTGGTAAAGTTATTACCGACTTGGAATAAATCAAAGTCAACGTGAAAACTGAAGGTTGATAATGACGTGCATAAAACTGTGCTTCAAAGTTGACAAGCAGTGGAGGCATAAGAACCACACTATATCAAACTGTATCGGAAGTATTGAATAACAGCGATAATTTACATCTGAATATAGGCAAAGATAAGACTAATAGTTCTATTGAGTCGAAACTAGCTGACGGACAAAAGATAGCAACATGTATGAAAGAGACGGTTCTAGAATGCAAATGCTAATGGACATAATGACAAAAATGGAACAAGGGCATTCAAATTTGAGCAAGGGGTTGTTGATATTGGTAAAGAAATAAGTTATTACCGACTTGGAATAAATCAAAGTCAACGTGAAAACTGAAGGTTGATAATGACGTGCATAAAACTGTGCTTCAAAGTTGACAAGCAGTGGAGGCATAAGAAAACTGTATAACTAAATACAATAGTGGTAACAGCATGCTGGTTGAGGTCACACAAGACCAACTACCACACCTCAAAATGTACATAAACGTTGTACGCTGAAGATACCTCTACGAGAGGCGAAACGCGTCCGAAAAATAAATGAATATCAAACAACAGTTGTATTGGCGTATTTACTAAATAATTAGTTTAACAAGCAACTATGGAAGAAATGGCCTGCAATAATCACATATCTTAGTAAGTGTTTAGGCTGGCTACATACGTGAAAAAGGAGGAGGAACATCTTTGGAACAATGGAGGATTAGAACGGAGATATTTGATTATAGCAAGCAGTCCGTGAAAAATATCGGAAGCAATTATTGAACATAACTTAATGTGCAGGGAAACTTTAAATGTTATTAAAGTAAAGTTTAATGTTTCATGAATGAGATTGTAAAAGAATTTGTACGATGGTGAGTCAAATTGAGCGGATACTATCAATGTAATAAAACAAGACCTTTTTAGTCAGTTCAAAATATTTTAAGGTAATGTAAACCTTAAATATTTATTTAAATATTATTTTTGTGCAGAAGTGGTACAAAGCTGTATCACTTTTCAACATAATCTCCCCCACGCTCAATGCAAGTCCTCCAGCGCTTACAAAGTGCATAAATTCCTCTAGAAACAAAAATCTTTTGGTAGTCCGCGCAACCACTCATGCACCGCGTGGCGTACATCTTCATCAGAACGGACCTGATTTCCTCCCATTGGTTCTTTGAGTGGTCCAAACATAATGAAATCATTTGGGGCAAGGTCTGGTGAGTATGGTGGATGAGGAAGACACTCAAAATGCAGGTCTGTGATTGTTGCAACTGTTGTACGGGCAGTGTGGAGTATTGCATTGTCATGTTGCAAAAGGACACCTGATGACAGCAATCCACGTCGCTTTGATATAATTTGCAGGCCGAAGATGATTTTTTAGGAGATCTGTGTATGATGCACTGGTGACAGTGGTCCCTCTAGG
This sequence comes from Vandiemenella viatica, assembly GCA_031002005.1. Lineage (NCBI taxonomy): Eukaryota > Metazoa > Arthropoda > Insecta > Orthoptera > Morabidae > Vandiemenella > Vandiemenella viatica. Next base: position 286,669,428 of record CM061920.1, read on the forward strand.
CATGTAATGCTCCAAAATGACACTTTTTTCGTCCCAAAAGAGAGTCAGCATAACCTTCCCTGCTGATGGTTCTGTTCGAAACTTCTTTGGTTTTGGTGATGAGGAATGGCGCCACTCCATTCTCGCTCTCTTCGTTTCCGATTGGCGGAAGTGAACCCAGGTTTCGTCCTCAGTAACAATTCTTGCAAGGAAGCCATCACCTTCTCGTTCAAAGCGCCGAAGAAGTTCTTCACAAGCATCAACACGTCGTTCTCTCATTTCAGGAGTCAGCTGCCGTTGCACCCATCTTGCAGAAACTTTGTGAAACTGGAGCACATCATGCACAATGTGGTGTGCTGAACCATGACTAATCTTTAAACATGCTGCAATGTCATTCAGTGTCACTATTCGGTTTTCCATCACTATGGCTTCAACTGCTGCTATGTTCTGTGGAGTCACATCTCGTTGTGCCTGACCTGGACGAGGAGCATCTGCCACTGAAGTCACACCATTCGCGAACTTCCTACTCCATTCGTAGACTTGCTGCTGTGACAAACATGCATCACCGTACTGAACCTTCATTCTTCGATGAATTTCAATAGGTTTCACACCTTCACTACTCAAAAACCGAATAATAGAACGCTGTTCTTCCCTAGTGCAAGTCTCAAGTGGGGCAGCCATCTTGATACTGATATTGCGACGGTATTTGTGCATCTGCACTATGCTGCCACCTACAGGCCATTCTGCACGCTGCTTGTAGCACGCTTACCAACTTACAGGATAACGGCGCGAAATTTAGATTTTTTATTACAAATTTAAGGTTTTCATTTGACTCACCCTCGTAATAAAACTGAGTAGAGTCTGAAACAGTTGGAGTGAGATTTCCGTATATTTTGTGGAAGCTGAATAAGATAAACAAATATTTATTACAAATCTGGGAGAGAACCAAATATTTAATTTAATTCAATTGCAATGGCGCACAGTCTCCGGTGGCAATTTCCCTACACCCCAATCTTCCCCCTATCCTGCACCCATCTACATTTGCCCTCTACAAATGTTATCTTTAAATTCTTTCAACGTTTTCGGTAAATTATTCATCATTTCTCTTGGTAACTCATTCCAATCCCTAACACCCTTACCTAAAAAAGAGAATCTTCCCACAACCTTGTGCCTCAAATCGAGTGCCACCTTGTGGTCGTGGTCATCTTTTCCCTTCCATGTACTACTTTTCATACCTACTCCAATATCATTCCATGCGTCATCGCCAGTATACGCCCTATACACTCCCATGACCCTCCTCATCTTCCTCCTGTCTTGCAATGAATCCCATTCCAGCTCCTTTATCATATCCGTCACTGATTGTATTCTACGATAATTTCCAGAAACAAATCTAGCAGACCTTTTTTGCTCGTTCTACAACTCCTGTATTTTATACAAAAATGAGTGTCCCATACTACACTACCATATACGAGCAATGCTCTGGCCAATGTTTGCACCCTCTCCAACTCCTATATTTTATACAAAAATGACTGTCCCATACTACACTACCATATTCGAGCAATGGTCTGGCCAATGTTTGCACCCTCTACAACTCCTGTATTTTATACGAAAAATGAGTGTCCCATACTACACTACCATATTCGAGCAATGCTCTGGCCAATGTTTGCACCCTCTCCAACTCCTATATTTTATACAAAAATGACTGTCCCATACTACACTACCATATTCGAGCAATGCTCTGGCCAATGTTTGCACCCTCTCCAACTTCCTATATTTTATACGAAAATGAGTGTCCCATACTACACTACCATATTCGAGCAATGCTCTGGCCAATGTTTGCACCCTCTTCAACTCCTGTATTTTATACGAAAATGACTGTCCCATACTACACTACCATATTCGAGCAATGCTCTGGCCAATGTTTGCACCCTCTCCAACTCCTATATTTTATACAAAAATGACTGTCCCATACTACACTACCATATTCGAGCAATGCTCTGGCCAATGTTTGCACCCTCTCCAACTCCTATATTTTATACGAAAATGAGTGTCCCATACTACACTACCATATTCGAGCAATGGTCTGGCCAATGTTTTGTAATCCAACTCCCTCACTTCTCTCGTACATCCCCTGTAATAGCAGGAGTGTTTTTGGATAAGTTTTATTTGTTTTAAATGATTATTTTTTTACTAGTTTTTTTTATCAGGTAAGTACCACGTGCCACCGGCTGTTCATTTTACACTGGTGACCAGTCTGAATTATCAGAGGGAGGAAAGAATTAAATGATACCTGAATTAAAGCCGGGTTTGATAGACGCGACGTACTTAAACTATAGGAACACAGTTTGTGTTGCCATCTGTTTGCGAAACATGTAACTTGTTGTGTTCTGTATGATAATGTATTTCTGTTTGTGAAATATGAGTTTATGAGGCGGAGGGGTTGCCTAGATGACTGCGGAAAAACTGCACTCAGGACGGCTGGTATTGGGACTCGAGTATGATCGCGCTTGTACCACTACCCAGTGTGTGGCGCCTTTTAAATGTCGATTACCATAATAATCGACGTGGTTTAACGACGTAGTTAGGTATTCCCCCTTGTCGTAGCCGCGTAACTTAGTCTAGTGAATCCCACGCGAAAAGCGTTAGCGTTTAGCGTGGAATCCGATCCACGGAAGCACTGTAGCGACTTACCTAAACAAAGCAAACTTCACCAGCTGCCAAAGACCTATTAAGGCCCTTTGGAAATCCCCACAGAGACCTCAATTTGAACCGGGAACCTTTGATCTTCATACACGCAACCACGGACGCGACGCAGCATACCGTTCGATTTCCATAATGATTAGGTATTACCGTAGGCATAATTGGATTTTCCGCGCAAATACAGAGCGTTCACTTTCTCCGAGGCCATATATTTCGGTAGTTGCTCGCGGTTTGAATGTTTGGCTGCAGATGTGCCACGGGCAAAATGTAGCTGTGCTCAAATAGCAGAGTAGTTTATGCATGAAAAGAATATAATTACATTGTGGATCTTTTTCAGGTTTCCATTATTGTCTGAGAATCTGGTATGAGTGTAATGTCTCTTGCTGTCAAAAATAATTTATGAGCATCTTCTTCGAGTGACATAGCTTATTTTATCCGCAGTTTCAACTATTTAGCAAATTGCGTATTTAAAGACTGCCTTTAAGTACAATATTTCTTGCCAGGAATAATTGTGAAATGAAATTAACGAAATAAAATAACAAGACAGTGAAGCCAGTTTTCAGCTAGCAGACTAATATTCGCGGAAACTGAAGAGTCTTAATTTACTTTCTCGTTTCTTTACCTTCAAAAATTCTTCGTAAAATTATAAAATATTTAGTCTGGACGACGTGCGCTATTTCCCAGTGAATTTTATTACGTGTTCCTGATTACACCGGCAGTTAGCTAGTAATTAATGTTTCAGGTAATCTCACTGGTTCCATTGCGGAATTAATTGGTGCAAACTTAAATTTTGTTATGCTATATATTAACACTATACTAATCCATTACATACACATCTGAAAAGCGGTCAGCGACAATATTTTGAAATAAAGGATTTTTGAATCAAAAATGCAATTAATTAAAGTTAGTAAGACACAGTCTTTTATACATACTTTATGTGCCTTCATGAATCATCCAAAAAGAATATATAGAGGAATTGGCATCGATGTAATTGGCCTCTGAGTATTAATTACATGAAAGTTTTTTTTTTTTAATATATTGTCTTTGGTCTCTGCGACCTTTAACCAGCTCCAATTTATTTGTACTAATGTAGCTACTGAATCGTACTTTGCTCAAGTAATTGTGGGACCCTACAGTACGGATAACACAAGATTAATGCAACACTTAATTAAAACCGTGTATGGGAGAGGCGTGTCCCGAACCAACGACATTTACAATACGAGACACGTGTACTAACGCCTCCACGCCATGGTCGGCTACCTGCAACTTACAATGCTAAACACTTCGTACACATACGAGAAAGGAAAGGCGGTGACCCATTTTTTAGTAGTTTCTTGCTGCAGTTCTGCTGAATTTCACGTACTTGCTCTTCATAAACTTCTGCTCAGTCAGACATTATTTACATCATAAAAAATTAACGTCTGTTACTGATTAAACTGTAAGCATGAAACAGAACGTAGCACCCTCTTCCCCTCCATCTCAAGTAGTGTAAAGGCTGAAAATGAAAACTAGGGAGTCTTAACCAGAAATCCTGCATGGATCGGTTGAAATAACGTGGATAAATTTATGCGTGAAATTAATCCTTTTAATACTCGCCAGCCTCCGTAACCTATTGATTTTCACTCTAGCTTTTTCATCTTTCCATGGTTACTGGTTTTTTTTTTTTTAATTGGTAGATTTAACTACTTTGTGTACCAGGTATTGGGTGGAGTTATTTGTTGTAGGAAGATATTATACAGAACAATAGTGACCGTAAAAATTAAACATCTTTGTATTGTTTTACGTTTTAATATGTAATAAAAGTTTACCTCTGTTGATAACATGATAACAGAAAAATTTGATGTGCTAAGATCGGAAATCGAATCCGTGTCCTTCAGAATGCTAGGCCTGAACATCATTCGTACACGCAGGTTCAGTCGTGGATTCATGTCCTGCAAAGGGCATCGGGAGTTTTTATTCAATGTTGTGTTCGTCCTTACTATACATCTCTCAATAACATTTTGTACAAATGAGTTAGCATATAAAATTAATTACTATTAAATTCATTCTGACATGAAGTTAGAGTAGATAAGAGGATGTGGAACTATGTCCGTTGTGTTATATTTGTTTGCTTTTCTTGCTTCTGGCTTAAGCATCATCGATGTAGAGGTTATTAGAGGCGGTAAAAGACTGGGGGCAAGGAACGGGCAGAAATTCTGCCACGGTCTTTCCAAGCAACCATCCCGGCATTCGTCTGGAGTGATATGGAAAACCAAAATCTGGATGGCCGGACGGAGATTCGAACCCACGTCCACCCGAATGAGAGACCAAATCAATAGCCTCACCCCCACGCTCGGTAAAACTAAGGAAAAATTATTACTGCTTATTATTTCACAGGTTCCAGTTCTTAATATCAACTGATACGTTTTGTGTTTAATTTACAGATATTCGTACACTATATCACTGTTGATAACTTCATTTTTATGTAATTATCTATTAATAATGAAACATATCGGTAGGAACATTTTACTTTTCGTACCAAGGAGATTTCACTATCTGATTTTACTATCTGCGTGTGTTTTAACTAGTCTCTTTTTTGGACTTTATTTGCATATTGACCTGCCCAACAAGTTCACGTTTCTGAATTCGTGCTCCAGGCTCTAATTTGATGTGTTCTTATTAAACACCATTATACCAACTGCAAACTTCCAAACTACTTACCATGAGTCACAACACTGTCATTCATTAGTATGAGTAACAGAAAAGGTCCCAAATCACTACGCATGATACTTCCACTCCCACTGGTATTGCACATTCTACTATGATCCTTTCTCTTAAGAATTCCTCCACGGTGAAAGAGTCGCGCTAATTCAGGCCCTATGATTTTACCGTAATTCACCACCAATCCAAAGCCAACTCTGCAAATGCCTTGAAGAGATCCAGTGAACATTCTTTCCATGTCTTTTTTAAATTAATTTTTAACTATTTCTTCTGGATCCAAACGATAACTGAATGCACTGCCTGAGCCACAGTATATGCTGTCGTCTACAGCTCTAACTAATAGACACGATGCGTGATTGATTGGTTGGTGCCAGAACATAACTAAAATTCTAAACTTAAACTTTATTATTGGAATATTGATAAAAACTTAGTATCGGCTACAACAATGGCTTGATACGCTCTACGCACACACTCAATGTGAAACTACATAGTTTGAGTGGTAAGTAGGAAATTTTTTCACAAAACAAGGGATTTAAAATTACATTTGATGGAATTAGTAGAATTTTTTGAGAATTAAATCATTCAGACAATTCTTTATGAACATCTTAACTATATTTATATTTTTTGTTAACATATCAGCAATAGGTAACTGACGGATGACCCAGGTAACTACGAAGTTAGGTTATAATCAACCAACTAATACGGACTACATATTTCTTACCTCAATATTGGTTACATTGTTTTCTGACGCAATCGTTTATAAAGTATGTCTTCAGTTTTTAATGAATATTGTTTTATACTAACTACCTCGTGTGGTATTAGCATTCTCGGAAACTTTAAGTTATTCAGTCGACATGTTTCTATTTCAATACAATCTGTCTGCTCGTAGATACTTATTACCCGATAGTTATAAATAAGGACATATACCTGTAGATGGCATCAGAATAGCAACCAATATTTCATGAAACGTAACGAGCTTCTGAGCCTTTCATTTAACGTTGCTTAAGCACTTTCATCTTGCGAATGGACCTAGTTGGATCACGCGTTGCTTCTACGATTCACCTTTCTGATCTTACATATAACTCTCACTATCTCTCCGTGAGCTATATTTCTTTATTCGGTCCACTTAGTTCCTGGTCTAGTTGAAACTTCATTCTCTGGTTGCACTACCTATCTGTTGACCTTTATAATAATAATATTTAATTAAATTGCAACGGAGCGCACGCTCCGGTGGCAATTTCCCTACACACACTTCTTCCCCCTGTCCTGCACTCACCTACGTTTGCCCTCTAAAAATTTTAACTTTAAATTCTTTTAACGTTTTTGGTAAATTATTCATCATTCCCTTGGTATCTTATTCCAATCCCTGACACCCTTACCCAAAAAAGAGAATCTTCCTACACCCTTGTGCATGAAATCGAGTGCCAGCTTGTCGTCATGGTAATCTTTTCCCTTCCATGCACTACTTTTCATTCTTACACCAATATCTTCATATGCCTCATCACCAAACACATCTTGTACACTCCCATGACCCTCTTCACCCTGCTCCTGTCTTCCAATGAATCCCATTACAACTCCTTTATCATATCTGTTACTGATTCAGTAATACGGTAATTCTCAGAAACAAATCTAGCAGCCCTTTTTTGCACCTAACTCCCGTATTTGAAACTCAAAATATGGGTCCCATACTACACTACCATATTCAAGCACTGGTCTGACAAAAGTTTTGTAACCCAATACTTCTGTCGTACATCCCTGCATCACTCTCTCCAACAAGTGCAGAATTTTGAAACCTATTCCTACTACCTGACCAGTTAAGCTTGTTATCAAATAAAATCCAAGATATTTACATTTCAAGTCTTCAACAAGCAATTCTTTCCCCACCTCATAATCAACCTTTAGTTTTTTATTTGTGTATCTAATAAACTGACTTTAGTTTGTATTTACTTTCATCAAATGTTTACCAATCACACAAGATATCCTGTCCAGATCAAGCTGCAAATGTGTACAGTCTTCTGCCGTTTTGATCCTTTTATATAGCATTATGTCATCTGCAAACAATCTAATTTCTGATAGTAAACATTCAACACAATAATTCATTAGAATAGAATGGTCCCAATACACTACCTTGTGGCACTCCCATTTTTTATTTCCACTTCTTTTCATACTGCATTTCCTATCCTAACTTTCTGTTTTCTACCTTTTAAAAATTCTTCTACCCAGCAAATTACTTTCTCATCCACTCCAATAGTTTTTACCTTATTTACCCCCATTTTATGGCTCACTCTGTCAAAAGCCTTTGAGGGATATAGTGCTACACTATTAATTTGGTCTCCTGACTGAATATGTTCCTTCTAAAACTTACAAAGAGACTACTCTCATGTTGTTATAACAGGAAATTCTAATCCGAATAATATTGCTGATAAGTAGCACTGGTCTATGAGATACATAACCACTACTTCAAATAAAAAAAATTTGATTTTTACCCAAGTTTAAAAGTAGAAAGATCGTACCACTCTGTTGCTTCGAGTTCTGTCATTTAAAAAAGGATGATAGATTAATTATTAAACCTAATATCCAAACGGTACATAAAAATAGAAAACCAATTAATTGGTTATAAAGTGCCCAGCAGTAATGTTTTATGTCACCAGCGTTTTGTGACAAACTGTGTCAGTGCATTACAACATTACGGAACGGAAAACTTTCAGAAGTGTTAGTTATGTTTGTAGTTATTCGGGCTTATCAAAGTGATCAAATGTCAAACACAACAATGATACACCAAGCAGTGGAGCTGAGGAAGAGACGAAGCATTAGATTTATGAGAAAGCCGTTTGAACACACCCACTATTCGCGAGACGGCTCACTAAGCTTAGTACAGGAAGCAGCATGCTTTTCTGTCGCTAAGCAGCTCATACTAATGTTAGTCACGAAGCACGTGCAATCTTACCGGACACATTCTGATCCCTGTATATGGCTGCCCCGAGAACATGATGAAAGCGAGACATATGGGGATGCAATGCATCTACCAGCTGACAGGCCGTCATATGTGCTGATAGCGTACAAATCTTTAACTCTGACCAGCTTCTTTGCGTTAACGCACATCACAAATGAATTTAAAATAACAGTTCAATCGGTGTATAATCATGTAATTCCGGTACTTTCAGTAACCATCTATTAACAACTTCTTTAGATTTTCTTCTCCTTTACAAGGAGTTAATAAAAGAAATTAGGTTTTCTATCGTAGATATTGGCACAGAAGATTTGATGTTCTAATTTTCAGTCAACATAAAGAATATCCCGTATACAGTGAGAAATCCAGTGCTGTCATGACTAATAAATTAATTCAATGATTGATAGTGAATATAAGTTTCAGTACCCAATAACACGAAGCAATTGATACGAATTTCAGAAAACATTTTTGCTGCAATAAATAGCTTACCTCTAAATCAGTATTAATTCATAGACACCTTTATTCTATTATCTCTGCTTGTCGAAGTCACAACAAACATGCTCCACTTTATTAGGACCTTAGAGTGAACATTGATTTAAGTCTCATCCGACCTGCAGTTTTAGCGTGAATCGCGTTTAACGAAATAAATAAACAGACTCAGGTTCTAGATTCCACGTTAAGATAAAAGTTGTGACATTTCAGTCCTGGGGCCCTAGGCTGAATAGTGTTCTGAACCCTAAGAAAAGCTGTCAAGTTACATGTTCGCGTTCAGTGAAATAGAATTTTCTTCTCGTAGTCGGTGTGTTTTAACTCAACTACATAAATAAGCCAAGAACATATAGTCATTATTAAATTAACATATTATATCTTAGACAGAAATGAAGCATTCAGTTAAGAATGATTGGTGAGTGGGTTGTTTAAAAATAAAATCAAATTGGTGATGGGCAAATGATAAAATATATCGATATCTGCAAATAGCATCGACATATACAGAGAGAAAATATCGATGTGTTTGTCTAAAGCCAATAATTATTTAAAAATATTTCGTATATAAGAAAATTAATGATACATGCAGAAATTACGGAAGACTTTATTGATTTATACATTTTTACAGTCTATCAAATCAGTTTTTGTCTAACGTAAAATTAAAAAAAAAACTTTCTGGTTTATATGTTCCTTTGTCAATCTACTCCTTTTGTCGGGTGCCGTCAAGTTAACTGCAGAAACCACAGAAGAGGCTCGGCATATTAGGTCCTTCATCAACGCATTAACTGTTATTCATCAATGGAAAATCCAGCAGAAAACAGAAGCTGTTAATTTACGAGAACCCTTAACACGGATCATTGGTCAATACTCTTCAACTATACAAATAACCTAACTGTTAAATTAAAATATGTTACCAAAAAATCACTTTAACGTAAAACTGTTAAGATTTAAAAGCTTTTTTAACCTGTTAACTGTTGATGAAAAGCTGTTATATTACGACGAATTAACTTTTTAGCAAGCTTTCAGAAGATCATATATGTACGTATATTTATCAAATATATATCTAATGTATTAAATTGGATACTGAATAGTGTTCATACAAACTTATCGAAATAGTACTAAAAAATGATACTTCAAATAAAATATCGATTTTTGATATGTCAAGAATAAAAATATCGATGGTAAATAACGATAATTTTATGAAAAATATTGATATTTAGTACCTCGATTTATTTTCCCCAAGACTGAATCACAAATAGCTTGTAGTTACTGTAGAATAACAATATCTGTCACCATGGAGAAGGTACTCAGGTAAATATTCTAGATATTATATAAAAAATCTATTTCATATATTTTGTAGGCAATCAATGAACATAAAAACAAAACTACTTGTTTTTCAAATCAACAATATTACCAGAAAATTTGGGGAACATAATGAAACACCAATCCTTCGTGTCTACAAATGTTACAAAACAGATACGTCCCCTTAATTCTAAACTTCAGGCCGAATGACCAAAATCACATAAGAGAAGGAGGTAACACTGTTAGATGGATCATTCTGAATGAGTTTGTATTTAGTTGTCTCTTGGGCTTTTGAAATCTGCTGTCTGAAGGAAACCAATAATATGCTTTAAAATTTAAGAATACGTCACGATCGTGTGGCAGAAACTATTACAACAAATTTATATGAAAGCGAGTCTGTCAGTGATATCGTCGCAATGAATTTGATCTATTGCTGAGCCATTGATCTAAGTATTAGAAACATTAACAATAATCCTTTTGCGTTTGCTATCAACGTGTTTATTTTTGAGAATTATTAAATGTTATTCCAGTTTTGTAATTACTCGTGATTCTAACAATTTGCGAGCAATTAAAACTAAGTAAAATATTTGTTGAACAACTAATATTAAAATTACCAGAAAAGAATCAATTACTAAAATACTTTATCACCAACGAAATATACTTCATATAATCTTCATATTCCTCAATATTGATTTATCCGTAAGAAATTCATCTCCACTTTCAATTAGTCTATTAATATTTTATGCATAGTGTCCAGCGGCAAAAAAAATGTTGTTTACTACTCGACAATTCCCGACATGTCTTTTCTGAGGACCGAAAATTAAGTTATCAACTTCGTATTTCGGCTGGATTATGGTTATCAGTCGAATTTTAGGCTCTACACAAAATGCTAATAGAAACAAGCGATAGTTGGCTTTAGAAGTTACGTGTTACTGTTCTGATTATTTAATTTCCTACTAAAGAATTTATGCCTAGCTCTAGGCCTTAAAACTGTGCAAACACATTCTGGTCTTTTCGGGTTATGCCAAATTGTAGGTACAAGAATTTGATGTTAGGAAGTTACTCGTATTTTGTTTTCCTCCTACGACGCCAGGTAGCATAACGTAATAAGATATATCTCTGATTTTACGTCAGAACTTAGTTTTCAGCTTTAAAAACATCTTCTAAATCGGTTCAGATGCCTTCGAGTAATGCAGATTGTAGACAAAACTGTTAAAATTTAAGAACAGATTTTAATTTGCTGCTTCAACGTCAGAGGATATAGTCATGAAGCATGCCCAAATTTAAATCAGACTCTAAGCTACCAAACTGTGAAAATCTCATCAGAATCAGTTTAATTTCTTGTTTTTCGTTTTGCGAGAAGAAGACATTCAGACACACACTCATTACAGATTTATAGTAGCATAGATTCCCCGTGATGTTAACTAGCTTCATAGTGCAATCTTCGTTTTTTTTTTTTTTTTTACTTAGGGCTTTACGCAGCGTGGATAGAAATTCCATTCTCTGAACGATTTTCGCATTTTTTTATTTATTATTTATTATTATTTGGCGATAGTGCTTCTAAGTTCTTGACTACCAATTCCCATCGCTTTGTTGATCGAAAGAATCAAAAAATATTCTTTAAAGAAATCCAGACAAGGAAATCGGTCTAATTGATGTTTTGGCGTCACCAGCTATTACCAAATTTAATGACAGCTAAATGGATTCAAAAATGTTTTGGAAGATATTGGTTCAAAATTCTGCTTTGGACACCTTTGTATCCTTCTTTCATATTGGATCCACTGTCATATCTTTGGCCTAGCAGTCGTTCATACCCAAATCAAACTTTTGTAAAGTATCATTAATATACAGGCCAGCTCCCGGATTCGATGAGTCACTTACCGGCTTATAACGAATGAAACACTCACGCACTTCGTCTTCATTAGTGTCAGCAAAAGCAATGTTAAAGATAATTGTTCGACGTGACTGACAAAAGGAGTTCAATCCAGTATGATGGAAAAGTATTTAGATGACTTAACCATAATCAAAATGTTATTAAGAGCTTCATATGTTTTGAACACATTTTCCAAAATAATAGACATTAGTCTTCCTATTAGCAATACGGCGGAGATGCTCTAGCACAGTGTCATATTTCCTAGCAGTTGGAATATATTCAGTTATTGTAGTTACCATTATTAGAAGTATTTAGTGTTTCAGATCAAAAGCTTTCGCTGAACAAGAAAAAGAATATTTTTCACATCACTCATTCGAGGATGGCAGCCAACCGTGATTTTTCGTCTTCAATCTGTATTTACAAATGCTTGTCTATTACACTAAAGTTCTTTAGTCGAATCAACGCTTCTATCCAACTCAGCATGGTTTGCTGGCGATTTGAGGAGGTTTCGTGAGATTTTAGACTCCTTGATAAGTCATCAAATTCTTCTATTCCCCAATGAGAGTGAGATCTTCTGTTGCATAAACAAGAGTAAAAGCAATATATATGCAGATTTCGAGTAAACAAGCCGTCTTCTTTTATACGTTTCTTCATTTGACATTACTCTTTGAAAACATATATTTGAAAAATGACGTCCATGATGTTTTTCTTGGATTTTTTCGTTGCACGAATAATTATTTCATCCCTGACTGCAGAGTCAATGAGCGACCAGTTTTAAATATGATCATAATTGGTGGTAATTTGAAGAGGCGACAGTGGTGGTATGGATGATATACCCCATTTTGAAATGTAGACGACGTTGCAGCCACAGCAAAATCTTCTCGTACATGCTGCTCCTTATCATCATGACTCTCGTCTGAAGAACTTCTATAAAATAAGTTTTCTTCCGTCACGTGTTGAACTAGTTCTGATGACGACAATTCAGATGACATCTCAAATCTAATATATTTTGCAAGTAATTTTGAAGCCTTCTCAGTTACGCCTTGGGATTTAAAAAAAAAAAAAAAAAAACACACACACACACACAAACAAACAAACAAAAAATTAAGAAAATGTTGTAGCGACGTTTCTGTAAAAGATACATTACATTTTGTAAATATTTAAGCTACCAGCATCAATTGCAATCACCTAAGGTATAACATTGTAGAAATAGATAAGTGGGCAGTATCTCGCCTCATGCACATGCATGCACATACAAATGACTGTGGCGGATCTGGAGGGAGACAAACCGGGGCGCTTACCCCAGGCGTCAAAATCATGTTTAAAGGGGTGGTAAATGACAAATTCGTGGGTGGTGACCTTTCTTAGCTCTACTGTCCTAAGCGGCAACCTTCTGGGGGCGGAAAATCAAAGAGCCGCTTTAAACTGCTGCAAGCGGCAAATTCATAAATTCATATTTGAAGGGGCGGCAGTCGCAGTTCTTTGACCTGGCTCGAAAAATTAGTAGATCCGCCACTGGTGCATGAACTGCAAGACTGCAGGCGAAAAGATAGGAAAAAGATACGAGAATCGCTGCGCGACCCCGAAGAGTGCTAATTGTGGACGAGTTGTGGTTTTCTTGAATGGAGTAATTTGAGCTGACTCGGACTATACATTAAACGGAAGCTCTTACGATTATAAACTCTCCTGGATGATTTGTGTATTTAAAAAATATGTGAACATTAAGCTGGGATATTATATATTTAATTTTTTGCGCAGAGGATCTCTCGCTGCATTTTTGGCGCCCCCCATAAGACGGCCCCCGGTGCGGTCGCACCGCTCGCACCGCCCTAGGGCCGCCCCTGGTTGGAGCTTCCAGCCCCCGTTCCCATCCAACACTTCCTGTTTATCTGGAAACGATGGTGATGATTAACCAACTTAGGTGAAGGTTCTGTGTTTACAGCGAAGTACGGGAAACGCTATCATGAGTATTTAAGTTGCTCGAACCCAATATTGACGCCGTTACTGTAAAACACAGATAAAGGCATAATTAAGCCATTGTAATAGAACAATGCAAACAAGAAGACAATACCCCCATAACGCGGCTACCTTTATAGCGTTACTCCACTCAGTAAATTAAGTACCGTGTATGAAGCATTTATCATAAGTGGTTCTTCTATCCCTAGAAGGCACCCGCAGATGTCTGTTGCTATTTATTTCGTGTTCAGCATAGAACTTCAAGCCAGGTATTAATTCTAGATATCTCACGGAAGTGCTTTCACGAGACTGATAACATTTATTAGAAATTTATTAATAGCTCACCAGTTTCTATTAAGTACTATTAAGTTCTGTATTTTTCCTCCCCACCCAACTGGATTTCATTTCTATCACTGTCTTAATCACTACATAGTGAAAGTGTTATTTGAATATGATATATTAAAATCCAGCATTTACGTCAATGATGAACTCTTATGTATTTCGGTGTGTATCCGAGTCACTCCTCAAAAGACCATTAATATTACGGTCTTATTTTAAGAATCTGATTGGGATAATTGCTACAATAGTTAATATTCTTTATTCACTGAAGAAGCAAAAGTTATGGGATAGAAAGGAGTAAATATTCATATGGCGGTAGCACCACGGAAGAATCTACAAACGTGCCTCGTAGTGTCAGGGCTTTCATTTGTACTCTCGTGAGTCCAACTTGATTATGGCCGCACAACGTGAATTAGCACACCCTGAATGCGGAGTAATAGTTGACGCTGGACGCTTGGAGCATTCCATTTCGGAAATTATTCGTGAATTCAACATTCTCCCACTGTGTCATAATAGTTCAAGATTGGTTTATGGAACATTCTAGACAATTCTTTGGCCACGTATATCCCCAGACTCGAATCCAATTGAACAAATCTGGTACGTGATCGGAAGGTCAGTTCATGCACAATGTTCCGCACCGGCAACGTCCACAATTATGGGTGGTTGCAGAGGAAGTATTTCTTCACGGGACGTCCTACGACCTCTTGTGTCAACGCGTCAGGTTTCTGCCCTTCGCCGGACAAAAGAGTTTCCCAAACGATATTAAGAGAGATTCCAATACTTTTGGCACATCAGTGTATTAACTCCCTTATAGCTCTCTGTGAGCACTGGTGAAAATTGATAACAAACTGTTTTTACCATTTTGATACCCTCCGCCACAACAGTAAAATACAATTTTCTACTTACTGAGACGGAGAAATTATGAGCATGTTAAATACATTTGGGGTCTAGTGGAGATCTCATTACCGGTACTACTTTCCAACACGCGATGCAATAACGTCATATTACTGTGGCAGTCAAACGCAAGACGTATTATTTTCCAGCAGTAATTAGGTTCTAGTACACTCAGCACCAACATGACACAGGTAGAACTACTTAACTTATTGAAGTAACATCGCCAAAACTACTTTGGAGAGAAATTTTAGCGGTGTGATACTTTTGGAGGGTGTATAACACCATAATTACGAGTCTCTTTGTTACGCCGCATCATTGTGCAAAAACTCGACGTTTCGAACGTCATACCGCGGCCTTCTACCCAGGCAGAAAAGTCGTCTTTTTACATAATGACACGGCGTTACCTAGAGAGCCAAGAGACCATTGAATCCAGCCGCTGAATCCTACGATTGCAACGTGATTACTGTTTCAGAATGATACGCCTTGAAATTGACTACTGTGGTATCATGACGTCAATACTTGGCGCAACAAAGTATTCCTACCGGTATCGCGATCTGCAGTAAACTCTACAGCTGACAGTCATCTATTAATGCTGTGGTTGTATATGCACAGAAGCATAAATGTGTGCTGGTCGTCCTTATGTATCAATCCCCTCGTAGGTTACAATGCCCGAGGGTCGTCACCATTCAGATTGAGAAGACAAAAACAATTAACGCATTAAACCTACGCAACAGTTTACTGAGGCCACCACACTGAATAGCCTTTCGCTTTACGTTGCGGCTGTGTGGCTGTGAATCAATGTAGACCTGGCTTCATCCGAGAACGTAATACTGTCGGTTCTTTGATGCCGAATGCGCATCGTCAAGCGTGGTGAAAGTAAACGCTACCTGCTGCACAGAATCACAAAACATGTAACTGCTGATGCAGAAGTCTTTTGATCTGCGTACATAAAGGATATTACACAGAGTTCTGCTTGTTTATATATTTACCTTTGTATTTGTGGAAACAACCACGCCATTTCTCGCTGCGCCAAAAAAAAAAAAGTTTTTGCGCTACAAGGCATTGATTAAAAGCTGTTCGGTTTTCCCTCGATATTTTTTTGCGTATCATCCTTAAAATATTCTTCATATTTGTGAATTTAAAAAAAACTGCTATTAGTGTTAATAATAGTGTTTGAAGTCACTTCCAATCAAATAAACAATTGTAGAATTTGTCTGTATACCCCTACACATTACGCAAGTTACTTTTTTTTTTAATATTAACAAATATGTCTATGTAGTATCCCACGTGAGCCTCGTACACATCGTTTAACAGTTGGAACAGCGAAACGGCAAGAGCACCTCGGAAAACGCATGAATTTAATATAACTGCAAGTAAACAACCGAATGGATACACACGAGGCGGCAGATTTCCGTTTTTGAGGCAATGAATGCTGTAAAATGCGTTTCAATATTGGCTAGGGGTTACACTAAATTCAAAAAGTGTTTATAATGATTAAAGTAGCAGTTTATTATATCATAATTGTTTACCTTCCTCTGTACTTCTAATTTCTTATTAACGTTTGATGCTAGTTTTATTTTTGTAACATTTAAATTGTAAATTTCGTAGGCCTACAGTAAACGCTTATCATAAGAGAAATCGTCGGTTAAAGAAATTAATATTGAAGAAAAGAACGTTTGAAGAAAAATATAACACCGTAGAAACGTGTCGCAAAAACTCTGAGTAGCGTGAGATCAGGGTTTCTAGAAGCTGTGACTATGAGAGCAATAGAATCACAAACGAAAATGAAAGAAGTGCGCTCTCAACGCCGTAGCTTGGTTCGAAACAGCTGTCAATTGTGCAGTGCAGCTAAGAACTGACTGGATCATTAAAAAAATTAAAGTTTCTCATTTTATTAGACCCCTCGTCTATACTTTATAAATGCCGTGTTTACAATGATATATTATTATTATTATTATTATTACTCCGCGATTCACTAAAAGTGTGTGGCGGAGGGTGCATAGCACCTATCGAGAAGGGTTATGGTTTGGAAGGGTTATAAGGGATATGGCAGGAGGCGCCCATGGGCTATTGTGAGGAACCATCCCCGCATTCGCGTGGAGTGATCTGGGAAAACCATGGAAATCCCAGATCAGTATATATATATATATATATATATATTTTGATTAGTACACAGAAAAAAACTTTCGTCGACGTCGATAAGGCGTGAATCCATAACCAAAAACAATATTCCCTGCTATCACATAAAACAAAAAAAGTGGCTTTTAAACATTTAGATAGAGATTCTTCAGATTGTTGAGTATTACCGAATCAGCAGCTCCTATACAGTATATGTACTATACCTAAATCATTACTTCTGGAGAGAGATGTTTTACTAAAAAGAAACAGAGGAAGTTTGCTGGCTTAGTGGTCGGATGCAGTGGTGTTAGCAGTGCGGAGAATTGGTCTCACAACTCGCTGGTTTAAAAAAGGTGGCGCAATTTCACGGCAGCGAGCAAAGACAATAACGGAAGGTGGTCGGCGACAAGCAACCGCCTTAATTAACAACGGGAGGGAGACAAAAAAGAGGACCCTCTACGTAAAGAGATGCTGCTATTGCTCTTGTTATTAGAGTTCTAGCTCCCGTTGACAGCATGGTCATTTGCGACATGAAATTATTTGCATGCTTAAACTGTTAATATTTAATCTCCACAAAATGAGTCAGAAATTACATCATTTGAAACAGTATCTTTTAAAATTAAGTAATGGTGTACAGGAATTTGTGTAAGAACCTCAACGTCCACCATTATTTTTACTATTTAATGACACACCAATCTAATATTTATTTTCTAATGATCTTATTTAACAAGAAGACTTTGTATGTAACAGAAGCTGCAGTAGAACTGTACAATTTTAAAATTTATTCTGAGAAAAGTTTTCTTATCCGTGCGTAACTAGAAACATTTTTAAACACATTGTAATCTTAATTTTAACATACATAAAAGTTATTAAACTTCTTATTTAATGTTTAGAATCAGTAAAAGTTAATTAATCTTAATCATACATTATCCTTTTCTAAATAACTAACGAAATATTGAAACTTAATCCGTGCAGTCACAGTTTTCCCATATGGATTTCTTGGTCAACTAAAAACTGTTATCCTCACTAATTAATATATTCTCTATAATTTTTGTACTAAAATCATTTAAAATTTGTTTTGAATGTTCCAAAAATAATAAGAAAATAAAATTTCACATAACCTTTATTACTGCTGTGTTTGTGTAATTTTTGCTATTTTCTTTTTTTAGATATTTATTACTACATTCATTGCATGAAGTGAATTACATAAAAATAAATGAGTATTTTAATGTTATTGTTTGTGAATAATTATAATGTTTGATTGCAACCATTATAATATTTTTATAAAGTGGATGATAATACTATTTTCTTAATTTACGCTTAGTAATATGAATAACCATGAAAAAATGTCAGTGTTTTCTGTATTACAGTACAGGAGAATAAAGAAAATAAACCAAACGCTTACTTTTTTTTTTTTTGTAACAGTTTAACGTCCCTTTTTAACAACGTGGTCTTTAGAGACGGGAAAGGATGGGGGCAAGGAATGGGAAGGAATTCGGCCATGGCCTTTTGAAGGAAGCATCCCGGCATTCGCCTGGAGTGATTTGGGGAAACCATGGAAAACCCAAATCTGGATGCCCGGACGGGGATTCGAACCGCCGCGGCGCGCCGTCCTCCCGAATGCGAGGCCAGAACGCTATCCGTTACACCACCACGCTCGGTAAACGCTTACTAAAGTTAAATGCAAGAGGGTTGCGAAGCCAAATAAGAAACACGTACACCAAAATTGTTATAGTATTTGGTGGTGCATGATGCATAAATTCGCATTGAATTATTCTTATCCTTGACACTGAACTGGATTATTTTTATGTTTGATTTAATTAAGAATAAAAAGTGACATAATTGAACACCTGTTTCAGGATTTATTGATATCAGAAGCCTCTAGAAGCCATGTTTTGCATTTTTATGTTGAAAATGATTCATTCATGTTTCAGCTACAAACGCGACCAAAGTATTACTGTAAGTCCAGTCTTTAAGGATTAATCCAGCCCCGTTGTCTCAGTAGGCTGGGTCACCATGATAGTGTCTGGAGCTATCACTGGATTGGCTGGTTAAAGTCCTGCTGGTGGAGGAAACTTTCATCGTCAGGACTTGCCCGACAGGGTAGGAGGGGTGTAGGTGCACAATTCCTGAGATAAATCCCAAACCACTCTGCAGTGAGTATGGAGTGGGGACATACAGCATTGTTAATGGTGATACTTCTCTCGGATGGAGACGTTAAGCCCTTAAGCAAATACCGGGTGGTTCCTTCAAAAGGATATGGCCAAACCTCTTCCCGTTCTTTGTTTCTGACGTTCTACCGACACAGACGATCTCTGCAAGGCGTAAATCTCCAAATCTGAAGCAGTTCTGCCATTGTGCTATCAAGCGAGTTACCTCAGTGAGGAATATTTTGCTTTGAAATTATACGAGTAGAAACTGTTTGCTAAAAGGTTTGGATGAAGGTTATATAAAGTATCACGAAACGAAATTTGACTACCTCCCTTATGCACAATGTTAGGCACATTTTAAATGAACTTTTATGATTTCATTGGATATGAAAATTACTGTATGTTCGTTTATAAAACTAATGAGGTAGGAATATCACGTCGTATTGTCTACCACTGCTTTCGTCAGAATGCAATTGAAGAACGAAATAGGTTTCTTGACTAACAGGTTAAGAGAATGTGAATTTAATTCTTTCAAGCAAAATACGGGGCTCCGTCAAATTGTTCAATTCGTCCTTGTCTAGTAAATCTCATTTATATACTTTATTCACTAAGTTTAAGTTGAATAAACGCGTATTGGTGACAGTTTTATTGGCTGGTATCTGTTAACTTCTGATGTATAGATGAAGCGAAGCGATGTACAGTACGGATACAGTAAACATCGAGCGATCATGTAACTTCTTCTCATTTAATTTACTGTCTTTTTTAACCGAAGTAAACAAGGAAGTATACTAACTGTTTCCAGAAGTTTTAAATACGGAATACTTTGGAATTATTACTTTGCAGTATGTAATTTTTAGACAGTTCATTGAATAAAATCTAGAACTTTGCTACACAAAGTGGGATTTATACTTCTTTTTTTTTTTTTTTTTTTTACTTGTGGCTTTACGCCTCGTCGATATCGAGGTCATGGGAGGCGGGATGAGAATGGGGAGAAGGATCAGAAGGAATTCGCACATGACCATTTTGAAGGAAGCATCCCGGCA
Source organism: Vandiemenella viatica (assembly GCA_031002005.1). Lineage (NCBI taxonomy): Eukaryota > Metazoa > Arthropoda > Insecta > Orthoptera > Morabidae > Vandiemenella > Vandiemenella viatica. The sequence continues at coordinate 286,689,918 of CM061920.1, forward strand.
TTCGCCTAGAGTGATTTCGGGAAACCATGGTTTCGATCATCTGTCCAATCATCCAAATGACGAGTTTCCCAGGTTTTCAGTAATCATCGCAAGGGAAAGATGGGATGGTTCCTTTAATAGCCATTGGTTGATTTTTCAACCGCAATTATTCAAACCGTGCAGCCCGAACTCTAAATGGTGACTATTCCTAGCAGCACCAGTGCTTCATGCTGATAACCTCGTGTCGTGCTATAGATGCAGATCATTGTAACTAGATATATCGTCCATCAGGTGAGTTGTTACGCATTTAATTACTCAATTTCTTAAACTGGTGTACGAATATAGTGATACTTCATTTTGTGTGGAGGTAATCTACTTGTTAGTCAATTTGTGGTTTGGTGACCTTGGCGCCCTCAGTTGTTTACAATACGGGGCTCAGACTCTTTGTGTAGCACCTGTTGCGTGTGGCGTTTGTAACGCGTCGGTAACCAGGTCAACAGAGCTTTGACTCTCGACTGGAAAGCTTCGATGTCAGCGGAGAAGTATTTTAAAACCTCGCTGTCGATGTCCACGGAACTAGCGACAAAGAATGCCGCTGCGGTAGTGTCCATGAACGCAATATCGCGTGTGTTTGAGCCAGATATTTATGGCTGTAGGCTGCACGGCCACTGTAAACAATCGAGCACAAAGAAGGCTCACTTTTATCAAATATACCGACCGTGTTGACACAGAAAGCAGGAATTCTCATCTGCATACACTGCACCGAACTCTTTCAGTGACGGAACCTTGCATGGAGATATTAGCCTTTCCCTGGCTTTGTGAATGTCAAGAAACTTTCTAAATAGAAAAATACATCAATTCGTCATACCTCAATTCGGATACATTCAAGCACGGTCACATTGAGAAGTACTTGACCCACTTGGTATTTCAGCCTGATTGAATACCGTTTTTGGTCGGATTTTCGTAATACTGGGCAAATACTAGAAAGGTAGTCTTTTTTTCCCTCTTATTGCTTTGCACCTCGTTGACGTCGAGAACTTTAGAGGCGGGAAAGTACTGGGTCATGGGATGGGAAGGAATTCGGTCATGGACTTTTGAAGGATCCATTCCGGAATTCACCTGGAGCGATTTGGGGACCACCATGGAAAAACTCAAATCTGGGAGGTCGGTCGGGAATTCTATTCCGCGTCCTCCCCACTGCGAGGCCAGAGCCTTACCTCCCACCCATCACGCTCGGTGCTGCTAAGGTAGACAATTACCACCTCAAAAAGTTCATCATTAGTTTTTGATACATAAAAAACAACTAATAAAATTAATAAACAATTGAAGAGATTACGATCCCTCCTTATAAGCAAGCTGTATACAAAATACATCTCCTAGAAACCTAGGATGGTAAAGAGGTGTTTATGTCGTATAACTCGTAAATGGAACAGGCCTTTTCCTTCAACTGCATCCCAGTGAAGACATTTTTCAGGTATATATAAGAATGCTTCAGGTTTAACTATTTTCTTGTTATAGATACCTTCCACTATAAAAGTAGCAATAATTATGATTCACTTCTTTATTCCAAAACTCAATGCAGTTATCTTAAACTTTAAAAAAAAAAAAAAAAACATAATTGATGATAATCTTTTCGGACAGTAAATTTCACACCCCAGTGGCTTGTAATATGTTTTAATACGAATTCCTTATAGAAGAGAACAGATCTTACGAGACTTTGAATTTACCAAGTCCGTTGTCTTGCGATACTTGCTTCCTGGTGGTGAAGTCAAACACATACATCACGCGCATAAAGCCGTTACACAGCTCACGATCCCACAATCCAGCATTCACACCAGGGGTCAGGTCAGATCAAGTCAAGTCATATTTCTGACCCCTCATTTTTTAAACCTTACAGTTTTTACGTTCAGTTTAGTAAAATAATAGATTCTTAACAAACAAAAGAGAACAATGATTCAAATTCTCAATATTTTCAACATGAATTGTAGACTACATAATAATAATAACATAAAATAGTCAACTGTTTGCAACAATTCTACTTATTACGGAAATTAAAAAAAATTATTTGCTTATATTATAGATTCTTTTTTAATGATCTGAGATCTTAGTGTAGTTTCGTGAGATGAATCGCAATATTTTATGAAGAAAATCAAACAACCCTCCTAACAAGCTATGAGACGTTCGTCATCCATGTTGATCTGATCTTTCCTGACTGTTGCACGTTCACACTAGCGGTCAGCTCAGCTCAGCTCGGGTCTTGACCGTTGTTGATCGGCGTCGGTGCGACCTTCAGGTCGATCTGCCTTCCGCTGACCTCGCTGGATCTTGCAGTGAGAATGCTCTCATTTGATTACGTGTAAAGCGATTTTGATTTTTTGCCCTGATCTTACTTGATCCCTATATAGTGTGAGCCGGACTTAACAATGACAGGAGAAATAATCGTTTATAAACCCTTTATATACCCCCCCCCCCCTCTATAGAACAACTATATACTCCCCGCAGCATCTGTTCTATCCCTTAAAAAAGAAAAACCAAATTCAGATCTTAACGAACTGGACTGGAATATTACAAGATTTACATGAGCGTTTCCTGTCAATTATATTCATACCATTAAGATAGCAGTATTATGAAGTGGCACTGGGTGTAGTAATTGACAGCACATACGAACCATTACGGTGATATTGTTATACCGTTACTGGATGTACTAATGAATATGTGGAAAAATAAACACGACTCCACAAGGGTTTTAAATGTTTCAGAGGAAATTTGTTGTAGCTTTTATGGGAAAGTGGATATATTCTTGCCAGATAATTTCCAACATAAAACAACACAACAATGATTAATAATACTAAGATAAGGTATATGAATGGGAGTACGTAATAATGCTTAACACAATCATCACATGAGAACGAAGTTTCCCTCGGTGTTGAGTATTTATGAAATGCTCTCGGGTAAATAGCCGAGTTAAGGAAGTGTTATCACACAAAGATGGCGACAGTGATTGCCGAAATTAAGTAACCAATAAAAAGACTGATTAGGCCACAAAGAAAAGCGGTTGTCTCAGAGCTCGTGGAGATTCTCGTGGGAATGGCAACGACCATTCTTTCCGTTTGACCTCGATGTCAATTGAAGTCGTGATCCCGAGTTGGCACTGCGTCTCCTGCAAGCTAATCACAGTACACGTCTTCTCCATCTCCCACGGAGTGATTACAAAGCGGTTTAAAAGCTCTTTAATCTGGTGTACCGTATACTAAACAAACAATCTCTCAGAATGGTGCGACAGAAGGTAGCAGCAGTTAACTCATAACTGAGACTAATTTCCTCTGCTAAATCTCCAGAGTACGGAAGGAGTTCGTAAGTTGTGAGCAGCAACGAACTTGATGAATAAGCTGGGCAAGTTTACATTTAAAATTAAACAACAGCACTCAATAATTACTGAAGCTTTTGCGTAATTTGAAAAACAAATAAAGTTGTTCCTTGGAAAATTGCGAATAATTTTAATATTACGTCAGCAATGAATTTTAGTTTATTCAGTGGCAGATGAAATTGATTGACTTCAAGTTTTGAAATAATGATGATCAATATCCATAACCATACATAATTTCATTTTATCAATTTTTCTGGAATGATATCTGTCCTTAATTCGAACTTTTGTTACTTAAATCTGTCGAAAATTCTAGTTTCCATACAAGGGAACATAATTTTTTTCAATCTTATTAAAAAAAATTTACTTCCTGAAATTCAAATTAATTTCAGTTTATAGCTATGTCCACACTTGTGCCTTTTCCTTGTCAACTTGCCTTTACCTCTTGCAGCATGTTCATCTTGAGGCATGCCCTAGAGTCATGACCTTTAATGTAAACATTCACCCCTCTTGAGAAATGTTCCTTAATGTTCTTGTATCGACTCAGCAAGATGGACGATTAAGTCTGTCTAGCGGGCGTTACAGATGCCACTATTATAGAAAAAAGGCGGTGTACCATGGCAAGATAACTACTTATAAGCAAATATCATTTTCAGTGCTAATGATGTAACATGTACATTTCTTGCTCGATACGTATCTGGAAAATGTAGCTGAGTGCCCCATACTTTCAATAAAATTACTTTTAGGAAGACAGAAACTTGCTCATCATCTGCTCGTGTATTTCTATTATATTAGCATGAATTGCTCTTGATCTGAGAAAATTGTGTATAACAAGTAACTAAAGACAGTAAGATGTTGACTGCCTTAGTTAGTTGTTCGTTATAGAAGCCTATTGATTTTACACCACGTGTGTCAAACTTGAATGTGTATTTAACATTATAAAATATTTTCCCGTTTTCGCAGCCATTATGATGTAACTTACTTCACGAGCATAAATATCGCGAAATTATTGACAACATGTATTTGAGATCGACTATCGTAGAAAGCATTCCCTTCCAATGGATAATCTGAACTTCTTAAAATTCTTATATAGATGACCGATTGCTATTGAACAAAAGACTTCAGTTTATTCAAAATGTTCGTTGATACTTTCACATACACTCGTAAACTCATCTGAATGGTTATTATTGTTCCTGAATAATATGGCACTTGGTGTTCTTTAAAACTCTCAATTGAAATACTAAGTTCTTGATGAAGGTTGAATCTCCCCCCCCCCCTCACATGACTGCACAGTATAGTGCACACTGAATACTAATCGTCCTGCGCCAAAGGTTTCTACAAGAATCTCGACAAAACAAGAAATCCTAAACTGTTAAAATTCTTCACAACAATATAGCAGCGCTAAATATTAATAGAAATGAGTCTGAATTACTTTTAATTGGTCTGTAAAGTTACTAAATATTCATTATAAGTACTGTGAATTAAATGAATACTCAAAAACCAAAGCACTTTACGTGATATAAGTTCCGCGATACTGCGTATACAGTAATATTGTGAAATTAAAATAGATTAATTGAATTTATTTGGTTAAATAATGGCAGAAGGCCACAAGATTGAATCGCAAGGTATTTACTTCAGCATTCGACGTTACCGTGATTGAAGGCCCGTTTCCAGCAAACTCTGCTGTTTCTTTCGTTTCCCTCGGCGTAATTGTATCGGTTATGAATGCAATAATTTTATTCGAGAATAATGATGAACTGAAGTTACCGTCACCTCCCTTACCGCTCTTTTTGGATAAAACTCTCTGCTGCTCTTTAGAAAAGTATGATATCAAGCTCTTGATTTTCTCCTTCACTGCAGTCACATCCATCGGATATTTTTTCCCCAAGACCTTTAGGGAATCTGTCCTCTTGGTTTTATTGTATAGTCTTCATTTTTTACGTTCCATAACAGTGGATACGAACGGTAATCTTCTATAAATGAAATTGTTGCCTCGTTGGAGAGCGACATATTGCAAGGGCAGACGCAAGAGAACCCACTTCAACTTGGAACGCATGCAACACGCCGTGCCTCCTGGTTTGTTGAACGAACTGAGGATCGCGGGCATGCCCCTGACGCATGCCTTCCAAGCCTCTTCCCCGTGCAACATGATGCACCGAAAGTTGAAACTGCGAGGGATTAGCATGCGAGTTCTATGTTACCAGATATCTTAATGTGTTATATTGATTGTTACAATTATCTGTATACAAGATACATAAGTTGATGCCGTTAATTTTGGCAAATTACTTAATTTCAAAACAAGAAAGTTGAAGTTTAGGCTGCTGTCGACTAGACACCCTTTGGTAGGTATTAATCGTTTCCGGTATCCGGCAGGGTGATATTGGAGGTCACGAAGTGAACATGTTGTAGTTGTTTCTCTAGAGGAGGTTCCCACGCTGTTGACTACCATGGTTCCAAGATAGAGAAAGAAGGCATCACTTACAATTTCAGAGAGTGGTCTTCTGTAAGAAACACATTTAAACATTCTTTTAAGCGCTCTGGTGGCTCAGTGGTTAAGAGGTCTAACTGGGGATCGAAAGGTCCCCGGTTCGAATCTCTGTCTCGGCGTGAATTGTCATAGGTCTTCACATCTGACACAACTTGTTGTGTAATGTGAAGTACGCTTCCGTGATTCGGATTCCACGCTAAACTGTAGATCCTCTGTACCCGGTAGGATTGTCGGGTTAGGTTAAGGCGGCTACGACAGGGGCGGAATGCGCAGCCAATAGAAACCCTGTAACCAGATCATTCCGACAACACGGAATTATTATTATTAACATTCTCTTTAGTGATAAAGTATCATTGTATTAAACTTTTACTTTCCAAAAGCCTCATATAATATTCGTTTTGCGCTGTAAATGATGATTTCTTTCTCTGTCATCATTATGGTGGTTCCGTTACGAAAGATTATCTGTTTCCTTGTGAACTTCATTGTTACATGTGCCACAGAGGACAACGACTCTGCGTGGCGTGGAATGAAGCCACAGCTTATTATATTGGTTGCATGAACGCTCACCTTAAAAAGCAGTGTCTTGTCTGTCTATTAGTGCTTTCATGTACTTTATTTCTTTCACTGTTTTGTTTATCTCTTTAACCTGGATACAGCTGTGGTACCGAGCATTTTGCTAAATGACCAGCTGCATAAATCGCAACAAAGTACAGTGTTTCAGGAAAATGAAAGAAGCCGTCGCTGACGACATCAGACGGCGGCCTGTTTTTTCAGGGAACGTGCTGATTAAGCACTACTTTTTTGTGCCTTCTTTGTATGTCCTGAGTGCGATAGAGCTAACGATGTAACCGTTGTGGTTGCAGGTATCACCGTGGACGATGAGGCCTTGTTGACGACCCGGCTGGGCGCTCCCGTGGACCGCTCAAGCCTTCTGGTGTCGCCAGCAAGTAGTTACCTCTTCAGATCGCCGACAAGTGAACCAACCGAGGCAACATAGCGTCTACTTGGTACAAACTTTGGAGAACGGATTAAGTATGCTTACTAGATTAAGAAACGTTTAGATGTGTTATTCCTGATGAGCCAAGTTGGCGCATCCAGTGACCCTGACTGATTCATCGTTGACAATCTAAAACTTTAGTAGCGCTCGTAAGTGTTTTTCTACCCCTCTGCAACTCAGAATGAAGCAACATATCTACAGGACCAGTTAGATTTGTCTCACTATTACACCTCACAATAGCGACATCCTGAAAGTGTTCATTAATCTGGGTATCGGCAAGTAAGTAATGAAAGATGGAATTTCCAGTGTACTTCAGTCTATTCGCACAAAACGCTCTGTCATGTTTAATTATTGTACTGTGTTCCAACGTATCAATACGTACTGACGCGTATAAGATGCCGCACAGGCATTTAAGTAGAACGTTCCAAAAGCTGCTGTTTATCGTACAGGGCTTCCACCAACTGACATACAAACGAAGGGATTTCTCTGTAGTTAGATGGTGTGCAAGTGCGAACAACTTTCATGACACTAACTCGTCCTTTACACCACCGTAGACACCTAAGTGAATGTGGCTTGATAAGCAAGAGCTGCAACTCGACGAAAATACTAAGAAACTGGTTGTAGCGAGAGATAGAATCTCAAAGAAGTAGAAGGTGAACGAACGTTTCCTGGATATTAACATTGATAATTGATCTCACAAACTACAGTGCGCGATTTGGACTCGTGTGTAACCTAGTCTTAGACTGACTCTCGGGGACATTTGTGAATGCCAGAGAGGGGTTAGTGTTTCTCTGATGGTGCATGGTGGAGGAAGCGGGACGCATTATGGATGCCGGTAGTTCGGTAAACTCCTCGTGGTGTCCCGTGGAACCGGATATCGCGTGGACAGAGGCGAGCAACGTGGCCACGCTGGGCATCCTCGCCGTCATCGACGTGATGGTGGTGGCGGGCAACTGCCTGGTCGTCGCCGCCGTATTCCTCTCGCACAAGCTACGCTCCGTCACCAACCTCTTCATCGTCTCTCTCGCCGTCGCTGACCTGCTGGTGGGCGTCGCCGTGCTGCCCTTCAGCGCCGCCTGGGAGGTATTCAAGGTGAGTCCTGCCAGCGCATTCCCCTCCAGCAACCGCAGTATTCTGTAAAGCAGGGGTGGCCAACCCGAGGCCCGCGGGCCGCATGCGGCCCGCCTTGAACATTATTGCGGCCCACGAGATTCATCACACTTTTACAAAACATATTTATTTTATAATGGCCAAAATGGTGAAAACCAATGTATTAAAGAAAATCCATTATTTGGGCATCCATATATTCAAAAATTAACTGTCGAAATTATGAGAAAAATTAACTTTGATTTTAAAATAATATATTACAGATATTACGTGTTTTATTTATGAGTTTACAGTTACGAGTTCGCAGAATAATTAAATTATGTTCACTACAAAAAATATCTATAGTAGGTCTAAATCTAATATAGGGATATATAATTTTATATGCGGCCCGCGGAGCTATGATGCATTTCCAAAGTGACCCGCAGGATCATTTGGGTTGGCCAACCCTGCTGTAAAGATTCCTCAACTACATGGCGACCGAGGAAAGGATGACCCAATTTTAATTCGTTGTATCTTGGCAATCATCAACAGCACATGAGTGAAAATATTACCACTCGAAGGGAGATAATACACAGAGTTACAAATGATTTTGGGGGTAACATCATTCAAATCACCCTCCATCGTTAATATAGTTTTAAAAGGTTATTTTCATCTTTTTTTTTAACTTATGGCTCTACGCCTCGTCAACATCGAGATCAGTGGAGGCGGGATAGGACTAGGAACAAGACACTGGAAGAAATTCGACCATGGCCTTTTGAAGGAAGCATCCCGGCATTTGCCTGGAGTTTCATCTTCTTGATAACCTTTTCTTCAACATAAGGCGTCGACCGAGAGTGGTGGGTGAACGGTTAACGTTCTGGCCTCGTATTCGGGAGGACGCGAGTTCGAATCCCCGTCCGGTCAAATTTGGGCTTTCCATGCTTTCCCCAAATCTCTCCAGGCGAATGCTGGGATGCTGCCTTCAAAACGGCCAGGGCCGAATTCCTTCCGGTTTCTTGTCCCCAGTCCCATCCTGCCTCTAATGACCTTAGGCGTAGACGAGACATGAAGCAATAAGAAAAAAAATGGCGTCGATTGTCTTTGATGAGGTTTCCTAATCATTAGCGTACTCAAATTTGAGGCGTTGGTTTTAATAGCCTCATGCCCTTGCTGACGCCAAGGATTTTATACATACTACCAATTCATACTGCGTACTAATGGAGAAATTGAAGTGTTGCCATCTATCTGTGAAACATGTAACTATGTTCATCGTATGATAACTTTTTTTGTGTGAAATCTGTAATTCAGGTCCCGTTGACTTTCCCGATCTAGTATGAGGCGCCTCAGCTCAATGAGGTGCACTGGCGGTTTTTAGAAAGTTGTTGTTATTGTTATGTTCTACAAATTATCTACTTATTTTCTGGGATTATATTGTGACATTTATTAGGTAAAGCTGTAGGGTCTTATTGAATACATGCTCTTGATTCAAAGGTGATAAAAATCACAGCCGGTAATTAAATTCGTATTTCATCAGACTGCGACAGGACAATGCTGAAAATAGGGTTTATTTCGGGGAATCGCAGAATTGTCGAATGTTTTGATGCAGAAGATATTTAAATAATTTTTCACTAATAGTGCTAGTTAATTTGAAGTCTATTTGACGCGTAGGAAGTTAGTTAAACATGCAGTAAGCAGTGGGAGTTCAGATCTAAGGCCTACACCAGTACAACCAGTTTTTAGTAACACATTTTTATGAGCTTGACCTGTATATATGTAGCTATGAATGTAATAGAATATTTCAATTCAATTTCCACACCCACTTATCAAGAACCACTGACAACACAATAGTTTCATAACTGTCTCTTGGGATGCTCATTACATTCACAATAAGAATCCCAACGCAGAAAGCAGCAAATTTTTGGTGCCCTGTGATTGCTATTTATAATCACTCTACCTTCACGAAATACTAGCGATTGAAGATTAAGACAAACTATATCTAGCACCCCACACTTTTTTAAATACGCTTTGATTGTTTTCCTGGTAACTTTATTCTTATTCTAAGCTTATTCAAAAAATTAAGTTATACTGAATGACATCCTATTTGTGATATTCTTCTGAATTTTGCAAAACAGTATGTTCATTGCGTTCAAAAATCGAAAAATCGAACTGATATCTCTATCGAAAGACCTTTCGGTTAAGTTTACATTTCTAATTTTGCTAACACTTTAGAAAATGAAAGAAGTTCAACGCAGTAAGAATGAATAGACAATGGTCCTGCGTGCACACGACATGTCACTTACCTATGTACGGAACATGTATGATCAAGTGTCACTTACTTCCCGACAGGCTGTGCTAAGTTTACCACCGAACTAACATCTCACTCAGTCGTTCACAAAATTGCTACACATATACTAGACTATCAAGTTCCGAAGACAGTAATCAAGCATTTCTTTCTTGCCTTTACCATTAGCTAATTATCGGCACGACTTTAAGAAAGAAACCATGGTATCAGCCACCTCACTAAAAGTAGAACATGCTAAAAGTTTCAGCTAAGAATCAGTACCAGAACGGCGTGAGAAGGAGAGTCTCTCGACTCATTTTTCGTACCGTTCCTTTCTTTTTTGTTATAGATGTACGGCTTCATCACGTAAGGTCATCAGCGCCGAGAAAGAAGTGTGATAAAAAAGGGCAAGGAATGGCCTTTTCAATGAAGCACTTCGCCTGAAGTGATTTCGGGGTACTGTGGACAAATGAAATCTGTATCGTCGATACATTCGTCAAAACTCCTGGCTACTTCATATGTAGCCGCTGGTTCAGGGATGAATCGCTCACTATTTGTCCGGTGTCCCTGCCAGTAGTGCTCGAAGGGCAACAAGTTCAGTATATTTTGCGGGAAAGAAATCAAACTAAGATTTATTTGTAATGGGAGCACTCAGAAAACTCTGGAATAATTCCTTAGATATAGGAACACTGTAAATTGCAGAGTTGAAAACTTATTATTTTTTTTTTTAATTACTAAAATAACGACGTTCTCTATTAGCGTCGAATAACAAGCCAAATAAACCAAAAAAAGGCTTTTTTTCGCGGTTTGATTGGTCAGTTTCTATGTAAAGGCGTGTACTGCGACCTTTTCTCATTCCGTTTATATATTGTTACAGTTTACTTAGCGCAAGCGAATAAGGTTTCCATCAGACCAATATATATTAGATTATATCCAGTTTTAGATGCTGGTAAATGTATAATTTATCTCATTTTATAAAATATTAATTAAAAACTGACTGGAGTAGCTTACATAAAAATGAAATAACTGAGTGTGATTTTGACCTGTTGTCAACGAAGTAAAAGGTTTCTGATGAACAGACGGAGACTCTTTTTGTAGTAACTATGAGATGATGTATTATTTTCAGCAAATATTCCATACATTGAATTGATTTATTAATAATTGTTGAGGCATCGTATAACATCCCATATATTATCATTTTACTTTAGTAAAATAGATGATACTACTTAACACAGCGTAAAAAAACATACGCTAATTCCTAACCAAGTATTCAAACTTTTTCTTTTTATCATCAACCAAGATGAAGCTCGAGGTTTTTTTTCTATCAATACCTAATCGCTTTACTTAAATATATTTTATTCCATCACTGATGTCGTTGGTTGTCCATCTTCAGCGAGCCATCAAGAAAACTTGAGTGACGCAATAAATGTACAAGAATCACTTTCCATTTCCACGATAGTTTTTAGGAGAGTTCGGCTTCCAGCTATTCATGATAGTGGCGCCTCATTCTTTACTCTCTGGGTTCAATTTTTCTGTAGCACTCTACTTTTTTTACCTCCGCTGTACATCTATCAACCGATGGTATGGTAATCCTCAAGTATCAGAAGCTAGTAACCATCGTTATTATTTCCAACTGAAGTAATACCACCACCTCCTCCTCGTTTCCATCTCATACCCACTTCAGTATCCTTATCTTTCTGGGGTTCGGTACCCAAGATAAAGAGATTCCTATACACGTGTTTCTATTGTTTTTCCATCTGCCTTAGGCCAACAGATCTTAAACGTTGGCTCAAAACCGAATATCGTATTAAAAATTTTGTAAAATTACGACATTCAGTTGGGGTTTCATAGAGATAAGGTGTCTGAAGTTTTTTACCCCATAGGTTGCGAGAAAAATACTATTTTGTTGAAAGTATATTTAATTCTTAGTGCATTACATCCTAATTTAGATATAATAATTTCGATAGGAAGTGAAACACCACATTATTGGAGAGCCGTTATGTGGATTCCGTTACCTAACTTGAAACAAGCATTGATTTTTGTAACAGGTGGCTACCGTCCAACCTACCAGATACGAGATATTAAGAGTATGTGATCGTAACTACACAAGGCATGTCTTGATAAACGGATGATTAATTTAATTTAAAAGATCTTAAGTGTATTTTACCTTTACTTTCTAAGTTATAAGCGCACTAACAGACAGGCCAAAAAGGGACATTGTATTTGATAATATGTAAGGTTCAAATCTCCCCTAATACGTTTGCCAATGTACTTGTTTCGTAGTGACCCTTGAGCGGTACAATAAACCACTATGAACACTGTTACCAGAAGCTTAGCTTTATGCTTTCGGTACACAATGAGTGAATTCCAGGATCTCGGCATTAGCTGCCCCTGGCAGAATCCAATAAAGGAGAAGGCTAGACCGTGTTCAACAATAGAGCACTCCCAAAATGAGGGTTAAGCTGCGCATACCCACCCACAATGGACTGATTACAGTCGCTGACAATAGCTACCTGCAGCCTCCTCGTCGATCGATCTCCATATAACCACTTGTGATACGATTCCAAAGTCGGTACTATGTCTCAAACAAGGGTGACCAGCAATTTTATAAAAATTTCTGGTCGTATACTTTCTTGCACCATCGAATTATCGCTCTACCACGGTCTGAGTTCTTTAAGATTCTAGTCGTTATGACCAATATATCGTTTCGTTAAATCTAATAATGAACGTAATGATAGAAGACCAATAGTGGAATAGGATGTTAACAAGATTCCGACAGTTAAAATGCCTCTATATACTACCAATTGAGACAAACACTATATGTAGTAGAGATTTCTACTAATTTATGCTGCATTAGAAAATATATAAAAAACAATGTTTTATGGTGTTAAAAATTACATCAATAAAATAAATTTGAAATTAATGAATAGACTTTTATAAAAATTAATAAATATAAAAGTAATAAAAATATTTTCTACCGTGTTTCAATATTTTTTCTATAATTTTTCCAGAAATGTATAGACTAGCCAAAATAAGGAGGGAAAGATGAGGTATTTAGAATAATATTTTAGCCTAACGCATCGAACATCTTGTGGAAATCTTTTGGTGGGAAAATGGGTAGTCACTTTCCTTTTTTTCCATGTATGGTGTGTTAGGCTTCGAGATAAGGAAGAACATTAAAATAACCTATTTGCAAGGGAACGTTTAATCTTGTCGAACTAAAGAAGGTAAACAAGCCTGGATTAAGTGTTACACGAATGGTTATCTGATATCTTACGTGCCCAACATTTAGCAAGACTTCCAGCAATCACAAAAGTGCTGCTATTGGAGCGAATTTTCTTTGAGTTGTTGGATGATTACAATATGGTGTGTGTGTATGCCCACCCTTTCAATGGTCGCAACAAGCTCGCTGTTGTTAATGCTCGCGGTCATGCATCAGAGTCTTTCAGTATTCCGAGACAAACAGATGACTCCCTGCGTTATACTGTTAGTGGAATTCATTGAGTTCTGTCTCTCCTGTCTCAATATTCAACTAAATAATTGTTGTTAAATATTATTATATCAAGTATTAGTTGTGTTTTAGAAACAATGTAATGTGAATACATCTAAATTCATTAGTTCCGAATAAATCTATGAATAGGCAAGTAATTTCTAAATGGCCTTGTGCATTGCTATGTTACAATATTGGTACTCTTGTTCTTTTTAAAAAAAATTGTAATATGAGCAGTGAACATAGGCTATAACGAAGTCAATCTAGATGAGTATGACGCTGGAATCTAACATCTTGGGCGTTCATTTGTAATCGTAAATAATCTTCCAGAAATATGATATCAAAGATACCGGAGCGTAAAAGCACAAATACAGATACGTATAACTGAGAATTCATAGAGTAAAACAAACTGGTAAGAAATTTAAGATTACGGGAAATCAGCCAATAGAATAAAGATATCAACCAAACATATTCCAAAGTATTTCAGTCTGCGAGTGTCATTGGCTGTTTTATTTATTGCCGAAAAATGATATTACAATTGTCTTACATGAAATTTTTACCTGAATCATTTATATTTATACAAGGCACTTTAAGGGTTTACTATTCAGTTTTTAAATGGTATCTATTAGTTCAAAGCTTGTAATAGGGGATTAATCAACTATCAATCTGTAGATCAGCTCGCCTCTGATTCTTGTCGGTAGCAGACAACGAATGACAGGTGAAACTTTTGGAAATAAATTAAATTTGCTATAAATAAATAAAACAATGTCTGCGGGTTGTATTGGATGTGTTACCAAACTAACGCAAAATTTTAAAGTAAACTTCTCATGTTTCTTCTTTTACGCAGGCACAAGTGCGTATTTGGCAGCTGGACAAATATGCAATGTTAACTTATAGATATTCTTTTTAAAAATGTCGGTCATGCATTTTCAGAAATCTTCTATGTATTTTAACAAGTCTTTCTCTCCCAGAGTTATTAAAATGTAGGGTACACACGGTAATTTCGTGTCTATTACTAAAACTGATTCCTACAAAATAGCATGGTTAATATCAACCTCCCGTAGCTAAAGATTTCTATGAATCTTACGTATTTCGGGTGCAGTAATATTAAGTGCCCTTGCTGGTTTCGATTCTTCCTTCCATCCTCGAATAATACACAAATGAAATATTAAGATTAACAAAAATTGGTGGCAGTTATATTGGACGCATGCTATACCAGAGCTCTAAATTGATCGCCATCTTCTATATTGTCTCTATTGTAGACTTATTTAGCGCTGATAATGTTTAATTTTTGCTTAAGGCTTTACCCCTCGTCGACGTCGAGGTCATTAGAGGCGGGAAAGGAATGGAAGACAAGGAAAAAGAAGGAATTCGATCCTGGCCTTTTGAAGGAAGCATCCCGGCATTCGCCTGGACTGTTTTGGGGTAACAATGGAAAACCCAAATTTGGATGCCCGGACGGAGATTCAAACCCATGTCCTCCCGAATGTGCAGTACTGATAGAAGGTCTAATATAAGCCTCGAGATACAGGCCCCCTTGCGTAGTACAAAACGTCTAATGTTCTGTTTTCATTTTCTTCCATAGCTTCCACATCAATCAGAACTAAAGTACACAGCATCCTATTAGAAATCGTCAAGGACCATCCGATTTATTACTAACAGGATGGGACCTTTATCCGTATATATATCCATAAAAAAAACATGGAGAAATAAACAGGATGAATAATATCATCTTATTTCTATAATATTTTTAAATTTATTTATCGTATGAAATCGAAAAAAATTTCTCATTAAATCAACTCTTGGGAGTAGTACAATACAAATTAAATACGAAGACATAAATTATATTGAACTAACAAGGCGGGAAAGGACTGAGGCCGGACCTTTTGAAGGAACCATCCAAGCATTATCGAGTAATGACTGGGAAGAACCATGGAAAACCAATATTTTACATTTTTTTATTTTTTACTTATGGCTCAATGCCTCGTCTACGTCGAGGTCATTAGAGGCGGGATGGGACTGGGGTAAGGAACGGGAAGGAATTCGGTCATGACCTTTTGAAGGAAACATCCCGGCATTCGCCTGGAATGATTTGGGGATACCATGGAAAACCCAAATCTGGATGCCCGGACGAGGATTCGAAGCGGCGTCCTCCCAAGGCCAAAACGCTAACCGCTCACCCACCACGCTTGGCAGGAAAACGGAAATCCCAATGACGCCATGGGGATAATGCGAGGTAATTACGTAACCACTCACGCACCACGATCGGCAGTATATTCAGAACAGAATGTTGTATTAGCGAAAGCAACCATTTCAAAAGTACCAATTCTGTCATTAGAGCCTCGTTGTGAACAACGACAGTTGAAAACGGATGCCATCAGCAGAAACCGAATTACGAAAGTCTTGCTCGACCAATTTGTTGGAATAATTTAATTCCGTTTGCTACCCGGCAACTCCTAATTTGCCTGTGGAGTTCCTGCTGAGTTCGCTAGCCAATAACTGCTATAGGTGGTTGAGCAAAATGATCTGACGTCACGGAAAGGTACGTGGAGACAGACTTAAGAAACGTAATGTAATATCGACCTAGTGACAGAGTTTTTACTGTCTGTGAAATCCGTCCGTGCCGTTACCTGACTAATATTACCCGGTAATCCTCCTGGGTATAGGTGACCTTTAGTTTGAGGCGGAATCCAAACCACAGAAGCGGTATAGTGACTTTCACATCGACACTGACTGAAAATATTGTGAGCATCATTGCAGTCAAGGCTCAAAACATTGATAGCTTTAACCAAAGATAAAAGGTGTTATGTGTAAGCTAACCGAAAAAGTTACTTCACAATGAATTTGATGTATTTGTAAAGTGGAAAATCCACACATTTTTAAAATCCTTCTAGTCAGTTTTACGAAATTTCTTTTTCTTTTCGGTCTTCTTGAATGACTTGAGTATTGAAATGCCACACTAAAAACACGGACATAAATTATTATTTATTGATTAACAGGGGTTTGTATTTAAGGTAAATTCGTTAATAAAAAATGAAAACCTTATTAATCATCAAAGCTTTACTATAACAAATGACAAATTAGAGGCCATCCAAAAATTACCTCACACAAATTAAATGACTGTTTGTTCTCCCTTCCCCTCTCTACCGCTTGTTACGGTATGTCACATTTAGTTGCACCTGTTGCCACGCTTTTCCCAATTGTAAATTCAGAACCTGGTTAAAACAGTACATCCAACGCTACGTTAAGAAGCTGATGAACCACCTTCTCCCTTGTCCCCCTTGAACCCGTTCCCCATGTTAATGTGTAGCCACACTGTTAAATGGTTATAGTTAGGGCGCTAATGACCTCGCTGTCGACGCGTCCTAAAGCCACAACAACAACGACTACTTTAAGGTGTGCAGTAATTATGGGATGGCACTTTGCAATACCTCTGTAAATGAAACTGCCCCGACTAAAATAATAGTCACTCTTGATCATTTTCGGATGATTTTCAGGGTGATAATTTTCATTATTGGGGGCGAAGATACAAGTTTTGTTCCATCTGTTCAGGTTATACTACAGCCCGCTCAGTTAGGAGAGGCGATTCAGGGTCAGTCTGCTCTATCCCGACTCCACTGCCATTACCCCTACATGTGACACATTGGTCAGCTCGGAGAGGTAGGAATGAAGGGTCAGGTCAGATGAGCAGTCGGATGAGGGGAACAAGACCATGAGTTTGAGCAGGGTAATTGTTACCCCTCTGGGTGTGTTTGCTGTAGCGTGGTTGAGGCTGCGGCGAATCAAATACCAGTCTTCCCCCAGCAGGCACGGTATTCGTTCTCAGTTTTGAGCCTACTGATGCTATCTGCGGTCGCACCAGAAGGTAAGATAAAGCTGCGTATCGACTATGAGCGGCTGAAGCTGTTATTTGCCGCGCGAGCCATTTTTCGCACCATAGCGGCAATGCAATCCAGCCAGGACTGCGGGAAAAGTTTCCAGACACTTTCCATTTCCGTGTAGCAAACGTAGACGTTTCACGTGCACAAGATGCTGCAACTTTCATTGTTATTCATCACATACACAAGAAACCGAAACGAGAAGTGCGTTGGTGGACGAAGAAATTGTATGTTAATAGAAAGCAGTATGGGAGCATCCATGAACTAAGTGGCTCGGTCTAGGGTGGATTTGGCTGTTGTAGCTTTAACATCAGAGTTAAAATAAAGTATAGAGCACACAAAAGCATGTGAATATTTATTTCCGTCATTTAATTATATCCGTATATAATTTACGATATTCCGAAATCTGACAAGAGAAAACAGTACAGAATGTCTTCTGGAATTAAGAGGGAAAACAGCTACGTGCCACGCGGTAGGAGGGGGAGGGGGGGGGGGAGTTAGAGGCAAAAGCCACGTTGGGTTACCTGGGGCGGACGGGGTGGTTCACAGGAGGCCAAAATAGAGCAACGTGGTTTATGGACGCCCTATATAGTGTGAGATTTATGAAAGATATGTCATATTATGCCACTGAGGATAAAATAAAAAATTGACATGAGTTGTTAAAATCATTAATTGAGCCAAGGGTGAATAAAGTTAATAACGAAATGCGATTTTAGTTACAGAATGACCAGCTATAAATTTTAGGTTTATAGCAACTGGGGACTCGCAAACTAACCTGGAATATCTGTTAAGACTGTAAAAACAATCAATTTCGAGAACAGATTCGGATGTTTGCGACGCCTTATGCGATGCTCTGAAAGAATATGTAAGGGAGAGTAAATTAAATACCATTTAAGGATTTTATTTTATTCAATTTGCTGCTGCCATTCTTAATATGAAATCTTACGTAGGTTATCCATGGTAGCAAACTGTGCTGTTCCGTGAGAGCAAACTCGAGCAATGACTCCCGTGACTCAACTGCTAGCGAGCCTTTGCCGCGTATCTAAATACCAACAGAGACTGGCTCTCAGCGAGGCATGATCCACCGCGCCAATGTTCGAGTTGGCACGCGAGCCAACAGCGTATCCATTCTGGGTGCCTGCAGCGCCACCCAATGTTCAAGAGTTTGCCGCGTGTAGTCGATACACAGCTTTAAGCAGCCACTAACAATTTACGACTTGACACTCAACACTTGACACTCAACGCGACTGAGCTTTTTTAATTTACTTATGGCTTTACGCCTCGTCGACGTCGAAGTGATTAGGGAGCATCCATAAACTACGTGGCTAGGTCTAAAGGGGAGGAGGGGGGGGGATGGGTTGGCTGGAAAACTACGTTGGGCTAAGTGGCCACGCAGGGGTTTCCGACCCAGGTTACGTAGTTTTTCATTCATATTATTCGTCACAGTTGAAATGAGGTACGGGACACAAAACAGCACGTGAATATTTATTTCCGTCATTTAATTACCTCCGTATGTAATTTACGATAGTCTGACAAGAGAAAACAGTACAAAATGTCTTCTGGAATCAATAGGGAAAAAAGCTACGTGCTACGGGGAGGATGAGAGGGCTAGAGAGAAAAGCACGTCAGGTTACGTGGGGTGAAGGGGGGTTCACACAAGGCCAATATGGAGCTACGTGGTTTATGGACCCTCTCTTAGAGACGTTATGGTACTGGGAACAAGGAACGGGAAGGAATTCAGCCATGGCCTTTTGAAGAAAGCACCTCACAATTCGCCTGGAGTGATTTGGGGAAACTATGGAAAACCCAAATCTGAATACCCGGAAGGAGATTCTAACCGGCGTCCTCCCAAATGAGTAATATTAATAATAATAATAATTGATAAAATTGCGATGGAGCACCCGCTCCGGTACAACCTCCCTACACCCCCTCCCCTTTTTCCTCTTCCAACCTTCTTTTGCTTTAAATTCTTTCAGTGATTCCGGTAAGTTATTCATCACTTCTCTTGGCAATTTATTCCAGTCCCTCACTCCCTTTCCTATGAAAGAAAATTTTCCGACACCCTTATGCCTGAAATCAAGTGCTAGCTTGTGGTCATGGTCAACCTTACTCTTCCAAGCAGCTTTCTTAATTTTCCCATCAATACCTTTCCATGATTCATCACCAGTATAAGCTTTGTACACTCCCATGACTCTCTTCACCCTCCTTCTATCCTCCAATGAATCCCACTCCAGCTCCTTTATCATTTTAGTTACCGATTGTGTTCTGTGGTAATTTCCACAGATAAACCTGGCAGCCCTCCTCTGCACCCCTTCCAACTCCTGTATTTGATACCCAAAATGTGGATCCCCAACTACACCACCATATTCCAGCATTGGTCTGACCAAAGTTTTGTACCCCAGTTCCCTTACTTCTTTAGTGCATCCCCTCATCACTCTTTCCAACAGGTGAAGGATTTTGAACCCTTTCCGTACCACCTGTCCAATATGTCCTGCCCAGTTAAGTCTGCTATCAAATGTAATGCCAAGGTATTTACATTTCGAGTCGTCAATAAGTAGCTCCTTCCCCACTTTATAATTGTAATCAACCTTTAGCATTTTATCTGTGTACCTAATAAGCTGACTCTTCTTTGCATTTATCTTCATCCCATGTTGATTCATCCAGCTAGTTATCCTACCTAGATCACCCTGTATCTATTTACAGTCTTCTATATAACATTATATCATCTGCAAACAATCTAATCTCTGACAGTAAACCATTGACACAATCATTCATTAGAATAACAAATAACAATGGTCCCAATACACTACCCTGTGGGACTCCCATGTTCACTTCTACTTCTTTTGATATTGCATTTCCTACTTTAACTTTTTGCTTTCTACCTTTCAGGAATTCTTCCACCTAACAAATCACCTTTTTATCAGCTCCAATAGTTTTTACCTTATTCAGCACCATTTTATGGCTCACTCTCTCAAAGGCCTTCAAAAGATCTAGTGCCACACTATCAACTTGACCTCCCCTGTCCATTTCATCAGAAACATCCTGCAGATATCCTACTAACTGAAATTCACACCAATACGAGGGTTACCTTTTAATTTTTTACAAAAAGTGAAACAGAAACGAACAAGTTCGAAACAAAGTGTTTTATTGCCTTTCAAAATATTCTCCCTTAAGGTCTACACACTTTTGCATACGTTTAAACAAATTCTGGAAACATTTTTTCCACTGTGAATCTGATATTTCAGAAACATGGTTTTGAAAGTCTTCAACAGCTTCTTGAGGTGATGAAAATCGCTGTCCGCGCATCTTTTGTTTGACTGTGGGGAACAAGAAAAAGTCATTAGGCGATAAATCGGGTGAACACGGGCAATGAGACTTTAACTCGATGTTTTCTCCTTCAAATATTCAGTTGTTTGACGTGCTTTATGGGAGCTGGCATTGTCGTGATGAAGAATGATGCGACGTTCTTTGTTCTTTTTCCTTATTTCATCGAATACCGTTGGCAAACCAACTGTTGTATACCATTCGGCATTAACAGTTCTTCGATCCTCTAATGGAATGGTTGCGACGTGTCCAGTACAACCGAAGAAACAAGCGATCATTTTCTTGGAAGTGCTCCGTGAACGAACAACTTTAGTGGGATTGGGTTCATCGTCTAACACCCAAACAGTAGACTGTTATATGACAGCTTGGACACAGATGTTTCAAAATCTTGCATTTACTGGTGAGTGTGATGAGGGAAAACGAAGGTATGATCATCGCTTGGCTATGGTGGAGGGGTAAGTTACTCACAATATGAGTATCAAATCCGGGAGCTTTAGGGGATGAAAAGGAGGACTGATTTCAGGCAGAAGAGAGTGGAACAAGTTTCTTCTGAAGATGAGTCAGGGACTAGAATGAATTACTCAGATAAATATTTAACAATTTGCTCCAGCAATGAAGGTATTTAAGCTAAATCATAGTAGAATTCCAAATTCTAAGTATAAATTAAATAAAAGCAAATATAACCTCATTTGCTTCTGGCCTCACGCCTCGTCGACATTTGGTCATTAGAGGCGGGAAAGGTCTGGGGGCAAGGAATGCGAAGCAGTGCGGCAATGGCTTTTGTGAGGGAATCTTCCCGGCCTTCACCTGGAATGATTTAGAATGCCATCGAAAACCCAAATCTGGATGGCCCAACAGGTATTCGAAACCGCATCCTCCCGAACACAGGACGCCTGAACGTTACCTGTCATCCACCACCCACGGGCTGCTGAAGGAACTGTTTTCTCTCTCGCAGTTTAGAGAGTGAAGAATGTGAACAAATAGGTGCAAAGAAATCTAATAGATGTCTTAAGCTTTTATATATTTGGAGCTCGTCCCATAATTTTCTATTTATTGTTATTAAGGTGATTTGTAGTAACATTCTTATCTTCGATTATTGCAATTCGTGAAGCATGAAAGTACATCCGTAACGGTGACTTGATAGTAGGTTTGTTGATATTTTTAAAAATATCGGATTTTCGATATATCGAAATTTTAAAAAGTATCAATATCGGTCGTCGATATATCGGTACTTTTCTAAATGCAATTTCATAAAATCAAACTTTGTAAAAAATTAGGGTGTCCACTACAGATGTGTGATTTTGTGGTTAATCAGGTTTTCACTCTCTAATGGTTATAAATTCGAAGGAGATTCGAGGCAAATCTTATTCTGTGTATTTTTAAGATTGATAAGCAATACAGTTGAGGCATTTAAATAGGTAGAAGTTTAGCTATTATCGCATGCATTATGGCCAAGTTACATAACTTTTTTTCATAAGATTTTTTGGTGGTATTTAATTTAGTTTTGTATGTTGATAGGTTATTCTCAGTTGTTTTACTTTTCTTGTTCTCTAATTAGCAACTATTTGTTATTTATACATCCCACTATTCCTGCTAACACACTGGAGTTCCCTGGATAATGCGCACGCTCATTTCAAACAATGGGTCCGCCTTCGATTCGTGCTGGGCGAACGGTGACTTGCCTACACTGTTGTCATCGTCTGAGTAAACTTGGTACCTATAACTTCCAAATTAATTATAGAAACGTAGTAAGGTTTACTTAAGCTTGCTGATCTCTATGCGTAACAGAAATCTGAGGGATATAGTGTCATTCAGAGCAAACGAAAAATGATAACTTAATTTAAAAAATATCGAAATATCCAGATTTCAGTATCGAAATATCGATATATCGTCCTAATAAATATCACTCATAAATATCGATATTTAAAAAAATATCGATATTTCGATATATCGATATATTATCAACAGTCCAACTTGAAAGTCACAGTGATTATTAACTGTGACTCAGTCCCGTCGAAACAATAATGCTAATACCTTCCACCAGATGGCAACTTGTACAAAAATCACTGGGACAAGGAAATGTAACAGAAAACAGTCACATTTAGTATGCAAATGAGGCTAGCTGTGAATCGGTCACTTGTGGAATAGTGCTAATACTTGCCACCAGGTGGCAACGCATAGAAAGTCACTGTGGCGGATCCTTGCCCAGCCTAAAGTACAAATCTTCGCCACCAGTCGGCGCCGCAATCGACCACGCCATGGTTCATCTCTTTGCCAACAGCCGGCGCCCTGATCGAGTCGACGGGAGCGCCAACTAGACCAGGTGGGAGACAACCGTACTACTTGGAGCCAGTCGGCTGCTAGCCACGTGCCGCGTATGAACTTGTTATCTGTGTCGCGCTACCGCGTGTTCTGTTTTTGTGTATGCAACTTCTTGCATAATAAATAGCTGTGCTTAAGTACACCTCAGCTTTCATTTATTACTGTGTAGAGTGTAGTTACTCCATAACTGGTGACCCCGACGTGATTGTGTGCGTGCTTCGTTGTAGCATAGAACACATGCTTCATGCTTCAGCTAACGCGTGACTATATCGAATTCTGTACTCAGTGTTAAACTGTGTGTTGTGAAGTTTTAAGTGCTTTGCCGAAGCGTTCTCCGACAAGGAAATCACTCGAAACACGCGCTCCAGAAACCATCATGAATGCAAACACAGATACTTTGCTTGAAACGGACAACAATGACAAGCCCACACCGCCTCAGCTAACGGACGCTGCCCCGACTGTGTTGTCTGCCGGCGCTATGAAGTTGCCGCCGTTCTGGAAACATTGCCCGCATATGTGGTTTATTCAAGTTGAGGCCCAGTTTTACACACACCGCATTACTTCCGACGCTGCGAGGTATAATCTTCTTGTTGGCGCACTTGACTCTGAAATCATGATGGAGGTAGCAGACCTGCTGTCTAATCCGCCTAAGGAGAACAGATATGATCGCCTAAAAACCGAGATTATCAGCCGGCTGACAGATTCAGCCGACCGCCAACTTCACAAGGCCCTCACCGAGTTGGAGCTCGGCGACAAAAAACCAACACAGCTCCTCAGGCAAATGACTACCCTGGCCGGCGGCAGAGCAACTCCGGACGTCATCAGGGTTCGCTGGCTTGCCTTGCTGCCTCCGTCAATCCAACGCTGTTTGAAGCTGGTGAAAGGCATCTCCCTTGACGAACAGGCGAAGATCGCGGACGAGCTACATGAGATGCAGTCTCCTCCAACCGTTATGGCCGCTGGCTACACGCGTTCCAAGTCACGATCTCCGGACCGCCTGCCTGCCGATCCGCTCGAATCGCTCACAGAAGAAATCTCCAACTTGAAGATGGCCGTGGCTGAGCTGTGCAAGATCAACGCCACGCTCATCAGCAGCTTCAATGAACGTGGCCGCGCACGTGAGCCTAGCAGTGTTCGCAGCAGCTCTCGCTACCGCAGACGATCCCCATCAAGTGCCTCAGTCTGTTTCTATCACCGCCGCTTTGGAGAAGACGCTAGGAGCTGCGAGCCGCCCTGCTCTTACGCATCCAGACAGTCGTCGGAAAACTAGAGGCGCTGTCGATCGTTCAGGCGGCCGGCGACAGCACCACAAACGCCCGCCTCACCAAGGAATACCGATTGCACCTCTACGACCGTACAACGAACATGAGGTTCTTGGTCGACTCTGGCTCGGTTGTTTCACTGGTACCTAAGGCCTCCATTTCCGGATGTTGCAAGAAGGATGACTTCCAGCTGTACGCCGCCAACGGAACCGTCATTCACACCTATGGACAAAAACTCCTGGCGCTGGATCTTAACTTACGCCGAGCATTCAAATGGTCCTTCATTATTGCAGATGTCAAGGCAGCCATCATTGGAGCGGATTTCCTAGTTCACCACTCTCTGCTCCTGGACCTGAAGGGGAGATGCCTCATCGATCCTCTTACATCTCTGACGACCACGGGCCAACTCTGTGAAGCCACCATCCACACAGTCTCAACCATCAACCAGAACGCCTGTATGGGTGACCAGGACAAGATCTATGCCGACCTGCTCACACGCTACATAGACATCACGAGGCCTAACACTGTTCCTGTCACCCAGTCTGACACTGTTGTGGTTCACCACATTGAGACCACTGGCCCTCCTGTCTTTGATCGCCCTCGCCGACTTACTGGGGAGAAATTGAAGGCCGCCAAGGAGGATTTCGACCTGCTGCTGCATCACGGCGTGATACGACCCTCAAACAGTCAGTGGGCCAGCCCGATTCACATGGTTCCGAAGAAACTCGGTGGTTGGCGAACTACCGGCGACTACAGGCGGCTGAACGGGATCACTGTTCCTGACCGTTATCCTGTCCCTCACGGAGACAGCATCCTTCAGCGTCTCCATGGCTGCTCAGTGTTCTCCACAATCGACTTGGTCCGTGCCTACCACCAGATTCCGGTTGCCAAGTCAGACATTCCAAAGACCGCAGTGACGACGCCCTTCGGACTTTTTGAGTTCGTCGGCATGCCGCCCGGGCTACGCAATGCTACACAGACCTTTCAACGCCACATGGACAATCTGCTTCGAGGTCTGGACTTTGTTGGCTGTTTCATCGATGACTTGATCATTTTCTCCAAATCACACGAGGAGCACTTAAAGCACCTCACCACGGTGTTCGACATCCTTCGTGCAAACAGACTAACAATCAATCATAAGAAGTGCCAGTTCGGGAAGTCAGAGGTCATCTACCTGGGATACACAGTCAACGCTTCCGGTTACAAACCACCGGCGGAGAGAGTCCAAGCCATCGCGTCGTATGCGCAACCTCAGACCATCTCCGATCTCCGTCGGTTCCTGGGAATGGTCAACTACTACAGGAGGTGCATCCCTGGCGCTGCACAGATGCAGGCCCCACTTAACGACCTGCTGAAAGACTCTAAACGAAACGACAAACGCCCAGTTCCTTGGACTCCCGCTACTGAGCAAGCGTTTGCTGCCTGCAAACGTGGTGTTGCCCACGCTATACAAACGACTTTCCTCTCGCCGTCAGCGAGCCTTTGTCTGAGGACTGATGCATCCGACACGGCCATCGGAGCCGTTCTTGAACAGCTTCAGGATGGGACCTGGAGACCACTGGGGTTTTTCTCACGGAAGCTCATCCCAGCTGAAACCCGTTACAGCACATACGACCGAGAGCTTCTCGCAATCTATGCGGCCATTCGTTTCTTTCAGCACATTCTTGAGGGCCGACACTTCGTCATCCAGACAGACCATAAACCCATCACGTATGCTTTTTCGCAGCGACCGGAGAAGGCATCTCCACGCCAGTTACGCCACCTGGACTATATCTCACAGTTCACCACTGAGATTGTCCACACACGGGGTGAAGACAATGTCGTGGCCGATGCACTCTCCCGCATAAACTCCATCTCCATGCCAACGACGATCAGCCACGAGGAGATCCACCAGGCGCAGATGGCCGATGAAGAGCTGCCAACACTCCGGGAATCAACACTACTCAACTTGCAGTCTCTGCGTATTGATGGCCTCGATATAATTTGCAACGTTCTGGAAAATCGAGTGAGGCCCTACATACCACAGAATCTCAGGCGACGGGCATTCGACGCCGTTCATGGGCTTTCGCATCCTAGTGGCAGAGTCACCGCCCGGATGCTGAAGGAACGCTACGTGTGGCCAGGTATCAGACGGGATGCACTCCTATGGACTCGAAGATGCATACCGTGTCAGCGAGCTAAAATTCACCGTCACAACCGACTGACACCACTCAACATTGCTGTTCCCAATAACCGGTTCGACCACATCCACCTGGACCTCATCGAGCTGCCGCAGGTCGCAAGTTTCCGGTACTGCCTCACCATTATTGACCGTTTCACCAGATGGCCAATGGCCATCCCGCTCAGCAACATACTGGCTGATACAGTTGCCTCAGCCTTCTATACACAATGGATCTGTCTATTCGGCACTCCACTTACGATCTCCACGGATCAAGGTCCACAATTTGAGTCAGCTCTCTTTACCGCACTATCGCGCCTGATAGGAGCTCAGCGAATTCGCACCACGCCGTACCATCCGCAGTCCAATGGACTCGTCGAACGCTGGCACCGTTCGTTAAAGGCCGCTTTGATGTGCAATACTCACCTACGTTGGCCAGACCTACTGCCAACCATTCTCCTCGGCCTACGCACCGCCTACAAGGAGGATCTGAAGGCCTCTCCAGCTGAACTGCTCTTTGGGACGCCGCTTCAACTGCCTGGCGAATTCTTCACCTCTGAAGACACTCCAGCTGATCCACAGTTCTTCCTGGAGAAGTTTCGAGAGCACATCCGCGCCGCCAGGCCCACACCAACGGCTCACCACACCAAGGCTCGCCTGTTTCTACTGAAAAACCTATACACCTGTACCCACGTCTTCAAACGTGTAGACTCTGTGAAGAAGCCTCTTGAACCACCTTACACAGGGCCGCATGAGGTCGTTAGGCGCATCAGTGACAGAGTGTTCGTGATTAAAATCAACGGGGAGGACAAGGCAGTCTCAGTGGACATGCTGAAACCTGCCTTCATCGCCAAAACAGACCACAACCAGACCGACGCCCCCCGGGCAGAACATCCACCAGCACTGACGCACACATCTACATCAATGGACCGACCCATGAGAACCTACGCGAGGGGTTCTCGTGCAGACACCAGCACCGGTGGCAAGAAGCGAGTCTCGTTCCTTACTCTCCCTGAGTAAGTCACTGGGGGGAGAGTGGTTGTGGCGGATCCTTGCCCAGCCTAAAGTACAAATCTTCGCCACCAGTCGGCGCCGCAATCGACCACGCCATGGTTCATCTCTTTGCCAACAGCCGGCGCCCTGATCGAGTCGACGGGAGCGCCAACTAGACCAGGTGGGAGACAACCGTACTACTTGGAGCCAGTCGGCTGCTAGCCACGTGCCGCGTATGAACTTGTTATCTGTGTCGCGCTACCGCGTGTTCTGTTTTTGTGTATGCAACTTCTTGCATAATAAATAGCTGTGCTTAAGTACACCTCAGCTTTCATTTATTACTGTGTAGAGTGTAGTTACTCCATATCACTGTCAGTGAAACACAACAGTGAAAAATCACGTTTAGAGTTCATTCAGACAACAGAGTGGGAGCTTTCTAATTTGCATTAACCAAAAAGTAGTTAATACTTTCTGCAGTGGTAGATGTTTTTATTTTAATTTCATTAACAAAAACAATATCTCTTCAGCCTATGATTGTTTTGTTAATCGGGAATCTGTTGAATTTGTGGAATTCGAATATTTCACTACTGGAGAAAAAATATAGTTAACCTGAAAAATCCTATATTTTTATTATAATTTTTCTATTGTGTTAATATTACCCAAATAATTTTTCAAGACGAGTTACACATAATAACTTTTTCTAATTTTTATGGCATTGCCGCTGTAATGTAAAGTGTCTGACAACAAGAGCAGTTATAGTTTCTTTATTTCAAAATTAAACTGCAGTGGTTTCAAACAATTACTCTCAAAATATTAAAAAAAATGTAATTCTTGCACTTTTAATTCCAAATTTTTTTATTAGAAAAACATCACCCTCCGATGCATGATAAATTCTCTGCCTTCTGGTATTTGCTATACCACTTAATATCTTTACAGAGGTTTCGAAATCTCTCAAGGCAAAAGAATGGGTACAGTAGTCTTAAAAGCAAATGCCTTTCTGTAAGTAATCATTGTACACGAGTTTTATCCTTTAAAACTTAGCACACTGTTAAAAATTTGCCTTCAGAAGTTTATCATAATGCCAGACTCGAAATTACAACCCTTCAAGATGAGCAGGAAATTATTTTTTTCCATATATTAATTTCATGTTACATCCTCTCTTAACTTCCAACATTTATTTGTACAAAACACAAATTATATAAACACTACTGATAAACATTGTCTCATCAGTCTTTGTCACGCTTTATATTCAGTGAAAATTATTCTGTAGTCCCTAAACCGAAAAGCGTGTTTCAGTTCTGTGTATAGGAAACAGACAATGTAAGCAATTAGAGAACATTTTGTTTTTCATTACTCTCAAATTGAAGATATGCCTTACATTAAGTGGTTAAAGCTTATGCAAATATGTATACATCATGTCAGAAACTACTGATGTTTTAAATACTCCTATCTTCTTTTGTTAGGACAGCGAAATACAGATTGAGAATTAAAAAAAAAATCCTGTTTAAAATAAAAAGAGTGGTGGCTAAATGCTCAGTGTCTGATTAACCTTCCAGTTAAATTAAAACAGTAGCTCAGTGACCTTTGCAAGCTGTATTTAGTTTTTAGGAGTAATATGGAGTAGTTAGTCATATTTCTAAACTATCTGCATACTGTAAAAGTGTTACGGCTACAAGTCACAAATGGAAAGATAGGAAATGGTTTCACCTTAATATTACTATTTACTCAGACTTTTGATTTCTACATCTCTATCTACAAATTAACACAATTTTAGAATGGGCAATACTTAGATATACGGTACTTCAAGAACTACTTGCTTCCACTTCAGTGATCTTAGACAAAGATAATTGTGGTTCAGATTCCACTTTAAAATGTGCATCCCAGAGACACAGTGAATTAGTATACCTCGTTCAGGGTGATCCAACAAACCTCCAAGTCTGGACTAAGTTTGTAATATAATTATATATTCCTACCTAAATTCCTACTCTAAAGACAAAAATAATGCCATGTCGGTGGCATTATTTTTATCCAAACAATTTCTGAATGAGTATTATTTATACAGGAATCTAATCACTCTATCCTCATTTGGATTAAATATTGCAGGTTTTGGCGTGATATGACTTTTTCATTTAACATGTGAAATTTCTATCACTAACATTATAAGAATGTGTGGTGAAACACGAGTGGAAAGGTGCTGAATAAAAGTGATGTGAGACATTGTCATTTTGACTGGATGTATTCTGAGCTGTCCAAGACTGCAGGGTAAAGGTTAGGGGGAGGGGGGGGAGTGGAGATATGCAAAGAAATAAGTACTGAAAAAGCAGCCAGATATGTGAATTCTGTAATTTGTGACAAGATTTACATAGGATAGTGTAATGACACATCACATTAAGTTGCATGCCACCTAATCTTGCGAACTGTTCGACGGTCAAGAGCTGGCAACCAGGCAACTAGCAGGAATGCAAGGACACGCAGACAATGCGTCCACCCCGTCCGCCCGCGCGACCTGTTAAGCGGGGGGAGGACTCGAGTGAAGACAAAGGGGGGTGAGCGGGAGAGAGCGGACTAGCAGTATAGGGCAGACGCTCCAGTACTTTTTCGCGGAGGTGTTAATCGCAAGTTCACGTGCGCGAAACGGTTGATTGTGTCGCGTGCATGGTACCGTCGACCAGTGTTTGTAGGATCGACTCTTGTTCGATCCTTTCTTCGCAGTTCGAGTTTGGAGGAGCGCGCGCCGACGGATCTGCCGATTCCAGCATCTAATTTCATTCGCGACTGTGTGTTAAATTTAAGGTTATATTTCTGAAAGCCTATTGGGGACAAAACGCACAGTCGCAAATAAAAAGCAGACTATACCATGGGAAGTATCCACCCAAAGGCTCTGAATCCATGGCAACATATGCTCCGGAGTTAATCGCGTTGTCGTGATACCTGGACCAGCCGATGCCGGAGGCAGAAATATGTTATGTCTTGCGATCACATTTTCCAAGGTATTTACGGAATCAATTGAATCCGGTGCACGTTACTACAATCCAACAGTTGCTTAGCACATTGGAGATGGCAGATTTTGATGAAAAGACGAAAAGGCGACAAGAAGATGTGACGAAACACGAAAATAACTGTCACGGCGAAAGAAAATCTTCGGGACAAGGGAAGCCATGGTTTGGAATCAGCGACCATGGCGAGAAAACTTCAACCAGCAAACGACTCTTACAATGACATCCGCCAGCAACAGAGGAAGAAAATTCCAGTGAGAACTTTGACGAAACGTGAGGTGCAAGAAGGGATGGAGGTTGCTGCAAGCTCGGGAAGAGATATAGAGGCGACGCCCGAACGCTCGGAATTGTCAAGCGATGGGAATTCCGTTTGACAAGATCTAGAGGGCACACCTACTAAAACAAATAGGCCGAATATTGTGACGAGTCTGAAGTATTGGAAGGAAGGGGGGTTGGAAATAAATGATGATGTTGGAAGACCATCAGACTCTAAACCGGAGGCAATGGACAAGTGCCCTCGATTGAAAGCTAACATCTTCGACACACCTTGCTCGGTACTCCTTGATTCAGGGAGCGATGTTACTGCCATTGCAGAACATTTAATCCGAAGAATGCAGACGAATGGCAGACAACATGATATAATATCAACAAGAGAAGTACATCTAGTTCCCGCGTTTGGGGCGAAGGAAAGGAGGTGCAATAGGGAGATACTTTTGTCGTTAAATATTGAAGGGCAGATAATAGTGATTTCAGCGCTGATTATCAAAGGTTTGAGCGTGGACGTGATAATAGGATGCGACATCCTGGCAGTAAAAGGTGTGATAATTAATTGGAAATCACGCACCGTTTCTAACCTGACAGACGCGGAGGTGAGATGGAGCTCAGCACAGGCTGCCGTTCGCATCACTGTTATGCCGGAGAAGTCAGATCAGCTTGATGAATCAGTCGCTCCAAAACCTAGGAAAATGACAGACGCTCATATCATAGAGCAAACGAAGATTACAGCCCTGATAGACGAAAGAAATCTCGTAGTTGATGCACTCTTTAGCAAAATCCGTGACGCCAAGACACTGACGGACGTGCAGGCCAAAATGATTAACAACCTGCTTCTGCGGAACCTCGAGGTATTCTCATTTCGACCGGGAAAGGCAAAGGGGATCGTCCACCAATTCCGAATAAATGACACTACGCCGCTGCGTGCAAGGACGTATCCTATACCGCACAAATATAGAGAAGCTGCTAGAGAAGTTATCCAGACGTGGGAGGAAATGGGTATCATATCCAGGGCAGCAGCGCCACATACCAATCCCCTCACTGTCGTAAACAAACGAGATGGGACCATACGATTGTGCCTAGATGCCTGGTTGTTAAACAACAGGTTAGAATGGGACGCCGAAAGGCCGGAGCCAATACAAGATTTTATGAGCAGGTTCCAGGCCCGAAAATGGTTGACAACGTTGGATATTACATCAGGTTTCAACCAAATTGAATTGGAGGGTTCATGTCGGCCGTTTACGGCGTTTTTGTTTGAGGGCCGCCAGTATCAGTTTTCCCGGATTCCATTTGGTCTAAAGGACGCGTCCAGTGCGTTTGTACGTGCGATGAATGAGATCTTGCCAGCGGAAATGAAGGAATACTGTACTATATACATCGACGACATTCTTATAGCGTCAGAAACGTTCGA
The DNA here is from genome assembly GCA_031002005.1 of Vandiemenella viatica. Lineage (NCBI taxonomy): Eukaryota > Metazoa > Arthropoda > Insecta > Orthoptera > Morabidae > Vandiemenella > Vandiemenella viatica. The sequence continues at coordinate 286,722,220 of CM061920.1, forward strand.
GGATCACATAAAGCATTTGGAAGCAGTCTTGAAGGTGCTGAAAGACCGCAGGATAACGCTTCGCCCCGACATGGCGACAATCTGCACACAGGAGGTGAAGTACCTTGGTTTCATCATCACTCCTAATGGGATACGTCCAGCAGAAGACAAAATTCGAGAAATAATGAATTTCAAGCGTCCAACAAGGCTGCGTGAGTTGCGGAAATACCTAGGTGTCTGCTCCTACTACAGAGGAAATATCTCTCGTTTTTTCGGAATTGGTGGGACCTCTGTACAAATTGTTGAAAGGAGGACAGAAATGGGAATGGACAGAAGAGCAGGAACAAGCTTTCGGGAAGACTAAGGCAGCATTCCAACAATGTGTGTGCCTCGCCCATCCGGATTTCGAAAAGCCGTTCCATCTACATACAGATGCGAGCACTTGGGGCCTCGGGCATGTCTTCGACAGAAAGATGGCCAGGGAAACTTTCGTGTGGTGGCTATGGCCAGCAGGACACTGAAAGAAGCGGAAACCCGTTATTCTGTTACCGAATTGGAAATGCTTGCGATCCACTACGCGGTCACCAAGTTTCGTGCATATATTCTGGGCAGGAATACGCATTTGCGTACTGATCACCAGGCGCTCACTTTCTAACGTAACGCCAAATTTCCTACGGGAAGGATCGCCAGGTGGGCACTTGAGCTGCAGCAATATGACATTGATATCGAATACTGCAGAGGAAGCCAAAACCAAGTTGCAGACTGGCTAAGCAGGCACGCAATCAACGGTGATACACAACAGAGAGAACCTCAGAAACCAAACGAGGTTTTGATCGCAGTGATCAACAGGTGCAAAGACCAGACAGGGGAGGTGATTAGACGAAAGATAGCCGACGCACAGCATTCATACAGTGAGATCAGTGATATTAGGAACTACATTGAGGTCAGATCCGGAGGAGAGGACCTACGCGTCCGAAATACGGCCATGTTGTGTACCATTCACGATGGTATATGTTTCAGGAGACAAAATGCTACTGAACGATGGAAGATTTGGCTTCCTCCGAGCATGCTTGAAGAGGTCATATGCCTATATCATAACCACTTCGGACACCTAGTGACTCTCGGAACTTATGTGATGATGAGCAAGGAGTGGTACTATAGAGCGCTGAAGCGCGCGATCGCGAGGGTTACCCGTGCTTGCGATACGTGTCAGCGGGCTAAACATCCCAATATCCGATACATAGGAGAATGTCATCCCGTGATAACCGATAAGCCTAGCCAACTAGCGTGTATTGTTTTCTATGGACCACTTCCCAAAGGCAGATTTGGTTACCAGTATGTTTTTGTCGTAGTTGATGCATTCTCAAAAACTAGTGAAGCTCTATCCAACCACACGCACGACCACAAAACAGTGCCTAGATATTGTTTTAAAGAAATACATACCAGAATGTGGCAAAACCGAGCGAATCCTATCCGTTCACGCAACCGTATTCACAAGTAAGCGCTGGATCGAAGGATTGCGACAGCAAGGAATCCTTCCCATCTTCAGTTCGATACGATCTCCACAGTGTAATTTGGCGGAGCGTTATATGAAACAGCTGGGGGTGTACTTTAGGCTCTTGGTGGGTGATAATCATGCGTCTTGGGTCAAGCACCTCCCAGCTATAGAGAAGTTTTTTAACTGCTCATATCACTGTAGCACTAACTGCAAGCCAGTGGATTTGCTCTTCCAACAGACAACGAAAACACTAGCAGAAGAAATTATAAGTTATCCCGACAGTGACTGCACCGAAGATTGGAATCAGCGACAATAAAAGACAAGGGAATTTCTTCTAGAAAAAGCTGACCGACCGAAAGAACGAGCTGATCGACAGGAAACGCAGAAATTCGAAGTCGGGGATCTGGTCTTGCTGAAGTGTTCTAAACCTTTCGGGCGCCAATAGGAAACTGATATCCAAATTCTTTAGTCTGTTCCAAGGACCTTATCGGGTTAAGGAAATTATCAATCCGAATGCTTATCTCCTAGAGGGGGAGGATAGGATCATAGGTGTCTACAACACAAGAAACTTGCGCAGGTATCACACAAGCTCCTCACATTCGATTTGAACCATACTACAACATGTTTCAGTTCCATTGATAGATAAGGTTATGGTTGTTAAAGAAGGCTTAATTAACCGACCCACATCCTGTAAATAATCACATTCCTGTAGAAATAGAATTACTCTAGTGCATGAATAAGTAGCTTAGATAAATTCCTTTAATAATTTCTCTCATTATTTCGTAGGCTAACCGTAGTATTATTGTGAATAATTGAGTGTGTTAAACTGAGCCATTGATACTGACGACTCACGGGTTGCTGGACTGAAATTAGATCACCTTGCCAAACCCCGTCAATTCGAAATCACCTTCTGTGAGGGTAAATTTGCGACAAGGCACGATCCATAACTCATTTCAAAATTAGAAAAAAATGTTAACGGAGGGTGAGATGGTACACCTCACAAGTAGCACTAAGAATGTAAATAGTAAATTAAGCTGCATAATTCAGAGATGATGATGGAATATCTATTGTGCAAGGGTCAGGACCACTTTAATGCGTTGGGATAAGTTCAGTGACGGAAGAAGTGATTGATGGTGAAGTGAAATACGACTGACAAATTTAAAAATTTTAACAGACTCAAATTTTTAAATTTTCCGGGGAATGTGGGCTAATGTAATGACACATCACATTAAGTTGCTTGCCACCTAATCTTGCGAACTGTTCGACAGGCAAGAGCTGGCAACAAGGCAACTAGCATGAATGTAAGGACACGCCGACAATGCGTCCATCCCGTCCGCCCGCGCGACCTGTTAAGCGGGGGGAGGACTCGAGTGAAGACAAAGGGGGTGAGCGGGAGAGAGCGGACTGGCAGTATAGGGAGACGCTCCAGTACTTTTTCGCGGAGGTGTTAACCGCAAGTTCACGTGCGCGAAACGGTTGATTGTGTCGCGTGCATGGTACCGTCGACCAGTGTTTGTAGGATCGACTCTTGTTCGATCCTATCTTCGCAGTTCGAGTTTGGAGGAGCGCGCGCCGACGGATCTGCCGATTCCAGCATCTAATTTCATGTGAAGGGAAGGCTGATTCCACGACAGGGTCATCAGCCATCACCAGTGCAAAGGAACCACATCAGCCATCACCGGTGCAAGACAACGGGGCAAGTACCAATAAAAACTATTGCGTGTGTTCTCACCACGGCCCCAAATCAGTCAACCCGACACGACCTATGGGGAAAGAGACTCAAGTTAGGCTAGGCACAAATCAACTCAATAACCATCATTCTTTGTAATTATGTGGAATAAATTTAAATGTCAACTCTGCCTGATATTATAAACGTAAAATTTAACGTTGCCTTGATTAATTCCCATCCCCTCATGCAAAGTATTAATTGATAAGTTCTTAATAAATTAAATTAATTAAACATTTTCTGATGTTGCAATTAGCGTCACACTTCAGATACATTAATGTAGTAAGCCTGAATGGCAGAAATGGTTTCACTGTTTGTATACAGTATAAAAATTATGATCATCTATATAATATTTATATATTTATCTTTTGGCCATAGCACATAATGAATAATACAATTATATGCAATTGTTTCACGCTAAGAAAATGTAACATTAAATTATAGTTGAAATTCAAAATAGACATATTGCAGCCAATGTAAAGCTTCATTTGAAATATTTATGAAGTTTTTCAGCGATCCCCTGAAGGCTGGAAGTGCGCAATCAAAGGTAACGTGACAGATGGTTCGTTCTTCCTCACCACAGTAGCGATTCGCTGAATCTCTCATTTTCCCATGTGTAAATATATAATGCAGATCTGCCACGGCAAGACCTAACTCTGTTGAGAGCAGCCCAGGTGTTGCGGGGAAGTTCATGTTGATTGTCAAACAGGGAATGTCATTCTCTTGGGGCCGAGGCTATCCATTCAAATCTCTATGTTTCTCTCTCGTTAAAATTGTTAGCTGTAATCTGTTTAGCAGTTTTTATGCTTGGACTTCTTCATTTATATAGCATAAGTATATTCAATTATTTATATAATAGCAACCGAATACAAATATATTTACAGAACAATAATGATGTATCTACAACCTGGTCAGTAGCTACCGAATGGTGTTCTAGTTATATGACTGAACCTCGTTTTTGACAAGTTATGCTCTATCCATACTGATGCGAAATACTCTGAAAATGTGAATTAGAACACCACAAAGAATTCTTATTATATTCAGAATGTATCTTGTCAAACCAAAATCCCTATTCTGGAAGGATACTTGTGTTATGGTACATCTTAATCCTAAAAATAAGGCATTTATAAAAAAAAGTTCCAGCTACTTTACACTGCTAAAATTACCCACATATCACATTCATGAATGTATCATGGTAGACTGGTGGTGCAATCATTTAATATCATGTTTGCAGGAAATTAAAGAAGAAAATATCACGACTTCTTAAAATAAATATTTGAACAAATTTCCTCTCAGTCCAATAAACCTTTATTTGACGACAACAAGCGGTGAATTAAATCATTTTTAACTTAAATTTTTAGTTACAAATGTTTCACAGGTAGCTTGTTTCTTCATTAACTTTAAACGGACCAATGAGACGTTAGTCTCTTTTTCTTTTTAATTGATTCACTATTTTTTGTTACAAACGAGGGGAACACTGCTAACGCTGGTACAAAACTGACATTTTGCTTTACTTTATAACTCAGGATTCACATTCTACGCGCCAAACGATGTCACGTATGGTGTGACTGTATAATGTATTCCTTTCGCTCACTGTAATACTTTCCGTTGAAACCGTGATTCTCCGTAGATCACAGATTGCGCCTTAAACGTTGTCACGTGAACGTTACTCAGTCACGTCCAGATTCTGTCACATTTACTTTTTGTCACTGATTCCGGTCACGTTGTGAATGTAGCTGCGACGTTATTTTTCGGCCATACCTAGTACAGAACTTACGAAAGATCCAAACAGTATTTCCAACGGGATTTCGCAAAGCTTATGACCCCTCGTTCCCCTTTGTCATGCCACGTCACACTTTGTCAACCACTTCCTTCCGCCTCCCCGTTAAAGACCTAACATGTGGATACCTCTATAAATATAATTGTCCCAGTTAACACATAGTCTCGTGTTTTCTGAGTGATAATGGTCACTGTGGGGACAAAGACACATTTGTGGTTACATCAGTTCAGGTAATATTATAGACCGTTCAGTTAACAGAGGTATCACAAGGTCAGCCTACTCTATTCTCTCTCCGCAGCCTTTATCTCCGAATGCGGAGGAGAAATTAACCTTCCTCATACCCGGACACAGAGATAGAGGAAGGAAGGGATAGGCTGAAGAGGAGAAGAGCGGGTCCAGGGGAATGTGACCTTGAGCCGCAGGTTCGAAGTGAACGGGATATAGTGGCACCCTTCCGAGTGTGTTTACTGTTGCCCGGTGGCGGCTGAGGCGTTGTAGACGACCAATCAAGCACTTAAGGCTGACTAGTCTTCATCCAGCAGTCACGGAATTCGTTCTCAGTCGCTATCCTACTAATGCTTTGTTCCAGACGGGAGATTAGAGCCAATCCTAACATCAGGCGATTTCAGTGTTGTGATTTCTGAGGAATAGTGGGTACTGGAAAATGCAAAATCCATTAGTCAGTGGCTGCAAAGCTTATCTAATCAATCAGCCGCGACGAATTTATTCAATACACTTGCAATTCCAGTACGCCGGATACTGGTCCCACCTGATAATGGTCCATCTTCTGACAACAGCGGTCTGTATCATTGTTCAATAAACAATTCGACAATTATTGTTATACACAGTAAGTATCGGTTAATTGTCCTTACTTGTTAAATTAATGGAGGGTCAATTTCCGTGACACTGGAGTATGTATTGCTCTTCTCATATTTTCTAAATGTTTAACTTTCTTCATTTTGCTATGACTTTGCCCTGTTCTTGCCTTATTTTTTTTATTCCAGGTAATATTGCTCTCTAATATAACAAAAAAAAAATTAAAACTGTTTTCTCACTAGTCAAATACTTTAAACGGCGCAGATAGCTCGATCGCCCATAGAGAGCTTGTTTTAGACACACAAGTTAAAAAATAAAAGATCCATTTCCGTTGCTTTGACGATAAACTACCAGTCGACTGACTGAACTGAACAAAGATAGAAATGTGGATATGTACAGCTTTTGGCTCTTTGTCTTTTGGGCTCTTCAGGGTGCAATAGAATATACATTAATGTACAGGTCTACGTTATGATATTCTCATCGTTCAGATAGAGGAATTAAAGAACTCTAATGGTCAAAATTTTTGAGCAAAAGCATCTCTTCATGAATATTAATTATTTTACGAAGAGAGTTTAAGAATCAATAATTTAAAAAAAAAAGATGGCCTAATTGTTAAAATCGTAAATTTTGTTGGAGAAAAGATTACCGAGAATATAAGATAGGGAAAAATATTAAATAACTCGTTCAATAAGACCACTAGGGATTATGAAGCAGGACAGGCAGGGTAAAATTAAAGCGAGAGCGTCTCCAGGTAAACATAAATGAACAGGCTAGGAAATCAGAGAACGAATGTGGGAATATTATAATGGAACTGGGTAAGTTAGAAAATGTAAAGAGTATGGATAATATTACTAAAGATGTATTAAAAATACAATAATACATCATTGTATCATACCTTGAGATATACTTTAGACTGAATCTGGAGACTTCCTAGTGACGACATTTTTGGACAAGTGCCATAGTAGCATCGGTTCAAAAATGATGGGAGATAAAATGGTTAGAAAATTACAGGTTGATAAGTTTGACGTCAGTGGTAGGTAAGATATAGAGGAGACTGATATTGGAAGAAATAAATAGTTTGCAAATTAGTATCATTGGTTCAGGAGAGTGTATTCATTAGAATCCCATTTCTTGGGCTTCATACAAGATATGTATAATTAAATAAGCGATATTAATTAGTGTAGCACTGGATTTCTCCAAGGCATTCAACATGGTATAAAACGTGGTAGAAGCTGTATGGATAGATGAACGACTACAGTAGGATCTAGACAGGCCCCTGGTTTAATTTATCAAGATGGAAGGAAGACAAATGCCAAAAATAGACATCTTATTAGGTAAAAAATATAAAAATAGATGTTTTTTTATGATTATAAGGCATACCATCTGTTGTTTGATGATAATTTAAATTGTAATACCGTCTGGTAATAAATTCAATCAGACATGATAATTGGGCAGTTGGGAGAGAGTTTCAAATCTTGTATTTGCTGGCGAGGATGAAGTGAAAATTATGATTCAGAACGAAGTCTGACCGTCGCTTGCCTATTGGGAGGGAGTGTGTGACTCACATAATGAGTCTCAAATATGGGAGCTATAGAGGCTGAACAGGAGAACAACCTTGACCACGAGCTAACACTTGATTTCATATAGAATGGAGTGGGATAATTTTCTTCTGTATGAGAATCAGGGGCTAGAATAAATTATTCAGGAAAATGCTAAACAATTTACCAGGAACAGTGAAGTAATTTAAGCTTAATATTAATGGAAAGTTTAAGTAAAAATTAAATATATGCACGTATAACCTCATTTGCGAAAGGAAATGTTGGTACACAGTAGGAAGCCAGTGCTATTTTCTCTCTCACAGCTATTAGAGTGAATTATGTGAATAAATATTTACAAAAATTTTCCGAAAGTTGTTTAAAATCATAACATTAGTTACTCGTATTGAGAGCGTATATATATTGGTTTGAGCATTTTAAGATTATGTTAATCCTTTTCTTAACTTGAATTTTGCTATACAGGGGACCAACAATTTAACGTGTAATCCGAACCACGGAACATACTGGCGTAGCTCATATGATCAATCACAACTTTCAAAATTCTTGCATCTAACGGGATTCGAGCTCGGGACCAGAGCATCGACCTCTATGAAAGCAAGCGTTGTCTCATACACTTTTTTGGGAGGGGGGAGGAGGCCTCCTTCCTCCCCCTAAGCCGTACCTTTCGCTCGCCAATGGTTGGCTCTTTGCCTGGCTCTATACCTTTTTTAATAACTTTGGATTTCATTGTTCTCTTTTCCAGATTTGTATTTGTTAATGGTACTATTCATTAGTTGGATTTTTATCAGGTCCTTTATGTTCTGAATGTTTGAGTTTGATTCAGTTTGGTTCCACTTGTTCCTTTGATTCAACGAGTCTTTCTTTAGTTCTTGACAGGCTCTGTAAACAGTTTTATTTGGTTAAATTGTGATCACTGGAATGTTTCTGTCATTATTATATCGAGCATCCGTGCGAAGTCTTTTTTATAATTTTGAGTTTGGATTATTTCGTAATAAAGAATATTTATATGTTCTATATATTCGTCGTAGGTACTCTTTTCTGTTTGCAGGACATAAGCTAGAGTATTGCCTAGTATCCATTGTACCGTGTTGTGTTTCGTTTCAGGATATCTCATTTTGTCAGGTTTCAATATTTCCTAGATGCTCAAGAGGATGTTCTGTGAAGGAATGCCCACGTCCATGTTCTCTGGTATTGGTCACACGTTATTCTGTGCATCAGTGTGTCAGTATTCCCGCATTTTCTGCATCTGTCTTTCGGGGATAGATGTATTTCATAAAATGTTGGTTGAGATGTCATTTACCAAGCCATACCACAATGATTTTATAATTTAGGTTTCTAATGGTTATATTTTACCAGATATTGCTCCAGGTGTATTATGGATTTTTAATTTTGATTTGGTTTCTGTGGTTTGATGTGTTGATTTGATTATTTTGTAAATCTCTTTTGTTGTGTAAAGTGCATCCTTTGGTTTTTGAATAAGTTGTTTCGAAGTGGAATTTTCTCATGTGTGGTAAGGTGAACTTTATCGAGGAGATGTTGAAAGGAATTTCTTCAGTGACTGGTTTTGTTTCGTTTGTCAGGTTTTTGCTGCAACGTTTGGGTCATTTATGGCTGTCGTTATGGTTCTTTAGAGGAACAATGGACAGCATCTTTCGCGTACGCTTATCATTCCTGTGCCTCTTTTACCTAGGGGTAGAATCAATGTTTTGAACTCTATTTTAAAAATCTTACCTCTGCTTGCAAACCACCTGAGCAGGTTCTGTATCCGATCTGAAATTGTGTCGGGTATCGGCATTACTTGGGCGATGTAAACTATTTTACTTAATAAATACACTTGCGTGATTTTTGCCTTCCGTATTGCATCCAGGTCTCTATCACGGTGCATGTTTATAACGGCACTAATGTTCGGTAATGTTATGAGCCAGTTTTTTGTTATTGTTTTCAAAACGTTCTTTGGAAAAATAATCCCTAAGGTCTTATGTTCCTCTACTTGGTCATACCAGTTGTATGTTGGAGGTGGGATCTCTTATTGGGAGCAGTGCAGTTTTCTTTTGGTTTAGTTTGGCAGCTGTTGCTTCCGTGAACATTTTAATTATTTCCCTCGTTTTTTGGATGTCCTCCGCTGAAGTTTGGGCTATGCAAATGTCGTCTGCATATCTTCTGCATGTAAATTTGTATTCATTCAGATCTATGCCTGTTAAACTTGGGTGACATTTCTATCTTGACGGGCGCTGACGGATAACCATTTATAAGAAGTTTTGAATGTGTTTTTGTAATTATTTTATTTATTACTTCCACAAATGGAGAGCCGAAGCCTTTATGTTCCACGATTTTTAATAGGTAATTATGCCCAATTAGTTCGAATGCTTTTTCAAAGACGTGAAATTGTAAAGCTGATGGTGTATGTTTTTCTGCGTTTATGCTGATAATATCGCGACATTCGCACACAATATTCAAGATGCTACGTCCGGGGATGGCACTGGTTTGGTGAGGTCCTAAGATTTTCTCCGTAAGGGGTTCCTGTCTAGTTTTGAGGATTCTTGTTAGTATTTTAAAATCTGAATTTAACAAAGTTATTGGATGAATTTCATTGACATGTTTGGTTTCCTATGGGTACAAGCACTATGATGCCCTCCGTGAAGTCGGTGGGATGATTTGCCTCGGCCCATATGTAATTTAGAATCTCTGTTAACTTATTTCGTAGCATGCGCCAATAATGCATGTAAAATTCTATTGGTAGCCCATCCGGCCCTGGCGATTTCCCTCTTGCTGCTTTGTTTATCGATTCTTGAATTTTGTCCTGGTAAAAAATCCTTGTTAGAATAGCTGATTCTTCCGCATTTGCTTTGCTACTTGAGTTGTTGGATATTAACTCGGTGATTGCCTCCGTACTGGTTGGAGTTGACTTAAAATATGTTTATAGTGTGCAGTAATTTCTTTAATTATATCACTTCCGCCCTTGATGATTTCACCATTTTCTTTAATTATATTGGTTATTAAAGTATTTTTCCTTCTTAGGATCTTGGCTTTGTATTTTTTATTTTTATGTTTCTATCGACAGTTATGGTGGGCTCTTGGTATAATTACTTGATGTATCTGTAATAGTACTCTATTGTGCCGTTCAGCCAATAGTTCTTTTGTGTCCTCCAGGAGATTAAAGTTCGTTTTAGTTTCGGATTCACATATTCGACCTACCATAATAGTATGTTTTTATATATATATTTTTTACAATCTTTTAGACATTCGTTCTGGACACTTTTGATTTCTTCGTCTAGCGCCGGGTCTTCAAGCAAGGAGATGTTACATTTCCAGAATCCTTTACCTATGCTAACTAGTTGTCTCTGCATGTTGACATTGCATCGCATGCTAATGTGATCCAAGAAGCTTAGAGGAAAAATGTTTGCACTTGTTGTTTTGGTTCGGAGACTATTCGTCACGTAGATTGCCGTGGTACTTGGGACGTATGTGTAGGCTGTGGCATTTCCGTGAATACATTCCCATGCGTCGTGAAAATCCATCCTTCGAATGAAGTTAGTCAGCTCTCTGCACCCATTGAAATTTGGGGTTCCATCTTTTTGGGCTAGTACACAATTGAAGCCGCCTCCCCTCGTTACTGCGCCTGTGGTGTTTCTCAAGAGATAATATAGCTCTGTTTTGTAGAAATATGCTCTTTTGGCTCTGTTGTTATTTCCAGAGGGAGCATATACAGTGATTATTCGCGTGTCATTTATTGTAGTTGCAATGGCCCTGGCGTTTGTTATTGTTTCTGTATTAATCGTCTCAATTCCCTCGCTAGTCATGAGGGCCGTTCCCGTGTTGGTTTCTTTGGAATAGTTGTAAAAGTTACTTCTTGCAATATCAATACTCTTTTGTTTGATATAATCCGCTAGGCATTTTATTTTGAATGGCGTAATTATTCTATACATATTTATAGTTGCAGTGCTATAACTTCGATTCGTTGTCATTGTTTATTGCACGCTTCATCAGATCCCTTCATTACTTCCTCGTACCAGCTGTCTATAGAGAGGGGTTTTGGTTTATCTTCTTCTCCTATCCTTTGATCCTACGCGTACTTCGGTGTGTCTTGCCTTTCCATTCTAGATTTGGTTGCTTCTTCTTCTTCTTGTCTTGGTTTCGTATTATTTGTCGTTCTTTCTACTTTCTCTGCTATTCTTTTTACTGGTTTACCGTTATTTTCTATTCGTCCGCCTGGAGCTCGGCGTTTTTTTCGCTATGTATTGACTTGCAGTATTGGTACAATCATTATTTGCATTTCTGCTGGATTGTCGTGTTATTCTCTTCTCGCATATTTGTTCTTCGGCTTTGCTATTGATTGATGAGGTGTGCATCTCAATCCGTTGTTTTATTTCGGATTCTTCTTCTGCCTCTTGACGTATTTAATTTGTAAATGTTTCTATCTGTATGACATATTCTGGGCTACTCTCTTCTTCAATTTCTTTTTCATGTTCTCCCTGTTCTGGTTCTTCTTCTTCAATTTCCTCTTCTTCCTGACCAAACTTTTCAGCTCGTGTTTACTGTTTCCCTCTGTGCTGTTCCGAGTTCTCTTGTACACCGATCTCCATGTTTTCCGTGTTGTCCAACGTTTCTGTGTGTGGCTCACTTCCTGATGCTACAGTGCGACCTATGTTTGCACTGTTGACTTGTGCCGTGGCTTCTGCATTAGTCGTGTTGCTATTTTCCTTTCTGGCTTCTGTGACTGCAGTATTTGCTGTACAGTTTCAGCAGTTGTTGACAATTTTACTCTTGGAAGTTGTAATGGTCGCCGTATTGTACACTCAGATCTTAGATGTCCTGGTTCACTGCAAATAGAGCATGTATGTGGCTATCCCTCATATATTATTAATGATTTGAAATCCTGTATCATTATATAGGAAGGTGTATGTTGTTGTTGGGGTGTCTGTGTGTGTGTGTCTGTTTTTTTAAATCAATTTTCACACACCGTATGCCGTTGTTTGCTTGGGATCTGAACTTAGGACTCTATTTTTCGTCCGTTGCCGTTATATGTCGCCATAGTTTCAGATTGCTGCCGTTACACTAGCAATACTGATTTCAGATGATGGTACATTGAAAACTCTTACTGATCGTAGCCGCAGCCCTGCGTAGCTTATACACTTACGGTTCCATTTGGGTTCTGGTAGTCGGCTTTCCCTCCACACAGTTCTAGGTTCAATCACGTTGTTGTTGACCAATAGAGCAAGACAGTTTTATAGTCAGCTCAGTGCATCATTTTGCTGGAGGGACTGGTTGCCCCGAAACTTTCTTGTTTTATACTCCTGGAAATAATGATTACTTAAATGATGTGTTTTTTAAAGTTTATCATTTGAATACGCATTACGAAGAAAAAAAATTAAAACCGCATTAAATTCTGAATATTCTTGTGCATAGTTGCATATGAAATCATACTCTTAATGTTCCTTCAGTAATATCATATGGATAGTGAAATAGCCTATTAATGTAGGCAGTCACTCTTTGGAAGAAACTCTTACTGAAATTTATCATCATAGTTGCCCTAATGTTATTAACCCTGCAGTAGTTGCGCTCTGAAAAGTCCCATTAGAAATGGCTTGAGTGGACTACATATGTAATCCACGCGACCAGTGCAGGGTTAAAAATGATGTTTGACATCGGAATAATTGAGATCTTCAATGAGATAATAATAGAAAATTCGGAGATTTTGTAGAATCAGCCAACAGCCTGATAAAGAGTAGAAACAGCATTTCATTCGAGGAATGTCAATATTCAATGCTTTGTTTCGCATAACCATATCAAAAGTTTCTAATACAAGATTTGTTTTGCAACGCTTAGTAACGATTTACTATTCCGTTTTGAATTATTATTTCAAGTACAGTAAACTTGGTTGATTTCACCGCGTTTCTACTCCTCCATTCCTTTATCACTACACAATATGTTAACGAAATAATACATGAACAACTAGTCATTGCAATCACATAGGATGAGAGCAATAACCACAGTGCTATGAACTGCTCTGCATACCGCAAGTACTATACGCTTATTTAGTATGTCTGCTACAGTGTCTAAGCTCTGCCTTCAGGGCATACCGAGAGTGGTGGTGTAACGGTTAGCGTTCTGGCGTCGCATTTGGAAGGACGGCAGTTCGAATCCCCGTCCGGGCATCCAGCTTTAGGTTTTCCATGGTTTCCCAAATCACTCCATGCAAATGCCGGGATGCTTCCTTCATAAGGCCATGGCCGAATTCCTTCCCATTACTTGCCCCCCCCCCAATCCTTTCCCATCTCTAAAGACCTCGCTGTTAAGAGACGTTAAACAGTTTTAAAAAAATCAGGGCACAGTTCGCCTTGGATGTAATATAATGTCTAATATTCTATTATAGAGTGCCGCAGTATCATCCATATTCATCAGAATTGTTCTTCATATTATCCCATTGGATATCGCAGCCCGATATCCAAGTCCTTTTTCATTCTTATCCAGAAATAAAATGTATCCTTATAGTGTAAGTACGGCTAAGCTGCAAAATCTTTTTGTTTTAATGGCAAACATGTTAGAAAAATGGATGAATTCCGTTGGTTCCGGTATCGTCGAAACAGGATGCTGTAGCACCGGAAGCAGTGTTTCGCCAGACGTGAACTCTGTCCTTTCTACCTCGAGGTGAACAGTGACGGCTGAAAACGGGTGCCATGAGCAGAAACCAAATTACAAAAGTCTTGCTCAGCCAATTTGTTGGGATAATTTAATTCTGTTTGCCCCTCGGCCGGCTCCAAATTATCTGTGGAACTACCGTCGAGTCTGTGGAACTATTTGACCTCGCGGAGACAACAACTGTTATAGGTATATTGACGTCACAAAAGCGTGCGCGCAGACTGACTGAAGAAATGTCACCCATAATTACTATACAGTTCTATAAAACTCACCACGATTTTTTCATGATCGAAAGACACATTTACCAGAAACTCACTGGAATAAAAGTTCTTAAGTTGTATTTATCTAAAACAGGGAAATATTCATTTCTGTTCCAACGCACCTGTTTGATCATCCACCAGTGTTGTCATGCGTATTAACACACCCCAACACTGGACTTAGCAGAGATAATGGACCCAGGTTCAAATCTGAGTTTTAGCTGGTCTTCCGTGGTCACCTAGGTGAATCCTGCGACATAACCGATTTCCGATTCATAACGACAAACTAAATAAACATATATCTTGCGCATTATACATTACACGTTTCACAAATATGTAGTACGATTTATTATTTAAAAAATAATAATTGTGGTTCAGCAAAAAATTTTCAGAAGAATATTTAAAACATCAAGATGTAATAAACATTTCCTAATCTGGTATCTAAATTTAGACTAAAATTAATTTACGAAGCGTGTTGGGTTGCTGGTAAAGCTCTCGCCTCGCATTGGGGAGGTGGAATGCAGATTCCAATCCCCGTCCTGCCATTTAGATTTCGGTTATTCATTGTTTCCTATAACACTCCAAGCCAATTTAGGGATGGTTCCAACAAGAGGACTGTTGGAACAGTCCTTCAAACCTTTCCATCTTCTAAAGGCAGAGGAATAGACGATGCGTATGACAATTAAAAAATTAAATACTCTGTTCAAATGGTAAATATAAACTCTGAATTTCGCTAAATTCTTCCATACAGCATTTTTCATTTATATGCGGATTTCTTTTTTTATAACGTAGCATGAGTCATTTAAGAATGCATTACAATTAACATATACGATAAATATTACGCTTTCTTAATTTTACTATTACTTTTCCTTGTTCTTGTTTCATTGTGTATTTTCTCTCTCATTCTGGTACCGTTCTTTAACACAACAGAATAAATATAACTTTCTCAAAAATTTATCAGTTTTTGAAGTTGTTATGTCATTACATAATGCTTGGTGATAGTCGCAGCAACACATACCTCGCTAAGTGGTTGGTAACACAACTTATTTGAAACTGCATAAACACTTCTGGAGACGGAGTTGCTTGGCTTTAAGCCTCGTCGACGTCGAGGTCATTAGAGGCATGCTGGGACTGGGAACAAGGAATGGCCATGGCCTTTTGAGGGAAGCATCCCGGCATTCGCCTGTAGGGAATTAGAGAAACCATGGAAAACCCATATCTGGATGCCCGGACGGGGATACGAACCGGCGTCCTCCCGAATGCGAGGCCAGAGCGTTAGCCGATCACCCGTCACGCTCGGTAAATACTTCTGGAAATTGGCTGGATGCACGATCCTGTATCGATAACTTTCTTAATGTTGTACGAAGTTAAATAAACATTTTTAGTGACATTGATAGTGGACTCCTTGTAAACTAAATCGGAGACTAGATTTAGCGTGGAATATAACTGTGATGGGGGAATTCTCAGTTTAGATATTCTACTTTACTGACTCCCACGTGAGTTGATCATTATTTAATAGAAATAAGATGATAAAATGCACAAAAATAACATGAGTTGGGTGACCATATTACCGCAGATTTTGAGCTGGCACATGGAGTGCTAAAATGAAAACATTCGTTGAGGCTAAATCCAACAGTGAATTTTATATTTTATGGCTCTTTAAACTTAGCCATCCTGATCGTCCTTAATCGACAATATATCCTAGCCAAAATAAATTAAGTAATGAGTTATAACTGACTACTTACTGTTTAAAATAATTATGGGAATAGTATGAAAAAAGTTTCAGGTAGCATTTAATGCTTCTAATGGATGCAAAAAACTAATTTAACCTTCAGTCCTGTAGCAGTAAATATTCATTCCTTTAATATTCATAATACAGTTCTGGACTAAGATGGTTTTTAATGTTGCACTCCGTAGCACACACATAAACATAGCTTGTTTGGTTCGTCGAAGATCTGTTTGCAATTGGCGTGTACTTCTGGTTGATGTTCTGTATGTGCTGCTATATATACTTTCTCCCGCTTTGATAAAATCTTTCGGCTGTTAGAAACTTAGTCAAATAATCCACGGCTCGAAACCAATGTCAAACAGTAAGTCCAATCACGACGTTGGATGAATGAGCGGCAACTTCAGAAATTCTGTCATTCCCTTTACTTGTGTGTTTTTTTTAACTGCTTAACATCTCTTAAAAGCTAGGTCTTTAGATACGGGAAAGGATGGAGGGCAAGGAATTCGGCCATGCCCTTTTGAAGGAAGCATCCCGGCATTTGCCTGGAATGATTTGAGAAACCATGGAAAACCCAAATCTGGATGCCCGGACGGAGATTCGAACCGCCGTAGTAGATGCAATACGTATGTGTGAGCTCGTACCCCGGACCAAAACACCCCCGTGGCTAATTGATTTTAATTAATGTTAATTGATTTTAATTGATTTTAATTGAATTGCGTGGGGTCCTTAATTGATTTTAATTGATTTTAATTGAATTGCGTGGGGCCTTAATTGATTTTAATTGATTTTAATTGAATTGCGTGGGGCCTTAATTGATTTTAATTGATTTTAATTAATTTTAATTGATTTTAATTGATTTTAATTGAATTGCGGGGGAGCCTTAATTGATTTTAATTAATGCTAATTGAATTGCGGGGAGGGGGTCTCACATCTGTAACCTCAGATTGATCTTATTATTTCCTTATGTACAGCGGTCAGCGGACAGTTTTTTCCCCATGTATTCTTATGGAGGATGGAGTGAGCCCACTTTTTCCCCCATGGCGGGGAGCCTTAATTGATTTTAATTAATGCTAATTGAATTGCGGGGAGGGGGTCTCACATCTGTAACCTCAGATTGATCTTATTATTTCCTTATGTACAGCGGTCAGCGGACAGTTTTTTCCCCATGTATTCTTATGGAGGATGGAGTGAGCCCACTTTTTCCCCCATGTATTGCTTATGGACCTGTCTTTGCAGACAGTTTGGAGCGGAGGGGAGCCGAGGAACTAGGGGAGTTTAATTGAATGCGGGTTCGTAATTGAATGTGCACAGCTGCACCACACCCGGAAGCCATCAATTATCGCTCCCCTCGCAGCTGCATGATGCGGGTTCGTAATTGAATGTGCACAGCTGCACCACACCCGGAAGCCATCAATTATCGCTCCCCACGCAGCTGCAGGATGCGGGTCCGTAATTGAATGCGCCACACCCGGAAGCCATCAATTATCGCTCCCCCCGCAGCTGCATGATGCGGGTTCGTAATTGAATGAGCACAGCTGCGCCACACCCGGAAGCCATCAATTATCGCACCCCACGCAGCTGCATGATGCGGGTTCGTAATTGAATGAGCACAGCTGCACCACACCCGAATTATCGCTCCCTCGCAGCTTCAGCCCCACCCGGCGTCAGTTTGCAGCCATGCCTCGTCTAGTGATGTTGTTCTCCTCTGTCTACCAACTCAACGCTGGTGATACGAAACGTTTGACGATAGGGTTATCGTCCAAACACGAGTTTGAACCTGTTGTTGTTCTGGAAAAAGTGGGACACAATAAAATTGTTTTAACATACGACGAATGGAACGTCCTGATCCAGGTATTGGACGTAGTGTCCGAGTTATTCAACGCCGGCACTGACAGCATCCCACTTGGTGAGCACACTGTCTCCTGCCGAACGATTGCCGGGGTGAAGACTGTTTGTTTCCACCTCAATGACGATCCTTCCAGCGGCGTCTTCTTCGGCCAGTCTACTTGGAGGAACTTCGTCGACGCGCAGCCGGCCGTGACCAACGCCTTGACCGTCAAGCAGAAGTGGGGCTACTTGGTGGCACGATATTATACTGAATTTGTGGACATTCTAGCTAATAAAGTGCTACGAGACTTCAATATGGCTACAGTGCAAAAACTGATTGACATGCATATTAATAATGTTCGTGTAGCTCAAGTGACATACAGTTCATCATTGGATTATGCGCAATTAAGACTTGAACTCATTGCATATAAAAATTTGTTAGTATCTGATGATGTAAATAATATTGTAATTAAGAATTATGAACCTGGATATGATGTTTGTGGGCCTTATTAACTAAAGTGTTTAAATCGCATCAGCATACTACAAGGTGTTTGTGAGTGAATTGGCTGACAAAGTGTTGAGTGACTACTACACATGTACTGCCTCAGTGTCGAAGTTAATGGATATGCACATCAACAACGTTCATCCTATTCATGTGTCTTACAGTTCTACAATTGACTTTGGGCAATTAAGGAATGAAATAGTTGCATACAAAAATTTGATTGTACTTAATGATGTATGCAGAATTGTAAACAGTAAAGAATAAAATCATTTTACCAGATTTTTCTTTTGTCATTTCACCTATCCTAATTAAATAATAAGATAGTATATATTTTATTTAAATCTTTTATTTCACCCACCATTGGGCAATTAAAAATACATTTTCAACAGCGCATATAGCGTTACAAAATAAGGCGTTTTCATGCTTATTCATAATTGCTTCTGTCTTGCTACTAAATAAGATATTAGATTTGAACTGATATAAATGTCACCACCGAGGTTGGTGGTGTAACGGTTAGCGTTCTGACCCGCCCGGGTATCCAGATTTGGGTTTTCCATGGTTTCCCAAGTCACTCCATGAAAACGCCTGGATGCTTCCTTCAAAAGGCCGTGGCTGAATTCCTTCCCATTCCTTGCCCCCCCATCATTTCCCGTCTATAAAGACATCGCTGTTAAGAGACATTAAACATAAAAAAACACAAGTTATCATTGTCTTATAGTCTAAATTACGAGATACCACTTCCTGAACTATCAACGGAAAATAACCTTCTGGTTTTTCCAATACCTTTCTTTTCTTCCACAATACCTTGCAAAAATGTGTTCTACAACAGCCGATTTTGTTGGTTGGCCTGGTCTTGCCTATCACTGATGTTCTTTATTTATTACTAGCTGAGGTACCCGGCTTCGCTCAGAGAGTTGATGTGAGATAGTGTAGTAATTGTAATAAAATGATAAACATTAAAATGTAAGAGGTAATTTTTTTTTATTGAAATCATTTTCTAACTTTTCGAATACTTGTTTATGAACACCATTTTTCATTTTGTTATCCGGGGTATATATGTACAAATTTTTATAATTTTCTGCTCGATAGTATAGACCGCGAGAGAAGCAGGAGTCTTTGGGGTTGATGCCGCAATGTTTTAAAGTTTGTCTTTGCGCTGTGTTAATTGTAAAACTATATGATAATTTGATTGAAAATTGCAGTCTTTTCAGTAAAGATCAGAGATATTCTGAGGATTAATACTATGTGTTTCGATTCTGGAGTTTCCCCGGTCATGTAATGTAGAACTTCCTGTGGAGGTGCTTCCAGTGGAGGTGATCGAATTTTTCCATTCATGCAACAGAATCCTGGTGTTTCTCCACTGAATTTTTTCGCGTTGCAAAATTGTTAGATGTTATCCATTTTTTCCGATTACGAAGTGGTTGTTTTTGTTATATTGTTTTGTCGGGTCCGTAGTGGAGTGCTTCATTTTTCAGGTTATACTGTTTACTTGTCCTCGTCCGCGCTTCTCGTAGGGTGATATTTTCATGGGTGGCTTGCGTCCGCAGTCTTCTATTATAAGATTGTGTCGCAATTCATGATTCTTTAATTCGTTCATTTCGTTGTGCTCATTCACGTTCGCTGAGAACATAAACGTGCCTCGCGCTCTTCGACTGTTTCGTTGATTCGCTGTTCTTTTTGTTTCGTTCGTTGGCAACGTAAACGTGCCTCGCGCTCTTCGATTGTTTCGTTTTTTCGCTGTTCTAGAGGGCGAAACTTCCACCCCTTCTATCTTCAAAATCACGCCCTTGAGGTAAAAATCAGAAACCTTCTTCATGTATAAAGGTTGAAGGTTACCACGCCATTTAACCCCCTTGATCGTACCGGGACTCGTTTTTTAGTTTTAGCGGCACGCACATTGTACGCTTACAGATCAATTTTTGATACGGAGGTGGGTAAAGAACGTGCTTGAAGTGTGTAACTTATATGTAAGCAACCAGGTTAGTATGGATATCACCCGAAAAATTAATGCTATGGAAAAGCCTTTCTTTTTTTTTCTGGCTTCACCTCGTTGACGTCAAAATCGTTAGAAGTGGGAAAGGACCGGGGAGCAAGTAACTGGAAGAAATTCGGCAGTGACCTTTTGAACAAACCAAGGCGAAAATTCAGATGTGGGTGCCCGGACAAGGATTCGAAACCGCATCTTCCCGAATGCAAATCTCATGTGTATTAGTGTCAGGCCACGAACTAAGGGATCACCATCGTAAGTGGATAAATTATTAGCGTACCAGTATGGCTTTACACCTCGTCAACATCGACATCATTAGAGGCGGGAAAGGATTGATGCAGGGAACGGTCACCTGGAGTGATTTGGGGAAACCATGGAAAACCAGAATATGGATGCTCAGACGGAGATTCGAACCAGCGCCCTTCTGAATGCATGGTCAGAGCGTTAACACTCACCCACCACGCTCGGTAATTTTCGTGGACAATACTGAAAAATATCTATTCTGAGAAGTAATTTTTTTTTTTTTTGTTTTCATGGTGGCTTCGATAATTATGAAATTTCCAAACATCTGAAATGACTGGTTATGCAGATATTGCTGCTACCAGAGACACAGGGAAATAGTGTGAACGTTGACAAAACATCTTTAGCTGGGACGCTGCATGTTAGAGACTAATACAGTAACTATAATCAACTACACAATCTTGCTACTTATCCCGTTTCTTTGACAGAGGCATATTGCATACTGTACAGATATTGAGTGACCAAGACTTACTAACTGCGATAAGTTCGGCGAAAGACGTTTGTGACGGCGAGTGTTTTGGACAAAGTTTTGTGCATATTCTTACGGCTCGTACCGAGCGTGGTGGGTGAGCGGTTAACTCTCTGGCCTCGCATTCGGGAGGACGCGGGTTCGAATCCCCGTCCAGGCATCCAGATTTAGGTTTTTAACGGTTTACCTAAATCATTCCAAGCGAATGCCGGGGTGTTTCTTTCAAAAAGGCGATGGCCGAAGACCTCCCCGTTCCTTGTCTCCAGTCACATCCCGCCTCTAATGACCTCGACTTCGACGAGGCGTAAAGCCATAAGTAAAAAGAAAAAAAAAATCTTAAGCCCAGTACGTTTTCCTTTACTTTAGAATTACCGTTAATATTTTCTACTGCAGAGACTAAATGCTGATCAGTGCAGAAATGATTACATTCGTCCACGTTTCAGACGATGCAGGTTTAATTTTGAGACTGGTTGGTGAATTTTTTAATGTTCGACAGTGTCATACAGGTGATTTCGTGTTTTTTTTTTTTCAATGCATTCCACACTTACACTGATCGGCCGGAACATTATAACTACCAACCGACTATCGATATAAACCCGTCCAGGTGAAAGCAGCGTCGCGAGGAATGGCTGCTAGTCAGACACACGCATGCTGCATGTAGTATCAGTGAGCGCGCTATCAGTGTTTAAAATGGGGAAGGCTTGCGATCTATCTAAGTTTGACCCATTGCAGATTGCGATGGCCCAGAGGCTCAGCACGAGCATTACGGAAACTGTACTATATATCGGGTGTTCCGAGCAGTGTTGCGGCGAGTGTCTTCAACAAGTGGCGAAACGAAGGTGACACCATGTCCAAACGTCGAGTGGTTGGGCGGCCATCCCCATATTACACATGTCGGACGTTGTAGGCTGGGCAGACGTAAAACAGGACAGGCGGTGGGCGAACTGTGACGGAACTAACATCAGACTTTAATGTTGGGCAGAGTACAAGTGTACCTGAATACACAGTGCACCGAACACTCCTAACGATGGGCCTCCGCAGCCGACGACACATGCATGTGCACCACGACATCGGCAACTGCGACTGAAATGGGCACGAGACCATCGTCACTGGACGTTGGCGTAGTGGCAGATCGTTGCATGGTCTGATGAATTCCGATACCTTCTTCATCATGCCGGAGTAAGGGTGCGAGCTGGTCGTTTTCTACGGGAAAAGCTTCTTGTCACCTGTACTGCGGGGAAAATTCACGTGGGAGCTCGTGCAAGGCACTGTGACGACCGATAAGTATCGTACACTGGTTGCAGACCACGTACAGCACAAACCTTCATGACGACCATGTTTCCCAACGGCAGTGACATTTTTCAACAAGATAATGCGCCATGTCACAAGGCCAGAAGTGTAACTTAATGGTTCGAGGAACACGGTGGCGAGTTGTAATTGACGTACTGGCTCACCCAGCTCGTCAGATCTGAACCCGATCGAACACATCTGGCATGTGATTGAATATGGTGTCAACCAAACGAGGTGAAACATTGTATATGCATGCAGAAACTAACATTACATGGAAGGCAGTCTGCATTCATATAACTTTCGTGGATTAGGATCATGAAAACAGGTAAAACATCACCACAATTATGTAATTTCACTATACGAAAGATGTCATCGGTTTAAATGGTTAGAAGGTAGCCATCATGCCATACGATGTGCATTGAGTGCATCCACCAAAATAGAAAAAACCCACGGCATGATGCGGTGTATCGTCATAAATGAAACTCATTCTGTTCACGACCCTATATGACAACTCGAGTAGTACATCTGATATATCTGTCGAAAGTCACACTAAAGTATTTGAAGCTGAACTAAACAGAGCATGCAGAAGATGACAACATCACAAGTTTACGACCCTCCGCAAGGCCGAAACATAATGCGCTTTAAATAGTTGTATAAAGCGGAGTAGAGAAGTATCTCGTTGACCTTTCTACACTGAGGCTGTACTGATTTCATTACGAATTCACCATTCCTCAGTTTAGGTACCCTAAATTACAAGATTTATAACCCTGGATACTACATGGATGTGAAAAGTGTGATTAATACACACACAGAAAATTATCAACTCACCCTAGGTGTACTGTGGAATAGTAATACTGAGTTAGGTCACGACAACAAGTTGTCATATACCATTCTCATGGCACCACTGATAGCATGGAAATCTAAAAGTGCCTATGGAGGCGGCTTGGGGGGCCCCACACCGCGTACTAAGGAGCCCGGCATTTTTGCGCGGCCTAAGAAGATCAAAATTTTGCGCGACGGTTTTCCGGATGCAACGCGTTTGTTTTTATTCTACGCAGCAGCAGCTTACTGTGGGGCCCCCCCACGCCGCCTCCATAGGCACTTTTAGATTTCCATGTATCAGTGGTGCCATGAGAATGGTATATGACAACTTGTTGTCGTGACCTAACTCAGTATTACTATTCCACAGTACACCTAGGGTGAGTTGATAATTTTCTGTGTGTGTATTAATCACACTTTTCACATCCATGTAGTATCCAGGGTTATAAATCTTGTAATTTAGGGTACCTAAACTGAGGAATGGTGAATTCGTAATGAAATCAGTACAGCCTCAGTGTAGAAAGGTCAACGAGATACTTCTCTACTCCGCTTTATACAACTATTTAAAGCGCATTATGTTTCGGCCTTGCGGAGGGTCGTAAACTTGTGATGTTGTCATCTTCTGCATGCTCTGTTTAGTTCAGCTTCAAATACTTTAGTGTGACTTTCGACAGATATATCAGATGTACTACTCGAGTTGTCATATAGGGTCGTGAACAGAATGAGTTTCATTTATGACGATACACCGCATCATGCCGTGGGTTTTTTTTTCTATTTTGGTGGATGCACTCAATGCACATCGTATGGCATGATGGCTACCTTCTAACCATTTAAACCGATGACATCTTTCGTATAGTGAAATTACATAATTGTGGTGATGTTTTACCTGTTTTCATGATCCTAATCCACGAAAGTTATATGAATGCAGACTGCCTTCCATGTAATGTTAGTTTCTGCATGCATATACAATGTTTCACCTCGTTTGGTTGACACCATATTCAATCACATGCCAGATGTGTTCGATCGGGTTCAGATCTGACGAGCTGGGTGAGCCAGTACGTCAATTACAACTCGCCACCGTGTTCCTCGAACCATTAAGTTACACTTCTGGCCTTGTGACATGGCGCATTATCTTGTTGAAAAATGTCACTGCCGTTGGGAAACATGGTCGTCATGAAGGTTTGTGCTGTACGTGGTCTGCAACCAGTGTACGATACTTATCGGTCGTCACAGTGCCTTGCACGAGCTCCCACGTGAATGTTCCCCGCAGTACAGGTGACAAGAAGCTTTTCCCGTAGAAAACGACCAGCTCGCACCCTTACTCCGGCATGATGAAGAAGGTATCGGAATTCATCAGACCATGCAACGATCTGCCACTACGCCAACGTCCAGTGACGATGGTCTCGTGCCCATTTCAGTCGCAGTTGCCGATGTCGTGGTGCACATGCATGTGTCGTCGGCTGCGGAGGCCCATCGTTAGGAGTGTTCGGTGCACTGTGTATTCAGGTACACTTGTACTCTGCCCAACATTAAAGTCTGATGTTAGTTCCGTCACAGTTCGCCCACCGCCTGTCCTGTTTTACGTCTGCCCAGCCTACAACGTCCGACATGTGTAATATGGGGATGGCCGCCCAACCACTCGACGTTTGGACATGGTGTCACCTTCGTTTCGCCACTTGTTGAAGACACTCGCCGCAACACTGCTCGAACACCCGATATATAGTGCAGTTTCCGTAATGCTCGTGCTGAGCCTCTGGGCCATCGCAATCTGCAATGGGTCAAACTTAGATAGATCGCAAGCCTTCCCCATTTTAAACACTGATAGCGCGCTCACTGATACTACATGCAGCATGCGTGTGTCTGACTAGCAGCCATTCCTCGCGACGCTGCTTTCACCTGGACGGGTTTATATCGATAGTCGGTTGGTAGTTATAATGTTCCGGCCGATCAGTGTAAGTGTGGAATGCATTGAAAAAAAAAAAACACGAAATCACCTGTATGACACTGTCGAACATTAAAAAATTCACCAACCAGTCTCAAAATTAAACCTGCATCGTCTGAAACGTGGACGAATGTAATCATTTCTGCACTGATCAGCATTTAGTCTCTGCAGTAGAAAATATTAACGGTAATTCTAAAGTAAAGGAAAACGTACTGGGCTTAAGATTTTTTTTTCTTTTTACTTATGGCTTTACGCCTCGTCGAAGTCGAGGTCATTAGAGGCGGGATGTGACTGGAGACAAGGAACGGGGAGGTCTTCGGCCATCGCCTTTTTGAAAGAAACACCCCGGCATTCGCTTGGAATGATTTAGGTAAACCGTTAAAAACCTAAATCTGGATGCCTGGACGGGGATTCGAACCCGCGTCCTCCCGAATGCGAGGCCAGAGAGTTAACCGCTCACCCACCACGCTCGGTACGAGCCGTAAGAATATGCACAAAACTTTGTCCAAAACACTCGCCGTCACAAACGTCTTTCGCCGAACTTATCGCAGTTAGTAAGTCTTGGTCACTCAATATCTGTACAGTATGCAATATGCCTCTGTCAAAGAAACGGGATAAGTAGCAAGATTGTGTAGTTGATTATAGTTACTGTATTAGTCTCTAACATGCAGCGTCCCAGCTAAAGATGTTTTGTCAACGTTCACACTATTTCCCTGTGTCTCTGGTAGCAGCAATATCTGCATAACCGTCATTTCAGATGTTTGGAAATTTCATAATTATCGAAGCACATGCAAAAAAAAAAAAATAAATACTTCTCAGAATAGATATTTTTCAGTATTGTCCACGAAAATTACCGAGCGTGGTGGGTGAGTGTTAACGCTCTGACCATGCATTCAGAAGGGCGCTGGTTCGAATCTCCGTCTGAGCATCCATATTCTGGTTTTCCATGGTTTCCCCAAATCACTCCAGGTGACCGTTCCCTGCATCAATCCTTTCCCGCCTCTAATGATGTCGATGTTGACGAGGTGTAAAGCCATACTGGTACGCTAATAATTTATCCACTTACGATGGTGATCCCTTAGTTCGTGGCCTGACACTAATACACATGAGATTTGCATTCGGGAAGATGCGGTTTCGAATCCTTGTCCGGGCACCCACATCTGAATTTTCGCCTTGGTTTGTTCAAAAGGTCACTGCCGAATTTCTTCCAGTTACTTGCTCCCCGGTCCTTTCCCACTTCTAACGATTTTGACGTCAACGAGGTGAAGCCAGAAAAAAAAAGAAAGGCTTTTCCATAGCATTAATTTTTCGGGTGATATCCATACTAACCTGGTTGCTTACATATAAGTTACACACTTCAAGCACGTTCTTTACCCACCTCCGTATCAAAAATTGATCTGTAAGCGTACAATGTGCGTGCCGCTAAAACTAAAAAACGAGTCCCGGTACGATCAAGGGGGTTAAATGGCGTGGTAACCTTCAACCTTTATACATGAAGAAGGTTTCTGATTTTTACCTCAAGGGCGTGATTTTGAAGATAGAAGGGGTGGAAGTTTCGCCCTCTAGAACAGCGAAAAAACGAAACAATCGAAGAGCGCGAGGCACGTTTACGTTGCCAACGAACGAAACAAAAAGAACAGCGAATCAACGAAACAGTCGAAGAGCGCGAGGCACGTTTATGTTCTCAGCGAACGTGAATGAGCACAACGAAATGAACGAATTAAAGAATCATGAATTGCGACACAATCTTATAATAGAAGACTGCGGACGCAAGCCACCCATGAAAATATCACCCTACGAGAAGCGCGGACGAGGACAAGTAAACAGTATAACCTGAAAAATGAAGCACTCCACTAGGACCCGACAAAACAATATAACAAAAACAACCACTTCGTAATCGGAAAAAATGGATAACATCTAACAATTTTGCAACGCGAAAAAATTCAGTGGAGAAACACCAGGATTCTGTTGCATGAATGGAAAAATTCGATCACCTCCACTGGAAGCACCTCCACAGGAAGTTCTACATTACATGACCGGGGAAACTCCAGAATCGAAACACATAGTATTAATCCTCAGAATATCTCTGATCTTTACTGAAAAGACTGCAATTTTCAATCAAATTATCATATAGTTTTACAATTAACACAGCGCAAAGACAAACTTTAAAACATTGCGGCATCAACCCCAAAGACTCCTGCTTCTCTCGCGGTCTATACTATCGAGCAGAAAATTATAAAAATTTGTACATATATACCCCGGATAACAAAATGAAAAATGGTGTTCATAAACAAGTATTCGAAAAGTTAGAAAATGATTTCAATAAAAAAAAATTACCTCTTACATTTTAATGTTTATCATTTTATTACAATTACTACACTATCTCACATCAACTCTCTGAGCGAAGCCGGGTACCTCAGCTAGTAATAAATAAAGAACATCAGTGATAGGCAAGACCAGGCCAACCAACAAAATCGGCTGTTGTAGAACACATTTTTGCAAGGTATTGTGGAAGAAAAGAAAGGTATTGGAAAAACCAGAAGGTTATTTTCCGTTGATAGTTCAGGAAGTGGTATCTCGTAATTTAGACTATAAGACAATGATAACTTGTGTTTTTTTATGTTTAATGTCTCTTAACAGCGATGTCTTTATAGACGGGAAATGATGGGGGGGCAAGGAATGGGAAGGAATTCAGCCACGGCCTTTTGAAGGAAGCATCCAGGCGTTTTCATGGAGTGACTTGGGAAACCATGGAAAACCCAAATCTGGATACCCGGGCGGGTCAGAACGCTAACCGTTACACCACCAACCTCGGTGGTGACATTTATATCAGTTCAAATCTAATATCTTATTTAGTAGCAAGACAGAAGCAATTATGAATAAGCATGAAAACGCCTTATTTTGTAACGCTATATGCGCTGTTGAAAATGTATTTTTAATTGCCCAATGGTGGGTGAAATAAAAGATTTAAATAAAATATATACTATCTTATTATTTAATTAGGATAGGTGAAATGACAAAAGAAAAATCTGGTAAAATGATTTTATTCTTTACTGTTTACAATTCTGCATACATCATTAAGTACAATCAAATTTTTGTATGCAACTATTTCATTCCTTAATTGCCCAAAGTCAATTGTAGAACTGTAAGACACATGAATAGGATGAACGTTGTTGATGTGCATATCCATTAACTTCGACACTGAGGCAGTACATGTGTAGTAGTCACTCAACACTTTGTCAGCCAATTCACTCACAAACACCTTGTAGTATGCTGATGCGATTTAAACACTTTAGTTAATAAGGCCCACAAACATCATATCCAGGTTCATAATTCTTAATTACAATATTATTTACATCATCAGATACTAACAAATTTTTATATGCAATGAGTTCAAGTCTTAATTGCGCATAATCCAATGATGAACTGTATGTCACTTGAGCTACACGAACATTATTAATATGCATGTCAATCAGTTTTTGCACTGTAGCCATATTGAAGTCTCGTAGCACTTTATTAGCTAGAATGTCCACAAATTCAGTATAATATCGTGCCACCAAGTAGCCCCACTTCTGCTTGACGGTCAAGGCGTTGGTCACGGCCGGCTGCGCGTCGACGAAGTTCCTCCAAGTAGACTGGCCGAAGAAGACGCCGCTGGAAGGATCGTCATTGAGGTGGAAACAAACAGTCTTCACCCCGGCAATCGTTCGGCAGGAGACAGTGTGCTCACCAAGTGGGATGCTGTCAGTGCCGGCGTTGAATAACTCGGACACTACGTCCAATACCTGGATCAGGACGTTCCATTCGTCGTATGTTAAAACAATTTTATTGTGTCCCACTTTTTCCAGAACAACAACAGGTTCAAACTCGTGTTTGGACGATAACCCTATCGTCAAACGTTTCGTATCACCAGCGTTGAGTTGGTAGACAGAGGAGAACAACATCACTAGACGAGGCATGGCTGCAAACTGACGCCGGGTGGGGCTGAAGCTGCGAGGGAGCGATAATTCGGGTGTGGTGCAGCTGTGCTCATTCAATTACGAACCCGCATCATGCAGCTGCGTGGGGTGCGATAATTCGGGTGTGGCGCAGCTGTGCTCATTCAATTACGAACCCGCATCATGCAGCTGCGTGGGGGAGCGATAATTGATGGCTTCCGGGTGTGGCGCATTCAATTACGGACCCGCATCCTGCAGCTGCGTGGGGAGCGATAATTGATGGCTTCCGGGTGTGGTGCAGCTGTGCACATTCAATTACGAACCCGCATCATGCAGCTGCGAGGGGAGCGATAATTGATGGCTTCCGGGTGTGGTGCAGCTGTGCACATTCAATTACGAACCCGCATCATGCAGCTGCGAGGGGAGCGATAATTAAGGGCTTCCAGGGTGTGGCGCAGCTGTGCACATTCAATTACGAACCCGCATTCAATTAAACTCCCCTAGTTCCTTGGCTCCCCTCCGCTCCAAACTGTCTGCAAAGACAGGTCCATAAGCAATACATGGGGGAAAAAGTGGGCTCACTCCATCCTCCATAAGAATACATGGGGAAAAAACTGTCCGCTGACCGCTGTACATAAGGAAATAATAAGATCAATCTGAGGTTACAGATGTGAGACCCCCTCCCCGCAATTCAATTAGCATTAATTAAAATCAATTAAGGCTCCCCGCCATGGGGGAAAAAGTGGGCTCACTCCATCCTCCATAAGAATACATGGGGAAAAAACTGTCCGCTGACCGCTGTACATAAGGAAATAATAAGATCAATCTGAGGTTACAGATGTGAGACCCCCTCCCCGCAATTCAATTAGCATTAATTAAAATCAATTAAGGCTCCCCCGCAAATCAATTAAAATCAATTAGCCTCAATTAAAATCAATTAACATTAATTAAAATAATTAAAATCAATTAAAATCAATTAAAATCAATTAACATTAATTAAAATCAATTAAAATCAATTAAAATCAATTAACATTAATTAAAATCAATTAAGGACCCCACGCAATTCAATTAAAATCAATTAGCGTTAGGGAAAAAACTGTCCGCATCCCCGCCTTTAAACACTACTAACAGACAATTCACACTGTGGAGATAGATACGATTATCAAGGTATCAGAAGATGCTTAGATCGTTGGGTTAAATACAATTGTGCCATCAGATTTGCGAGTCTCCATCATATTATTAGCAATGTGAGGAGGCGCCATCTGATATACAAAATAATCTGGGCTATGATGGTGTTGGAAGAAATTGGCAACTGTATTGCGTTATTTTACGTGAGATCACATACAGGAATAAAAGGAAGTGGGATAGCTGATCAGTTGGTGAAGTCAGAAGCTGTCACGTGTTTGATATATCCATTCATCAAGGTGGTATACTTTTCCTTTCCACCTGCGAATGAAATTAAAACACGTCGAAGGAAATCCTGTAGGAAGAAGACATCCAAAATCGCTTATTTTCCATTTTCTTCTATTTTCGTAGTGAGTTGAATGCTGAGTTGGCCACTATTCAGAACCAATTAATGCAAACCAATTAATCACAAAAGTTGAAACTGTAATATTTCTTATCCCCTGGCTGAAAATTATTATAATTTCTTTAACCGCTTTTTTTATACTCAGTACGCTTACCCAGCGTTCATTATACCTCTGAACCCTCAAACGCAAACATGTAAATTTAAATAGTATTATTATTATGTTGAACATAATTTTTCCTTCACAAGTTGGAAAAAATGTCCGTCCTGTTACGAAAGAGAACATGCATTAAGAGCGGTGTTCAGGAACTCTGTACTATGTTATCAAACTGTACAAGCTGTAACAAAATATGGAAATAAAATTCACTGTATACCGTCTAAAGGTGTAACAGTACTCACATATTCGAATATTTCTATCAAAGAGCTGCAGATTAAAAACGTATACTTTTGGAAAGATATAAATTTTTCATTAAAAGTAAAAAACGAAAATTATTTGAAGTGTTTGAAATAGTTTGTTGCATTCGTTATACTACATGCATGTATGTAGTGAACGAAAATTGATTGATTTACATTACAAAATTTGGCATTTTTATATTCAACGATAATGTAATTAGTTGTCTGACAAATTATTATATACATTATTTACGTTATAACAGTTTCAACTTGGAATTTAATATGCTATATATCATTAGTTTTATGGTAATTTAAAGTAGCTAATTTATATAATTCTCATCAGGTTCATGGCTTTACGGCACGTCTATGTTGACGTACTGGCCTCGTATTCGAGAAGACGCCGGTTCGAATCCCGGTTTGGGCATACAGATTTTGGTTTTCCATGGTTTCCACAAATCACTCCAGAAAAATTTCGGGATGCTTCCGTCAAAAAGACCATGACCGAATTCCTTCACGTTCCTTGTCTCCAGTCCCATTCCGCCTGTAACGACCTCGACGAGGCGTAAAGCCATAAGGGTCTACGTCGCGGTCATTAGAGGCGAGAAATGTCTGGGATCGTTTTGTAGGAAGCATCCGGCATTTGCCTGGAGTGATTCGGGGAAACCATGGAAAACCCAAATCTGGATGCCCAGACGGGAATTCCAATTGGCGTCCTCCCGAATACGAGTTCAGAGCGTTAACCGCTTATCCACTACGTTCTGTCAAATTAGGTGTAAAAAATAAGTAGAAAGAATACACTGCGAAAGATTACATTGCGAAAGGTTACATTGCGAAAGATTACCAATTATTTCTTAGTGAATGAAGAACAATGGGAACTAACAGAAGGGTAAGAAGGAACTGATAAAGGTAACCAGATCTAGAAACGAAAATGGGAAGTATAACTGAAAAATGGTGACAGGGAAAGTATTGTTAGGCGAGGAAAATAAGGTAGGATAGGAAACATAAACCCATCACTAACCACAGATGAAGACAGCAAGGTTGCTATTAACTTCCTTATTTTCCAGAAGAAGAATAAGATATATAAAAAAATGGAAGTAATTGACTAAGTGTGTTACGGTACTATTTTTCTTATTTAACACACGTGGACAATTCTGCTTCAGTCACTCGAAAGCATTAATTTTTTTTTTAGCTCTTCATGTTTTTTAACGTACTAATTTCAATAAATGAATTCTTTTGATTCCTGTTATCGATTTAATTATCACTCCACGTCTGCCTCAAGGGTGAAAATTTCATTACAATGTTTCCTGTTTTAATTTAAGACTTGTTGTAAACTATTGTTAAATATTTAAAAATAAAAATCCGCTGATAAGCTCCAACAACAGTAAATAACTAAGAAACGAATTAGTAACATATGTCCTTTCTTTTCTTTAAATTATGAATGGTTTTACTTTTTTTAAATTTAAAATTCAGTTTTTGTAGAAATATGGCGCCTGGTAACCGCTTTGACTCAACATGCCTTCATTCATTACTCCAGAGATTATTCTAAGAAACAAATATTGTGTGGACGTGATCTGCTGCTATGTGATGACGTAATCAGGCGCGCCGTGCATGCTACAGCGTTATCCCTCACCGCTTGTATCACCGCTTGTATCTCAGACTTCCCCACCGCGATTTATGAAAGTCTAACAGACCGCTGATATCATCTACCCTCACTAACTCTGAATAGGCCGTTAATTTACTGCTCTTACGCCGATTGCTCTGCCCCAAGTCTTAATAACTGGAATATAAGATCATCAAACACGCTCGTGGAGGGTGCGGCCATCAGATATTGTAACGGTCATCTGTTTCCTAATGCGACATTCACAGACGTAAATGCTCTATTCGGCCTTTTCAAACTCACCATTATTTATACATATCTTAGCAAGATATTTTTCTTTGACTGTGAAGTGAAAATCAAAATTATTGATACTGCTATACATCATTTTATACTTCTTCAAAGATTAATTAAACTCGTCACAAAAATGCTACTGTCTTCCTTCGTTACAATTCAACGGAAATAATGATTCGTGAATCCACTACTCCACTGTTTGAAATTCAAACCACAGTCCAAGAAATTAAGAAGGAACTCTGACCCTGTAGAATCTATAAAGTTATTAGACGATAAACCATGTGGGAATGTTTAGCACCTAAAATAAATTTGTAGCTCTTTACAATTCCAGCAGCTATGGTTACAACTTAATGTCACGTTCTAGAATTAAAAAAAAAAAAAAATAAAAAAAAAATAATAATAATAATAATAATAATAAAAATGTATAGTTGCACGAATACGGCGAATCAAGATTAAAAAAATGTCCATAAAGTAGTAATGAAATACTACTCACCCGAATCAACTTATTATAAGAATACCTATATTAGATTATCAGGAAACGTAAATAGGACTGAAGAAAGTTACTTACAGTCTGTTAGAAAGAAGTGTGCACTATTGTATGATTCTTAATCAAACAAGAATTAGCGATTATGTTAATGCTTCAGTGATAAGCACTAGGTTGCAGTCAGTAGGTTCTCGCTAATTGCTCTCTATAAAGAAAGAAATGTAGTTTATTTCTGAACAGTATCCCTCGATGAATGTTGTCCTCAATGAAATTCGATTAATTAGTAAGAGAAATACCTGTCTTACTTAATTCAAGTGAAAATGAATTTTCAAATCATGCTTTGTGTCTATCAAAAAGAAATATATTCCTCAAAATTGTTCATTTTGAACATAGTGTGTAAATAGTTTATTTTACATAAATCTTATTTGTAACACTATTTCAGAAACAACAATCCACTAAAAATTATAATTTCTTAATAAAAAAAATGAAAACGAGCAAGCCTAGTTACGTGGTAAATAATGTACAAATTTTGACTTTATTGATATTGTGGATCGAAACTTTAATTTTATCTCATAATTTAAATTAAAAAAAGAAAAATTATTTTAGGTCCATTGTTAATAATCATTTAATTTTTTAAACTCTATGTTTTTCTAACAATTTTTTAACTTACCTTATACTGTAGAAACTAGAAGTTCATTTTAAGATAAATGACGTCATGTTTAAAATAATTGCATATAATAAATATTCTCCATAGAATTTTTATCCAGCATTCCTCGTAATTCAGTAAGTAAAATGAAAAACAAAACTAAAATAAATTAAATTCCAAAGATGCAGAAATTTAGTATTGTTAACTTATAACATCTCAGGTCATTGCTACTAGCTGGCCTATAGGTTTAGAGTTATAGAGATATTAAAAATCTCAGCCGTAGATAATTAGTTTTTATACAGCACTAACCCCTTTTCAGCGATTGCTGAACAGAACGTAATATGCTGGCTCCAATAACCTTAGTTCAGAACGTCTCTGACATCTTGATATCATGGGATTTCGGGGTAAATTATAATTCTATGACACGGATTTATTCAAAGACTTGTGATGCCTTTCACGACTAAAAAAACGTTCATTTTAATGACTATACTATGTTAAAAACCAATTAAACGCGATTTTTTAAAAAAATCATATTCGTATTTTTCTATCAAGGGGTCCCGGAAATTTTTAGAAGCTGAACGATGAGTTTGACCATATTTTTTCTCGAATTTACTGCGGAACAAAAATGCAGTTATTTGTTTTAAAACCCAAGCAAGAAGACATTTTTAGAAATAAGATTTATGGGTGGAAAGAAAGCAGTGCCAAATTAGAATGAAATGTACGGGTCATGCAGTAGTGGCGCTAGCCAAAACCCTGTAAAGCTTCCAGTTAAGTAAGACAGACAGATCGAATGGCATTGGTAACACATTTTCTACATCCGAAATCTACAGTTCACAGAAAAAAAAAAATATTTATTGCGTTAATTCTAAGCTCTGATGGCTCGAGGGAAGATAGAATGGATATGGCATTTTTTGCATGATCATAGTTCACATGTCATTGTAACAAAAAAACGTTGCTAGGAGAAGTTCGTAAATTAAATGTGGTAAGCAGTCACGAAACGCATTCTCTCTGCACACTATTAATAAATATCTCCATATACTGAAACCGTACCGAATAAAGTGTTCCAGACGAGAGAAAGATTAATACTCTATTTCCTTTACATATATATTAACACATTTTCAATTTTTAGCTTTGATTCACAGTATTTAATTAGTTTTACCTATGACCAATATCCTGTGCATATCCTTATTCATACTGATTCGTGCCATTTAACAGATCTTTAAGGAATAACTCTCTCCGATGTACTAATACCTGTACTTGTAAATGTCTAACTACTGTGTAAGGAAGGCGTGGGTTCGAATCCCCGTCCGGTCATCCAGATTTGAGTTTTCCATGGTTTCGCCAAATCGCTCCAGGCATATGCCGGAATTGTTCCTTTAAAAGGCCATCGGAAAATTGCTTCCCACTCCTTTCCCACATTCTTTTATCGCCTCTATTGACCCCGACGTCGACGAGGCATAAAGTCATAAGCAGCAGCAAGTACTCTTGTGTAATGTGCAAATTATCTATTCCAGGAATCCAAGAAGAATGAACAATATTGCGGGGATCAAGGACTCCTCAGCCAGGATCATTACAGATGAGTCGTAGTCTCTGATTCCAGTCCCTGTGTCTGAAACAGAGACCGCAGATCGTCAATTGTGCCGAATTCTCGTGGCCACT
>CM061920.1:286758868-286798225 GCA_031002005.1 Vandiemenella viatica
AATAGACACGAAATTACCGTGTGTACCATACATTTTAATAACTCTGGGAGAGAAAGACTTGTTAAAATACATAGAAGATTTCTGAAAATGCATGACTGATATTTTTAAAAAGAATATCAATAATTTGTCCAGCTGTCAAATACGCACTTGTGCCTGCATAAAAGAAGCAGCATAAGTTTACTCTAAAATTTTGCGTTAGTTTGGTAACACATCCGATACAACCCGCAGACATTGTTTTATTTATTTATAGCAAATTTAATTTATTTCCAAAAGTTTCACCTTTCATTCGTTGTCTGCTACCGGCAAGAATCAGAGGCGAGCTGATCTACAGATTGATAGTTGATTAATCCCCTATTACAAGCTTTGAACTAATAGATACCATTTAAAAAATGAATAGTAAACCCTTAAAGTGCCTTGTATAAATATAAATGATTCAGGGATAAAAATTTCTTGTAAGAAAATTGTAATATCATTTTTCGGCAATAAATAAACAGCTAATTACACTCGTAGACTGAAATACTTTGGAATATGTTTGGTTGATATCTTTATTCTATTGGCTGATTTCCCGTAATCTTATATTTCTTACCAGTTTGTTTTACTCTATATGTTCTCAGTTATACGTATCTGTATTTGTGCTATTCCGCTCCGGCATCTTTGATAACATATTTCTGGAAGATTATTTACGATTACAAATGGACGCCAAAGATGTTAGATTCCAGCGTCATATTAATCTAGACTGACTAAGTTATAGCCTATGTTCACTGCTCATAACACATTTTTTTAAAAAAAGAACAAGAGTACCAATATTGTAACATAGCAATGCACGAGGCCATTTAGAAATTACTTGCCTATTCATAGATTTATTCAGAACTAATGAATTTAGATGTATTCATATTACATTGTTTCTAAAAGTCAACTAATACTTGATATAATAATATTTAACAACAATTATTTAGTTGAATATTGAGACAGAAGAGACAGAACGCAATGAATTCCACTAACTGTATAACGCACGGAGCCATCTGTTTGTCTCGGAATACTGAAAGACTCTGATGCATGACCGCGAACATTAACAATAGCGAGCTTGTTGCGACCATTGAAAGGGTGGGCAAACACACACACCATATTGTAATCAACCAACAACTCAAAGAAAATTCGCTCCAATAGCAGCACTTTGGTGATTGCTGGAAGTCTTGCTAAATGTTGGGCACGTAAGATATCAGATAACCATTCGTGTAACACTTAATCCAGGCTTATTTACCTTCTTTAGTTCGACAAGATTAAACGTTCCCTTGCAAATAGGTTAGTTTAATGTTCTTCCTTATCTCGAAGCCTAACACACCATACGTGTAAAAAAGGAAAGTGACTACCCTTTTTCCCACCAAAAGATTTCCACAAGATGTTCGATGGGATTAGGCTAAAATATTATTCTAATACCTCATCTTTCCCTCCTTTTTTTGGCTAGTCTATACATTTCTGGAAAAATTATAGAAAAAATATTGAAACACGGTAGAAAATATTTTTATTACTTTTATATTTATCAATTTTTATAAAAGTATTTTCATTAATTTCAAATTTATTTTATTGATGTAATTTTTAACACCATAAAACATTGTTTTTAATATATTTTCTAATGCACCATAAATTAGTAGAAATCTCTACTACATATAGTGTTTGTCTCAATTGGTAGTATATAGAGGCATTTTAACTGTCGGAATCTTGTTAATATCCTATTCCACTATTGGTCTTCTATCATTACGTTCATTATTAGATTTAACGAAACAATATATTGGTCATAACGAGTAGAATCTTAAGGAACTCAGACCGTGGTAGAGCGATAATTCGATGGCGCAAGAAAGTATACGACCAGAATTTTTTATAAAATTGCTGGTCACCCGTGTTTGAGACGTAGTACTGACTTTGGAATCGTATCACAAGTGGTTATATGGAGATCGATCGAGGAGGGGGCTGCAGGTAGCTATTGTCAGCGACTGTAATCAGTCCATTGTGGGTGGGTATGCGCAGCTTAACCCTCATTTTGGGAGTGCTCTATTGTTGAACACGGTCTAGCCTTCTCCTTTATTGGATTCTGCCAGGGGCAGCTAATGCCGAGATCCTGGAATTCACTCATTGTGTACTGAAAGCATAAAGCTAAGCTCCTGGTAACAGTGTTCATAGTGGTTTATTGTACCGCTCAAGGGTCACTACGAAACAAGTGTATTCGCAAACGTATTAGGGGAGATTTGAACCTTACATATTATCAAATACAATGTCCCTTCTTGGCCTGTCTGTTAGTGCGCTTATAACTTAGAAAGTAAAGGTAAAATACACTTAAGATCTTTCAAATTTAATTAATCATCCGTTTATCAAGACATGCCTTGCGCAGTTACGATCACATACTCTTAATATCTCGTATCTGGTAGGTTGGACGGTAGCCACCTGTTACAAAAATCAATGCTTGTTTCAAGTTAGGTAACGGAATCCACATAACGGCTCTCCAATAATGTGGTGTTTCACTTCCTATCAAAATTATTATATCTACATTAGGATGTAATGCACTAAGAATTAAATATACTTTCAACAAAATAGTATTTTCATCGCAACCTTGGGGTAAAAAAAAACTTCAGACACCTTATCTCTATGAAACCCCAACTGAATGTCGTAATTTTACAAAATTTTTAATACGATATTCGGTTTTGAGCCAACGTTTAAGATCTGTTGGCCTATGGCAGATGGAAAAACAATAGAAACACATCTATAGGAATCTCTTTATCTTGGGTACCGAACCCCAGAAAGATAAGGATACTGAAGTGGGTATGAGATGGAAACGAGGAGGAGGTGGTGGTATTACTTCAGTTGGAAATAATAACGATGGTTACTAGGTTCTGATACTTGAGGCTTACCATACCATCGGTCGATAGGTGTACAGCGGAGGTAAAAAAAAGTAGAGTGCTACAGAAAAATAGAACCCAGAGAGTAAAGAATGAGGAGTCACTATCAAGAATAGGTGGAAGCCGAACACTCCAAAAAACTATCGTTGAAATGGAAAGTGATTCTTGTACATTTATTGCGTCACTCCAGTTTTCTTGATGGCTCGCTGAAGATGGACAACCAATGACATCAGAAATGGAGTAAAATATATTTAAGTAAAGCGATTAGCTACTGATAGAAAAAAAAACCTGGTGCTTCATCTTGGTTGATGATAAAAAGAAAAAGTTTAACTACTTGGTTAGGATTTAGAGTATGTTTTTTACGGTGTGTTAAGTAGCATCATCTATTTTACTAAAGTAAAATGATAATATATATGATGCCTCAACAATTATAAATACATAAATTCCTTGTACGGAATATTTGTTAAAAAATAATACATCATCTCATAGTTACTGCAAGAAGAGTCTCCGTCTGTTCATTAGAAACCTTTTATTTCGTTGACAACAGGTCAAAATCACATTCAGTTATTTAATTTTTATGCAAGCTACTCCAGTCAGTTTTTACTTAATATTTTATAAAATGAGATAAATTATACATTTACCAGCATCTAGAACTGAATATAATCTGATAAATATGGGTCTGATGGAGACCTTATTCGCTTGCGCTACATAAACTATATAAACTATATCAATATAAAAATGCAAAGAGGAAAGTCGCAGTACACGCCTTTAATTAGAAACTGACCAACAATATCGCGAAAAAAAGCCTTTTTTGGTTATTTGGCTTATTATTCGACGGTAATAGAGAAACTGAATGATTGCATGATGTTCCTAGAACGTGAACGTCGTTATTTTAGTAATTAAAAAGAAATAAGTTTTCAGCTCTGCAATTTACGGTGTTTCTATATCTAAGGAATTATTCCAGAGTTTATAAGTGCACCCAAAAAAAAACAAAAAAAAAAACAAAAAAAAACAAAAAACAAAGAGACTTCAAAACACGACTGCATCTCGTATAAAT
Organism: Vandiemenella viatica; assembly: GCA_031002005.1. Lineage (NCBI taxonomy): Eukaryota > Metazoa > Arthropoda > Insecta > Orthoptera > Morabidae > Vandiemenella > Vandiemenella viatica. Next base: position 286,762,817 of record CM061920.1, read on the forward strand.
AACATCTTAGTTTGATTTCTTTCCTGCAAAATACACTGAACTTGTTGCCACTTCGAGCACTATTGGCCGGTACACTGGACAAATAGTGAGCGATGCGCACCTAAACGAGCGGATAAATATGAAGTAGCCAGGAGTTTTGAGGGTTGACATGAATGTATCGACGATACAGATTTCATTTGACCACGGTATCCCGAAATCACTTCAGGCGAAGGTCGGTGTGCTTCATTGAAAAGGCCATTCCTTGCCCTTTTTTACCACACTTTCCCGGCCCTAATGACCTTACGTGATGAAGCCGTACATCTCTAACAAAAAAGAAAGGAACGGATCGAAATGAGTTGAGAAAATCTCCTTCTCACGCAGTTCTGGTGCTGATTCTTAGCTGAAACTTCTAGGATGTTCTATTTTTAGTGAGTTAACTAATGACGTGATTTCGTGCCGATAATTAGCTAATGGTAAAGGTAAGAAAGAAATGCTTGTCTACTGTCTTTGGAACTTGAAAGTCTAGTATTTGTGTAGCAATTTTGTGAACGACTGAGTGAGATGTTAGTTCGGTGGTAAGCTTATCATAGCCTGTCGTGAAGTAAGTGGCACTTGATCATGTTCCGTCCATAGGTAAGTGACATGTTATGTGCGCGCAGAACCTTTGTTTATTCTTTCTTACTGAGTTGAACTTCTTTCATTTCCGAAAGTGTTGGCAAAATTAGAAATGTGTAAACTTAACCGAAAGGTCTTTCGATAGAGATAGCAGTTCGATTTTTGAACACAATTAACATACTATTTTGCAAAATTCAGAACATAGGATGCCATTCAGTATAACTTATTTTTTTGAATAAGCTTAAAATAAGAATAAAGTCACCAGGAAAATAATCAAAGCTTATTTAAAAAAAGCGTGGGGTGCTAGATATCTTTTGTCTTAATTTCTTCCATCGCTAGTATTTGGTAAAGGTAGAGTGATTATAAACAGTAATAAGAGAGCACCCCAAATATGCTACTTGCTGCGTTGGGATTCTTACTGTCAAAGTAATGAGAATCCCAAGACACAGTTACGAAACTAGTGTGTTGTCATCGGTTGTTGATAAGTGGGAGGAAATTAAACTGAAATATTCTATTACATTCATACATACATATATACAGGTCAAGCTCAGAAAAATGTGTTAGTAAAAACTGGCTATACTGTTGTAGCCCTTTAGATCTGAAATCCCACTGCTTACTGTATGTCTAACTGAATTAACTCGTAACTAACTTCCTACGCCTCAAATAGACTTCAATTTGACTAGCACTATTAGCGAAAAATGATTTAAATATCTTCTGCATCAAAAAATTCGACAGTGTTGCGATTTCCCAAATAAACCCTATTGTCAACATTGTCCTGAAGCAGTCTGATGAAATACGAATTTAATTACCCTCTGTGATTTCTATTACCTTTGAATCAAGAGCATGTAAACCATAAAACCCTACAACTTTGCCTGCTTAAATGTCACAATACAAGCCAAGAGAATAAGTAGATAATTTATTGAACATAACAACAACAACAACTTTATAAAAACCGCCAGTGTACTTCATTGAGCTGAGGCATCGCATACTAGATCGGGAAGGTCAACGGGGCCTGAACTACAGATTTCACAAAAAAAGTTATCATACAATGAACATAGTTACATGTTTCACAGACAGATGGCAAAACTTCACTTTCTCCATTAGTACGCAGTATGACTTGGTAGTATGTATAAAATCCTTGGCGTCAGCAAGGGCATGAGGCTATAAAACCAACGCTTCAAATTTGAGTACGCTAATGATTAGGAAACCTCATCAAAGACAGTCGACGCCATATTTTTTTTCTTATTGCTTTATGTCACGTCTACGGCTAAGGACATTAGAGGCAGGATGGGACTGGGGACAAGAAACCGGAAGGAATTCGGCCATGGCCTTTTTGAAGGAAGCATCCCGGCATTCGCCCGGAGAGATTAGCGGAAACCATGGAAAACCCAAATCTGGATGCTCGGACGGGGATTCGAACCCGAGTCCTCCCAAATGTGAGGCCAGAAAGTTAACCGTTCACCCACCACACTCGGTCGACGCCTTATGTTGAAAAAATGTTATGAAGAAGATGAAACTCCAGGCAAATGCCGGGATGCTTCCATTAAAAGGCCATGGTCGAATTTCTTCCCGTTCCTTGTCCCTAGCCCTATCGCGCCTCTACTGATCTCGATGTTTACGAGGCGTAGAGTCATAAGTTAAAAAAAAAGAAGATGAAAATAACCTTTTAAAACTATATTAACGATGGAGGGTGATTTGAATGATGTTACCCCCAAATCATTTGAAACTCTGTTACAGCAGGGGTGGCCAACCCAAATGATCCTGCGGGTCACTTTGGAAATGCATCATAGCTCCGCGGGCCGCATATAAAATTATATATCCCTATATTAGATTCAGACCTACTATAGATATTTTTTGAGTGAACATAATTTAATTATTCTGCGAACTCGTAACTGTAAACTCATAAATAAAACACGTAATATCTTTAATATATTATTTTAAAAGTTAATTTTTCTCATAATTTCGACAGTTAATTTTTGAATATATGGATGCCCAAATAATGGATTTTCTTTAATACATTGGTTTTCACCATTTTGGCCATTATAAAATAAATATGTTTTGTAAAAGTGTGATGAATCTCGTGGGCCGCAATAATGTTCAATGCGGGCCGCATGTGGCCCGCGGGCGGCGGGTTGGCCACCCCTGCTTTACATAATACTTGACCTCTGCGGTTGCTGGAGGGGAATGCGCTGGCAGGACTCACCTTGAAGACCTCCCAGGCGGCGCTGAAGGGCAGCACGGCGACGCCGACCAGCAGGTCAGCGACGGCGAGAGAGACTATGAAGAGGTTGGTGACGGAGCGCAGCTTGTGAGAGAGGAAGACCGCGGCGACGACCAGGCAGTTGCCCGCCACCACCATCACGTCGATGACGGCGAGGATGCCCAGCGTGGCCACGTTGCTCGCCTCTGTCCACGCGATATCCGGTTCCACGGGACACCACGAGGAGTTTACCGAACTACCGGCATCCATAATGCGTCCCGCTTCCTCTACCATGCACCATCAGATAAACACTGTCCCCTCCCTGGCATTCAAGAATGTCCGCGAGAGTCAGTCTAAGACTAGGTCACACACGAGTCCAAATCGCGCACTGCAGTTTGTGAGATCAATTAGCAATGTTAATATCCAGGAAACGTCCGTTCACCTTCTACTTCTCGCTACAACCAGTTTCTTAGTGTCTTCGTCGAGTTGCAGCTCTTGCTTATCAAGCCACATTCACTTAGGTGTCTACGGTGGTGTAAAGGACGAGTTAGTGTCATGAAAGTTGTTCGCACTTGCACACCATCTAACTACAGAGAAATCCCTTCGTTTGTATGTCAGTTGGTGGAAGCCCTGTACGATAAACAGCAGCTTTTGGAACGTTCTACTTAAATGCCTATGCGGCATCTTATACGCGTCAGTACGTGTTGATACGTTGGAACACAGTACAATAATTAAACATGACAGAGCGTTTTGTGCGAATAGACTGAAGTACACTGGAAATTCCATCTTTCATTACTTACTTGCCGATACTCAGATTAATGAACACTTTCAGGATGTCGCTATTGTGAGGTGTAATAGTGAGACAAATCTAACTGGTCCTGTAGATATGTTGCTTCATTCTGAAGTTGCAGAGGGGTAGAAAAACACTTACGAGCGCTACTAAAGTTTTAGATTGTCAACGATGAATCAGTCAGGGTCACTGGATGCGCCAACTTGGCACATCAGGAATAACACATCTAAACGTTTCTTAATCTAGTAAGCATACTTAATCCGTTCTCCAGAGTTTGTACGAAGTAGACGCTATGTTGCCTCGGTTGGTTCACTTGTCGGCGATCTGAAGAGTTAACTACTTGCTGGCGACACCAGAAGGCTTGAGCGGTCCACGGGAGCGCCCAGCCGGGTCGTCAACAAGGCCTCATCGTCCACGGTGATACCTGCAACCACAACGGTTACATCGTTAGCTCTACCGCACTCAGGACATACAAAGAAGGCACAAAAAAGTAGTGCTTAATCAGCACGTTCCCTGAAAAAACAGGCCGCCGTCTGCTGTCGTCAGCGACGGCTTCTTTCATTTTCCTGAAACACTGTACTTTGCTGCGATAAATGCAGCTGGTCATTTAGCAAAATGTTCGGTTACGCAGCTGTATCCAGGTTAAAGAGAGAAACAAAACAGTGAAAGAAATAAAGGACATGAAAGCACTAATAGACAGACAAGACACTGCGTTATTAAGGTGAGCGTTCATGCAACCACGGCTCCGTCCATTATAATAAGCTGTGGCTTCACGCCGCGCATCGTCGTTGTCCACTGTGACACATGTAACAATGAAGTTAAAAAGGAAAGAGATAATTTTTAGTAACCGAACCACCATAATGATGACAGACAAAGACACCATCCTTTACAGCGAAAAACGAATATTACATGAGGCTACTGGAAAGTAAAAGTTTAATACAATGACACTTTATCACTAAAGAGAATGTTAATAATAATAATTCCGTGTTGTCGGAATGATCTGGTTACAGGGTTTCTATTGGCTGCGCATTCCACCCCTGTCGTAGCCGCCTTAACCTAACCCGTCAATCCTACCGGGTACAGGGGACCTACAGTTTAGCATGGAATCCGAACCACCGAAGCGTTCTGGCGTACTTCACATTACACAACAAGTTGTGTCAGATGTGAAGACCTATGAAAATCCACACCGAGACAGAGATTCGAACGGGGGACCTTTCGATCCCCGGTTAGACCTCTTAACCATTGAGCCACCAGAGCGCTTAAGAGAATGTTTAAATGTGTATAAACTGCTCTCGGGTGACTAGCCGAGTCAAGAGTGCGTTGTCACACGATATTTCGGCGACTAGATTCATTGCCGCCACTTCACCAGAAGATGGCGGCAATGAATCTAGTCGCCGAAATATCGTGTGACAACGCACTCTTGACTCGGCTAGTCACCCGAGAGCTGTTTATACATTCTCAACGCCGAGAAAGACTTCGTTCTTATATAATGTTTAAATGTGTTTCTTACAGAAGACCACTCTCTGAAATTGTAAGTGATGCCTTCTTTCTCTATCTTGGAACCATGGTAGTCAAGAACGTGGGAACCTCCTCTAGAGAAACAACTACAACATGTTCACTTCGTGACCTCCAACATCACCCTGCCGGATACCGGAAACGATTAATACCTACCAAAGGGTGTCTAGTCGACAGCAGCCTAAACTACAACTTTCTTATTTTGAAATTAAATAATTTGCGAAAATTAACGGCATCAACTTATGTATCTTGTATGCAGATAATTGTAACAATCAATATAAAACATTACGATATCTGGTAACATAGAACTCGCATGCTAATCCCTCGCAGTTTCAACTTTCGGTGCATCATGTTGCACGGGGAAGAGGCTCGGAAGGCATGCGTCAGAGGCATGCCCGAGATCCTCAGGTCGTTCAACAAACCAGGAGGCACGGCGTGTTGCATGCGTTCCAAGTTGAAGTGGGTTCTCTTGCGTCCTCCCTTGCAATATGTCGCTCTCCAACGAGGCAACAATTTCATTTATAGAAGATTACCGTTCGTATCCACTGTTATGGAACGCAAAAAATGAAGACTATACAATAAAACCAAGAGGACAGATTCCCTAAAGGTCCTGGGGAAAAAATATCCGATGGATGTGACTGCAGTGAAGGAGAAAATCAAGAGCTTGATATCATACTTTTCTAAAGAGCAGCAGAGAGTTTTATCCAAGAAGAGCGATGAGGGAGGTGACGGAAACTTCAGTTCATCATGATTGTCGTATAACATTATCGCATCATATCCGATACAATTACGCCGAGGAAAACGAAAGAAACAGAAGAGGTTTCTGGAAACGGGCGTTCAATGACGGTAACATCGAATGCTGAAGTAAATACCTTGCGATTCAATCTTGTGGCCTTCTGCCATTATTTAACCAAATAAATTCAATTAATCTATTTTAATTTCACAATATTACTGTTTACGCAGTATCGTGAAACTTATATCACGTAAAGTGATTTGGTTTTTGAGTATTCACTTTATTCACAGTACTTATAATGAATATTTAGTAACTTTACAGACCAATTAAAAGTAATTCAGACTCATTTTTATTAATATTTAGCGCTGCTATATTGTTGTGAAGAATTTTAACAGTGTAGGATTGCTTGTTTTGTCGAGATTCTTGTAGAAATCTTTGGCGCAGCACGATTAGTATTCAGTGCGCACTATACTGTGCAGTCATGTGAGGGGTGGGAGGTGGGGGGGGGACGTTCAACCTTCATCAAGTACTTAGTATTTCAATTGAGAGTTTTAAAGAACACCAAGTGCCATATTCAGGATCAATAATAACCATTCAGATGCGTTTACGAGTGTATGTGAAAGTATCAACGAACATTTTGAATAAACTGAAGTCTTTTGTACAATAGCAATCGGTCATCTATTTAAGAATTTTAAGAAGTTCAGATTATCCATTGGAAGGGAATGCTTAACACGATAGTCGATATCAAATACATGTTGTCAATAATTTCGCGATATTTATGCCCGTGAAGTTAGTTACATCATAATGACTGCGAAAACAGGAAAATCTTTTATAATGTTAAATACACATTCAAGTTTGAAACACGTGGTGTAAAATCAATAGGCTTCTATAACGAACAACTAACTAAGGCAGTCAACATCTTACTGTCTTTAGTTAGTTGTTATGCACAATTTTCTCAGATCAAGAGCAATTCATGTTAATATAATATAAATACACGAGCAGATGGTGAGCAGGTTTCTGTCTTCCTAAAAGTAATTTTATTGAAAGTATGGGGCACTCAACTACATTTTCCAGATACGTATCGAGCAAGAAATGTACACGTTATATCATTAGCACTGAAGATAATATTTGCTTATAAGTAGTTATCTTGCATGGTACATCGCCTTTTTTCTATAATAGTGGCATCTGTAACGCCCACTAGACTGACTGGATTGTCCATCTTGCTGAGGCGATACCAGAACATTAAGGAGCATTCCTCAAGAGGGGTGAATGTTTACATTAAAGGTCATGCCTTCTGAGCCATGACTCTAAAGCATGCCTCAAGATGAACATGCTGCAAGAGGAAAAGGCAAGTTGACAAGGAAAAGGCACAAGTGTGGACATAGCTATAAACTGAAATTAATTTGAAATTCAGGAAGTAAATTTTTTTTAATAAGATTGAAAAAATTTATATTCCCTTGTAAGGAAAATAGAATTTTTGACATATTTAAGTAACAAACGTTCGAATTAAAAAGATATCGTTCCAGAAAAATTGATAAAATGAAATTATGTATGATTATGGATATTAATCATCGCATTATTTCAAAACTTGAATTCAATGAATTTCATCTGCCACCTAATAAACTACAATTAATTGCTGACGTAACGTTAAAATTATTCGCAATTTTCCAAGGAACAACTTTATTTGTTTTTCAAATTACGCTAAAGCTTCAGTAATTATTGAGTGCTGATGTTTAATTTTTAATGTAAACTTGCCCAGCTTATTCATCAAGTTCGTTGCTGCTCACAACTTACGAACTCCTTCCATACTCTGGAGATTTAGCTGAGGAAATTAGTCTCAGTTAAGGTATCCTGCTGCTACCTTCTGTCGCACCATTCTGAGAGATTGTTTGTTTAGTATACGGTACACCAGATTAAAGAGCTTTTAAACCGCTTTGTAATCACTCCGTGCGAGATGGAGAAGACGTGTACTGTGATTAGCTTGCAGGAGACGCAGTGCCACCTCGGGATCACGACTTCAATTGACATCGAGGTCAAACGGAAAGAATGGTCGTCGCCATTCCCACGAGAATCTCCACGAGCTCTGAGACAACCGCTTTTCTTTGTGGCCTAATCAGTCTTTTTATTGGTTACTTAATTTCGGCAATCACTGTCGCCATCTTTGTGTGATAACACTTCCTTAACTCGGCTATTTACCCGAGAGCATTTCATAAATACACAACACCGAGGGAAACTTCGTTCTCATGTGATGATTGTGTTAAGCATTATTACGTACTTCCATTCATATACCTTATCTTAGTATTATTAATCATTGTTGTGTTGTTTTATGTTGGAAATTATATGGCAAGAATATATCCACTTTCCCACAAAAGCTACAACAAATTTCCTCTGAAACATTTAAACCCCTTGTGGAGTCGTGTTTATTTTTCCACATATTCATTAGTACATCCAGTAACGGTATAACAATATCACCGTAATGGTTCGTATGTGCTGTCAATTACTACACCCAGTGGCACTTCATAATACTGCTATCTTAATGATATGAATATAATTGACAGGAGACGCTAGTGTAAATCTGGTAATATTCCAGTCCAGTTCGTTAAGATCTGAATTTGGTTTTTCTTTTTTAAGGGATAGAACAGATGCTGCGGGGAGTATATAGTTGTTCTATAGGGGGGGGTATATATAGGGTTTATAAACGATTATTTCTCCTGTCATTGTTAAGTCCGGCTCACACTATATAGAGATCAAGTAAGGTCAGGGCAAAAAATCAAAATCGCTTTACACGTAATCAAATGAGAGCATTCTCACTGCAAGATCCAGCGAGGTCAGCGGAAGGCAGATCGACCTGAAGGTCCCACCGCCGCCGATCAACAACGGTCAAGACCCGAGCTGAGCTGAGCTGACCGCTAGTGTGAATGTGCAACAGTCAGGAAAGATCAGATCAACATGGATGACGAACGTCTCATAGCTTGTTAGGAGTGTTGTTTGATTTTCTTCATAAAATATTGCGATTCATATGACGAAACTACACTAAGATCTCAGATCATTAAAAAAGAATCTATAATATAAGCAAATAAAAATTTTGAAATTCCATACTAAATAGAATTGTTGCAAAAAGTTGATTATTTTATGATATTATTATTATGTAGTCTACAATTCATGTTGAAAATATTGAGAATTTGAATCATTGTTCTCTTTTGTTTGTTAAGAATCTATTATTTTACTAAACTGAACGTAAAAACTGTAAGGTTTAAAAAATGAGGGGTCAGAAATATGACTTGACTTGATCTGACCTGGCCCCTGGTGTGAATGCTGGATTGTGGGATCGTGAGCTGTGTAACGGCTTTATGAGCGTGATGTATGTGTTTGACTTCACACCAGGAAGCAAGTATCGCAAGACAACGGACTTGGTAAATTCAAAGTCTCGTAAGATCTGTTCTCTTCTATAAGGAATTCGTATTAAAACATATTACAAGCCACTGGGGCGTGAAATTTACTGTCCGAAAAGATTATCATCAATTATGTTTTTTTTTTTTTTTTTTTTTTTTTGTTTTTTTTTTTTGTTTTTAAAGTTTAAGATAACTGCATTGAGTTTTGGAATAAAGAAGTGAATCATAATTATTGCTACTTTTATAGTGGAAGGTATCTATAACAAGAAAATAGTTAAACCTGAAGCATTCTTATATATACCTGAAAAATGTCTTCACTGGGATGCAGTTGAAGGAAAAGGCCTGTTCCATTTACGAGTTATACGACATAAACACCTCTTTACCATCCTAGGTTTCTAGGAGATGTATTTTGTATACAGCTTGCTTATAAGGAGGGATCGTAATCTCTTCAATTGTTTATTAATTTTATTAGTTGTTTTTTATGTATCAAAAACTAATGATGAACTTTTTGAGGTGGTAATTGACTACCTTAGTACCACCGAGCGTGATGGGTGGGAGGTAAGGCTCTGGCCTCGCAGTGTGGAGGACGCGGAATAGAATTCCCGACCGACCTCCTAGATTTTAGTTTTTCGATGGTGGTTCCCAAATCGCTCCAGGTGAATTCCGGAATGGATCATTCAAAAGTCCATGACCGAATTCCTTCCTATTCCACGACCCAGTACTTTCCCGGCTCTAAAGGTCTCGACGTCAACGAGGTGCAAAGCAATAAGAGGAAAAAAAAAAAGACTACCTTTCTAGTATTTTCCCAGTATTACGAAAATCCGACCAAAAATGGTATTCAATCAGGCTGAAATACCAAGTTGGTCTAAAGTACCTCGCAATGTGACCGTGCTTGAATGTATCCGAATTGATGTATTTTTCTATTTAGAAAGTTTCTTGACATTCACAAAGCCAGGGAAAGGCTAATATCTCCGTGCAAGGTTCCATCACTCAAAGAGTTCGGTGCAGTGTATGCAGATGAGAATTCCTGCTTTCTGTGTCAACACGGTCGGTATATTTGATAAAAGTGAGCCTTCTTTGTGCTCGATTGTTTACAGTGGCCGTGCAGCCTACAGCCATAAATATCTGGCTCAAACACACGCGATATTGCGTCCATGGACACTACCGCAGCGGCATTCTTTGTCGCTAGTTCCGTGGACATCGACAGCGAGGTTTTAAAATACTTCTCCGCTGACATCGACGCTTTCCAGTCGAGAGTCAAAGCTCTGTTGACCTGGTTACCGACGCGTTACAAACGCCACACGCAACAGGTGCTACACAAAGAGTCTGAGCCCCGTATTGTAAACACAAACATTCAGAACAACTGAGGGCGCCAAGGTCACCAAACCACTAATTGACTAACAAGTAGATTACCTCCACACAAAAAGAAGTATCACTATAATTGTACGCCAATTTAAGAAACTGAGTAATTAAATGTGGAACAACCCACCTGCTGGACGATATCTCTAGTTACAATGATCTGTGTCTATCGCACGAAAAGAGGTTATCAGCATGAAGCACTGGTGCTGCTAGGAATAGACACCATTTAGAGTTCGGGTTGCACGGTTGGAATAATTGCGGTTGAAAAATCAGCCAATGGCTATTAAAGGTACCATCCCATCATTCCTTTGCGATGATTACTACAAACCTGGGAAACTCGTCATCTGGATGATCGGACAGATGATCGAAACCACGTCCTTCGCAGTACCAGGTCAAAGCGTTATCCACTCACTCACTAAACTTGGTAGTTCATTCGCCAGATGGTAACATGAGACTTGGGTGGTCCTATGGTGTCTTTGGAAAAAGTGGAAGAAATAAAAGAGAGAAATCCAGTGTGCTAGGTAACGCGAGTTTCAAAGATCCCATCTGGCCATCCTCGTTTCGGTTTTCAGAAATTACTTCAGCCAAATGTTCAAAAGTAGGTTGCCTATAGGTTGTATTACCGCTGCGGAAAACAGCTTTACTAGATTGAACAAAACGTTAATGCAAATACTCTTTAAACATTTCCAGTGGCTGTCGTTTAAGGTACTGATGCCGACAATAAATGGCAGCTAGTTGAATTTCTTACATAAACTTCCCCTCCAGCATTACTTTTGTATATCAGACATCGATAGCCCACCTTCCAGCCGATCTACCTAAAAAAGACTGTTGACGGTATGCCTGGACTCATGATTATTGGTTGGTGATAAAACATTATGACGTATGCTTTTTTTAAATATTTTAATTGCTTTACGTATTATGCTTGATCAGCCATGAAGAAAGAAAGTTCTTTTGTCCAATAAATATTCCCCAATAGTGATTTGTTGGACATGTGTATTTATTTGTAAGTAAACAAAAACTTTTATTTACGTTTTAGAGTATCATCGTAAGAACGATATGATTGATAAAACATATCCAACAACAAGAGACTATGTATACTTCCATTATCTCCAATTAACATTACTAATTTTTTAAAGGAATATCATAAAATACAAATTTTTAACTATTAGATTAAAGCACTTGAAGTAGGAATTCCAACAATTGTACTGAAATATTCCGTAAGCTCCCACCGAGCGTGATGGTGAGTGGTTAACGTTCTGACCTCGCATTCGGCAGGACGTCGGTTCGAAACCCCGTCCGGGCATCCAGATTTGTGATTTCCATGGTTTCCCCAAATCACTCTAGGCGAATGTCGGGATGCTTCCTTCAAAAAGGTCATGGCCGATTTCCTTCCCGATCCTTCTCCATCCCGCCTCCCATGACCTCGATATCGACGAGGCGTAAAGCCATAAGTAAAAAAAACAAACGTAAGCTCCCAATTTATCTTCAGCTTTCGGCAGTTTCAAGCAAAGAAATGAAGTATAAATCCCACTTTGTGTAGCAAAGTTCTAGATTTTACTCAATGAACTGTCTAAAAATTAAATACTGCAAAGTAATAATTCCAAAGTATTCCGTATTTAAAACTGAAACTGCTGGAAACAGTTAGTATACTTCCTTGTTCACTTCGGTTAAAAAAGACAGTAAATGAAATCAGAAGAAGTTACACGGTCGCTCGATGTTTACTGTAGCTGTACATCGCTTCGCTTCATCTATACATCAGAAGTTAACAGATACCAGCCAATAAAACTGTCACCAATACGCGTTTGTTCAACTTAGTCTTACTGAGTAAAGTGTATAAACGAGATTTACTAGACAAGGACGAATTGAACAATTTGACGGAGCCCCGTATTTTGCTTGAAAGAACTCAATTCACATTCCCTTAACCTGTTAGTAAAGAAACCTATTTCGTTCTTTAATTGCATTCTGATGAAAGCAGTGGTAGACAATACAACGTGATATTCCTACCTCATTAGTTTTATAAACGAACATACAGTAATTTTCATATCCAATGAAATCATAAAAGTTTATTTAAAATGTGCCTAACATTGTGCATAAGGGAGGTAGTCAAATTTCGTTTCGTGATACTTTATATAACCTTCATCCAAACCTTTTAGCAAACAGTTTCCTCACTGAGGTAACTCGATTGATAGCACAATAGCAGAACTGCTTCAGATTTGAAGATTTACGCCTTGCAGAGATCGTCTGTGTCGGTAGAACGTCAGAAACAAAGAACGGGAAGAGGTTAGGCCACATCCTTTTGAAGGAACCACCCGGTATTTGCTTAAGGGCTTAACGTCTCCATCCGAGAGAAGTATCACCATTAACAATGCTGTATGCCCCCACTCCATACTCACTGCAGAGTGGTTTGGGATTTATCTCAGGAATTGTGCACCTACACCCCTCCTACCCTGTCGGGCAAGTCCTGACGATGAAAGTTTCCTCCACCAGCAGGACTTTAACCAGCCAATCCAGTGATAGCTCCAGACACTATCATCGTGACCCACCCTACTTAGCTAACGGGGCTGGATTACTCCTTATAGACTGTACTTACAGTAATACTTTGGTCGCATTAATCGCTGAAACATGAATGAATCATTTTAAACATAAAAATGGCTTCTAGAGGCTTCTGATATCAATAAATCCTGAAACAGGTGTTCAATTATGTCACTTTTTATTCTTAATGAAATCAAACATAAAAATAATCCAATTCAGTGTCAAGGATAATAATAATTCAATGCAAATTTATGCATCATGCACCGCCAAATACTATAACAATTTTGGTGTATGTGTTACTTATTTGGCTTCGCAACCGTCTTGCATTTAACTTTAGTAAGCGTTGGGTTTATTTTCTTTATTCTCTGCATACTGTACTACAGAAAACACTGAAATGTTTTCATGGTTATTCATATTGCTAAGCGTAAATTAAGAAAATAGTTTTACCATCCACTTTATAAAAATATTATTATGGTTGCAATCAAACATTATAATTCTTCGCAAACAATAACATTAAAATACACATTTATTTTTATGGAATTCACTTCATGCAATGAATACAGTAATAATTATCTAAAAAAAGAAAAGTAGCAAAAATTACACAGACACAGCAGTAATAAAGGTTATGTGAAATTTTATTTTCTTATTATTTTTGGAACATTCAAAACAAATTTTAAATGATTTTAGTAAAAAAAATTATCGAGAATATATTAATTAGTGAGGATAACAGTTTTAAGTTGGCCAAGAAAACCATACAGGGAAACTGTGACTGCATTGATTAAGATTCAATATTTTTTTTAGTTATTTGGAAAAGGATAATGTATGATTAAGATTAATTAACTTTTACTGATTCTAAACATTAAATAAGAAGTTTAATAACTTTTATGTATGTTAAAATTAAGATTACAACGTGTATAAAAATGTTTTTAGTTACGCACGGATAAGAAAACTTTTCTCAGAATAAATTTTAAAATTGCACAGTTCTTCTGCAGCTTCTGTTACATAAAAAGTCTTCTTGTTAAATAAGATCATTAGAAAATAAATATTAGATTGGTGTGTCATTAAATAGTAAAAATAATGGTGGACGTTGAGGTTCTTACACAAATTCCTGTCCACCATTACTTAATTTTAAAAGATACTGTTTGAAATGATGTAATTTATGTCTCATTTTGTGGAGATTAAATATTAACAGTTTAAGCATGCAAATAATTTCAAGTCGCAAATGACCATGCTGTCAACGGGAGCTAGAACTCTAAAAACAAGAGCAATAGCAGCATCTCTTTACGTAGAGGGTCCTCTTTTTTGTCTCCCTCCCGTTGTTAATTAAGGCGGTTGCTTGTCGCCGACCACCTTCCGTTATTGTCTTTGCTCGCTGCCGTGAAATTGCGCCACCTTTTTTAAACCAGCGAGTTGTGAGACCAATTCTCCGCACTGCTAACACCACTGCATCCGACCACTAAGCCAGCAAACTTCCTCTGTTTCTTTTTAGTAAAACATCTCTCTCCAGAAGTAATGATTTAGGTATAGTACATATACTGTATAGGAGCTGCTGATTCGGTAATACTCAACAATCTGAAGAATCTCTATCTAAATGTTTAAAAGCCACTTTTTTTGTTTTATGTGATAGCAGGGAAAATTGTTTTTGGTTATGGCTTCACGCCTTATCGACGTCGACGAAAGTTTTTTTCTGTGTACTAATCATTATATATATATATATATATATATATATCACTGTAAGAACGGCATTTATAAAGTATAGGCTATGGCAGCGGTTCCCAACCTTAATTGGTACACGACCCACTTTTAAGTAAAAAAATTTTCGCGACCCACCTAATATGAAAGTCTATATAATATCAGAATGGGAACTGTTGTATGACATCGATACTCTATCTACTATCCTTTCCTACGAAAAGGCAAATTTTCGTACAAAGGATATACTATCAACAAAAACAAGAATTGATAATACATAAAACAACAAACATATTATAGACTGGGAGGCGGCTCCACAGGCCTCATCAAGTTGACAGCTAAACTTCCACGATTAGAAGTAACTCGATCAGCATCTTATAATGCAACTGATCTGCCAAGCCGATTTTTGGTGGAAACTACCTGGAGACCCGATTTCGCACTGCCTGCATTGTAATTACAAATACTTGGTTGTATTTCAGTAACATTTTCAAACCTGTTATTACCAGACGCAGAGGTTGAAGTTTGGTCACCATTTGAATAGTCCTCAACCAACTTTCCACAATCACATTAAATCTACTCTCAATCAAAACAAAACGCACATAATAACTCACTCCAACAAGCAGAGAAAGACTGTTTCGATCAAAGACTTTGGTTTCGATTCAAGAATAAACAAGAAAATGACAATGTAAAATTGCAGGTGGTATGCGCACCATCTCCGCTCTAAAACGGGGCAGGGAAGGGTGTGTTCAGGGGCTGCCATAACGATTACGCGATTGCTGCAGCTGCTCTATCTCACAACGAGGTTATTGCATAATACAGGCTGACTGTTTAAGAAAACTTTTTTTTTCTCATAAAGTATTAATTTAAGATAATAGCTTTCATGGTTATTGCACTTGTAAAATATCGTGTTATATTTTTTAAATAAATTAAATAAAAGATATATTTTTGTGGCAAAAACCTATATTGTTCCACGGCCCACCAAAAGACACGACGCGATCCACCAGTGGGTCGCGACCCATAGGTTGGGAACCGCTGGGCTATGGGCCTAATAAAATGAGAAACTTTAATTTTTTTTAATGATCCAGTCAGTTCTTAGCTGTACTGCTCAATTGACAGCTGTTTCGAACCAAGCTACGGCGTTGAGAGCGCACTTCTTTCATTTTCGTTTGTGATTCTATTGCTCTCATAGTCACAGCTTCTAGAAACCCTGATCTCACGCTACTCAGAGTTTTTGCGACACGTTTCTACGGTGTTATATTTTTCTTCAAACGTTCATTTCTTCAATATTTATTTCTTTAACCGACGATTTCTCTTATGATTAGCGTTTTCTGTAGGCCTACGAAATTTACAATTTAAACGTTACAAAAATAAAACTACCATCAAACGTTAATAAGAAATTAGAAGTACAGAGGAAGGTAAACAATTATGATATAATAAAGTGCTACTTTAATCATTATAAACACTTTTTGAATTTAGTGTAACCCCTAGCCAATATTGAAACGCATTTTACAGCATTCATTGCCTCAAAAACGGAAATCTGCCGCCTCGTGTGTATCCATTCGGTTGTTTACTAGCAGTTATATTAAATTCATGAGTTTTCCGAGGTGCTCTTGCCGCTTCGCTGTTCCAGCTGTTATACGATATGGACGAGGCTCACGTGGGATACTACATGGACATATTTGTTAATAATTAAAAAAAAAAAGTAACTTGTGGTAATGTATAGGGGTATACAGACAATATTCTACAATTGTTTGTTTGATTGGAAGTGACTTCAAATACTATTATTAACACTAACAGCAGTTTTTTTAAAATTCACAAATATGAAGAATATTTTAAGGATGATACGCAAATAAAAATATCGAGGGAAAACTGAACAGCTTTTAATCAATGCCTGGTAGCACAAAAACTTTTTTTTTTTTTTTTTGGCGCAGCGAGAAATGGCGTGGTTGTTTGCACAAATACAAAGGTAAATATATAAACAAGCAGAACTCTGTGTAATATCCTCTATGTACGCAGATCAAAAGACTTCTGCATCAGCAGTTACATGTTTTGTGATTCTGTGCAGCAGGTAGCGTTTACTTTCACCACGCTTGACGATCCGCATTCGGCATCAAAGAACCGACAGCATTACGTTCTCGGATGAAGCCAGGTCTACAATGATGCACAGCCACACAGCCGCAACGTGCAGCGAAAGGCTATTCAGTGTGGTGGCCTCAGTAAACTGTTGGGTAGGTTTAATGGGTTAATTGTTTTTGTCTTCTCAATCTGAATGGTGACGACCCTCGGGCATTGTAACCTACGAGGGGATTGATACATCAAGGACGACCAGCACACATTTATGATGCTGTGCATATACAACCACAGCATTAGTAGATGGCTGTCAGCTGTAGAGTTTACTGCAGATCGCGATACCGGTAGGAGTACTTTGTTGCGCCAAGTATTGACGTCATGATACCACAGTAGTCAATTTCAAGGCGTATCATTCTGAAACAGTAATCACGTTGCAATCGTAGGATTCAGCGGCTGGATTCAATGGTCTCTTGGCTGTCTAGGTAACGCCGTGTCATTATGTAAAAAGACGACTTTTCTGCCTTGGTAGAGGGCCGCGGTATGACGTTCGAAACGTCGAGTTTTTGCAGAATGATGCGGCGTAACAGAGAGACTCGTAATTATGATGTTATACACCGTCCAAAAGTATCACACCGCTAAAATTTCTCTCCAAAGTAGTTTTGGCGATGTTACTTAAATAAGTTAAGTAGTTCTACCTGTGTCATGTTGGTGCTGGGTGTACTACAACCTAATTACTGCTTGAAAATAATACGTCTTGCGTTTGACTGCCACAGTAATATGACGTTATTGCATCGCGTGTTGGAAAGTAGTACCGGTATTGAGATCTCCACTAGACCCCAAATGTATTTAACATGCTCATAATTTCTCCGTCTCAGTAACTAGAAAATTGTATTTTACTGTTGTGGCGGAGGGTATCAAAATGGTAAAAACAGTTTGTTATCAATTTTCACCAGTGCTCACAGAGAGCTGTAAGGAAGTTAATACACTAATGTGTCAAAAGTATTGGAATCTCTCTTAATATCGTTTGGGAAACTCTTTTGTCCGGCGAAGGGCAGAAACCTGACGCGTTGACCCAAGAGGTCGTAGGACGTCCCGTGAAGAAATACTTCCTCTACAACCACCCATAATTGTGGAAGTTGCCGGTGCGGAACATTGTGCATGAACTGACCTTCCGATCACGTCCCAGATTTGTTCAATTGGATTCGAGTCTGGGGATATACGTGGCCAAAGAATTGTCTATAGAATGTTCCATAAACCAATCTTGAACTATTATGACACAGTGGGAGAATGTTGAATTCACGAATAATTTCCGAAATGGAATGCTCCAAGCGTCCAGCGTCAACTATTACTCCGCATTCAGGGTGTGCTAATTCACGTTGTGCGGCCATAATCAAGTTGGACTCACGAGAATACAAATGAAAGCCCTGACACTACGAGGCACATTTGTAGATTCTTCCGTGGTGCTACCGCCATATGAATATTTACTCTTTTCTATCCCATAACTTTTGCTTCTTCAGTGAATAAAGAATATTAACTATTGTAGCAATTATCCCAATCAGATTCTTAAAATAAGACCGTAATATTAACGGTCTTTTGTGGAGTGACTCGGATACACACCGAAATACATGAGTTCAACATTGACGTAAATGCTGAATTTTAATATATCATATTCAAATAACACTTTCACTACGTAGTGATTAAGACAGTGATAGAAATGAAATCCAGTTGGGAGGGGAGGAAAAATACAGAACTTAGTAGTACTTAATAGAAACTGGTGTACTATTAATAAAGTTCTAATAAATGCTATCAGTCTCGTGAAAGCACTTCCGTGAGATATCTAGAATTAATACCTGGCTTGAAGTTCTATGCTGAACACGAAATAAATAGCAACAAACAACTGCGGGTGCCTTCTAGGGATAGAAGAGCTACTTATGACAATTAATGCTTCATACACGGTACTTCATTTACTGAGTGGAGTAACACTATAAAGGTAGCCGCGTTATGGGGGTATTGTCTTCTTGTTTGCATTGCTCTATTACAATTGCTTAATTATGCCTTTATCTGTGTTTTACAGTAACGGCGCGGCGTCAAGATTGGGTTCGAGCAACTTAAATACTCATGATAGCGTTTCCCGTACTTCGCTGTAAACACAGATCCTTCACTTAAGTTGGTTAATCATCACCATCGTTTCCAGATAAACAGGAAGTGTTGGATGAGAACGGGGGCTGGAAGCTCCAACCAGGGGCGGCCCTAGGGCGGTGCGAGCGGTGCGATCGCACCGGGCGCCGTCATATGGGGGGCGCCAAAAATGCAGCGAGAGATCCTCTGCGCAAAAAATTAAATATATAATATCCCAGCTTAATGTTCATATATTGTTTAAATACACAAATCATCCAGGAGAGTTTATAATCGTAAGAGCTTCCGTTTAATGTATACTCCGAGTTAGCTCAAATTACTCCATTCAAGAAAACCACAACTCGTCCACAATTAGCACTCTTCGGGATCGCGCAGCGATTCTCGTATCTTTTTCCTATCTTTTCGCCTGTAGTCTTGCAGTTCATGCACCAGTGGCGGATCTACGAATTTTTCGAGCCAGGGCAAAGAACTGCGACTGCCGCCCCTTCAAATATGAATTTATGAATTTGCCACTTGCAGCAGTTTAAAGCGGCTCTTTGATTTTCCGCCCCCAGAAGGTTGCCGCTCAGGGCAGTAGAGCTAAGAAAGGTCACCACCCACGAATTTGTCATTTACCACCCCTTTAAACATGATTTTGACGCCTGGGGTAAGCGCCCCGGTTTGCCTCCCTCCAGATCCGCCACAGTCAATTGTATGTGCGTGCATGTGCATGAGGCGAGATACTGCCCACGTATCTATTTCTACAATGTTATACCTTAAGTGATTGCAATTGATGCTGGTAGCTTAAATATTTACAAAATGTAATGTATCTTTTATAGAAACGTCGCTACAACTTTTTCTTCAATTTTTTTTTTTTTTTTTTTTTTTTAACCCAAGGCGAAACTGAGAAGGCTTCAAAATTACTTGCAAAATGTATTAGATTTGAGATGTCATCTGAATCGTCGTCATCAGAACTAGTTCAACACGTGACGGAAGAAAACTTATTTTATACAAGTTCTTCAGACGAGGGTCATGATGATAAGGAGCAGCATGTACGAGAAGATTTTGCTGTGGCTGCAACGCCGTCTACATTTCAAAATGGGGTATACCATCCATCCCACCACCGTCGCCTTTTCAAATTACCACCAATTATGATCATATTTAAAAATCGTCGCTCATTGACTCTGCAGTCAGGGATGAAATAATTATTCGTGCAACGAAAAAATCCAAGAAAAAAATAATGGACGTCATTTTTCAAATATATGTTTTCAAAGAGTAATGTCAAATGAAGAAACTTATAAAAGAAGACGGCTTGTTTACTCGAAATCTGCATATATATTGCTTTTACTCTTCTTTATGCAACAGAAGATCTCACTCTCATTGGGGAATAGAAGAATTTGATGACTTATCAAGGAGTCTAAAATCTCACGAAGCATCCTCAAATCGCCAGCAAACCATGCTGAGTTGGATAGAAGCGTTGATTCGACTAAAGAACTTTAGTGTAATAGACAAGCATTTGTAAATACATATTGAAGACGAAAAATCACGGTTGGCTGCTATCCTCGAATGAGTGAGCTAAAAATATTCTTTTTCTTGTTCAGCGAAAGCTTTTGATCTGAAACACTAAATACTTCTAATAATGGTAACTAACTGAATATATTCCAACTGCTAGGAAATATGACACTGTGCTAGAGCATCTCCGCCGTATTGCTAATAGGGAGACTAATGTCTATTATTTTGGAAAATGTGTTCAAAACATATAAAGCTCTTAACAACATTTTGACTATGGTTAAGTCATCTAAATACTTTTCCATCATACTGAATTGATCTCCTGTTGTTAGTCACGTCGAACAATTATCTTTAACATTGCTTTTGCTGACACTAATGAAGACGAAGTGCGTGAGTGTTTCATTCGTTATAAGCCGGTAAGTGACTCTTCGAATCCGGGAGCTGGCCTGTATATTAATGATACTTTACAAAAGTTTGATTTGGGTATGAACGATTGCGAGGCCAAAGATATGACAGTGGATCCAAAATGAAAGAAGGATACAAAGGTGTCCAAAGCAGAATTTTGAACCGATATCTTCCCAAACATTTTTGAATCCATTTAGCTGTCATTAAATTTGGTAATAGCAGGTGACGCCAAAACATCAATTAGACCGATTTCCTTGTCCGGATTTCTTTAAAGAATATTTTTTGATTCTTTCAATCAACAAAGCGATGGGAATTGGTAGTCAAGAACTTAGAAGCACTATCGCCCAAAAAAAAAATAAAAAAATAATAATAAATACTAAATAAAAAATGCGAAAATCGTTCAGAGAATGGAATTTTTATCCACGCTGCAGTTCGTTAACAATATTCTTCAGTTCGTGACGCCCTTCTGGAAACGAATTTTTCACTTGCAGCAACAGAGGCCTTGTCCCTGAGCCAGATCAAGGAGCAATTTGAGTTCATAGTTACAATGGTGTCTTGGTATAATATATTGTTTCAAGTAAATATGGTAAGGGAGGCTATCCAGGATCAAAGTAGATTCATGAAACGCTTCACAATTGCTGGGAAAGTGCTCGGAATTTGAGAGAGAGTACCAAGGATATTCGTCTGCTCTGATAACAACAACAGAAATTGGATCGCAGAATGGAATGTGTCCTTTTATTAAGCCAGTCATATCACAAAGAAAAACATGAGATATTTTGAGTACGAGGCTGTAGATGAGATAGCAACAGATCCCGAATAATTTTTTACAATCAACGTGTTTTAGCATAATCGGAACAATTGAGAACGCGTCAGTCACTCAATTTCCACAACTATCTAAATTTAATCATATAGTGTCGTTCTTACACATTATCAAAACGATTCCTGAATTGTAATTATTGGAATAATCCGGTGCAGATTTAGAAATGAGTTTAACTAATGAAAAAAGTATGACATATCGGGTTGTGAATTAGCTGAGGAACTTTCTAACTGAAACTCATTCATACCATTGCTATCCTATACTAATCTTTCTGAAGTTTGAGTTACTGTTTTCTGAATTCGGCTTTGCTCAATCGGAATTCATAACGCATTCATATACGCATTCGTATACGAATCCCACGGAAACAACTTTTTCGATCTGGATAAAAGTCGATAGCCAATACATTACCCCAAATCTTATCCTTATCTATCCAGCTGTTTCGACGTGAAACACTAGCAAATATGCAAGAAAACAAACTTTTATATTTATAATTTTAGTAGGGTGTAAAAAATGTATTTTACCTTCAGTCTGTCTGTATGAACACCTTAATCGCGAATAAGCGATTACAAATTTGAAGCGCCACAACGAGATTTCGCACCACCTGAAAAACTTGCTATGGCTGCCTCTGGCTCCAACCATACTTGATATGTTTGGAACGTTTAACATTTGTAGGAGAATGTCTGTGCCGCCATTTGTCTGTGAAGTGGAATCTGTGTAGCTTCTGTTTTTGAAATGTGTGGGTTATAAGGCAGAGATAGGGTATCATCTCAGAATTCCCCTAGATGATTGCGGCGAAACCACCTAAAAACTGCAATCACAGCGGTTGGCACGCAGGACTGGAACCTTGTCCTGTTATACCACCAACTCAACGTGCGCAGTCTCATTAACGGGTTCTTGCTATATTCATTTATTTAAAAAGGAATCCTTTCGCATAAAATAAAATAACAAAAGAAACAGTGATGGGTATAATTTTTTTTAATTGCTTTACGTCTCTCAACAGCTAGGTCTTTAGAGACGAGAATGGTAAGGAATTCGGTCATGGCCTTTTGAAGGAAGCATCCCGGCATTTGCCTGGAGTGATTTGGGAAACCATTGAAAACCCAAATCTGGATGCCCGGACGGGGATTCGAACCGCCGTCCTCCCGAATGCGAGGCCAGAACGCTATCCGTTACACCACCACGCTCGGTGTGGGTATACAATCTGGAAATTAGGATACATGCTACTACTACGTTTCCTACAATGCTGACCGAGTTTCGAAAGATTGCACTGAGCGTGTTGGGTGAACGGTTAGCGTTCTGGCCTCGCATTTTGGAGGACGCGGGTTTGAATACCCGACGGCCATCCAGATTTGGGTTTTCCATGGTTTCCCCAAATCACTTCAGGCAATTACCGGGATGCTTCCTTCAAACAGGCCATGACCGAATTGCTTCCCGTTCCTTGTCCCCAGTCCCATCCCGCCTCTAATGACCTTAGCCATCGACGAGGTGAAAGCCCTAAGTAAAAAAAAAAAAACGAAGATTGCACTATAAAGCTAGTTAACATCACGGGGAATCTATGCTACTATAAATCTGTAATGAGTGTGTGTCTGAATGTCTTCTTCTCCTCGCAAAACGAAAAACAAGAAATTAAACTGATTCTGATGAGATTTTCACAGTTTGGTAGCTTAGAGTCTGATTTAAATTTGGGCATGCTTCATGACTATATCCTCTGACGTTGAAGCAGCAAATTAAAATCTGTTCTTAAATTTTAACAGTTTTGTCTACAATCTGCGTTACTCGAAGGCACCTGAACCGATTTAGACGATGTTTTTAAATTTTTTTATTTTTTTTTGTAACAGTTTAACGTCCCTTTTTAACAACGTGGTCTTTAGAGACGGGAAAGGATGGGGGCAAGGAATGGGAAGGAATTCGGCCATGGCCTTTTGAAGGAAGCATCCCGGAATTCGCCTGGAGTGATTTGGGGAAACCATGGAAAACCCAAATCTGGATGCCCGGACGGGGATTCGAACCGCCGTCCTCCCGAATGCGAGGCCAGAACGCTATCCGTTACACCACCACGCTCGGTATGTTTTTAAAGCTGAAAACTAAGTTCTGACGTAAAATCAGAGATATATCTTATTACGTTATGCTACATGGCGTCGTAGGAGGAAAACAAAATATGAGTATCTTCCTAACATCAAATTCTTGTACCTACAATTTGGCATAACCCGAAAAGACCAGAATGTGTTTGCACAGTTTTAAGGCTTAGAGCTAGGCATAAATTCTTTAGTAGGAAATTAAATAAAAAGGACAGTAACACGTAAGTTCTAAAACCAACTATCACTTGTTTCTATTAGCATTTTGTGTAGAGCCTAAAATTCGACTAATAACCATAATCCAGCCGAAATACGAAGTTGATAACTTAATTTTCGATCCTCAGAAAAGACATGTCGGGAATTGTCGAGTAGTAAACAACATTTTTTTGCCGCTGGACACTATGCATAAAATATTAATAGACTAACTGAAAGTGGAGATGAATTTCTTACGGATAAACCAATATTGAGGAATACGAAGATTATATGAAGTATATTTCGTTGGTGATAAAGTATTTTAGTAATTGATTCTTTTCTGGTAATTTTAATATTAGTTGTTCAACAAATATTTTACTTAGTTTTAATTGTTCGCAAATTGTTAGAATCACGAGTAATTACAAAACTTGAATAACATTTAACAATTCTAAAAAATAAACACGTTGATAGCAAACGCAAAAGGATTATTGTTAATTTTTCTAATACTTAGATCAATGGCTCGCAAGAGATCAAATTCATTGCGACGATATCACTGACAGACTCGCTTTCATATAAATTTGTTGTAATAGTTTCTGCCACACGATTGTGACGTATTCTTAAATTTTAAAGCATATTGTTGGTTTCCTTCAGACAGCAGATTTCAAAAGCCCAAGAGACAACTAAATACAAACTCATTCAGAACTATCCATCTAACAGTGGTACCTCCATCTCTTATGTGATTTTGGTCATTCGGCCTGAAGTTTAGAATTAAGGGGACGTATCTGTTTTGTAACATTTGTAGACACGAAGGATTGGTGTTTCATTATGTTCCCCAAATTTTCTGGTAATATTGTAGATTTGAAAAACAAGTAGTTTTGTTTTTATGTTCATTGATTGCCTACCAAATATAGAAAATAGATTTTTTATATAATATCTAGAATATTTACCTTAGTACCTTCTCCATGGTGACAGAAATTTTTACTCTACAGTAACTACAAGGTATTTGTGATTCAGGCTTGGGGAAAAGAAATCGAGGTAGGAAATACCAATATTTTTCATAAAATAATCGTAATTTACCATCGATATTTTTATTCTTGACATATCAAAAATCGATATTTTATTTGAAGTATCATTTTTAGTACTATTTCGATAAGTTTGTATGGACACTATTCAGTATCCAATTTAATACATTAGATATATATTTGATAAATATACGTACATATATGATCTTCTGAAAGCTTGCTAAAAAGTTCATTCGTCGTAATATAACAGCTTTTCATCAACAGTTAACAGGTTAAAAAAGCTTTTAAATCTTAACAGTTTTACGTTAAAGTGATTTTTTGGTAACATATTTTTATTTAACAGTTAGGTTATTTGTATAGTTGAAGAGTATTGACTAATGATCCGTGTTAAGGGTTCTCGTAAATTAACAGCTTCTGTTTTCTGCTGGATTTTCCATTGATGAATAACAGTTAATGCGTTGACGAAGGACCTAATATGCCGAGCCTCTTCTGTTGTTTCTGCAGTTAACTTGGCGGCACCGGACAAAAGGAGTAGATTGACAAAGGAACATATAAACAACATATAAACCAGAAAGTGTTTTTTTTTTAATTTTACGTTAGACAAAAACTGATTTGATAGACTGTAAAAATGTATAAATCAATAAAGTCTTCCGTAATTTCTGCATGTATCATTAATTTTCTTATATACGAAATATTTTTAGATAATTATTGGCTTTAGACAAACACATCGATATTTTCTCTCTGTATATGTCGATGCTATTCGCAGATATCGATATATTTTATCACCAATTTGATTTTATTTTTAAACGACCCACTCACCAATCATTCTTAACTGAATGCTTCATTTCTGTCTAAGATATAATATGTTAATTTAATAATGACTATATGTTCTTGGCTTATTTATGTAGTTGAGTTAAAACACACCGACTACGAGAAGAAAATTCTATTTCACTGAACGCAAACATGTAACTTGATAGCTTTTCTTAGGGTTCCGAACACTATTCAGCCTAGGGCCCCAGGACTGTAATGTCACAACTTTTATCTTAACGTGGAATCTAGAACCTGAGTCTGTTTATTTATTTCGTTAAACGCGATTCACGCTAAAACTGCAGGTCGGATGAGACTTAAATCAATGTTCACTCTAAGGTCCTAATAAAGTGGAGCATGTTTGTTGTGACTTCGACAAGCAGAGATAATAGAATAAAGGTGTCTATGAATTAATACTGATTTAGAGGTAAGCTATTTATTGCAGCAAAAATGTTTTCTGAAATTCGTATCAATTGCTTCGTGTTATTGGGTACTGAAACTTATATTCACTATCAATCATTGAATTAATTTATTAGTCATGACAGCACTGGATTTCTCACTGTATACGGGATATTCTTTATGTTGACTGAAAATTAGAACATCAAATCTTCTGTGCCAATATCTACGATAGAAAACCTAATTTCTTTTATTAACTCCTTGTAAAGGAGAAGAAAATCTAAAGAAGTTGTTAATAGATGGTTACTGAAAGTACCGGAATTACATGATTATACACCGATTGAACTGTTATTTTAAATTCATTTGTGATGTGCGTTAACGCAAAGAAGCTGGTCAGAGTTAAAGATTTGTACGCTATCAGCACATATGACGGCCTGTCAGCTGGTAGATGCATTGCATCCCCATATGTCTCGCTTTCATCATGTTCTCGGGGCAGCCATATACAGGGATCAGAATGTGTCCGGTAAGATTGCACGTGCTTCGTGACTAACATTAGTATGAGCTGCTTAGCGACAGAAAAGCATGCTGCTTCCTGTACTAAGCTTAGTGAGCCGTCTCGCGAATAGTGGGTGTGTTCAAACGGCTTTCTCATAAATCTAATGCTTCGTCTCTTCCTCAGCTCCACTGCTTGGTGTATCATTGTTGTGTTTGACATTTGATCACTTTGATAAGCCCGAATAACTACAAACATAACTAACACTTCTGAAAGTTTTTTTTCCGTAATGTTGTAATGCACTGACACAGTTTGTCACAAAACGCTGGTGACATAAAACATTACTGCTGGGCACTTTATAACCAATTAATTGGTTTTCTATTTTTATGTACCGTTTGGATATTAGGTTTAATAATTAATCTATCATCCTTTTTTAAATGACAGAACTCGAAGCAACAGAGTGGTACGATCTTTCTACTTTTAAACTTGGGTAAAAATCAATTTTTTTTTTATTTGAAGTAGTGGTTATGTATCTCATAGACCAGTGCTACTTATCAGCAATATTATTCGGATTAGAATTTCCTGTTTATAACAACATGAGAGTAGTCTCTTTGTAAGTTTTAGAAGGAACATATTCAGTCAGGAGACCAAATTAATAGTGTAGCACTATATCCCTCAAAGGCTTTTGACAGAGTGAGCCATAAAATGGGGGTAAATAAGGTAAAAACTATTGGAGTGGATGAGAAAGTAATTTGCTGGGTAGAAGAATTTTTAAAAGGTAGAAAACAGAAAGTTAGGATAGGAAATGCAGTATGAAAAGAAGTGGAAATAAAAAATGGGAGTGCCACAAGGTAGTGTATTGGGACCATTCTATTCTAATGAATTATTGTGTTGAATGTTTACTATCAGAAATTAGATTGTTTGCAGATGACATAATGCTATATAAAAGGATCAAAACGGCAGAAGACTGTACACATTTGCAGCTTGATCTGGACAGGATATCTTGTGTGATTGGTAAACATTTGATGAAAGTAAATACAAACTAAAGTCAGTTTATTAGATACACAAATAAAAAACTAAAGGTTGATTATGAGGTGGGGAAAGAATTGCTTGTTGAAGACTTGAAATGTAAATATCTTGGATTTTATTTGATAACAAGCTTAACTGGTCAGGTAGTAGGAATAGGTTTCAAAATTCTGCACTTGTTGGAGAGAGTGATGCAGGGATGTACGACAGAAGTATTGGGTTACAAAACTTTTGTCAGACCAGTGCTTGAATATGGTAGTGTAGTATGGGACCCATATTTTGAGTTTCAAATACGGGAGTTAGGTGCAAAAAAGGGCTGCTAGATTTGTTTCTGAGAATTACCGTATTACTGAATCAGTAACAGATATGATAAAGGAGTTGTAATGGGATTCATTGGAAGACAGGAGCAGGGTGAAGAGGGTCATGGGAGTGTACAAGATGTGTTTGGTGATGAGGCATATGAAGATATTGGTGTAAGAATGAAAAGTAGTGCATGGAAGGGAAAAGATTACCATGACGACAAGCTGGCACTCGATTTCATGCACAAGGGTGTAGGAAGATTCTCTTTTTTGGGTAAGGGTGTCAGGGATTGGAATAAGATACCAAGGGAATGATGAATAATTTACCAAAAACGTTAAAAGAATTTAAAGTTAAAATTTTTAGAGGGCAAACGTAGGTGAGTGCAGGACAGGGGGAAGAAGTGTGTGTAGGGAAATTGCCACCGGAGCGTGCGCTCCGTTGCAATTTAATTAAATATTATTATTATAAAGGTCAACAGATAGGTAGTGCAACCAGAGAATGAAGTTTCAACTAGACCAGGAACTAAGTGGACCGAATAAAGAAATATAGCTCACGGAGAGATAGTGAGAGTTATATGTAAGATCAGAAAGGTGAATCGTAGAAGCAACGCGTGATCCAACTAGGTCCATTCGCAAGATGAAAGTGCTTAAGCAACGTTAAATGAAAGGCTCAGAAGCTCGTTACGTTTCATGAAATATTGGTTGCTATTCTGATGCCATCTACAGGTATATGTCCTTATTTATAACTATCGGGTAATAAGTATCTACGAGCAGACAGATTGTATTGAAATAGAAACATGTCGACTGAATAACTTAAAGTTTCCGAGAATGCTAATACCACACGAGGTAGTTAGTATAAAACAATATTCATTAAAAACTGAAGACATACTTTATAAACGATTGCGTCAGAAAACAATGTAACCAATATTGAGGTAAGAAATATGTAGTCCGTATTAGTTGGTTGATTATAACCTAACTTCGTAGTTACCTGGGTCATCCGTCAGTTACCTATTGCTGATATGTTAACAAAAAATATAAATATAGTTAAGATGTTCATAAAGAATTGTCTGAATGATTTAATTCTCCAAAAAAATTCTACTAATTCCATCAAATGTAATTTTAAATCCCTTGTTTTGTGAAAAAATTTCCTACTTACCACTCAAACTATGTAGTTTCACATTGAGTGTGTGCGTAGAGCGTATCAAGCCATTGTTGTAGCCGATACTAAGTTTTTATCAATATTCCAATAATAAAGTTTAAGTTTAGAATTTTAGTTATGTTCTGGCACCAACCAATCAATCACGCATCGTGTCTATTAGTTAGAGCTGTAGACGACAGCATATACTGTGGCTCAGGCAGTGCATTCAGTTATCGTTTGGATCCAGAAGAAATAGTTAAAAATTAATTTAAAAAAGACATGGAAAGAATGTTCACTGGATCTCTTCAAGGCATTTGCAGAGTTGGCTTTGGATTGGTGGTGAATTACGGTAAAATCATAGGGCCTGAATTAGCGCGACTCTTTCACCGTGGAGGAATTCTTAAGAGAAAGGATCATAGTAGAATGTGCAATACCAGTGGGAGTGGAAGTATCATGCGTAGTGATTTGGGACCTTTTCTGTTACTCATACTAATGAATGACAGTGTTGTGACTCATGGTAAGTAGTTTGGAAGTTTGCAGTTGGTATAATGGTGTTTAATAAGAACACATCAAATTAGAGCCTGGAGCACGAATACAGAAACGTGAACTTGTTGGGCAGGTCAATATGCAAATAAAGTCCAAAAAAGAGACTAGTTAAAACACACGCAGATAGTAAAATCAGATAGTGAAATCTCCTTGGTACGAAAAGTAAAATGTTCCTACCGATATGTTTCATTATTAATAGATAATTACATAAAAATGAAGTTATCAACAGTGATATAGTGTACGAATATCTGTAAATTAAACACAAAACGTATCAGTTGATATTAAGAACTGGAACCTGTGAAATAATAAGCAGTAATAATTTTTCCTTAGTTTTACCGAGCGTGAGGTTGAGGCTATTGATTTGGTCTCTCATTCGGGTGGACGTGGGTTCGAATCTCCGTCCGGCCATCCAGATTTTGGTTTTCCATATCACTCCAGACGAATGCCGGGATGGTTGCTTGGAAAGACCGTGGCAGAATTTCTGCCCGTTCCTTGCCCCCAGTCTTTTACCGCCTCTAATAACCTCTACATCGATGATGCTTAAGCCAGAAGCAAGAAAAGCAAACAAATATAACACAACGGACATAGTTCCACATCCTCTTATCTACTCTAACTTCATGTCAGAATGAATTTAATAGTAATTAATTTTATATGCTAACTCATTTGTACAAAATGTTATTGAGAGATGTATAGTAAGGACGAACACAACATTGAATAAAAACTCCCGATGCCCTTTGCAGGACATGAATCCACGACTGAACCTGCGTGTACGAATGATGTTCAGGCCTAGCATTCTGAAGGACCACGGATTCGATTTCCGATCTTAGCACATCAAATTTTTCTGTTATCAACAGAGGTAAACTTTATTACATATTAAAACGTAAAACAATACAAAGATTTTAATTTTTACGGTCACTATTGTTCTGTATAATATCTTCCTACAACAATAACTCCACCCAATACCTGGTACACAAAGTAGTTAAATCTACCAATTAAAAAAAAAAAAACCAGTAACCATGGAAAGATGAAAAAGCTAGAGTGAAAATCAATAGGTTACGGAGGCTGGCGAGTATTAAAAGGATTAATTTCACGCATAAATTTATCCACGTTATTTCAACCGATCCATGCAGGATTTCTGGTTAAGACTCCCTAGTTTTCATTTTCAGCCTTTACACTACTTGAGATGGAGGGGAAGAGGGTGCTACGTTCTGTTTCATGCTTAATCAGTAACAGACGTTAATTTTTATGATGTAAATAATGTCTGACTGAGCAGAAGTTTATGAAGAGCAAGTACGTGAAATTCAGCAGAACTGCAGCAAGAAACTACTAAAAAATGGGTCACCGCCTTTCCTTTCTCGTATGTGTACGAAGTGTTTAGCATTGTAAGTTGCAGGTAGCCGACCATGGCGTGGAGGCGTTAGTACACGTGTCTCGTATTGTAAATGTCGTTGGTTCGGGACACGCCTCTCCCATACACGGTTTTAATTAAGTGTTGCATTAATCTTGTGTTATCCGTACTGTAGGGTCCCACAATTACTTGAGCAAAGTACGATTCAGTAGCTACATTAGTACAAATAAATTGGAGCTGGTTAAAGGTCGTAGAGACCAAAGACAATATATTAAAAAAAAAAACTTTCATGTAATTAATACTCAGAGGCCAATTACATCGATGCCAATTCCTCTATATATTCTTTTTGGATGATTCATGAAGGCACATAAAGTATGTATAAAAGACTGTGTCTTACTAACTTTAATTAATTGCATTTTTGATTCAAAAATCCTTTATTTCAAAATATTGTCGCTGACCGCTTTTCAGATGTGTATGTAATGGATTAGTATAGTGTTAATATATAGCATAACAAAATTTAAGTTTGCACCAATTAATTCCGCATGGAACCAGTGAGATTACCTGAAACATTAATTACTAGCTAACTGCCGGTGTAATCAGGACACGTAATAAAATTCACTGGGACTAAATATTTTATAATTTTACGAAGAATTTTTGAAGGTAAAGAAACGAGAAAGTAAATTAAGACTCTTCAGTTTCCGCGAATATTAGTCTGCTAGCTGAAAACTGGCTTCACTGTCTTGTTATTTTATTTCGTTAATTTCATTTCACAATATTCCTGGCAAGAAATATTGTACTTAAAGGCAGTCTTTAAATACGCAATTTGCTAAATAGTTGAAACTGCGGATAAAATAAGCTATGTCACTCGAAGAAGATGCTCATAAATTATTTTTGACAGCAAGAGACATTACACTCATACCAGATTCTCAGACAATAATGGAAACCTGAAAAAGATCCACAATGTAATTATATTCTTTTCATGCATAAACTACTCTGCTATTTGAGCACAGCTACATTTTGCCCGTGGCACATCTGCAGCCAAACATTCAAACCGCGAGCAACTACCGAAATATATGGCCTCGGAGAAAGTGAACGCTCTGTATTTGCGCGGAAAATCCAATTATGCCTACGGTAATACCTAATCATTATGGAAATCGAACGGTATGCTGCGTCGCGTCCGTGGTTGCGTGTATGAAGATCAAAGGTTCCCGGTTCAAATGAGGTCTCTGTGGGGATTTCCAAAGGCCTTAATAGGTCTTTGGCAGCTGGTGAAGTTTGCTTTGTTTAGGTAAGTCGCTACAGTGCTTCCGTGGATCGGATTCCACGCTAAACGCTAACGCTTTTCGCGTGGGATTACTAGACTAAGTTACGCGGCTACGACAAGGGGGAATACCTAACTACGTGTTAAACCACGTCGATTATTATGGTAATCGACATTTAAAAGGCGCCGCACACTGGGTCGTAGTGGTACAGCGCGATCATACTCGAGTCCCAATACCAGCCGTCCTGAGTGCAGTTTTTCGCAGTCATCTAGGCAACCCCTCCGCCTCATAAACTCATATTTCACAAACAGAAATACATTATCATACAGAACACAACAAGTTACATGTTTCGCAAACAGATGCAACACAAACTGTGTTCCTATAGTTTAAGTACGTCGCGTCTATCAAACCCGCTTTAATTCAGGTATCATTTAATTCTTCCTCCCTCTGATAATCAGACTGGTCACCAGTGTAAAATGAACAGCCGGTGGCACGTGGTACTTACCTGAGAAAAAAAAAACTAGTAAAAAATCATTTAAAACAATAAAATTTATCCAAAAACACTCCTGCTATTACAGGGGATGTACGAGAGAAGTGAGGGAGTTGGATTACAAAACATTGGCCAGCATTGCTCGAATATGGTAGTGTAGTATGGGACACTCATTTTGTATAAATATAGGAGTTGGAGAGGGTGCAAACATTGGCCAGAGCATTGCTCGAATATGGTAGTGTAGTATGGGACACTCATTTTTGTAAAATATAGGAGTTGGAGAGGGTGCAAACATTGGCCAGAGCATTGCTCGAATATGGTAGTGCAGTATGGGACAGTCATTTTGTATAAAATACAGGAGTTGCAGAGGGTGCAAACATTGGCCAGAGCATTGCTCGAATATGGTAGTGCAGTATGGGACACTCATTTTGTATAAAATATAGAGTTGGAGAGGGTGCAAACATTGGCCAGAGCATTGCTCGAATATGGTAGTGTAGTATGGGACAGTCATTTTTGTATAAAATATAGGAGTTGAGAGGGTGCAAACATTGGCCAGAGCATTGCTCGAATATGGTAGTGTAGTATGGGACACTCATTTTTGTATAAAATACAGGAGTTAGAGGGTGCAAACATTGGCCAGAGCATTGCTCGAATATGGTAGTGTAGTATGGGACAGTCATTTTTGTATAAAATATAGGAGTTGGAGAGGGTGCAAACATTGGCCAGAGCATTGCTCGTATATGGTAGTGTAGTATGGGACACTCATTTTTGTATAAAATACAGGAGTTGTAGAACGAGCAAAAAAGGGCTGCTAGATTTGTTTCTGGAAATTATCGTAGAATACAATCAGTGACGGATATGATAAAGGAGCTGGAATGGGAATTCATTGCAGACAGGAGAGATGAGGAGGGTCATGGGGTGTAGTAGGGCGATATACTGGCGAGGACGCATGGAATGATATTGCAGTAGGTATGAAAAGTAGTACATGGAAGGGAAAAGATGACCATGACCACAAGGCTGGCACTCGATTGCAGGCACAAGGGTGTGGGAAGATTCCTTTTTTAGGTAAGGGTGTTCAGGGATTGGAATGAGTTACCAAGAGGAAATGATGAATAATTTACCGAAAACGTTGAAAGAATTTAAAGATAAAATTTGTAGAGGGCAAATGTAGATGGGTGCAGGATAGGGGGAAGATTGGGGTGTAGGGAAATTGCCACCGGAGCCTGTGCGCCATTGCATTGAATTAAATTAAATATTTGGTTCTCTCCCAGATTTGTAATAAA
The DNA here is from genome assembly GCA_031002005.1 of Vandiemenella viatica. Taxonomy (NCBI): domain Eukaryota; kingdom Metazoa; phylum Arthropoda; class Insecta; order Orthoptera; family Morabidae; genus Vandiemenella; species Vandiemenella viatica. The sequence goes on from CM061920.1 coordinate 286,796,914, forward strand.
TATTTGTTTATCTTATTCAGCTTCCACAAAATATACGGAAATCTCACTCCAACTGTTTCAGACTTCTTTTATTACGAGGTGAGTCAAATGAAAACCTTAAATTTGTAATAAAAAATCTAAATTTCGCGCCGTTATCCTGTAAGTTGGTAAGCGTGCTACAAGCAGCGTGCAGAATGGCCTGTAGGTGGCAGCATAGTGCAGATGCACAAATACCGTCGCAATATCAGTATCAAGATGGCTGCCCCACTTGAGACTTGCACTAGGGAAGAACAGCGTTCTATTATTCGGTTTTTGAGTAGTGAAGGTGTGAAACCTATTGAAATTCATCGAAGAATGAAGGTTCAGTACGGTGATGCATGTTTGTCACAGCAGCAAGTCTACGAATGGAGTAGGAAGTTCGCGAATGGTGTGACTTCAGTGGCAGATGCTCCTCGTCCAGGTCAGGCACAACGAGATGTGACTCCACAGAACAAGCAGCAGTTGAAGCCATAGTGATGGAAAACCGAATAGTGACACTGAATGACATTGCAGCATGTTTAAAGATTAGTCATGGTTCAGCACACCACATTGTGCATGATGTGCTCCAGTTTCACAAAGTTTCTGCAAGATGGGTGCAACGGCAGCTGACTCCTGAAATGAGAGAACGACGTGTTGATGCTTGTGAAGAACTTCTTCGGCGCTTTGAACGAGAAGGTGACGGCTTCCTTGCAAGAATTGTTACTGAGGACGAAACCTGGGTTCACTTCCGCCAATCGGAAACGAAGAGAGCGAGAATGGAGTGGCGCCATTCCTCATCACCAAAACCAAAGAAGTTTCGAACAGAACCATCAGCAGGGAAGGTTATGCTGACTCTCTTTTGGGACGAAAAAAGTGTCATTTTGGAGCATTACATGCCTAGAGGGACCACTGTCACCAGTGCATCATACACAGATCTCCTAAAAAATCATCTTCGGCCTGCAATTATATCAAAGCGACGTGGATTGCTGTCATCAGGTGTCCTTTTGCAACATGACAATGCAATACTCCACACTGCCCGTACAACAGTTGCAACAATCACAGACCTGCATTTTGAGTGTCTTCCTCATCCACCATACTCACCAGACCTTGCCCCAAATGATTTCATATGTTTGGACCACTCAAAGAACCAATGGGAGGAAATCAGGTCCGTTCTGATGAAGATGTACGCCACGCGGTGCATGAGTGGTTGCGCGGACTACCAAAAGATTTTTGTTTCTAGAGGTATCTAGCGCTGAGGAAGCGCTGGAGGACTTGCATTGAGCGTGGGGGAGATTATGTTGAAAAGTGATACAGC
>CM061920.1:286799225-287141056 GCA_031002005.1 Vandiemenella viatica
AATGAGATTAGATCCTAGAAGCCTTCCACCTACCGTCGGCGGCCTTACTATTGAGACAAAAAGCCACTGAAGAGCTGCTAAACGTTTGAATGCGGTTTTACTGATTTAAATGTTTCAAAACAATAACTAGTGGAATCATTGAAATTATCTATCTTATAAAATGTTTCTCGTTTTAGAAACCAGCCTCAGTTTCCGCATAATATCCAAATAAACATATTAAAAGCTCTGTTATCAATTTTGTTGTATATAACTTGTAATGACATATCACATTAAGTTGCATGCCACCTAAGCTTGCGAACTGTTCGACGGTCAAGAGATGGCAACCAGGCAACTAGCAGGAATGCAAGGACACGCAGACAATGCGTCCACCCCATCCGCCCGCCCGACCTGTTAAGCGGGGGGAGGACTCGAGTGAAGACAAAGGGGGGTGAGCGGGAGAGAGCGGACTGGCCAGTATAGGGCAGAGCTCCAGTACTTTTCGCGGAGGTGTTAACCGCAAGTTCACGTGCGCGAAACCGTTCATTGTGTCGCGTGCGTGGTACCGTCGACCAGTGTTTGTAGGATCGACTCTTGTTCGATCCTATCTTCGCAGTTCGAGTTTGGAGGAGCGCTCGCCGACGGATCTGCCGATTCCAGCATCTAATTGCATGTGAAGGGAAGGCTGATTCCATGACAGGGTCATCAGCCATCACCAGTGCAAAGGAACCGCATCAGCCATCACCAAGACAACGGGGCAAGTACCAATACAAACTATTGCGTGTGTTCTCACCACGGCGCCAAATCAGTCAACCCGACACGACCTTTGGGGAAAGAGACTCAAGTTAGCCTAGGCACAAATAAACTCAATAACCATCATTCTTTGTAATTATGTGGAACAAATGTAAATGTCAATTCTGCCTGATATTATAAACGTAAATTTTAACGTTGCCTTGATTAATTCCCATCCCCTCATGCAAAGTATTAATTGATAAGTTTTAATAAATTAAACTAATTAAACATTTTCTGATGTCGCAATTAGCGTGATACTTCAATATTGTTTGTAGTAAGACTAAAGTGATAACATTTTGATTATTTTTTTAAAAGATTGCCATAGCTTCTATCGTATGATTTCAGCAACAACTAATTCTAGGAACTGGTTTCACACTGATCCGAAAGTTCAGGGAGCATGAAGCACTGCCATCTAAATTTATTAGCGCTTAACGTATCGGCCCCCAATTTGTGACCGTCTTCAAGTTGTAGTCTCCAGTCGATTTTTTCTCGTGGTGAGAAGAAAAGTCTTGATTGGGTCGAACGTTTCGGAGAACCGGTTCAAATCACCTTCGTACCATCCTGATTTCAATTTTGCATGGTGTCTCCAGGTATAGTAGGCGTGGTTCCTTTAAAAGGCCATGGTCTAATTCCTTTCGCAGTCCTTGCCATCCATCGTCTACCGGTACCAATTACCTTGACGCTGACAAGCCGCGAAGCCCGATAAAGTCTCTGCATCATCTCTGATCTCTGCCACGAATCCAGGAAAAATGGATCGTACGTGATAGCTGGGTCTGTGATTGATTATATCAGGTACTGCAGTGGGAGTTCCATAGTTAATGCAATTTGCCACTTGCGGAGACAACGAGTGGGCTGCAAACACATGGGGGCCGACAACGAGAATCAGTTTACGAAGCGGTTAGAGTAATCAAGGTTCAGTAAATGCCGAGCTGTGAATATTAAGATGTTGATAGTTACATGAGGGTATCAGTTGTCGGCAGATTCGAGATATAAAGTCGTCATTCGTTATTATCAAAGTACGTGCAAGTTAAATATTGGAAGTGTAGCATGACAATAGACTGGAGTGGCTATAAGAACAAATCGATACACGTCAAGCACCTCACAGGATGACCCACTTGGCAAGATTGTCAAGTTGCTGCATATTATTCAGTGTTTTCTTCATTTGACGAATTTCGTTATTTGTAAGAAAGACGTAGTCGGTGTAGGGTGATGAAGTACCAGCATATAATGGGCAAGTTTGAGCGGAGTTTTGGGTTCCGCATTGTAATGATATAAACATGTAAAAATGATTATGTGGCACAATTCTGGTTGGGTAGCGGACTCCGTTTCACAGCTCTCCAATGCCGCAATACTTTTATTCGTCGCTAGCTTAGCGGGCAAGCCTGCTTTTGGTCACGTCATTGAAATATTATTTAAGTTTTCATTTATTACAAAGTGTGTGGGGTTGAATTTGGAAGAAACAGCACTGGTATATGTATCCCAGCCTCTTGTAAAGTGAGGCTTGCCTACGAAATATCCACAGGGCTGGCGAAGTGACGTAAATAAATCCGAATATAATTTGTAGAATATGGTAGAAAGCTCCATAAGTTGTACAAAATTGTCTAGCTGTAATCTTTCTGGAACCTTGTTGAACTGTGTAGAAACTTATACACAACTCTACAAAGTTCGACCCGATCCCAGAAATGTGAAAATATTCCTTTAAGTTAAAAAGTACTGTGGATGGGAATATCCTTTGAACTTTGGCTTGTTAGCCCTGAAAAGGGCTGTTTTGGTCAAGGCGAAGGCAGCGCAGCAAGGAGCAAAGTGTAGTTGGAGAGACGTGTCGTCGAGTATATCCGGATGATGGTGATTTTGGTTAGGAAGGAAAAGCAGAGTCTCTTATTTAAACCCTGACGAAGTGTTGTTTTACCCGGGAACAGAGAAGCGGAAAATAAGCTACGCTCCGATTGGCTGTTTGTTTGGTGGCGATTTTATCGACGAGAGTGAGGGTGGACCCCCGCGTAGGGTTTCGTTGGCCCGAGAGTCGAGTTTGGAACAGAGTGGCGCAGGTAGCCTTTCAAAGGGCTTGGCCCTTACAGCTCGTATAAGGCCTCTATAAAGAGTGCATGTGCCTTGTCGCCACAATATGTCGGTTAGCCTGAACTCGGATGTTACGGTTAAGAGCTTGCTGATACGCGGTATTTTTAGTTTTTTCCCTGTGCTGTGTAGATCCAAAGTTGACTTGGCGTCTCAACCCCTGAGCAGGCTACGTATAGCTGACCATGTGAAAAGCACAGTGTATCCAAGTTTATGCCGACGACGTTGAGCGATTGTCCCTGAGCCTTATTAATAGTCATTGATAATGCAAGTCGAACGGGGAATTGCAGTCTTTTAAAATCAAAGGGCAATTCATTGGTGCCGGGTATCATAGAAAGCGTGGTATAAAAACGTCATCTCCCTTAGCATTTCCAGTAATTATTGTTGCTTTAATGACATTCGGAAAGCAATGTTTTAACGGGAAGTCTCGTAATTTGTGTGGAAGCATTCCAGGTGTTTCCAATGAATTCAGAAATTTCGTGGGGTAAAATACAGCTTCTTGAATGTCCACCACTATGTCGATGGAGGTGTAGGTAACGATTGAGCCTGGAACCTTTTCCTGAATGATGTCGTTCACTTTGTTGACAATGTCGTTTTCGGGGCAAGAATCGCTCTCTCACAAAGCCACTGATGGTCTTTGAACTTTTCACCTATGCTTGAGAAAAATATGTCAATCAGGTCGTCCACTGATGGCAGCACCGTGCAGTAATCCGGCAGAAAGGAAATGAGTCCCGTAGATGGATCCTCTGCAAACTTGCCCTCCCTTAGTAGAAACAGCTGCTATGCGAATACCTCGACACCTATGTCTCCTTGCAAATGGACTCGCATGTTTGATTTTTAGTGTTGTAGTTTGGACGTGTCACTAAAGCGATGACGCCTTGATGCAAGCATTGAGTTCATCTGCTGGTGTTGCTCGAGGAATGACTGGTAGTCTGGCGGAATTCTCCAGCAAGCACTACCGTTACTGCCCCATGAGCTGATTGTTTATCCTGATGTTCGCGCATCATCCGATCCAACGCCTCCAGAGCGCGTTTGTGAGCCATTGTGCATTCATCCCATATGATGAACTTGCAACGTTTTAATAAATGGCCTTGACCTGAGAACTTACTGATATGGCAAACTGGGGTCCCGGTGTGATTAAGATCTAATGGCAGCTTAGGAGCAGAATGTGCAGTCCGTCCACCAACCAACAATGTGGATGCTATCCCGGATGATGCTAACACCAAAGCGATTTCACCCCGTCGACGAATCTCGGCAAGTAGCAAGTTGATGAGAAACGGTTTTCCTGCCCTCCTGATGCATCTAAGAAAAACATACCTCCTCTTTGGCTGTCAATGAGACGTATGATGGCATTAAAAGCCTGTCGTTGATCGTGAACGAAGCGGGGCTTGTTCTTCTCAACGAACGTTTTGCTAAACACATTTTTATTCCAAACTGATAAGTGCTTGATTAAATACTGCAACTCAGTAGTTGATGGACGGCTGAGTTCTGCGTGCGGCTCTTAAAATATCCTCACTGAGATTCTCTTTGTATTTTTCCCATAGATTTCTCGGTTTAGATGGAGCGCAGGTCGTTGTGATTATTGCGAAAAGATTGCTGAGCTGCTGCGGAAAGGTATTGATGGATGCTTCGGCTAACGTAGTGTTCTAGTGCTGGTCATCTTCCAATAGACCTCTCCTTTGCACGCCTGACGGTACGTTTCGCAGATCTCACCGTTGACAGTTTTCAGATCTGCGAACGATTTTGGTCCTCGGACAGTGTGCAAGAGCATTCGCAAGAAGTAACATTCCGCGTTATTGGAATGGACGGTATAAACACGTGTAATGGCGTCAGTCAAAAATACGCCTGGATGTTCGGCCAGTCGCGCTCCCCGTTTTCGTCTGTAGAATGTTCTTGTGGATGTTTACCACGTATAGTATTTCGGCACCTACGCGTATAACAATGTTTCGGAAAAGGGACTTTCTTCGCAGAGTTTGAAGAATGCTGTTAAGGTTGTGTTTTGCGGCTGCAGTGCTCTCTCTCGTGCTGTAGCTTCGGTAAAATAAACTCGTTGTCCATTTCCTAGATGAAAACTTAGGTGAAAGACTGTCGGTTAGCGTTCGTGCATCGGAGAAATTGAGAAGTCGTCAGATAGTTTTATTCTTGTTAATGTACCTTCCCAGTTGATATTGAGTTACCTCGTCCCCCGCATTGGGATCCTCGAGGCGAAAAACTGCTATGTCACTTCCCTTGTTGACGTACTTAACAATGTATTTGATGAACTTCACCGAGCTGCAGTGTTCTACATTTACGTGGGCCTGGAATATTGTTGATAGGATTGGGGAGTATGGTACCACCCACCTGTTGTTTATTTCAACTTCAGTGAACCGATTATCGAACTTAACCATGACTTTTGGTTTGAATCCTCCGTTGTCAGGGCTGCGTCGTCTGTACAGAGGGTAACCGTCATTCCCAATATGTGTTTCATTAAAAAACGGGTTCCTTTACGTGCATTTTCCGTCTTTCATGCATTGGGAATGAGAATTGAACGGCCCACATGGCCCATGAATCATATTTTTCGATACAACGTAGAAGAGTAAAGGATCTTTATCAGGGTGTAGCTCCGCTGATATGACCATGCCGATATCGATAGGTTGAATTTTCTCCTTAAGGCAAACTAAAATGTGCTCGTGGGGAAGGTCTCTTTTCTGCCACCCGACTGAATACATCCAGCATAGAACTTCCCCAAAAATATGACAATTTTTAATGACATAAATAAGATTTGCCAGTTTCTGTTTTAACACTCTTGCTATGATGTCATGTCGGTCAGTTGTAATTTGGCCGGGGAACAGGTTTTCAGTGATGTCCTCCCACGCTGGATTACATGTAAATTTGATGAATAAATCCAAACGGCCGAGTATTAGTACATATGCCATAGCGTCTTGTGCGTACTCATGCATATGCCTTGGACTCCCCAGTAAACGTCGTTGGCACTATGACCATTCTGCTAATGTCTGCAACGTTCCTGTCACTGGCGATTGCATCCCTCAGATGAATATAGTCGTCGCGCCGGATCGAATCTGTTTCTGATGTAGCCTTATGAAGAGAAGGCGTTCACTTTCCGCTTTCGCGTAGATGTCGACCACAAATTGATGAAAAAGATCTCGGCACATGAGTATGTGGTTGGAAGAATTGTCACGTATCAGGATGCGATAAGCGTAGAAATCCATCGACTGACTTTTTCTTCTGAGTGGTTTGTCCAGTGCAGGGATCTGTCTCTCCTTTCCAAAATATAAGCGGGTATTGTAAAGCGTCATATGAACGGTGCGTTTCAGATATCCGCTGTAAGCCGTCGCTCGTCGTCTGTAAGACGATATCTCGCCTATCACAGTATTGTCTAGAAATGACAATGGCGACTTCGTTGATTGTGGGCGCATTAAACCGTTGTTCATGTGCTCCTCACGGACGTTTGTCAGCTCCTATCACCACCTTGTAATTATCCGTTGGCATCCTCTCCAAAGCTATCTTGAACAGCCTAGTTAAGTAATACCGTGAATGCAACAGAATTTGCAGATTTAAAACAATCTTTCATCGAGTTGCGGGTATCGCTTACACCGTCGATCAGCTTGCGATTCTTCATCGCCCAGGAAATAAATTTGCAAGAATTTTGCGTCCTCATTAGGAAGAGGTAGGACAGAGCCTGCACGATGGTAAATTTGGCCCTGCACCTTGAATGTAGGTATGAATCCATCTCCGACGATCACGTTTGCCCCCAATGAAGTCATCTGGAAGCCAGAGTTGTACTTTCGGATGTTTTTTCAAACAATGCTTCGATTCAGGGATATTTCCCGAAATGTACGAACTCAGTGGAGCAGGTGGCTCTTGAAGAGGTGCCAAATTGCTCTTCCGTTCAAGCAACACATTCCAACAGGTTCACTTCGAATTTTTTTTTTTTTTTTTGCTTGACAATAACCGCATACCACATCCGTCTTCCCAATCAGAACATTTGGAAGTGTATGGTAACCGCACTGAGGATCATAATTAAGCGTCCCCAATCGCAGGTTACTCTGTCGGAGTCTCTCTCTCGTCTGATTTATCCTCACTTCAGAATGTTCGACGCGAGCTTCCCTTTGCTCAGGCGTTACCTCAGCCCTCGCTGTGGAGACTCTAATTCGCCGTTGTTCGACGCGAGCTTCTCTTTGCTCTGGCGTTTCAGCAATTCGGGTCGTGGAAGCCCTGATCCAAATTTGTTCAAGGCGAGCTTCGCGCTGTTCAAGTGTTTCAGATGTCCGCATCCGTTTTGCTTATCTAGCTTTCGGAATTACTTTTCCTATTGATTTCCTTTTTTTCAGTGGCATTTTTGGTGCTTTCTTTCTCTGATTCCGTTGCAGTGATCTGATCTGTGTGTTACTGTTAACTGATGCGAGCTCCAGTAGTACCTCTCGCAAGGGAAGGGGTGAAGGCGGGTATGAATGGAAACTTGTAGAAAACTCTGGTAGAATATTCGAAATTATTCTTGCTTTACCAAAGAATAGGTAGATGGTCTAGAACACACTGAAAACTTGAAGAAAAGGGAGTTAAATAATTGTAGTCGCTGGGAGATAGATTCGAACCCACGCTGCACGGTTGACAGCCGCGCGCGGTACTGCTGAGCTAAAGCGCTACCTGCGTAGCGAAGCGGCGAGAGGGCTACTTGTGCTGAGCCCTGCTCTGCCGGAGTAGAGACGCGCCCGCTGGGGCGCGCGGAGTATTGCTGACTGTGGTTGCATGCTGCGAAGTATCGACACAATTTAGGTTATGAATTTTTCGGCAACATTTCTATCATTTAAATTACGAATTTCTCGGCTCCTAAATGCCCGATTTGAAACTTACAACTTCGATTCGACGGAAAAGTTTTCAACCAAATGTAGACAGTATTTTTCTCCTTGTTTCAAAGGATAAGTGTGCATCGAGATTGGATGAAAACTGTGGCTTTGTATGAATAACAAATAAACAAGCAAACATACATACATTCATCTTTATATATATAGATAGATTTATCTGTCATTTAGTCATAATCAAATTTATTTTCCGTTCTTTGGGAAGCAGTGTACTTTGAATTTATAGATTTGAAATAAAAATTAGGTTAGTATACGGCAATATAACCTCAACATAAGAATGTTTGCTTATTTTATTTATTTATTTATTTGTCACAGAGCATGGTGGGTGAATGGTTAACGTTCGCACCGTCGCATTCGGGAGGACGTGGGTTCGAATCCCCGTCCGGAAATCCAGATTTGGGTTTTCCATGGTTTCTCCAAATCACTTCCTAGGTGAATGCCGGGATGCTTCCTTCAAGGTCCATGGCCGAATTCTTTCCCGTTCCTTGTCCCCAGTCCCATCTCACCTCTAATGACCTCGACATCAAAGAGGCGTAAAGCCAAAGTAAAAAAATATATATATATTTTTCTCAAATACTTACAAAGTATGATAATGAGTCAAAACATTATGACTTTTGCCCATCGCGAGACCGAATTCAATATGGTGACGTGCTGTAAGGAGCACAGACGCCTGGGAGTCATTCCAGCGACAAAACGGGGGGCAAGTAGGAAAATCAAATGACATGTGACTTTTACATAGAAAAGATCGTTATGGTTCGACACGTGGGAACGAGCATCTCGTAAACGGCGAGATTAGTCGGCTGTTCGCGTGCTACTGTAGTGAGCATCTATGGAAAGTGGTTGAAGAACAGTGAAACCACGAGTAGGCGACAAAGTCGCGGACGCCCACGACTAATCACAAAACATGGAGGTCGGAGGCTTTCCCCCTATGTGTGCTATGTGTGGCAGTTCCGACGACAGAGCACAGCGTTCAGTGCACATTGTTGAACATAGGGCTCTGCAAAAGCCGGATCCTACGTTCTCTTATGTTCACTCAACGACATCGTTAATTGCGATTGCAGTGGGCACGAGTTAATCCAAATAGGACCGTGGATCAATTAATCGTGTCGCCTGGTCGGATGAATTACCTTTCTTGCTGCACAAAATTGATGCTCTCGGCCGGATGCATTGTCTTACAGGTGAAGGGCTACTTGAAACATGGACCGCGCCACAGCAGCAGATGGTGGGGGTAGTTTTATACTATGGGTGACATTTAACTGAGCTTCCATGGGACCTGTGGTAGTGATCGTAGGCACCACGACAGCTGTGAACTACGAGAAAATAATTGCGGACCACTTGTGCTATGTCCTTACGGCGGCCGAACGTCACATGGCGTAAGGGCGGTCCACAGGAGACGGTCACGAGGCAACCCTAACAAGTCCCAGGAGCAGGCCGAATGTAATCCAAGAGACGCGCCCTGGCAGAGTCCGACGTGTGGTTCACAGAGTCTAAAGAAAGTACCGAAACGTAGCAGAGAACGAGCACGTTCAAGAGTCCGAGAGGCGATTCACAGTAAGACGGAGACACGACCGAAGCGCAGTGCACACCGAACTGTCGAGTGTCGTCGTCGTCGTCATCTGTCTGAGCTAGGCTCATGCAGCGTCTAAAGTTCCGGACCTTTGATCTCTGACTTTTGTCTGATAAAGGTTTTCGTAATGGCTGTCAAGTCTTGTGGTAAGTGGTATTTTTTTTTTTGTCATGTCTTGTAATGGCGTGTTAGTGTCAGTATTGGTCGGTTGTATGTTGGATCGTATGGGTCTTGTCCTAGGCATTGAATAGTCTCGTGGGGAGAAGCTTGAGCTTTTGTGAAGAATTTTGTTGATTTGTCTGTTATGTAGTCTGTCAGTGTTGGAATGCCTAGGTCGTTATGGAGTCGTATGTTGGTCATGTACCGAGGGGCATTTGCTATTAATCTAAGATATTTGTTTTTGATTATTTACAGTTTTTTGAGGTTTCTGTCTGATGCCATGCTGTATACTTCTGAGCCAAATAGGATTGCTGGCCTTATTAGAGCTTTGTAAATTTGTAGCTTAGTTTTAGTGTTGAGGCTGGCCCCCTTGAGGAGGGGTTACAGCTTGAATATACCGGCTTTGCCTATGTTGCATGCATTTTGAATATGAATTGCCCATTTAAGCTTTCTGTCAAAAGTAACAGCTAAGTATTTGACTGTGTCGCTCCATGATAGATCCTCTCCGTCTAGTGATACACAGTCATCCGGTGCAGATCTTTTGGTTGAAGACATTATTGTTTGGGATTTTCCTGTGTTTATTTTGATTTTCCACTTATTACACCATTGTGTAATAAGTTCGAGGTGTTGTGTTAGTTTTCTGGCGATGAATCTTTGGTTTCGGCTGGACCTGTATATTGCGGTATCATCTGCAAATAGTGCTATTTCTCCGCCTGGCTGGTGGGGAATGTCATTTGTATAAATGCTGTACAGAATCGGGGCTATTACCGAACCTTGGGGTACGCCTGCTTCAATTGATTTGAACTGGCTATTGGCTCCTTCCACCACAACGTAGAATTTCCTGTTGCGGAGATAGCTATCAATCATTTTGAGCACGTGTCCAGCGATAGATAAGGCCGTCGTGCCAAACTTTGTTGAAGGCTTTTTCGATGTCTAGCATAACAGCGCCTGTATGGTGTCCTATGGAGCGTGCCAGACAGATCTTTTCAACCAGTCGGAGTGGTGCTGTGGCTTGCACGAAAGCCGAACTGTTCAGGAATGATGATGTTCCGATCTTTGAGGAATTTTTGGATAGTTGTGTTGATGAGTATTTCGAGGATTTTTCCAAGGATATTGAGTAGGGAGATTGGTCTGTAGTTTTGTGGAAATAGGAGGTTTTTGTTGGGTTTGGGAAGGTGTAGCATATACGCTAAGACTAGCTTCTAATTATTGACTGTAAGTGACAATTATCTTTGGCAGCGGGCGCTGACCAAAGAATAATATAACTAGTATGAGAGAGGTGTGTAATCGCTGTGAGACAAAAGAGAGCACGGACTGTGTTAAGCTTGCGAGCGGTTTTGGTTTTTTGGATATCTGATTTTCAATAAACGTCTCATGTTATTGGTGTTCCATATATGTGTGGTTTTTCTTGGTTTAGCAAATATTATTTTCACTTAAATGCATTACATTAATATGCATAACTGCCGAATCAAATAAAAGGAATCATCGGCAGTTTATAACCTGGTTTGCCTGGTAAGGTTGAATAGAATAATATAGTCCTGTTATATTTGGCGACCCTGCCAGGATTTACGGGTGTTAATTACTACTAATGAGCATAGCATCCTAAACGACTGGACTTCTGATGACGCAGTGGCAGCGGCGAGTTCCAGATTTTCATTCTACGCAGCGCGGCAAGTAGAGAACATTCCATTTATAAGTTCTGAGGTGGCAGTAATCATCAGTCATATAAAGAAAAAAGAAAAGAAAAGTAATTAAAATTTGAACACTGAGTGAATGACGTACAGTAAAGAACTTAAAACTGAAGCAGTGATTGTTATTGAGACTGTCTTTCTTCAGTAGTAAATCATTTATTATTTTGATAAGGAGTGAGTAGTGTATAGTAAAGAAGTTAAATATGAAGCAGTGACTTTTGCTGTGGGGATTGGCTATCCTGAGTAGTAAAACTTTTGTTGTTGCTTGTAATATATGTATGATACATAATAATTGTATGAAATTTGCTGGAATGAGTGCCGAAAAGAGTACAGACCTAAAGACTATGGACCTTGAATTGATATTAAATGCCATAACGCAAGGATTTGAACAGAGCCAAGAAAAAACCAGACAAGGATTTGAACAGAGCCAAGAAAAACCAGACAAGACATCGGAATAATTAATGAAAAAATCACGCAAGTTATACAAAGTAGTCAAGAATCTGTGAAAAGGATTACGGATAGTATTAATCAGAATATTAAAAGGACAGAAGAATTGATAGTAAGTGTGTCTGGAAGAATTTTGAAGGTGGAAAAGAAAACAGAAAAAGAACTGAAAATAATGAGGGAAGATACTATTGAAATCAAGCAAGTTATGGATCAAGATGTCGTTGTTTTAATGGATCACTATATGGAAGAAAAGGAGAAAATTATTGTTGAAACTGTAGAAATGTCATTAAATCAAAAAATAGAAGAAAGTCAGAAAAAATGTTGAAAATAAAATGGAAAATTTTGGAAGGCCAAGTACGATGTAATGAAGAAGCTGTTGAAGAAAAAATGAGTATAGCGGAAGCACGAAACGAGTCTTTAAAAGATACATTCGAGGAAGAAGAATTAGCAGATAATGATAGCAACCTACCTTTAAGTATTAATGAATGTGAAGAAAGTGAATATGTTCCTAGCAGCGATGGGGAAGAATACGAATGCAGAAGTAGCGAGAATAAATATGAAGAAAATGACGAAAGTGAAGTAAGAATGTTTTTTATAAGGAGTTATGACGAAGAAGAAGATGAAAATGTATTGCAGATGGGAACCGAAGAAAAGAATATTGTACCAGGTCCAGGTAGCTATAAAAGAACGAATGTATTTTTCCGGCGCGGTAATACAGAAGCCGCTACATATGTTTCTTTTGACGGGAAAGATGAAAAGGGATCGATGGAAGTATTGTTTCAGGACACAATCGATGACGGCCGACACCGAATTGCTTCAAGTTATTTGAGAAAAGAGGACCCACCTGATATAAGTACAAGAGAACTAGTTGAATGGTCTTATGAAAAGGAAAACTGGAAAACAAGAAAGAAATTACATGAAGGATTGGAAGAATATGAAAAAGCGGCAGAAAGGAATTGGAAGAGGCGGAAGAAAAAGCTACGGTAGAACTACGTGTATGCAAGAAGCTTATCGGGGGCAAGTATTTCCATTATCAATTCGGTTTGGAAGATATGTTTTTGGTGAAAACTAGACAAAATTCTTGCGAAATAAATTCAAAGATTAAAAAATTCTTCAAAATCTATCATGACCTTTTAAGATTGTTGTTAAGCCAAATGCGAGCGCCTATTTGCTTGCTTATCCCAAATTTAATAAAATACTAGGATTAAGAAATGTGGTTGATTGAAAATTGTATAGAACAAAGGACTAAAAAGATAAAATGTTAAGTAATTGACAAAGTAATTTTGTATTGATCTTAAAATAGAATAGTATCATAAAAGAAACATGAAAAGCAATCCAATGGTTCATAGTAACATGTAATGTTATTGTTAACGCCTTGATGTGATGAAAAAAGTAGCACGATAAATGTAATAGTTAAGACTGAAAATTGAGCATGTTTAATCTGAACTGAGTGTACGTGTCAGGGCGAACGAACAATAATAGAATTGGACGCTATGCCAGATTTAGTGACAAGCAAAAATTTAAATAATAGACTGTAAAAATACTTTGGATTTTGAATCGAAATTATTAGCATAGTGTGGAAAAAGTAAGGCCATTGCAAACTAAATTTGAGAAAAACTGTTGGACATTGTATTCAAGGAGGAAATGGTGTCTTCCAGTGTGTAGTGCAATAACTTCTCGGTAAATTAAAAATTGTGCTAAATTTTTAATCTGCCTCGAAGTGGGGGCAGGTTGTAGCATATACGCTAAGACTAGCTTCTAAGTATTGACTGTAAGTGACAATTATCTTTGGTCAGCGGGCGCTGCCAAAGAATAATATAACTAGTATGAGAGAGGTGTGTAATCGCTGTGAGACAAAAGAGAGCACGGACTGTGTTAAGCTTGCGAGCGGTTTTGGTTTTTTGGATATCTGATTTTCAATAAACGTCTCATGTTATTGGTGTTCCATATATGTGTGGTTTTTCTTGGTTTAGCAAATATTATTTTCACTTAAATGCATTACATTAATATGCAACAACTGCCGAATCAAATAAAAGGAATCATCGGCAGTTTATAACCTGGCTTGCCTGGTAAGGTTGAATAGAATATAGCCCGGTTATAAAGGGTTATCACTTTTGCGGATTTCCATGCTGTTGGGAAGTAGGATAATTTTAGGCAAGCATTGAAGATAAGGATGAGATGAGCTATTGCTGGTTGTGGCAGGTTTTTGAGATGTTAGGCTCTGATACCGTCAGAACCAGGGGATTTTTTATTGCCAAGCGCCCTTATGATTGAAGTCACTGTGGACGACTCCACTGGACGGAAAGAGCCGCGTGTTCTTTGCCTCAGAATGCGAGGCACTTCTCTAATTACTCTTTCCTCGTGGATATCACTATCCTCATCATCAATGACATGTTCTTGGAACTGGCATTCCAAAGTGTCCGCCATCGCTTCCGCCTTGTCCAGCGCTGTGTATACTATGCCGTTTGGCCCGTGTAGTGGTTTTGAACACTGAGTTGGTTGTTTGCGTGCCTTGATTAATTTCCAGAACAGGTCGGGTTGTTGCTCTGCACGGCGGAGAGTGTTGTTCCAACATTGAGCTCTGTGTTGTTGTAGGTGTTGCCTCACTTCGTGGGCAAGTCTGTTGGTAATCCGGCGGTCTATCGGGTCGCGATATTTCTGCCAGCGTTTCCTGTGGTGGTTTTTCAGTTTAATTAGTTCTGATATGTGTGGTGGAAGGTTTTTTGTTCCTGGATCGTGGGTGATCTTTATTGCCGCCTTCTTTGCACATTCCACGATGGTTGTGACAAGGATATCTATTTGCCTTTCGATTTCCTGTTTATTAATCTGAAATGGCTGTTCAGTTATGTGAGAGTTTATAAGTTCTTTGTATTTCTGCCAGTTAGTGGTTAGAGAGAATTTTTTACTCTCAGTTCGGCATACAGCTGAATCAATACATAGTACCACCGGGTTGTGGTCGGAATCGAGGTCATTGTATACATTGGATGCAGCAGACCAGGCGATATTTTTGAACAGAAAGATGTCCAAGATATCAGGCCTGAGTCTGGAGTCCCTGTGAATGTGCGAGGGTTCGTCAGGCGCCACTACAGTCACCTGAGGGTGTTTTTCGACGAAGTAGTACAGAGTGCGTCCACTGCTGTTAGTTGTATTGCATCCACACGTGCGAGATTTAGCGTTAAAATCACCCCCCGAGGATTGTTCTGTAGGCTGTGGTCAGTGCTACCAGGTTGGCCTCTGGCATTTTTCCTGCCGGACAGGTGGTACACTGCTATGAATCTAATTTCCTGCCCATTTATTGCGACCTCAGCAGCCGTAGCTTCTACACGCTCGAGCGCAGGTAAATCAATTGATCTGTGTGCTAGGCGTGTTTTTATGAGGATTGCTGTTCCTCCCCCTGTCCGGTTTGGTCTGTCGGTGCGGTAAATAGCGTAGTTCCTCACCTGGAATCTTTTCCCCGCATGCAGGTGGGTTTCGCTGGGTAGGGCTATATCTGTATTGTGTTCCTCTAGGAATAATTCTAGCGAGTGTTTTTGGCCGAGAATTCCATCGGCATTCCACGTCATAATGGTTAGGTTTTTTAATTTATTTTGCGCCATCGATAAGGTTTGAGAAGGTATTAACAATAACCATTATTTTTGAGTCTATGTTTGGTGCTTGTTTGAAGTCTTGAATAGCGGTTGTGAATGTATGTAATAATCCTCTGCAGAAATCAAGTAGCTCCCGGAGGTCTGATAGAGGGGATGATGATGCTGGTGGGGCTTGGGAGGCGGGGGGGGGGGGGGTTGGTCTCTTCTCCTGCAGGCGGGCTGGATGTGGTTTCATTGCTGGTAGAATTTGAATTAGAGTTGTTGGCGGTTAGAATTTCATTGTTGTTTGCGGCCGATGGATGCTGCTCAGGGCTGGCTGTGTTGTTAGGAAGAGGAGGAAACTGTGAAGTTTCAAGTTGAAAGTTGTTGGTTGCTTTGTTGGAGTCATTGGGTGAGTCAGATGAATTTTTGTTCTCTTTCGTTATTCACGAGCTTTTTTGACTTCTAGGCTTTTCTTTAGAATTTCCTGGTAGGTAGGACATTTCCTGTAGCTCGCGGGGTGGGAACCATTGCAATTAGCACATTTGGGTGGTTCTTCCGGGGTTTTTTTTGACAAGTTTTTGTGAGATGAGCGCCACCGCATTTAACACAGCGAGGTGTAATGTGACAGTTTTTAGACCCGTGGCCAAAATTCTGACATGAATGACATTGAATGGGGCCATTCGGTGCCCTATAGGCCTCTACCCTCACCTTGAGGCGGAGAATATATTGCACATTGTATATCTCTGCCGCTTCTGCCGAGTGGTATAGCTGGACAAGGAACAGTGGCAGTGGTTTTCTAATACCTTCTGGGGTAGTGGTGGAAATTTGGTGCACGTCGTGCACAGGGAGCTTTTTAGCAATTAAATCGTCATGAAGTTCTTCACGCGAGATGTCGGTAGGTAGATCTCTGATAGCTACTTTGATGATTTTTAAAGGATCCTCGTCATAGGTGTGGTACTGGAAGTTTCTGATGTTCATAGCTTGTAAAAGGAATTTGAAGTCTCTTAAGTTGGAGGCCTGGTATTTAATGCTTTTACCGCGGTAGGCAGTGTGCAAGTCACCTGTTAATCCTTTCTCTATTTCTTTAATGAATGCCATGTATCCAGTTGTTTGGTAACAGAATATGGGCGGGACTCTGGCCCGTTGGCTTTGTGGAGGGGGGGGGGGGGGGGAGGTACTGATTCTGGAGCATCGTCTAGTGTTTCAAATCTGTTTGAAGTGGGAATATTGAAGATGGATGTTTCATTGGAAACTATGTCTGTATCAGACTCACTATCATTGTGTGGTAGTGCAAGAAATGACCCCTCTGGTACTGAACCCTGGTCTGTCTGAGCAGTGATTTGTTTAGTCTGTTTTGGTGAAGATTATGGACCGGTACTACTATCACACTTTTCCGATCCGCTGGTAAGCAGAAAGTATCAAGACTCAATTTAAATAACATTTCATGATAAGATTCAATGTCACATCCTGCTAACTTTAAGATATTTTTAGGGAATAACTCGTTACTGGGGTTGAAGTAATAGCTTAGTGCTGAGCTTTGACCGTTTGCGTAGCCTAAGGAGAGATCGTCAATCGGTCTTGGGGTCGTCATCTAGCTGATAACTTCGACTAGAGAAAGTATGGTAGAAATAAAGTTGATTGTAGACTTGCAGAGAAATTTATAAACACTGTATTCTCCAAAATTTACATAATGTACGGTTGCCAATCTTAAGCATCTGATCTTCTTTTCCAAATAAAAATGATTGCAGGTTTAACCGTGATACAAGCCGCCGTCAACTCCCTATACACCTCTAACTGACAAATGTATAGCGACATAGAGAGTGAATCTGCTTCTGCCCCCTATATGATCGCTATACTAAACATGGCCGATGGACTAACGCGCGTCTACTTGAAGCTTCTTCACTCCTCGCTCCCAATCGGCACTAAACCCTGCGTGGCTTTCCCTACAAGTGGTTGCCAGCAACTGTCCCCACTCCTGCTTCTGGAGCTCCTTAACTAGAGGACGCCGAGTCTCGCCCAAGTTTCATGGATATCGGAACTATCTAGAGTTAAATTTTCTTCCAATGGAATCGAAATTTTGATGAGAGATAGTCTGAAGTTTTGTGTCAAAATTGGTCCAAATAAAAAATTTCCTATCTTTAGCGGTTTAGCCGTAAATAATTATTTAGGTGGTGAATCTTAAATTTACTCTCACATTCAAAGTATTTAAGCTACGATGCTGAAACGTGTTTTAAAGAGAACTGTGAATTCTCCCCTATCTTTGGATGTATAAATAGTCTTGTTTATTATTGTTTAACTAAGTGAAATTTATAATGCAAAACTTCCAAAATCGATATCTCAGAAACTATTTACATTACAAAGCTGAAGTGTGTTTTAAATGATTTTAGACAAAATTTTCTATATGATATGAAGTTATGTAAACGGTACCTACCATCCTTCATGTAGTTTCCATTTCTCGTCATTCGTCTTCTCAACCTATCTTTCGTGATTTTACAACTGGAAGTTAGCCATTCTCATAAACTTTAATTTATTTTTTCGATTCTAGCCAAAGTTTTGCATGGATTTGCGTAAAAATTAGTGCGTTACAATAAAGAAAAATTATGCTTTCATTTAATTATACTCCCCACTCTCATTTTGATTGAAATCTATTACCTAAAATCTATGCTCGTACTCGTGAAACCCTGATTTCTCATAAAATCCTATGAAGACATTCCATAACTTACACCTATCATGATCAAACTTTCTCATACTGTGCTGCAAAATTTAACGCATCTTTTCAGCTATAAAACTTTCTTGTAGCTATAAAACTACGAACTCATGAAATTTAATAATTTTATTATGGAAGCACATGGTAAATTCAATTTCAAAATGCAAATATCTCTTCAGTGCAATTTTATATCTACAAAGTGACCTATTTAGTTTTGATTCTTTTGACCTACTGTACCTCTGAAAATGAATGTAGCGTTTTCTATTCAAAATTAAAATGTTTTACATCATGTGGTCAAAATCTCCAAGCGTTAGGATCGAATATCACTGTATACGTCAAATTATCCCTTGAAGCTTGTAACAAAATGACTTCAAACATGCTTTACGATAGAATTGATGCTAGCTCGACACTTTGTAAAAAAAAATTTAGGTTATATTACAATATCCGTAGTAATATTATCTACACTTGCTCCTTTACGCCTTTTTAGTTTCCTTAGTTCCTCCATGATATCCTCAGAATGGATTTTAAATTTCTTAGTCTGCTCATTTGTATTTGTGTGGATAAGCTCGTTCTCCGATTTACAACCTCCCATCTTTAATAATCTCACTAAACGATTTACTCAAAATCTCTGCCTTTTTCAAATCCTCATATATTCTTCATAAAATCATCTTTACCCAACTTTTTTGCTGTTACTAATTTCTTACTTAGTTGTTTCAAATATTCCCTACAGCCTTTCTTTCTCTTAATTCTGTTATGTTCTCTTCTTGCCAACCTCTTTAATCGCGTCACCTCCTTATTATATGACGTAGGTTCTGCACTTCTCTTTAATTTCTGTTTTGTAATTAATATTTCTTCGCCATTTTTTACCCTCCCCTTGAACTGTCCCCACTCCGACTCCACTGTGTACACGATGATTTGATTTTCCGATATAGGACTCATGTTGGGCCGTGAAAGGGGCTGCAGTACTACATGCAGGACTTAACTAGACGTAGCTTGACTGCAGACAACCAATACGGGCCCCTGCCGTCCAACAAGCTTTAGTTACAGTATCGTAATAAAAGAAACAACCACGTTGTGGTTAGCTAAGTGACGACGAGCATATTCTCGTATAAAGAGAAAAGAATAATAGGGTATGCAAATAATTTTCTGCGACACAGTTACTTTAATAAAGTAACTGTGTCGCAGAAAATTATTAGCATACTCTATTATATTGAAACAGTTACAGACTTTCACTAAGTCCATATATCATGGACAAAGTAAAAAAAAAAAAGAGAAAAGAGTATGATATATTGCAATGTAAACAATACCTCCGTTAAACTTCTGCATTAAAGGTTGCGGAAGCGTAGGTAGGATTTCGTGGATTTTGTGGATGCGGAGCTCCGTTACATCCCTGCTTCCATGCTCTCCGACGATGCAATACGTTGTCACTCGCGTTGCTAGTCCAACCATTTATTCCAAACGAATTTAATATGAGGTAGAATTCAGTACATACTGAGCAATTTCGATAAAATAGTACTAACACATTTAAAAGTGGCTGAAAATTAGAAACGTTTTCCTCGAATCTTACAAACTGTGTTAGATTTTACTGTTGTATACAATCGATATTAAGGATAAAACTAGGACAAACTAGGTAATAACGTTTTTGAGATAGATCGGGTAACATAAATGTTCTAAATTGATGAACTGACGTTTTAATTTTTCAGTGAAAGAAAACATATATATGTTCATTCCTTGGACTCTTATCTAACTCCCCCCAAATACGATTTTACAAAATTTTAAACACTATGTTAGTTTTTAGGTTGACGAAACAAATTTGAAGTCTGAAGCTTATTCCGTTGGGGAGTTGGAGAGGCCTGTGATAGACGGACAGTTAGCAGTGTGACAAAAATACTGTTCGTCCTCCCTGCTTCGCAAGCGGGGACCTTGTTTTGTGTAGTAATGCGTTGGTTTTCTGTTTTTATCCTAGTAGCAATGCATAAACGGCCAAATTTCTTCACAGTCCTCGTCCTCCATAGTCTGCCGGCATAGTCTCTCCGACGTTGACAAGCTATGAAGCCCGAAAAAGTCTCTCGATCACCTCTGATATCTGCTAATAAGACCAAGGAAAATGGAACGTCGGTGATATATGGGGCTGAGATTGTTATCAGCTACTGCAGTTGGCGTTCCATAGTTGAAGCAACTTGCGGAGATGGGCAACGAGTTACAGTCAATTTGGGACAAACGACGAGAATCAGTTTTAGAACCTGGTAGAGCAATAAAGCAATGGCAGTAATTGTCGAGCTTCGTAGATGAAGAAATTGATAGTTACAGGAGGGTGTCAGTTGCCGGCGGACTCAAGATTTAAAGTCATCATTTGTTGTTCTCAAAGTACATGTGGTTTAAACAGAGGACGCGTGGCCAGACAGTAGACATGAGTGACTATGAGGGATAATTGATATATTTCAAACATCTCACAGAGTAGCACAACTGTCGTAACTAACAAGTTGCTGTATATTCTCCAAAGTTCTCTTCGTCAGACCAACTTCAATATTTTTCTAAAAAAAAGACGTAGTTGGTATAGTATCAGAAAATAAACATGCAAGTTCGAATAGATTCTCGCACAATTAGGGTTCACTATTGTAATGGATGGTAGGTCATATTTAATATTTGCGGGATTGGTTGATTTAATTGTGGAGGGAACAGTAGACGAGAAGAACCGTGTAGGAAGATTAGAATATATGAAGCAGATAATTCAGGTTAATGATGTAAACACATGTCTCTCATGTGTTAGGTCAAACCGCAGTTGCTTGGCGCAAAAGTTAATGTCTAGCACATTTTCATATTGTAGAGCTGTCAGTGCTATCGTTTAGTCATTATCAAATTTACTGCCAGTTCTTTGGAAGCAATGAACTTTGAATTTAAAATAAAATTAGGTTAGTATACGGCAATGTAAGAACCCTTACTTTTTTTTTTGCTCAAAACGTACAAAGTATATTAGATATATAGGGATTTTAGCCGACCTAGGTAGCGTAGGGGCTAGCGTACTGGCCCCATGTGCCGAAGGTCTCCGGTTCGAGCCCGACCGAGGGAACGGGTGTTAAGTGTTTTCTGTGTACATGTGGTGTATGTCCTGTGGTGTCTGTAATTACTAGAAAAACAACATATACAGTGGAGAAACTGCAAACATTGGATGAACTGAAATTACAACTAAGCTGACTATTGCCTAAGGGAAGCCAAATACCTTTTTCTTTTAAGGAAAAGAGTTTGTAGTATTTTTTGTTTAAATATAGTCCGAAATTGATAACTTTGACAATCGGTTCATTCTTTATTTTCTAGTGAAAGTCCCCTGGATAAGAAAATTATTTATTTTCGACACCCTTCATTCATTCTGTGTAACAAAATTTTAAATACATTATTTGGTTTTGGATCAATGAAGCATACATCATTTGCAAACATACGATCAATAGGTGTATGACAGAAGGTTCAATGGCGGTTCGACAACTAAGGGCCTCCGTTTCCCTTTGAGAACGAAATTGAGTGTTACAAGATCTAATCGTTTTAATTGCTTTTTTTCTCGCAGTTGGTTTTAAAAAATATTCTTTTATAAAATGAAAGGATTCCACTTTTGTTAATTTTTTTGATTATTTCTCGAATACTTGTGTGATGCTTAGTTTCTTAGAAACGATTCGGTTAACTTTATAATACGCTCATAATTCTTTTTTAAAGCAATTTGTGTGGTTCTGAGTTTCTGACGTGTAGCTCGTTCGCGGAAGAAATTTTCAGTAGGGATGGGCATTTAAAAAAATATATCGATAAATATCGAAACGATATTTACAAACACTATCGATATATATCGGGGAAAAAATTTCGATATTTTTGGCTAAAGGGAGTAATTTTCTAAAAAAATCATAAAATACATCAAAATACTTAAGAAAATTCTGAAAATTAAAGGGACAGGTAGAAATTATACAAACTTTTATTATTTTTTTTTCAATCAATCAAACCAGTATTCGTCTGATATGGACATCAAAAGGACTCTCTGTTTTATGTGCTCCCCCATCAATCTACTCCTGTTGTTCAGTGCAGCTAAGTTGACTGCAGGAGCCACTCTCTTGGACGACACAGAGGAAGCTTGACATATAAAGTATTTCAGCGCGCTGGAGCTCTGGCAATTCACCCAAAACTTTACTGGGTGTGATTTTCTGTCTATTAATGGTTGATCCAGATACTGCTTAAGCTCATTAGGAAATGAGCCAAAGCTTTGAACCTCTTGCATAACAGTAGTGCTAAGGGATGATAGCTTTTCATGTGCGGACCAAATTGATGCGTTATCTACGATATGTTGTGTTGCTGCTGTAGACCTTACTTCTGGAGAGCGTTGTCCTAGTCGTCTAAGTTCCAAGCGAATATCATTAGTTATTGCAGATATCGCATTTGACACACCGTTTGGAGAAGTGAAGTGTATACGTTTGAAACGAGGGTCCAAAATGGTAGCTGTTGCAAGGAATGTATTTCCTTCTAAAGGACTTAATTTCTCTTGAATTCTTTGGAGTAAAGCCTCTTTTACCGTGAATCCTAAAGTGGTCGAAGGAGTAGCTGGTTCCGTTACTTGTCGAATCAGATTGGTAACAGGAATGACTAAGCTAGCAGTCACATAATTTGTACCACTAACCTCTTCAGTGGCTTCTTTGAAAGGACCAAGAAGAACAATGAGGTCACATATTGCATTAAGCTGTGAAGTTGCAGCCATATCAAGTGTGTTTATATTTGACTGACTTTTGTAGCTAAGGTTTTAGCTACAATTGCAGAGAGTCTGACAAATCGTTCTAACATATTAAAGTAGGAGTTCCATCTGGTGCTAACAGCTTGTGTCAAAGTCAACACCTCTCCTTCCTTTTCCCCAGATGCTTCTTGTTCAGGTCTTAATAGATCCATAGCATTGACAGACTGCTTAAAATAAGTCACAATACTTTTTACGTGATTGTAGAGTGCTGCAAATGAATTATTTTCACTTAACACTCAATCAACGATTTTCATCATCAGGGCTTGACCAGTAAGTTGTAATGTCTAATCACCAATCCTCTCTGCAGTGCGTATGGTGCGACGGCATACGATGTTGCTGATGGTGATTCATCCGTTGAATGGGAATGTTAAGCTTGGCGGCCCCTTTAGAATGTTTCGCAAAGGTAAGCCTGAACAAGCCCTCTCACTTCTTTCATCTCTCATCCACAACACTCTATACTGAACCACACAGTGTCACTGTCATACACACTTAGGAGCACTGTCACACTGAGGAAGGAAAGGGGGATTTTTTTTTTTAACTGCTTAACGTCTCTTGACAGCGAGGTCTTTAGAGACGGGAAAGGATGGGGGGGCAAGGAATGGGAAGGAATTCGGCTATGACCTTTTGAAGGAAGCATCCGGGCATTTGCCTGGAGTGATTTGGGAAACCATGGAAAAACCAAATCTGGATGCCCGGACGGGGATTGGACCCACCCTCCTCCCGAATGCGAGGCTAGAAAGCTAACCATTACACCACCAAGTTCGGTGACGGGAAACCACCCCAGTTCATCTTCCTAGGACATTCTTTGGAGGGATATACGTCACCGATGGTAATCGCCTACAACCCGACACGGGAGAGGCGTTCGAAGAGGATCATACTGTCAGTAAAAACTATTGGTGTCTCAGTGATTAAAAAACTAAAAACCGCTCTCACTACATCAATAGAAGACAGCAATCACAAGAAAGTATTCTTTAGTGGGGTTGTAATTCTTGAGAAAGCTAAAGTCTTAATGCATATTTTAAAGAACACAACAATGAACTTTAGGATAGAGGATTTAAAGCAACCCAGAATTGGTTTATAAAGTTCAAAGTGCGATAATCACTCCATTACATCAAAATTTTTCTGTATATCTGGAACGTATTCCCTATAATCTTATATAAACTAACATCCTGTATTCAAGATTTCCATATTCAAGATTTCCGTATTCAAGATTTTCATATTTGCGGCTAATTTACGGAACGTATTCCTTGCGATTAAGGAGTTTTGACTGTAGATTGAAGACATTTAAATGAATTAACAGTCATACATAATGACTTGTGGTTCATTAACCCATTAATTGTTATTCGTAAATGGAAAAAAGTTGAAAAGATAATATTTCAACTACAAAGATAAAATAACCGCTTACATGCTAACATAAAAATGACGTTAACGTAAAGTTGTTAAAATTTAACAGCTTTTTTTAACCTCTCAACCGCTGATGAAGCTGTTATATTTCGACGCATTCATTTTTTAAGACACTTTCAGAAGATTGGATATGTACGTATATTTTTCCTATATATGTAACAATTAAATTGGATACCGAAGAAAAAATATCGAATTGGTGCTTAAAATCGATACACTAAATACAATATCGATGTATCAATATATCGAAAATAAATATATCGGCGATAAATATCGATATTTTTTAGAAAAAATATCTATATATCGATACATCGATATATTTTGCCCATCCCTAATTTTCACTATCAGGATAGCAGAGGTGATGGTGCACAATTCCTAATCACCTGATTGTGCATAAAAGTTTGGATTAAACCCAAAACATCGCAGTGCGTTTTGCGTGAAAGTATACCACACTGTTGATTCGTACGTCGGATAGAGACGTTATGCATGGTTACGTCCCTGGTGTCTTTCGGAAGTGTAGGCGTAAATGGGCCGGAACGGCGTATCACTTTCTCCCTTGTTTCATTTCTCATCCACACCACTCTATACTGAACAGACGCAGTATCACAGTCATCCACACTGTCACAGTGGGGAAGGAAACACCCCCAGTCCATCTCCCCATTCCCTATAGTAACCGTCTACGATTGGACATAGCCAAGGGCGTCCATAAGAAGAAACGTAAAAGTAAGCGCAAAATATAAACTTCTTCTCGTCACTTACAAACGATGTTAAATGCAAATATTTTTATTTAAATACATTATGTAATCGATTTTGCGGACAAAATTTAAGTTCTTAGATAATAAAGTTATCGACATAGGATTTTATTTTCACGTGAAAGAAAACAAGTCCTTTACTAGACTGTCATAAAGGTGTCCACATGAAACCTCCGTGATTTAAACTACAATATAAAAAACTATTAAACATAGAACCTTGCAGTTTTCACCATCCTGTAAAACAACTCACAAAGATTTTTGTGTAATTTTTCTGAGTCAGTTCTTTAACTTGGTTTCAGGTGCTGAATAACTATCGAACATGACTACTTCACAAGAGAGGAGCCTAATGCGTGGTGTGCTGTGCTGTGCTGAAACAACGTCACCAATTTATGTCGAAAGAAATTTCCGGTGTGTGTTTGATACAGTGCCTCCAGATGTACAGAGAATTAAGCATTGATATAAATTTATGTCTGCAATCTGTTCCTTCACTCCAGAAATGTTTGGACGCACGCTGGCAGAAATTGAGTATCGCTTAGATATTTTGAGGGCTACGAATGGAGCTAACGTAGAAGTGCACTGATTTTTTGTATAAATCTTTTGGAGTTGCTTTACAGGATAGTGCAAACCGCAAGGTTCTATGTTTTATAGTTTTTTTTAATATTGTACTTTCAAATCAGGGAGGTTTCATGTGGACACGTTGTATATACCTCATTTACATCCACTGAACTACTCTTAAACACGATTTTACTATATTTGAACTTGAATATTCGGTTTTGGGTCGACAAAATATTCTGTTTGCGTGTTAACGGTGGCCTGTGACGAACGGGCAGACAATAATATGGCCTGTTTCTTTCCAGGAACGTAATTCTAAAATGGAAATTACTTAAAACTTGACTACTAAACTAGTGTTTTCCCGCAGCTTCGCCCGCTGTGCGTAGTGATGCGTTTGTCTTTAATGTCTCTTCTGGCATTATAACATTAATGTTTGTAATCCAGCGTCATTGCAATCTGCATAGTAAATTAAAATTCACAATTTCGTTACGCTTTTTTTGTGTTAATCTTTGATGCAGTGCCTAGCTTTAAGGTTTTCGTGCAATGTAACATACTGTATTTCATTAAACTTAAGAAATAAATGACCAAAGTTATGTAGTTAAAAAACAATTCTAACAGAATCCCAAGGGGGAGCGTTAATCTGTGTTGTTGCTTGATCTGAGGTCGATATCTCGTTAAAACGTGTTCTTATGAGATGCATTGTGATATGTGGCACCTATCTGTTCTGGATACGAATGAATTATCGTTTCTTGCTTCGCTCCTCCGTCATATAGACTCAAAGGATATATTTCAGATTTTGAGCTAGACCATAAGCTTTCGAACTGTGAAATTCCGTCCAAGTTGTATGCATTTTGTAGAAGACACAGCCCGCTTACGAACTTATAACACACCACTGTTTTTTAAAATTACCATTCCCAAAAGGAATATGTGCTGACGCCTCACCCGCAGCCGCTTCATCAGCGCTAGGATCCGTCATCGGGGTACCAGAGAAACTCATTACCCCCTCAAGAACCATACTGCAACCATCCGGCTACTTCACTACGCCCCCGCCGCGTTGTCGGGCCCTTCAGAACCACACGCCATTACAGGAGGCAACGCGCGTTTCGCCAGCCATTAAGGGTGGTCACGGGGAGCAACGCTAATGCAGCGCGCGTAACGAACCAGGACGAAGACCCTTCAAAAACCTGGCCATATAGCATAAGCCTCCCTGTGATTTCCACGCGCGTCTGATTCACTCCAGAATTGGAGGATGTGTACAACATCGGTGATTAAGAATGTAGTGAGATGGCATGAGCGTACTCCCAGCAGCGCCCTCTTTTGTGTGAATGGAGATTTCAGTGTTACGATACACTCAGTTGGTGCAGAGCAGTCAAACGAAGAGGAAAAGTGCAAGGAAAAGACGCAATATCAGCATGTGGGCAAACGGGTTTGTCCTACCGTGACACTGCGGACCGTACAGGACTTGCTGCTACTACAGTGATTCATGTGTGGAACCAGTGGATAAAAGTGGTTCTATATAGCGACTAGTGGGTACTGGAATGACCACCACATTGTCCGTATAGCCGCAATCGACAGAACAGCTTTGTCGGAAGTGTCGGCTCGGCGTTGGAGCACTGCAACTGGTGTGGACATGTCTGCGTCAACGGTTCGACTCCGTCTGCTGAGGGCTAGACTGGAGGCACGCAAGCCCTTAGGACGCCTTCCATTAACCAGAAGCCACCGACGCCTCAGACTGCAATGGGCCGTGAACGCTAAGTGTCATAATGTATTGTTTCCTACTTGACCTACTTCTACAGCGATGGCCGCGTAAGTACTAGTCGCTACCACGGTGAACAGTAGAGGGCAGACTGCACTGTTGAGCGGCATAGGTGACAAACGCCAAGTGTGATAGTTAGGGGCGCCATTGGCTATAACAAGCGACCTTGCTTCCTGCATGTTGGGAGAAATCTGGATTTTTTTTTTCAATTTCATTCCTCGCAGCTGGAGAGTCACGGAGGCCCTTTTCAGCCTAATTAATCTACGGGGAGGGAAGGGAGATGGAAGACGGCCGTGGCCTTGTAGGGAACTATCCCAGGATTCGCCTTGAGAGACCGAGGAAAACCAAGGAAAACCCCAGTCAGTCAGGATGGCCGAACGGCGTTTGATCCCCGTCCTCCCGAATGTCAGGTAGTAGAGCAAATTCGCACTACTCCAGACTCACAACTGCTCCATCAGATGATTTTAGAGATGGAAGCACTGACCCCCCAGCTGGCAGCTCCACCAAGCCATATTTCAGCAGGGTAATTCCTGGCCACGTATTACAAAGAATGCCCAAGCCTTCTTTGTCGAACGACGGGTACTTCTGCTTCCCTGCCCTGCACGTTTGCTGGCATAGTTCCCCTGTAGATGCTTGGAGCCGTGAGCCATAGTCTCTTTTTTTTTATCTGTGACGAAGATATAATCAGAGCTTGGGGCTCTGACTGACTTGCAGTTTCGTATAACCGTATCAGTTTTCTGTCTAATGTGATGCTACCTAGTTCCAGTCAGCTAAGGTCCAATGCGTGTGTTAGTGAGCCCAGTTCATCCCCTGACTCCAAAGCAGGGGTGTAGCTATCGGAGGGCTAGGCGGTGCCGTGCACTGGGGCCCCCATGCTCAGGGGGCCCGCTGAAGCTCAGGGACCCCCTGACAGCAAACCTCACAAGACTTAGTATAGCTAAAAAGAAAAAGGTCGCCCATATTTTTTTGCACGGGCCTCTTGTTAACCTAGCTACGCCACTGCTCCAATGATGTGAGTAAAGGCAACAAAGTAGATCTTCTGATGTCGAAACGTCAATGTATGAACTACTCAGACAAGACTACACTGTGAACCTCATTGGCTATGGATGTCAGCTGACACATTACTGTCCGCGTGTATCTGTCCAGACTTCGAAGGTCTCAATCATTCAGCAGACGCGTCTGGCCACTGCGCTGTCTCTGGGGGAAGGAATATCATCCATGAAGTATTCTCAATATTGCTTTCATACTGAGGAAAGTCGAATCCTAAATTTCGCAACCACTTCTGAATAGCTATATCCAATGCTCAATTTAAATTTCTAGTTTTGCGTTCGTGCTTGGTAGGAATTATCACTTTATTATGCATTTCACTTAAAGAGTCAAACTGACAGCACTAACATCCATCTGCTATAAACACATTGCAGAGATGTGTGCACCATATCTGAGTTTGCATTCTGTTAATTAATGACTTTTGGTATATCAGTGTAGGTCAGGGATGGCGAATCAATGGCACGCGTTCCGATGATGGGACGAGGCCGAATAATTTGGGCACAGCGTTAATTAAGTAGGTAACTAAGTAATTTATTTTATTTTCTACATAACTTAAGAACTTAGTAACTAAGTTCATTGTGAAAGAAACTATCGGTGCCGGAACGACTGCAGATTTCGCAAAAGAGGTCGATTTTGAGCGAATTTTTAACGAAATGGGCCGAGTGAGCAAACGCAGGCGGCCCGGCGGAGGGAGGGGCGTTAAGCTAACTCATTCACATGTTTGATTTTGTTAAAGACGTAAACTGCTTTCACCAGTTAGGCATAGTTCTTGCGGGTTTTATACTAATTTCGTTAACACAGCTGCTTGTTTATGTTTGAGTTATATTACAACTATTTAACATGGCTAGTTTGGCAAGAAAAAAGTGCAAGATTAATATAAAAAACACTTGGTAGGTTGAAAAATATGTCATGATTAATAAAAGTGATAAAGCGGTATGTGTTTGTGTGTTTTATGTTCTGGGACATTGGTATGTAGAACATTAAATATAAAAATGCCTTATGAAACTTATCACAGATCTATTTGTAAAAATAAATAAATAAATAAATCGTTATGTTAGATGTCATTCGTGTTTTTGAGGCCAAACCGCATGTTTTCTGTAAAGATATTATTTCCAATAATTACAAGTATTTCCAAGATTTGAAAAAAAAAATCAATAGAGATTTTGATGTACACGAAAAACTAGAGCGATTAAAACTCACTGAAGAGTTATCTTCAGTAATTAATTCTTCAATAGAAGAATTTTCATCCAAATTTTCCGAGTTTAAAGAATTGTCAGAAACACTCAAGTTTATTCTACATCCTGATGTTACTTCACCTGATAAACTGAACTTGTATAAATTTGATTGGTTGGAAATTGAAGAAATGGAAATGTATCTGCCTGAGTTCCAGTGAGTTCAATGTGGACTCTAAAATTCATTGAAATGAGGAAGGAGTTGAAATTAAATGAATTAGCAAGACTGTCAAGCAGTATGAGTAAAAATGTCAATATCTTAATTATGGAAAATTGGAATTCAATTCCATATTTAAGAAGCTGGCTTCTGCTGTCTTAACAATATTTCATCTACTTATACCTGTGGTTCATTATTTTTAGAAATGAATAATCTTAAGGACTCATTTCAAAACCGTTTGTCAGATGACTCTAGCTAGCATTCTGTTAAAAGAAACAAAGTATAAACCTAATATAAGTTATTTGGAATCTAATTTACAACAACATATGTCATACCAGTTTCATCTACTTAAATAAACATAAAACTGTTGATGTTATTATTGCTTAGTGTAAAAAAATGTATATTTGTAGTTGCAAATGTTAAGTTTCAAGGCGATAGTATTCAGTTTTATTTATTTTCCCATTAATTACTACCTCATGATTGTTTGATGGCACGTCACGACTTCATTCAACATTTCTTTAGAAAAAATGGCATGTAGATCAATAAAGGTTCGTCATCCCTGGTGTAGGTGGTCATAGTTCTTTCAGTAACACTTCCAAAGGAATACACGGCTGTTTCGGTGAAGCGAAATTATGTCGAGTTCTTTCTAATACAGTAATGCCATCTATTATTCAGTAATGGTCTCAAAAACCACTCTGTCACTACGGTTGCTGCCTGACGCTGACTCGATTAACCTGCGCAGTGTGACGTGTGTGCTATCGGAACGGTACGATTTGATCGTGAATCCTTTGACATTAAAGATCTGAGCCAGTGTTTCTCAAGGTTTTTAAACCCAGGGACCAGAAAATGTTAAAAATAATTCTGCGTACCACTAACATAAATGGATCTAATTTTTTACCTTTTATTATATTATTAACATTCAGGTATACATTATTGTACCATAATAACGTAACAAATTTAAAAACAAGTTTTTAATTCAGTTATGAAACTAGATGTGAAGTATAAATAGTTAATTAACTATTGGCTAGACTCTCAACATTCAGTAACTAGATGAATAATAAGGTTATTGTAGACTGGATGTTACTCTATACCACCAATCTACATCCCAAAATTAAATAAAAGAAACACGTTCAGACACATTTTATTGCTGTTTACTTCGCCATTCTTTTGTTACCATTTCTACCGCGTACTGCGGTCTGTCACATCTATTACAAGATCCTGAAAAATGTCCTTTGATTTAATTTCTGAATGAATGGCGCTCTCTTAGAAGCCAAATGGAAATTAATAGACTATTGTAGGAACAATGCTGTCGTAACCTCTTATCCTGGAAAGATCAGATGTTTTGCTGGTAGTTGAAATATTTAAGGTTTTTAAAAATGATGGGCATATAGCTTATACTCCCTTATAGACCTGTACGGTATTTAAATTTTCAGTAATCTATCAGTGGATCACTTGCACCATCTTCGCGGACCACAGATTAAGAAACACTGCTTTAAGCCAATCCCTTGCTCTTTGGTCGCTGCGCAAACAATCTAAATGCGAGAATGCATGGTTTTACTGCAAGGAGTCCTGAAGATTAAAGAAGTTCATAAAAGAGATAATGGCCATAAGCCATCAGATAACACTATAATATGATTATGATGATCGCAAATTAGGTGCTAAAATAAAATTCGCCAAGCAGAAGTGTTCAAGCAATTATGTAATAGTGCCTGTTGCAGAACTATAGTTGGCCAAGCTAATTTATTTTTCGACTTTTAAAGGGCTTACTCTCTAACCACGACAGTAGTAAGAGTTATGTTAGTTATGTAATGGTTACACCTTAGCAACTTTTTTAAAAAAGATGCAAAGTTAACAACAGATAACAGCTCCGTTATTATTTTTTGAATAAAACATTCTTTGGGTCCCATTTTTGATATGAGTAATAATCTAAATCGTCATTCCTAAAGCATCATTTTCGTACAATTTGCATCTGTTTTACTAAGTGAGAACATATGTGAACATTAAAAGGCAGTCAAATGTATGGTTAGACAGGTTATTTGCATCCTTAAGGGCATAAAACAGATTTCTATGAATATAATAATACATTTCTTCAGATAACAGAAATATGTTTTAATCTTATGTAAACAGATTATTCTCACTGTGTGACATATTGCCACATATAACAAGCTCGCCCCCCGTTCCCCTTTAATTCTGACTAGCAACATTTTTAATGTTTGTCATATATAAATCAACTTTTTTGATCTCTTATGTTATTGCCGACAGTGTTAGCAATGAAGCATTGTTTGGGTTGCTCGGGAAACTCATTGTCAAAACAGCATGTGGGACTCCGGGGATTTTTCGTTGTCTGGCGAGGATGTGCTCCCTAGATATCGCATCATGTCATTCTTTACGCGGGAAGTGACGAAATGATGTAGCCCCATCGAGCACTAAAGCAAAAGCTTATTAGGTGTGAATGGACGGCAAAAGAGTAAAATATTGAACATTTAAACTCAAATAGTAGTAAAAAAGCATTGTGAAGATTTTCGTATTTTTTTTTTTAAATACAAGAAGTTACAGAACATATAGAATTTGGTGGATCTACATGTTATCACTTGGTAGTAATAGCACCTCCCATTGGAACTGAAGCAGAAAAAGGTAATAAGTATAAAGTTGATAGGAAGAGAGTGGTAGAAGGAATATAAACAACGCTTTAAGATCGAGACAGATAAAGGGCCGTCTGGTATGGTTACAACTTGTTCGAGACATATTAACCACAGCAACCTGGTATGTTTGCGTCTGCGAGAAGCAACGCTGAGATGTGCTAACTGCGGTTCTGACCACGCCGCCAGCTACGGGGGATGACCTGTGAAGAGAAAGCTTCAATCCGCCATCGGAAAACATCAACACCAACCCAGCCACACCCAGCCAGCCGAAGGACCGGGAAGTCCAAAGAAAAGGACATCAAGCTGCAGCAAAAACCATTCGCCGACCGACATAACTGACCAGCACGTGCACCAATGCTGAAACCATGAGCCAAAACGTGAAAATCAGTTGGGGAAAATAGTCCAGTTGCTAACGCAGCTTATTACAGCGATGATGCCCAACTGACCATACGAACCCAGTAGGGGCTATTAACATAAGGACTCCTACGGTGTCCATAACCATTTTTCCCCCAAAAGCGAAAATAAAATGTGTCCCCAAAACAACACCCAACTAACACCTAGAAGTTATACTACCAAAGGTAGTGGTACTTCAACAACAGGCGTTGAGGCAGCGAAAAAAAAAGATCATGTAGTACAGCAGTATGCCTTGAGTAATGGCTATGTAGTGTACTTTATTTTCCTTTCTTAGACTATTACTGTATCTGCTGTGGCTGGAGGCCTCGTATACAACTCACCTGTGTGCCGGCTCATGCCGCCCCCGCCGTGTGCCGTCACCTCGAGTCAGAGCCCTCGTTGTTGGGGTCGCTGTCGTCACCGCCTCCACAGCCACCCCCGGCCGCCCCACGCCCGGACAACTGCCGGCTGCGACTCGACGACCCGGACCTGCATTACATTCAAAAGCCAGTTGCGGGGAATAGCAGTTAGCTTAAAACGACTGAGTGATTCATACGAGGGTTGGAACTTAAATAGTGGCAACACTGCTGTGGAGACACTATGCAATGGAATCTACTTTTGTCGCTGATAACACGCGTTGTTCACATACCTACCTTACCGCAGAGCTAATGGACTCGCCTGTCCCACGTCCCCGGCGTGCGCACAATCGAGGGAAACGCAGTCACTTGTGAGCGAGCGGTCTAAAGTAACGGTGTCACTATTGGGGTTCCGCTTGAATTGACGGAAATGCAGAAATGGATGCGTTACGTCGGTGATCAGATGCACTTGGAGCGC
Organism: Vandiemenella viatica; assembly: GCA_031002005.1. Taxonomy (NCBI): domain Eukaryota; kingdom Metazoa; phylum Arthropoda; class Insecta; order Orthoptera; family Morabidae; genus Vandiemenella; species Vandiemenella viatica. Next base: position 286,832,597 of record CM061920.1, read on the forward strand.
TATGAGTGCGAAGGAGATGCTTTCTTACGCCGTATCGTAACATTGGATGAGACATGGGCCACATCGTACGAGCCAAAACTGAAACGCCAATCCAACGACGGCGTCATTATGGGTCGCCGCAAAGTCGAAAGTGCGTCAGAGCCCCAGTATGGTGAACGTTACGGTGATTCTCGTGTACGACTGTGATCGTGTTATCCTAACGCATTACGTTCCTCCACGGCAGACCGTCAATTCACAGTATTACTGTTCGTTTTTTGAGTATCACCTGCGACCAGCTTTGTGAAAGAAGCGGCAACACTTTCTGCGAAACCCACCCATCATTTTGCACGACAATGCGCGGGCGCATACAGCGCAAGCTGAGGCTGCTCTGTTCGGTCGATGGGACTGGGAAGTATTGTACCATCCACCATACTCCCCGGACTTAAGTCCTTGTGATTTTGATTTGATTCTGAAGATTAAGGAATCACTTCCTGGCATTCGCTTCAGAACTGTACCAAAGATTCGACAGGCAGTAGACCGCTCCATTGGCACCATCTACAGAACATGCTCTGCTAACGGTATACTACGCCTTCCACAACGCTGGCAACGCGTTCTATACAACGCTGGTGACTACTTTGAAAGACAGTAACAGGTGCAAACATGTATCGCTTTTGAATCGGTTGTGAATAAATAGTTGCCACTATTTAAGTTCCAACCCTCATATTTCCGGTTCGGTGGCAAAATCAGCAGAAAGTAAACAACATACGGTTCTGGTGAGCGAAGAGAGATTTGCTGCTCAAGAAAAGTCAGAGTTTCGAATAAAGAAACGAATATTTCTATAAACTGAAAGAATTGTTTCTTTTTATTAACTAAATGGTACTAATGAATATTAAAACAGAACTTTCTTCTAGTAATAATACAAGTCATTACAGGCTGGAAGGCCCCAAAGGGTTCGGTCACCGATTGACAAGAGTTTGGATTTTCCGTGCATACACCCCTGTCGTGACTACCTTAATCTAACCGGCAATCTTACCGGGTAAAGGGAACCCACAGTTAAACGTAGGTTTCCGAACCACGGAATTGTTCTGGCTTACTTAAAATTGCACGGCATGCTGGGTCAGAGATAAAGGTTGGGTTAGCGGTCTTTGAAATCCTCATCGAGACAGGAATACGAGCTGCGTACCTTGCGATCACCTTTCAGACAACCACTGAGTCACCATACCACTCACCGATCTTTCCTTTCTAAGCGGTTCAAGGAAAGAGATTATAATGAATATTGGGAAATATCCAGAGAATATTAGACATAAGTTTTCATTTCTAGGGGTTCATGTAGGATAGTAACAATGAATATTAGGACGTAATTAAGAAATTAAATAATACTTGACACGTTTTCAGATTAGGTAGTGGATTCTCCAACACAGATCGCAAAGTCGGGCCAAGTTACCACTGAAATCGATGCCCAGTCCTTACATATATCATTGGTGTATGTATTAATATCGAATGAATTCGTAGTTAAGAGCACACAGTAATAATATTAAAACATGCAAAGTAACCTCAAAATAAAATCTTTTGCTTTTTCGCTTGAAGCTTAGGAAACTAAAATAGATGTATTCATTTCTAGTATTTGTTGTTTAAATACAGGACATGATCTATATTACGGAGTAATTTTCAGTTCATTGGTAAAAACTTTTTGGTTTTTAGATATACACTCTCCCAAAGATGATCTAATACAGCAAACGTTGTCGGACACGCAAGACTTTATTTTTAAGTGAAAAATTATTTTAGTTTTATACTTAATGAGCTGTAAACATCGTTACCTCACAAGGGGGAGGGGGTAGAAAAAAATATTCAGTCTTATTTATTCCTGTGAAAAACAAACCGAAAATATTTTTACAAAATTTTAAACTGGATATTCTGTTTTGGTTCACTGAAACACTTAACATGTGAAAATTTGAAACCTCTAACTTATTCTGTGTCAGCTGTGTTAGACTCCTAAAACAGACACGCAGTGAAGCGACAGCAAAAGGTTTCCGTTTTCCTTTGGTTACAGAACCACAACGAGAATGTAAATGGAGCGAAATTTCAGAGCCTTTTAAGAAATAGGAGCAGCTGAGAATTTTATGCTCTGTTTGCAGACTGCGGTGTGTACTAGAGCTGTAGTAAACCGTACGCGTTCGTTACTGGGTAACGAATACATCGCCTGACTCGAAGTACCGAAACGTTACTCACAAATTCGTTTCGTTACTCGCAGTTGCCAAATGGCTCTCAATGAGAGAATAAACATCGTGCTTTACGTATTTCTGGGAATTCTGATTTGCATTCGTTTTCTTACAAAGGAAAATGTGTAAGTAGAAACATTTTGCGTGTGAATTATTTTAATATAATTAATATTATTTACTGTTAACTGTTGATAGTATTAAAGAGTTAAGTACGAGTAATTTTGACAACATAAAGAGATATTCTGTAGTTTTGCTTTTATTTAACATTGAAATGTACAGAGCACAATTTGTAAATAGAAAATTGTGGATAGATATTTTGAGATGTTTCTTTCTTTTTAACCATACCTTGGTGAGATTTTATTGATTTGAAACATTTATAAAATACGTTTATTCTAAAATGTGATATTCTTACTTTATTTTATTTTACAGTGCAAATTTTAGCTAAAGTTACTTTACTAAATGAACAATTAACTTAAACTTTACAAAGTACCAATGAAGTCATCCCGTAACTCGTACACGACGCGACTCGAGGCGATGCTTCGTACTGGTACTCGATTGTGTCAAAAGTAACGAAACGATCCGATAGTAACGAAGTCGTCCCGTACACGTCACGACTCGGTAAAATGCTTCATGCTAGCACCGATTGTACCAAAAGTAACGATTCGATAGTAACGAGTACTGATTGGTTTAGTAACGAATACATACAGGTACATAATTTCTCGTTGCTTTTAAAGCTTTATCGTGTACCTGCGCCAGGGCGCTAATGACCTAGACGTCGACGCGCCCTAAAATAACAACAACAACAACAACAACAACGTACCTGCGCCTTTTCTCTATGCGGCCTCCCGCCCTGCGCAGGCCGATGGTGGAGCCATCTGAGCCTCGGCGCGCCCCCCAGCCGCCCCCGGCGCCGCCTCCGGTGCGCTGCACCCAGCCGCCACTGCCTCCCGCCCCCGCGCAGCGGCACAGGATGCGAGTGAACGCGAACCTGCAAGCAAGAGTGTGTACAAGCCTTCTGCTGTCTCATGATCTGAAATTGGAACATCAAGTAGTTTTAAGTACAGTACATAGCCATAAGTGAAATCAACTGATGTTAAATGTCAGAAGTACCTATAGCGTGAAGTATATGATTTATATAAAAAATGAAAGGCCACTTATTCCGCAGCGATTATGAAAATATGAGGTAACTGTCTAAACAATAATGAATAATGTAGGATTAGCTAAGAAGAAACGTAAAATATCAGTATGACGAGGATAAAATTTAACGCAACAGATGAAAAAATATTTGTTGGCAAAATATGTAAACAACTACTATTTAATTAAGAGCGCGAGAATAATGAATTTTAAAGTAAAATTCAGCACAAGAAAATACAAACCTTTCACGTAGCAACTATAAAAGAACTCTAATGGACTGTATAATATCAACTGACAAGATGTTGTAGATGAAGTTAACTATCTAGATCTACAGTAAGAAAAAAAGTGGACGACTTGATGGTGGAATGTACTAAATCTAACAAGGCTGCAGAAGAGTTTTCACTAACCGGAAATACAAACACACAAAGGAGGGTCCATAAACTACGTGGATCGATCTGGGGGGGGAGGGGTTTGCTGGAAAGCTAGGCTGGACTACGTTGGGAGAGGGAGGGGGGGGGGGGGTTCCGAACCAAGCCACGTAGCTTTCCAATAATATTATTTGTCAATGTTAAAATAAGGTACAGAACACACAACAGCATGTGAATATTTATTTCCATCATTTAGCTATCTCCGAATGTAATTTACTATAGTGTGACAGAGGAAAACAGTACAAAAAGTCTTCTGGAATCAACAGGACAAAAAGCTACGTGCCATGCGAGGGGAAGGGGAAGGGGGGTAGAGGCAAAAGGGTTGTCAGGCTACGTGGGGTAGGAGGGGGAGGAACAAAGGACGCCAAAATGGAGCCACGTGATTTATGGACGCTACCAAACGTGAAAAATCTGAAGATAACGAAACACAAAGCAACGAAAAAAACCATTCACTGCCTCTCAAGGGGCTGCCAAACGGCGGAAAAACATTTGGAATTGCTCGAAGGTATGTACGGGTATAAGCTAGTTATACAAGTATGGATCTGAAACTCGCTGTTCTTGTCGTATTGCAGAGATAATGATGTAAAAATGCGATATTTCGACTGCTAGATTTTGCTCGCTGCTTTGCCCATGTGAACCTTTAATCCAGTAATTAATAATCATAGACATGGAATAAAAGCCACATGTCCTGTAAGAAGTTTTGTCTGCTTCAGTTACTTTATTATTTCCGCAATATATTTCTTAACGTATTATAATTTAAAAATAATAAGGAATTAAATATCAAATAATCATAAAACTACGTGAAAATTAGTCGTTTTAATATGAAGAGGAAGATTCTTCAAAAATGGGTTCGAGTTTTAGTATCGATACTAAGCATTAATATGGTAATGATTCTTTTTGAGGTTTATACTGTAGTATAGTTGTAACCTTCACCGACAATAAATAACACAATCTATTTGGGTGTTTATCTTTGATGTAGTTTTTATTTACGTTTTACGTGTATTCTGACGTACTATATTTTAAAAAATGAAGCAATAAAAAACCAAAGTTACGTAGTGAAAAACTATATTAACAGAATTCAAAAGAGTGGAGTGTTTGTTCGCAATGTGGTGTGATCTTTGGTGGGTATCTTTTGAGGTTAAGAAAGGAGTGTGTATCTTAGATGCAGTGTGATTTGTGGCCCCTATCTGTTCTGGTTACAAACAGATTAATGTTCCTTTCTCTGCCCTCCGGTCGTATGTAGGGATAAGATGTACCACACGCGTGCGGCACTAAAATCAAAGACACAGCCCTTTCACAGCCTCATATTGAGTCAGATAAACACTTAACCGATGTATAAGTTTTGTGTAGAGACTAACCTGAAGTCCCTGGAGAAGAGGGCGTATATGCAGGGGTTGATGGCGGAGTTGCAGTAGCCGAGCCAGAAGAGCACAGAGAACACGGGTCCCGGAACGCACTCTGCGTCCGCGCAGAAGGCGCGAACCACGTACATGGTGAAGAAGGGCAGCCAGCACACGATGAACCCGCCGACTATGATGCCCAGCGTCTTGGCAGCCTTCGTCTCCATGCGGAACCGCTTCACCTGCACACACGCCACGTTATACTGTCATCCCGTCAACTGCTAACCATTACAGTTTCCGCAGGGTGGACGTTCGCTTGAGTTCTCTAATGGAATTTATGAGCAATGGCAGCGATCCTGTGTCTGTATTGACCATATCTTGATCGTCTAAGAGAATCTAGAAAGAACAGTTTAATATAAACACACTCTCCATATGATACGAAGCATAATTGCCTTTATGTGTAGTGGGTACATATTTATTATTATCCAAAAATATTTAACCTTTATTTTCTATATGAAAAGGAGAAACCAGATTTACTAATAACTGTGATGGTGATAACACCTCTGTGGAAATTCAGCTATAATTTACTTAGGCATATTTTGATTCATTTTTTAATTTTTTTTTAGAGAAATTATTATTTTTCTCCATTACTTTTTCTATTTCCTTACTCTCCTCAAAACAAATCAAAACTTTTACTCTCTCTTAAGACTGTAGTTAATTTCTAGTTTATTGCTTTTAGTCCTCTGTTATAATCCAACTCTAATTCCTCTCTCAGTTTCAATCCAGGCCTCTACAGAAAATAAAAACATACTGTTACTGTGAAAGCTATATGCCGTGGACTGAGAGCTTCGTTACTTAATAATCCCTTTCACTTTTGCTTTCACAGTAATTACGCTAAATAAGTCCTAACTATAGAGTCTTAGAATAGCATGGAATTAGATTTAGTTGATTAATAATATTGATAAATTAATAAGGAAAAGTTCGCTCAGGTTTTTGACTCTAAACGCTATAATACCTACCATATAGGTTCTTAAATACATTTATGATAAGTCTCCAGCAAAGCTATTAACTTTAGAAAATACTTTTTTCTTTCATTTAAACGAAAAGATGCATTTTTAATAAAGCATCGGAATATATAGGAATTGAAGCACAGAAGTATCAACTCTTTACATTAGACTCATTAGAGTCTATCAATTTTTACATCAGAAATATACATAATTAGTATACTGAACTGTTAGTGACGTAATACAAAGACCGGAATTTAATATTTACTCTGTGGTATCTTTTTCACGAATAATACACTTTCTGTTCGTGATAAATATCTGCACAGTGATGGTTTACTAATTAACTTCGTCAATATCAATCCACATCAAATAAAATTAATTTTAATTGGATTTTACTTTGCTACCAGAAAACTTAGCGTGGAAATCACAAAATAACTGGTAACCCATATTATAGTACTTCTGTGTCCATACCTCATACACATTGATTCCACAAAATCAAAAAAATAAGGCAAAATTTGAGTTTACTGGGAGGCGAAAAGTTTTTAATAAACACATATCGTTAATACGATTGATAGAATGTTTGTTAAACGCCATTGCTTATCAGAAACGTTGCGGTACTAAAAACAAACGTTTATGGTATACGGTGCTCAATATTCTTGAATCACTCTACCATACTGACTACTAGCATGGCTGGAACCACTGAAATTGGACATACGGGGAATTACAGAATGTTACGGCCAAATCAGAACAAAGCTATAAGGAGAAAAATATTAATCTAATGCAAATTAACTAATTTGTGTTTGGCTCAGTAAATGTAAATACTGAACAACAAAACATAATGCAGTGTATAATTAGAAAGTGAGTTATAGTTAAGTGGCAAGGTGCACTCCCGAAATGCACTAATCAAATGACTAACCAAACATGTAATTTCAACGTAATATCGCGCCATTTATCACCTCCGAAGTAATGAAGTCAGACGATATACTTAATATTACATAGTTTAACTGAATGAAATGAAAGAAACTAATACGCTCAAAAATCAGATATGTAATTAAGAAAAATACTGAAATTGCTTATGATCTACTTCGATGAAATTACCCGAAAATATGGGTTCAATGGCAGTGTCCTTATTTCTTTCAGATAAATACAAGCCAATTCCTGATTTCGAATCATTAACAAAGCGTTTCCTCAGAAAAATCTAAGTGCCCATGTTTTGCAGCTACTGCTAGCAGTCAGCTATTTCTAATAGCGAGGTTACATTTTGATGACTAATTGGTTGCTGTGCTAAACGGTACCTCATTTTAGGAATAAAAACAACATAGCAATGATCAGATTTTCATAAAAGTCTTTTTGGTATAGCTTCACACCTGATTTGTATGTGAAATTGATGACAACATAAGATGACGTTTTATTTAATAAATTCACTTCGCTATTGATACTTAACCTTATTGATTAATAGAACAAGAGAATATACAAGAATTAAGACACAGATGTATCATCTCTTTACATTATTTTTAAATAGACTCATTAGTATTTGTTAATATATGAATACATAATCAATATACTTAAGTGTTATTGATGCCATACACAGACTGCAATCTAATATTTACATTATGGTTTCTTGTTCATGAATAAACTTTCTGTCCGTGACAAATATTTGCAAATGTTTTGATTAAAACTTTTCAGAAAAAAAATTTCTAAACATATTTTTACTACTTTCCTTCGCACGTGACTGTTGTACTTGAAATGAATTAATGATGGTATAGTTTTCTGCTAAGTACCCAGTTTTACATGATAACATACAGAAAAATATCATTTGTAGTGGAAAATCCTGAACACTTCAATCTTAATGCTGACATACATAGCCATAATACTAGGAATAAATATAATATTTACAAGGATTACAAATCACTGTCAATTGTACAGAAAGGGTTAACATTTACTGGAGCTTCCTTATTCAATGTATTACCAACAGAAATTAAATGTTATCTACAAAAACCCAACTACTTTAAGTCCAAACTGAAATAGTTTCTGCTTCAGAACCCATTTTACTCTGTGAAAGAATTTTCTTCTTGGAATTTGGAAACTAAGAATGACTGATAAAATAGTATATATGGTGTATGGAAGGGGAAGGTGAAAAAATTATCCACAATTAATAAAATGATATATGGTTTTTCTTTCTGTTAAAACTTTTGACAAATGAACTAATTACATTTACAAAATTTCACTCATATATAGTAACTAACATGGGATAGCATCCACTCAAAAACTGCTGTCAAAAATTATGATACTAACAGGTTTTTAAGTAATTGACTGCTTATGAGTTGCTGGTAATATAATTGATATTGCTAATAAGTGTGTGTACTGTTCCACGTAAATAGCAACTACCATAATATGTAGTCATAAATTACAGTGAAACTTATCATGGTGACTGGTTGGTAAGAAAATAACTGGTTATTAGATGCTGGTAACAAGTGTATACACTGTTCCACACAATAAGTATTAATTAACTCGGGATTGTATTTGTAGATTACAGGAGATATTGGTTATACTAATGGGTTGTTGCTAACTTGTTGTCAATATATAATAATACTATCAATTATATAGTAATATTGACATTACTAATAAGTGTATGTACTGTTCCACATCCCCGAGATTATTCTCACATGGGATCAAATCTATCTATCTATCTAAATATATTGAGGATGTGATGACTGGAGCGTGTCTTGTCAACTTTAACACAAGAAAGTGTCATTACCAATAAAAAATTGGATGAATGTATAAATATCTTTGAACATTTATACGAGTTGTGAGCGTCAAAACTTAGTTCAGAGAATTTCTTGTTTGAAGCAGCAATTATTTCATGAAAAATTAGGGCATGCAAAAATTGTAATAACGTAAAAAATCATGCTGTAATTGTTTTCCGGTAGATCTTTAAAATAATATCTTTGAGATCTATCGCACTAAGTTTCTTCCTATATATATTAAATAGTTTCTTTCAGCGTATTGAGGGAAGTCTTGAAACTAAGATCAATCGGTGAGCGAATGGGCGTGCAGAAATCAGAAACAGTTGCATGGCCGGCTCTGCAGATGGCTAGCGGGTCCGAGATTTATTTCCCGCTGCTGATATATTGCCCTCTCAGAGAAACACTCAAGTGCACGACCGGCAGACGGGAGGAATTCTTAAGCTGCGTTTGATTAATGGCTCGCGTCCCAAATGATTCGCAGGCCTAGCTGATCGGAATAAAACACGAGGCTTGAGAACAGACCGCTAGAATTTATGCCAGCTGTCTTAGAACGTCTAGCTAAGTGAACCATCTTTGTGAAATATTTTCCTTGGAGAGCAGGCGACTTTTGGCACGTTGTACTGGTTACGAAATCGAATGATTAAATTTGGAACTCGCTTTTCGAAAGTCATCGTCAACGCCATGTTATCAGATCCGGAGTTTTTATTTAATTTATATTTTACTCAAGTTACATAGAATAAGTAGTTAACATTATTTTTTGATATATTGATCCTCCCTTTCAATGAAATTATGTTTACGAATTCCTTAAAAAATGTTGTTGCATGCAAGTGCCTATTATTGAGAATGCCTTTTGTTATAGAGATTTTACTGGCCGCCATTAAATGTTTCACTCGGTTTCTAGACAATTTTGTCTGTCAATGCTTCTTTTAACTGTCTTTTAAGTCATTTACAATAAATTTTATAATAACATCTTACTCCAAGTTTGAACTTCGCTCATATCTGTCAAAGAAATTATACTGCGCTCCAATTGCTGGCCAAATGGGAACGAGATTGTACTTATTTCTGCGCTGCTTGCAGCGTTACTAACATAGAATACCTATTTGTACTTTGTGCTGAATTTAAATTTGAGAGTTTCTCGTAACACAATATAACTCACGATTTTACGAAATGTTGTTTCACACACAAAACATAAAAATTATTTCGTAGCTTCAGGGACAGGAATGATAGTTTAGCAATGCTGAATATAAAATAAATTAACTTCAGCTGCTGATGAGGTCGCCTTCGGGCATTGGAGGGCATTTCTATCATTTTACAGACTTTCCGTTAGTAAAAAAAATAACATTTTTTTTTTTTTTTTTTTTTAAGATGTTACATGTTACTACAGAAATATAATTGACATGAGAACTATCTGTTAATTAGTCGCTGACAAAACCAAAAGCTACCTCCAACATTGAAAATGTCTCTCCCGCACACTGTGGGAAAGCCATTCTCAAATGTGAGGGTCTTAAAGACACAATTACATTACAACTAAGCTAAATGAAATAATTCAAGTTCCGCCCGTCTGGCCAATGAGAGCGTCTCTTCGCTATCTCCCGACCTATTTACAGAGCGCACTAACGGACAGTAGTTTGTCAACCATGGAGAAATAACTAGCGTTTGAACTATCAAAACCACTTTATGCTGGCAAGCAACTGCACTTTAGTTAGTTATGATTAGGCTTGAACGATCCGTTGTTATATATTTATTTCGGCAAAGTGCTATATTCAGTAGTGCCTGCAAAAATTATTTTTCATGTCTTAATAAATCTAGATTTACCCCTGAAGATGTATTTCATATGAACCCTTATTTCGGGTTAGATTCAACCAGAAACTGAAGCTTTTAACAGCGACACAACGGCTTAGAACGTCTACTTTTCGATAGGATCGTTGCAATGATCGGGTTGGATACACTATTTATTCCTAATGACATGACACATTCTAAATTCCAGATTTAAAGTAGGTACTCTTTAATAAACATATCTGAAATAGAATTATTTCATTATAGGGCAAAGGTTGGCTGCAAAGTGCCAGTGAATTATTTCAGTTTTCATATTCCAAATGTAGGCAACTGGATGTTTCAGATTAGATTTAGAGACGAAACAATGGGCTTCTGAATGCTTTCTCACTTTGTTGAGTTTGTGATTATAATACTGATTAGTTTCAGCTCGAAATTACCGCTGTTCTTCGGACGTATGACTCATCATAATATTTATCGGAATTATGAGTAGGTCTAGCATATTAGCCGGTACCACGTCCAATTTTAAATCAGAATTGAAGTTATTACAAAGTATAAATTAATAAAAATAAATTAGTAAATTATACACGTGATCTGTGAAATAATTATATCGTTAACCATTAATAAGTATTATATTATATTTAACATTTTTAAAATTATACTGTGGAGAATTATCATGAAAATAATGGGGATTATTTTTTAAACGTATGTTACAACTAGAGTAACATCATTAAAATAGTCTTCTCGGATGACTAACCGAATGAGCAGGGTTGTTTTCGCTCGATATTTCGGCGATCGGAACACTGCCGCCATCACCAGAACATGGCAACAGAGTTCCGATCGCCGAAATATCGTGTGAAAACAACCCTGCTCACTCGGTTAGTCACCCGAGAAGACTACGTTAATTCTCAACGCCGAGGGAAACGTTGATCTTACTTAGCGTAACATCGTTGTTTAGTGTTCATCAAGTTGAGGACTAAGAAACAAGTTGCGTATTCAAAGGAAGTGCCGATTGGCGGTATAAGAAAAGAGAGAATTTGAAAAAATCTTAGTCACTAAATGTTCCTACATTCATTACGCAACATTTTACGTAGTCTCCATCATTGTTGAACTATTTGTCGTATCATGGCACCAGCTTTTTGTATTCCTTCGACGAAGAAACTCGACGCCAATTCGTTCGGCCATCCCTGCAGAGCGGCAACCTACATGCCGTCTCTGTAACGACCACTGCTTGCTTCTTGTGTTACAATACTTGTTTCATCACCAGTGACACATTGATTACATTTCCTCACGTTTCCTTCATTCATGACATTTTTACCATAAACTAAAACAATTTGTTAACTTTTTTTATTGCAAATATCTTATCACTGACCGCACTTCACAGCCAACAAAACTTTCGATTTTTAAGGTCATTCTAACATACAAAAAATAAAAATAGAAAAGCGAAACAGTTTTCAACAATATAGCTCACGCTTGCGCTCGATATTCAGTACTTGGTGAGATGTGTTGGGACCCCCTCCACCTTTTACCCTCTATTTGAGATTTATCTTATTATTTTTAAACAACTAAATTTATTTGATGAGCTCATGTATTTTGCTTCATGTCACTGGATACCTATACATCAATGCTGATGTCTTCTACGAACTACATTTTTTTCTGTAAAATATGAGAAAAAAAGGCATACTACGTTTAAGGTGCAGTATAACGAATTTAATTAAATTTAGCAAAAGTAAAAAAAAAAAAAAATATGCAGCATATACAATATGTAATGTTATCTGTGCCCGGGATTGATTTTGTAATAAAAAAAATCTTATCTGTAATAACAATTATATTTTCTGAATTAAAGAGTTATCGTGAGATTTTTATATACCCCCCTCCATTAATTGAGAATTTGCCCAGACCCCTCCCCTTCTATTTTAAGCTTTCTTAATTAATGGACGCCACCTAAACAACTGAATGCAGCGTCATTATAATGGCGTAATATTTGCTTGTCTTATCCGCAATCGGATCGTAATTTGTAGACGTACCACATATCTTTTCAGTTTTTTTTAGTAGAAAATGAAGAACTGAATGCCCCAATCCCCCCTAAAAAATCGTGAGATCATTTATGTTACTTGGTCTAGTTCGAAAATTTTATTACCAGGAAGCCTTAAATTTGCTCCCAATATTGATAATATCTTTTACTTAAGCGAAAACTTTAAAATATACTGCCTGACAAAAAAAAATAAAAAAAAAAAAAAATGAAGGTCCGAGAAGGTGAGGAGGAAAGGAAATAAAGGAAATTAAAAATTAAACTTCACGGGATGAGATGTTATTTCAGTGATTAGAGAATAAAGTCAAATTTACAAAGAACTTGGCATCACGTAATAGCTGGTAGTGATTGAGGGAACTCCGACGGCACAAGGGTTCGTCACGGACATCCTGCGTTTACCTCCCATGGACGTATCGTGGTTAGGGATTGCAATACAGCAAAGCGGGATCCTGCAGGATCCCGCATCATTAGATAGGCTGGCGGATTCCGCACAAAATTAAGCCGATCCGCAATCCGCAAAATCCGACGTAAACGTATGTCAGTCTGCGTGACTCGCTGCCTCACTCGGTCTCTATGGGATTTATTGCACTGTCTGCCTGTACCCTTGCAGTTGGCATTTGACTCGTGTTAGTAAATGTTTCTTTTTGTCAACATTCGTCATTCATAAGTAAATAAATCCAATTTTACGTATTCATTAAAACTTACGTTTTGTTTTGAGTTCAAATTTCTATAATTTGAGTTATGATGCGTATTTAGTAACATTTTCTAACTATATAATACGTATTTTTTATGTGCCGCCCACGTTATCTGAACTAAACAGTTACAACTTTTTATTCACGGTTTCATTATTTCCATTTTCTGTATTTGCAGATAAAGTAAGTGTGACAACTTTCTGTATTTACTGCTGAAAATTTGATTATTCGTTGATATCAAACTAATCTTATTGTAATTTTAACGATCGCATACCACCTTATTATTATTTAGACTAAATGCAAAAAAGTTGTAAAGAAGTCTTCACGGCTGTATCACCAGCCGTATCACAGAATTGTGTTGTAAAAACACCATACTTCGACGGCTGCCTCCGTCGTCTTCCTCACGTGTCAAATTTAGTGTTTTTACAACGAAATCCAGCGATACATCTGTGAAGACTTCACTGCAATCATACGCCCAGAAAGTCTCCTTTCCTATTTAAAGTCGTTATGCCACTTAAAGTAACACTGAAATACTTGAAATGTCTTGGTGAGTAGTTTCCTTTAATAACAATGAATCAAATATAAGATAAATCAAGGAATCAGGAGAAGTAATAATTAATCCCACATGAACAATTTATGTAAAGCTAAGCCAAGTCTCGTGCTTGTGCAGTGACAAAAAGTTATGAGATCTTGTTCTGAGCCAAGGCTACACTTTATAGAGTATTTTCACTTCACTTTGTGAAATGGAATACTTTCTCTCGGTGTTATGGAACGTTCGTTTATTTAGAATAAATAAAAAAACTCTGGTAACTTGACCATTATGCATACCATGTTTTTAAACTGATGCGACCTAAGACCTAAGAGTGAATATTTTCAATTTTTGATTATTTATTTAAAAATTGGTTTAGGTTTAAAAATAAAAATGTAAAACCTGCTTAGGACATGCAAATAAAATTAATGTTATTTTTTCAATTAAAATATTCTTAACAGTTAATTTTTATCATTTAACATTAAAATTGATTTATTAATATAATTAACAGACGTTTATTATTTAATTTATTAATGCTTTAAATAACTATGTTTTAAATTTATGCGTGAAAGACTGATGGCGCGAATCCCACTGGATCCCGCGGGATTGGTGCAAATCCCGCGGGATTGAAAACACTCCGGGATTGCAATCTTTAATCGTGGTGCCATTTTTTAACAGTACTTCGCTCGTACGCACGCAGCACATGTCTCTGCAAATTGTATGCGTGATACTGAGGTACTCCCGCGGTCAGCAAGGTCTCCAGATATCTATTCGATAGGACACATGTGCGACCAGCTCGGAAGTCAACTCCGTCCCACACCCAGTATCCAGAATATCAAGGGCCAGGTGCAACAGTTGTAGGCCAGCTTGCTTCAGGAGAGGATACAACGGCTTATGACAACCCTCCAAAAGCGAATTAGTTCATGCATCCAGGGTAGAGTGGGTGCAACGTCATATTGATAAGTGGGATCACGCTGCCAAGTTCTCTGAAAATTTGATTCGATTTTGTAATCGCTGAAATAACATCACATACTTTCTCAACCCGTTAAGTTTGATTTCTTTTTCTCATCCTCTTCCAGATAATATAGTTTCCCAATTAATGTACTTACATCTGGTACAGTTTGTAAGATACGATAAAAACCTCGGAAGTTTTATTTGACGGCCAAATATTAATACTGTTTGATTGAAAGTGCTCTTTATATCGTAATAGATTGGATAGTTACTGTTTGTAACAAATTTGTTGTGATTAGGACCATTGCACTAACGGCCACAGCAATATCACAATGTGGTGTCGGTGGACCGGAGTGCACCATATAATCTGAAACTTTTCGGGAAATGAATTTTGCATCAAACGAATGTTGTCTGATCTATCTCATCCGTGTCTGTTAAATTAATTAGAGCTAGCAGCTCTTGGTCGATTTTTAATTACTATTCTTACTATCGTGAAGTTAAAATTTGAAGGATTATTTTTTAAAGATATTAAGCTGCTAGTATTTATTAATTAATTTCTTCCCTTTAATGTGTCTGACAGTGTGTTTAGGGAGCGTTCATAAACCACGTAGCTCCATTTTGGGCTCCTGTGGTGGACCCCCTTCCCCTACCCCCCACCTAGCCCTACGTGGCTTTTGCCTTACCCCCCCCCCCCCCCTCACCACGTAGCTTTTTTCCCTTTTGATTCCAGAAGACATTTTGTACTGTTTTCTCTTGTCAGACTATTGTTTATTACATACGGAGATAATTAACTGAGGGAAATAAATATTCACATGCTGTTGTGAGTTCAGTTCCTCATTTTAACTGTGAAAAATGTTATGAAAGGAAAGCTACGTGGTCTGGCTCGGAACCCCCCCCTTCCCCCCTAGCGTAGCCTTCCAGCTAAACCCTCCCCCACCTAGACTGAGCCACGTAGTTTGTGCACGGTCCCTTGGTGATTAAACTCAAAGTAAAGTGGTCCTCTATAAAATAACGGAAGGTTAGTTATTATGGTACATGTAGAAGTCTGTTGGAATAAATCTAGAATTAGTGTTCTTAACAGGAAGAGCAGTCTAATGGAGCTATAAAGGATTTCGTAAGTACATTTACAAACAGTTTCCATGCTTCCTATGTGGCGACGCGTTATAGTTTTAAAATATTGACGCTGTAGCCGTTTTGCTTCGGTGTATATAGGTGGATGTGTAATGATCTCATCGCAATTGACTTATTTCACTGTACCATTAAAAACTGTATATTGTAATTTGCTGGAGAGTTATGGGTCACGAGGTTCGTAGAGCGCATGTAGGATTCGCGGAATATTTGCTTAGTGCTCATTGGATAACAGTCTGAGTGTTTCTGGGGAGCATTCAGCTTAGAAGAAAAAATCCTAGACTTCATCAGGGATCGAACTCGGGTCGTCAGGGTAGTAGCAGTAGTTGAAGTCTTATTATAAAGAGTCGGAAATTCGCATGAAGCGGTTTTCGATTTGTTCAAAAAGGCATCCGATATTCAGCGATACATATCTTCAATAAGCTCCCAACGCATCTTAAATGTTTGGCAGGCAATAAGGTTAAATTCAGGAAAAAGTAAAAGAATTTTTAATTGATAATATCTTCTAGTCCATAGAAGAATTTGACTCTAAGGCATCAATAAAATTAATGCCAGTAGTTTGCGTAAACGTAGTTGACATAATTAATTTAAATATTAATATGTGATAGTGCATCTTCTGATCTTATGTAATTCAATCAGCGTTTCTGAAAGGGCGTATGTGACCAAAACTTTTGAAAAGCTAACAAAAACCAATCCAGAAGCCCTATTACAACTTTTTTAAAGTTTTATATGGTATTTTCATTTGAAATATGTTATCGTAACATGTCTCACTATGCCTTTTCAAAAGAAACTGATAGCTCTATACTCAAGGAACAAAAAACGTCAGAAAAGACGAATGTGAAAAATGTCGATTGACCCTTTCAAAAACGCAGATTCAATTTTTTTCCTTCTGTGAGTTGGCAACTTTCCGCATTCCACGGAGCAGGTCTATTATATGGAAATTGAATTCATTGTACTGTATGGAGAATCTAGTTCAATCATTTAAGATAATTGTTCGTAAAAAAACGTTGAAATCAGTTGATAAGATGCTCGCCTTCAACATTCAAAGTGCCCAGTACGAATCCAAATGCTTCCAAAATATTTTACACGTCTTTGTTTGCTTGTAATTATTAGCTTCATCAGGACGATTCGTGGTTCGGATTCGACGTTAGATTGTAGGTCATGCAACAGAGGAACTGGCCGTTCAATTTTTGGCACGCTGATTTAGTATGACTCCTTTGGAAAGATCCGATCAACCTGCTAGGTTAATTCCAGTAATAGCTAATACGGTAAAGAAATACGAAGTTGGAATATCTTGATTTTTTCATGTTATTGAAGGCGACTTGAAGGTATTTAGATTCAGTGTGCTGCATGTATACCTCTATAACTTGAAATGCCAAACTGAATACATTGAGTTTTTATTTACTGACCTTGACCCAACCGAACACAATACTCAGAGGTAAACCGATGAACTGTAGTGAATGCTAAGCGGTGTTGGTGGAGGTCGCTTCCACACGCGATATTCACATCAGCTTTAGTCACGCGAAAAACCTGCCGAGGAGCCGCAGCAGTTCTTCCATCCATCACGAGATATCATGGGCGTCCGGCTTATCATAGCACTATATAGGTACTCAAGGAATTCTTTTCATAGCTCTGATTCAGTTTATTTAAAGATATATAAAACTTATCATTTCAGTATAGCATTCATGCTCCATATTTTTTTTAAATGAATATATGTTATGCTGTTGTTGTTATTTGGGCTTAAGGGCGCGTCGACGTCATGGTAATTACCACACTAACAACAAACCGGTATGACAACGTAGCTTAAAATGGAATTTAATAATTATCTTTGTGGCCGACTATAAAGAGGTCAGCCACAAAGATAGCAAGTAAAATACTAGAAAGATGGTAGTAAAGGGTCCTGAAAATCCTAAATCTTTACAAACAATGTAAGATAGGCTGTAAACAGGCTAACCAAAAAATGTCAGATTGTCTGTAAAAGGGCTATCAAGACATAAAAAAGAGACAAAACAAAAGACACAGTGCTTTATCTGATGAAAAGGGGTGACAAATTTATTTTAAAATCTACGCTGACCTGCCAAATATTTTATGGAGAAGACGGGCCAAAGCACAAAAAATAAAGACTTTGGCCCTTAAAACAATAAATCTAACACAATCTTTTAAAATGTGGCGCATCTTCAAAGAAAAGCGTTAGATTCCGGTGGATCCTCCCAGAGAATAAAAAATTATGTTTAAGAGAACTGTGCCCCATGCGGAGAGGAGTAAGGAGAACCTCATCCCTTCTCGCCCACTCCAAGGAGCTGCTCCACTGCTGAATGGTCGGTTAGACCACCCGGAATTTTTTAAGCTTGACCTCTACCATACATCAATAAACTAACATTTTTAAATTTTATACCAACAATATTTATGAACCAGATGCACATTTATCTTGATATAGATATATTGTCAAGAAATTTTACCACCACCATGGTTCCGTTCAATCATGACCTTTACCGAAAACACCTAAACAGACTAAAAATACCTTCACAATGAATGTGGAGTCTTCGAGGATGTAGATCATCTATATTTCGGGTGACCAGGATGGATTTAGTATATTAAAGTGACTGCTCATTTATTATGGAATCAGCAACCAGTGGGGGAGAATTCATCCCTACAAAGCTGGTGTATTCAATGTAAATTTTGTGGTATTTTAAACCACTGAATTATTTATATTGATTGTTATTCAGTGAGGTAAATCTTTATTTAGGATTTATTTAGTGTTGCTTTGTTGAAGATTCACTAACCTGTTTACAGGCACGACTGAATAAATCAATAACTTTTTAAATTTAATTTAATTAAATTGAAATGGAGAGTACGCTCTGGTGCTAATTTCCCTACATACCCATCTTCCCCCTTTCCTGCACCCCCCTCCATTTGACTTTAAGAAATTTCAACTTTAAATTCTTTCCACGTTTTTGGTAAATTATTAATCATTTCTTTGGTAACTTAATCCAATCCCTGCCACCATTACCTAAAAAAGAGTTTTCCTACACCCTCGTGCCTGAAATCGAGTACCAGCTTGTGGTCATGGTCATCTTTTCCCTTCCATATATTACTTTTATCTTTCCATGCCTCATCACAATTTTGAAACCGTTTCCTACTATCTGTCCAATATGTCCAGCCCAGTTAAGCTTCTTATCAAATGTAATGCCAAGGTATTTACATTTCAACAAGCAATTCTTTCCCCATCTTATAATTGTAATTAACCTTTAGTTTTTTAATCTGTTTATCTAATAAACTGACTCTTCTTTGCATTGATTTTCATCCCATGTTTACCAACCAAATTAGATATCCTGTCCAGATCACCATGCAGCTGTTTACAGTCCTCTACCGTTCTGATCCTTTGATATAGCAATGTGTCATCTATAAACAATCTAATTTCTGATTGTAAACCATCAACACAATTATTCATTAGGATAATTAATAGCATACCATAAGGAGCAACATTTTTTTTCAGGTATTTACGATCGATATTTCGTTATTAGTAAACGTGAAGGTTGTTGTGTTACAGGTAGACCAGCTCAGTACTACGATTAAAGTTCGTACGTGATATTAAAAAGAATCACCCGGATAAGCGGCCAAACTTAAAACACAAACAAACCAACTGCCCAAGATTGAATATCAGTCAGGTGGGAAGTGTGGCAGTGGCATTCCAGAGATAACAGATAGTGTATACTGCCACAGAGTCACTCTTAAGATGGTGCAATTATCACGATTAAAAGGTAGAACAAACTATTTTGCAAAAGACTTCGTATCTTCTACATTCATTAAGCTGTAAATTAATATCAGGCATGTTATAGCAGTCTGAAGTTGATATTTAATAGCAGAATAACAAACAGAATTGACAACTGAACTCCGCCATGCAGTTTTTTATACAGTTACTTATTTTACACAAATCAGTATTTTAGAAAGAAACCAATGCTTCTTTTTTTAATATTTTTGCTGAATGATGTGCTCGATTTCTTCTTAGTTAAATTTGGTAAAAGATACGTCTTCAATTGCAAATCTGATATTCGCGTACCAGATTTTTATTTTTCCTTCTTTTAAGTAACACTTTAAGGCTGTTTTTCATTTTTAGAATAAATGTTTATAATCTTTATGCAATGAAGTTTACTTTGATTAGAGAGAAGTTCTGTGATCTCTGTGAGAACCAAAGAATAATGTTGGCAATAGCGACCATGGCAAAGGAGTATCTGGTTGTTATCGTCAAAGAAATTATGAAAATTGAACTAGAGAAACAGGTAGATCATTAGACATACGGATCAGGAAATATATTGAATGACTACAATTTGCTCGGTACTACGCACACGTATTTGTAGAAATGGTTTACTCCTTTTACTCAGTACCAGTTATTAACGTTGAAGAGCAAAAAATGTACATGTCATCGAAACACATTCCCTTCTTTTAGGTATTACCTTAAATTCGGTTTTCATACTGACTTTCAAGAGTTTTTTTTATGTTTTGAATGATATTTTAACGCAATATAATATATCAAATATAATGAATTAAATGTACGTGAAATATTATCGGTTAGATTCAATAAAGATGTACTGAGAAGCAATTGTCTCTTTGGTCAGTAATTTGATCCACGCTTTCCTGAGGACATACTTTCAAGAAAAAGTTTGTATTAAAACAAAACGAAACGGTACCTTAATCATAATGCCATGCCAAATTTACTATAATCAGTGTCGGCAATACAGTCAGCGGCCATTTCTAAACTCATCTTTGACGCCAACCATAGAATCCGCACCAATGGATGTAAAATCGCTGGCAAGTTTTTGTGATACCATGTGGATACATTCCTACGGCGTTATAACGAATGTAATGCAGCGGCCAAACTTTCACGAAATGGTTAGCAATATTTGTACTTCGAAACGACGATAGTTAAGAGAATGTTTGATTATGGTCCAGTTGCATTTCAACCTAATCGTGAGCACATTGCTGCCAAAAAACAAGCGATATTAAGTTATCGATGAAAACTAAATTACCCGTGCTGAAACAAGTGCGTGATTTTTGATTCTGGTACAGGCTGAAAATCAACCTAACCAATTGGGTCGTCCTGATGTGGGCATTTGAAC
Source organism: Vandiemenella viatica (assembly GCA_031002005.1). Classification (NCBI taxonomy): domain Eukaryota; kingdom Metazoa; phylum Arthropoda; class Insecta; order Orthoptera; family Morabidae; genus Vandiemenella; species Vandiemenella viatica. The sequence goes on from CM061920.1 coordinate 286,853,670, forward strand.
ACATCCGAAATTTCCTGTATAACCATGATTTATCGTAGAAGGGTTGGTATCATCGGTTGTCCAAATTTCGGTTTCCATGATATACCGAAGAAATTCCAGGATTATTCATTTAAAAGGCCATGACCAAATTCCTTCCCGTCCCTTGCACCCAATCCTTTTCCGCCTCTAATTACCAAAACGTCGTTGAGGCGTAAAGCCATAAGGAAAGAATTTTTTTTATTAGTATGTATTTCGTGGCTTTAACAAGCACATTTTCTTAAATATTATTGCCTAAGTAACGTGATCACTAAACTTCAGACCAATTGGACAATTAATTCTCAGTCCGCTCTCATTGTACCACTGCAAATCATCTATATTAGTAGGTAATATAGTTATTGTGTATTCGTACTACCTAACCCACGAAAAAGTGTAGAATTATGTCACTAAAAATAACTTTGTTTAGGATTACATGTGAGGTCGCAAATAAAAATATAATTTCCGTAACAGTTAACCAAAAATTAAAATTTTAAATGCTGATAAAGATAACAAAATGCTATCAGGTTTTAATATCGATATTAAGCACAAATAAATTTACAGCAAATTAAAAATCACAATTTTTGCGTGATACAATTTCAGACTCTCAGACATTCCAGCTTACTTACAAATTTATAATGGTACAGATTAGTGTGCCAAGATGAATACTGTATTTCGCTTCATATGTAGAGCTATGGGAAGGCTTAACGAGAAAAGACAAGAAAAGAGCAACCGACATTAGTTCAGTTACGAAGGCCGCATACATCATAGAGAAGACAGCATCCTCGAAGTGGGAATGGGCCGGCCATATTGCGCGAAGAAAAAACCAAAGATCGACAAAAACAGTGTTAGAGTGGAGCCCAAGAGATTACCACAGACCGAGAGGAAGACCACGGGAACGATGGGACAAGGACATTCGCAGGATTGTCGGGGTTAACTGGCAGAAGATCGCCCAAGATAGTGCGACGTGGAGAAGACTGCTGAAATTGTACTCGAATTCATGACTTTGAGAGGCTACATCAGTAAATGATTGAATTGGCTGATGTATACCTAGAATTCAGCTTAAGTAATTGTATGGTCAGCGATGTAAACTGTTATTAAGAGCAGCGAGATAAAACAAGTGTTTATGATTAATGAAAGTTCACTATTATTCCATAATCAAGTCATCAGTAATATCACGGCCCTCGTGTTATCCTTCCCGTCGTCTATACAAAATCAGTAGTTACACAAGAAAATCAGTCTTCAAATGTAACAGTCAATCAAAATCAATTGCTGACTTTTTCAACTATTTAATCTAAAGCTTCTCTTTAATAAATGCGAGAGAAAATAAGTAGTGATATTTATCTGCGTCCTTTAACAAATGACCCTGTATTTCCAAATATGTGATTTAATTTTGTTGGAGTTTGTGCTCGGAGTAAACTTTTATACTCAATATTCATTTTCCAATTTACTAAAATTTATATTAAATTATTTTATGTTTTTAGGTAAAGTGTAAAACATTTTTTCTTTAATCCCATTAAATTATGCTCGAAATTAATTGCCATATCTTCTATTTCATGTACTATTCTTAATTTTTCTGCCAATAAACATCCAGGCTTCCTGGCCAATATATCCTTGTACTCTCCTAGCACTCTCTTTTTTTCTATTTGGCCATTCGGTCATAGACCATTTAGCCGGATAGTAACTAAGCGGAGTTATTTGTGGGTTTTGTTCCTAGTCGCTATGTAGGCGTGCCGTGGGGTTTTCTCCTAGAAAGGACGGCCGTGAGAATGGATTTCTGTTAAAAAATCCATTGCCACCAGGTAGATTGCCAGTAAAGTTTCAAAAAGCCTTCAGAAAATGCCGTCGTCAACGTTACTCGCGGAGAAAAAGACGGTAGACTTGTGAGAAGCGCATGCCCTCGCTCCGTTTGCGAGGTCACCTGTACGATATAAATACTTCTTTTAGAGCGGTGGCTGGGCGCATCGTAGCGTGGCTCCGCTGCTCTCCGCCTGGCCGACCCCGATGCATGTGGTGCGGAATAACAGGGTAGCCCGCAGAGAGTGAAAGGTAGGTCAGGGACAGGCTAACACCGCACCCACCCCGAGAACTCATAGAAACAAATAACCTACAACGCTTTTTTCGGGGACTCCTGGATGGGAAGAAAAGTTTCGCCGCCGTGGTGTCAGGAAAATAGCTGCAAAGAGCGCGGTATAGCCTTCCAATTATTCCGAGATTTTAGTCTCTACCTGCCGGTCTTGGATTTGCCGGCCATACCGGTCCAGCAATCAACGGCGGGCCGTAGGAGGAGTCCCACCTGTGCTGGCAGGGGCTGTGCGCGTCTTTCCGTCGCCCAGTCGGCAAACAACAAACTCTCGGGTAGCTGAAATGACATTAGGGATATGGCTGCGAGGTGGCGCTTGCTGATCCGCACAGTTCGGCTGCATGGCGTGCATACAAAACCACGCGCCGTGGGAAGATAGCTTTAAACTCAAATATATTAAAAAAAAACTTTACCTCTCGTGGTACGTTAACTCTTTTCTACATCAGACTTTTCGTCCACCACATTTGATCGTAATTAGGGTGAAGTGATCACTTGCTGAGTCTACAAGTCTCAGCTTACCAGTTCTATCTCAAAATGGTCCCAGGAGAAGGTCGAAACGTCGGAGAAACTGCAAACTCAGGAGGTGGTCAATTCATTCTTAATATAGTCCCAGGTGGTGACCAAAACGTTGATGACGCATTAGTATAGCATACTGAAGTACTTTAATTAGTATTAATATTACAGCTGCAAAAACACGAAAGTTTTTAGTAACAGTAATAATATCTGAAACTCCTATGATGTTATATTAGTCGTGCACCGGTGGTCAATAAATTTTAGTTACCATTTCGTACATATCCTGCAGGGTAGAAGTCATGTCGGTTGTACAAAAGTGCGGATCACAGCCTAGAATTCGGGTTTTCATTTCCTTAGCTTAAGGCTAAGTGTGGGCTGGTGTAGAGCGAATTGCTTTTTCTCAGCCATGGGTATTAGCAGTTCTTTCTCTATTACAGTAGAAGGTCGATTATCCTAAACGTCGATTATCTGAACAACCTTTTTTTATATATATATACGAATTAGCACTATTTTACAGAATCGTCAACATAGTTTCTATTTTCAGTATAGTACGAGCAAAAGTTTGTACCTGTTTTGTTCGGAAATTCCACAATCAAACAAATAGGCACAATGAGTTTTGGTACACCTAGCGTTTACATTGTATTATCGCCGCAATATTTTCGTTACCAACCAAACATTGGCTTTGATGCTGAATGTGATTCTTTCAGTGTGCCGATTGTTTTGAGTTTCTTTTAGAAATCTGAAACCCGCTGTGTTCATGCTGCCCCTTTGTTATTGATTTACTACGCTGACGAATTCTTTTGACTTTAGTATTTTGTATACACATCATACGCCTTGTAAGAATACACAGCCTCTTAGTTCTAAATAATTAATAATTAATGTTTGTTTTATATTATTTCAATGGGAAGTGTTTTATATCGGTTTATTATTATGTCTTAAGTATTCTATCAAAAAATTCCAAGCAGCGTTATTACCAGATGAAAAGTACATGAAAATCTCTGGACAGTACAGGAGGAGGAAGATCTTTGACGTAAATAGAAATAGCAGAGAAAAGAAGCAGAGATCGTATGGAGTACGGAAGTTTGGATGTAATTGAGAATTGTGTTGTTAATGTAAAATAACAATAAAAGTAAAAATGAAAGTTTATATTTATATAATAATAATTTTACAAGTGGCGACCGTGACAGGACACAGAGCTAATTATTTAGCTCGTAATAGAAGAATCCTGTAATCTTCGGATTGAAGCTAGAAGAGGTTAAAATTGTCATTTGAACATGGAAATAATAGAGGTATGTGATTTGTTTGGGAGGACGAAACAGTGGATGGATAAAATAGTTTCTCTGAGATGTAATGTGAAAGAAGTGGAAAAATTTGATGTTGACGTAAATAATATTGAGAGGATGATCGCATATTTTAATTGGGAGTGTGAAGTGAATTTATTATACTCTGAAAAGTTAAGGAAGTATGGTATGGTGAAAAATATAGAACTGTGTAGAGACAAAGTAGGGTTAGAGTTGGATAAGTATCAAGAGAGTATGGAGAATTACTGTGGCAGATTGGATATGTCAAAAATCACTTCTGCCATATATGAAATCGATAATGAAATACGGTTTATGAGTCTTAAATTAATGGAATATTGGAAAAATAGAAAAGATGTACAGCTAAGCGTTGAACGTGAGGATGATAAGCCAGATTATGACTATAATAACGTAGATGGATATACGGGGAAAGATATTGGTGGTGAAGTTAAAATGTCCGTTACTAGTGATAGACACAAAAAAGTAATCTTGGAAGAAGTAACGGCATATTTTGATGAAGACTTTACGAGAAGAAAGTGTCAAGAGAAGTTGATTAAAGATAATAACAATCAAGCCGATCATCCTGTTGGAAATTCTGAAGGAGCGATTGACAAAGGAACAGAAGACAAAACTGATCACTGGATTAAAGAAGTAAGAAGGGCGTGCGAAGACAAGTTAGGAATGAAAATTGAGGAGGATGAGAGAGAAGAAAACGGAGAAAATCGGCGAGATGACGATGAAGAAAACAATACAATGTGTGAGAATAGTGGACCAGTGAAATGGTGGGAATGTCTAGAACAGATAGAGGAAAAAGACAAAGTTAGAGATACTAAGAAAGATGACATAGCATTAGATCAAGTAATTGGCCTGGCGACAATGGTTCAGTGGGACAGTAATGTGGAAAATACAGGAGAAGAGATGGAAAGGAGAGATGAAACGATTATTGTTTCCACTAGAAATGATGACAGAAATTATGGTTTGGGAACTGAAGAGGACGAGGAAATTGAAGACGAGAAGAGTTATGAAGATACCGAAGAAGAGTTAGAAGAAGAAGAAGAGGAGGAGTACTGTACACTTGTAGCTGACAAGGAGGCAAGAGAAGATGAATACGAGGTGAGATGTTTCTTAATAAGGAAGAAGTGTGATGAATTTAGTGAAGAAGAATCAACGAGAGGCAAAGTGAAGAAGAAGAGAGGGCTTGATATATATAATGAAGGCCGCAACATTATAAAATTCGAAAAGAAGAAGGATGGCGGAGAGGACAAGGAAAAAGAAGCAACGAAGGGAAAAGTGAAAATGAAGAGGGAGTGACACATGAGAATATTGAAGCAGAGGAATTGGAAAAAAAATGTGATCTGAACTTATACCGGGGGTGTGAATGAATGTGACTATGGCTGAAAATGTATGTATGGGTGAGTGGTGTGATGATAAATCACACAAAAATTTGACAAATTTTTGGTGACAAATTGGCGAGGGGATGTGTAAGAATACACAGCCTCTTAGTTCTAAATAATTAATAATTAATGTTTGTTTTATATTATTTCAATGGGAAGTGTTTTATATCGGTTTATTATTATGTCTTAAGTATTCTATCAAAAAATTCCAAGCAGCGTTATTATCAGATGAAAAGTACATGAAAATCTCTGGACAGTACAGGAGGAGGAAGATCTTTGAACGATAGAAAACAGAGAGAAGCAGAGATCGTATGAGTACGGCGAAGTTTGGATGTAATTAGAATTGTGTTGGTTAATGTAAAATAACAATAAAAGAAATGAAAGTTTTATTTAATAATAATAATTTTACAGCCTACAATAGCATCATCTTCTAAAAGGAAAAATAAGTCTCTCCAAAATGAAACAGAATAAAATAAGAGATATTGGGATATGTAAAGTTATAATGTATTTAATGTAATTTTAAAGGCAATATAAAAACTATATAAACCGAAACTATACAAATCGATAACCCGATTACCCTCGGTTCCAATTAGTTTGGATTATCGACTCTCTACTCTATTTTTTAATTCATTTTATATTTTTTTTAAATAATACGTTTATTCATAATTACAGTTAAAATCAGTTATTTACTTAAATATATATTTATAGTATAGTTACATTATATATGTTTACATGCTCTTCTATCATTTATTTTTTGTTACTAATTTATAATTTATTTACAACTGTTTTCCCCCTTTTGTGTTTTTACTATTTAATGTTGTTACGTTTGACTTTTTTCTTTGGTTGTGTCTTTGATGTGGTCACGGTTTTATGTTTATGAGCATTGTTTTGGCAGCTGTATCCTTCCGGTTACCGAGCGTGGTGGTTGTACGGTTAACGTTGTGTCCTCACATTCGGGAGGACGCTGGTTCGAATCCCCGTCCGGGCATCCAGATTTGCGTTTTCCATGGTTTCCCCAATCACTCCAGGCGAATGCCGTGATGCATTCGGCAGCGAGTTTCGTCTTCCTTTGGGCCCAGAAATCATTCATTCGTTTTGAATGCGCCTGTTTGCGTTCCTCTGTCCAGAGTGTACCGCGTCTTCTGTTGGAGTGTTCGTCTCGGCTTGTCCCATTTGTCATTAACTTCTTCTGAAATATATCTCTGTTGAAAGGATCTTCTGGTTCTAGCCCCATCAAATGAAGTTCTTCTTTAATACAGTATTTACGAACCAGGGCATTACAGTGTTAGGTCTGGAATCAAATAAATTAAAGATTTTTTTTTTTAGTCTGTTCTCCTCCATCCGTTTGAGGTGGTCATAGAATCGAGCCCGTCTTTTGTGAATTGTTTCAGTGATTTTATATATTTTATGTAGACTTCTTTGTAGGATCTCTTTTGATTTACGCAATTCTTAAAGTTGGAACCCAGAATTCCTCTAATAATTGTTTCTCTTTTTATCTTCAGTTCTCCCAGAAGTCCTTTATTGGCATTCAGGAACAAGGTTTCAGCTGCGTACAAAACTACTGGTTTCAGAACTGTTTTATAATGACGTATTTTGTGAAAGACATTTTTTATTGTAGACCACTCGCGAAGTTTGGTAGGCTATTTCTAGTTTGCGAATCCTTTTCCGAATAGCTTCTTTGTCCAATCCGTTTTTTCATAATGAGCTCACCAAGGTACTTAAATTTTTCCACTTGATTAATGTCCCCGTATTTGGTTTGAAGTTTCGGTGGAGCATCCTTGATGTTAGTCATTAATTTCGTTTTCTCAAAAGATATCTGAAAACCGGTTCGATCAGAAATTTCCTTCAGCAAATCAATTTGGATCCAAGCAGTTTCTAAGTCATCTGATACGATAGTGATGTCATCGGCAAAAGCCCTAGTGTCGAGTGTCTATTGTGATCCCTTGATGGGCTGTAATTAATTTCCTTTAATTTTGCTCGCCAGGTCCGAATGATCTTTTCGAGAACACGGTTAAAAAGTAGTGGAGACAGACTGTCACCTTGCCTCAATCCAGCTGTGACTTGAAAAGTATGACAGACATCCGAAAGACTAAACTTTTGATTTTGTGTTTGTCAGTGTGGATCTAATTATAACCAATAATTTTAGGTCAACTCCAAATTAATTAAGGATTTACAAAAGGACTTCCCGATCTGTCGATTCATAAGCTTTCTTAAAGTCCACAAAAACTGACACATATTGCTCTGACCTGAGCGTATAGTACCTGATGATCGTCTTGAAGTTTTGGATCTGATGAGCGATTTTTTCTGAAGCCCCCCTGGTATTCAACTATTTGATGTCCAACTTGGGATATATATATAAATAAAAGAGCGTATGAACTGCTCCGCGTATATTTGTACACTTAGATACTTTAATCTACATTCAATAGTAGAACAACACAGGACATACGCAACACTTAACCTAAACACCCATGCCCTCGGCCGGACTCGAACCGGTGACCTTCGGTACGTGGAGCTAGCACTCTAGCTCCTACGCTACCGAGGCCGGCGCGTGAATATTTAAAAGACATAATTATGAAATCAAGTAATGCCAACATTTCAAGAAAATCATGTAGATATCCCGCCTTTCATCAACGTGGAGCGTTCTGACAGTCAGTAAAGACTAGGAAACGAGCACACAATTCTGTAGGTCTATCAAATTAAATCATTGGGTGACGGTGTCTGAAAAAAATTAAAAATATTCCTACATACGATTCTGCGTTGACGAGAAGCATTAACACTGCCGTAATTAATGTTCTTGTAATCAGAAAACGTCAGTAATAGGTACCATGTGGCGAGACGTTTTTGGGGGGTTACAGTAGACAGATGATGGGGGACGAAGACTCGTAATAAATTCGGCCTTCAAAGGAACAATTCCGCCATTTGCGTGAAGTGACGGAAACTATGGCAAACGGAAATATGGATGAGCGGATGGGTACTTGAACCCGTGTCTTCCCGAGTGCAAAACCCGATCGCGAATCAACTGATTGATTTTCTCACTACAGTACATCAAATTGTGACTAAAACTTAAAGGACGTCACAAAATGAGAACTGAAAAGTTAGGTAATGTTATATTAACGTGACAGTAGAGCTGAGTTATGCATCAAAACATTAGTATCACTCTGCAATTATTTCCAAGGCTTAGTTCTTATCAAGATCATACACTAGATGCTATCGCAATATGAAATTAATCAAAATGACAATACTTCAGTGCCACTACAAACCACGTAGATAACAGAAGTATTGACATGTTTATCTGGACAAAATTTCAGAACTGAATTTTGATTGAAATGACGTCTCTAAAATGAGAAACATATTTTGTAAGTCAGATAATTCCTTTGATACAGCTAGTTGTTGTTTGAAACGTATAAATAAGTATTCCTTACTATTTTTAACGTTAAGGAATTCTTCAGTGGCCTTTCGACTTAATAGTAATAGCACTGACGGGAGGCGGAGAGGTCCTAGGATGTACACTGATAAGCCAAAACATTATGACTACCTGCCTACTATCGATATTAACCCGTCTAGACGATAGCAGCGTCACATAACGAGAAATGATTGCTAGTGAGACTTACGCACGGTGCATGTAGTATAGCGTGCTATCCGTGTTTAGAATAGGCAAGGCGCGCGATCTATCTGAGTTTGACCGAAGGCACATTGAGATAGCCCGGAGGCTCGGCACGAGCATTTCGGAAACTGCACGTCTTGTCGGGTGTTCGAGGAGTGTTGTGGTGAGTGTCTTCAACAAATGGTGAGTGGTTGAGGCGGTGAGGGTTGGGCGGCCACCCCTCATTACATATGTCGGACGTCCTAGGCTGGGCAGCCAGCTAAAACTAGACCGTTGGCGAACTGTAGCGGAACTAACATCAAACTTTATAGCTGGGCGGAGTGCAAGTGTGTCTGAACTCACAGTGCATCGAAAACGACTAACGATAGGCCCCCGCAGCTGACGACCCACGCATGTGCAAATGTTAACACCACGACATCGGCAACAACTACTGGAATGGCTACGTGACCATCGTCACTGGACGTTGGCGCAGTGATAGAGCATAGTCTGATGAATTCCGATTCTTCATCATGCCGATGGGAGGGTGCGAATCCGTCTTCTCCCGGGGAAACAGCTTCTAAACACCTGTACGGCGGGTCGGATACAAGCTGGCGGCGGCTCAATTATACTCTGACGAACATTCACGTGGGCATCCATTGGTCTTGTGAATCTCGGGCAAGGCACCATGACGGCCAATACGTATCGTAAACTGGTTGCAGACCACGTACACCCCTTCATGATGACCATGTTTCCCAAAGGCAGCGGAATTTTTTAACAAGATCAGAAGTGTGATGGAGTGGCGAGTTGCAATTGATGTTCTTTCCCCCCACCCCCCCCCCAAACTCACCATATCTGAACCCGATCGAACATATCTGGGATGTGATTGAATGTGGCGTCAGAGCTCATCGCCAACCCCACCCCCCCTCTCCCCATAATTTACGGGAATTAGTTGACTTGTGTGTGCAGATGTGGTGCCAACTCCCTCCAGCGACCTACCAAGGCTTAATTGCTTCCATGCCAAGACGCGTCGCCTCTGTTATCCGTGCCAAAGACGGACATACCGGCTATTATTTAGGTGGTAATAATGTTCTGGCTTATCAGTGTAATCTCGATTTGAGCTTGTATTAGCAGAGATTCTTGACTTGTTATTCACCTCTTTCAAAGCTGAATTTGTTTGTGTGATTTAGCTAACACTCCGCATTACGAACTACGCATCTAACTCTATCAATTGAATAAACCTCAGCCTTAGCGGATTACTTTAGGTGATAACTACACAGGAGGATTGCACGCCCAATTGAAACGTTATCGATTAAGTGGTCGAACTATTCTTCGGCAACTCTCATTAAGTAATGTTATAGGCATTAGCATTCATTAATTGTGAAATATTTGGAGCTACTATTCGCAAAATACAATTATTTCTTTTACTAGTATTGTAATTATTTAAACTGAAATTACTTAATTATTTAAAATTGTTATTACAGAAGTGTTAAAACCGGTGACCAAAGAATCCTGCAAAGAAGTCTTTACTGGTGTACGGCTAGATTGTATGCTGAAAACACGATATTTGGACGAGTAGCTACGTCATCTTCGCCAGGTGTGGAAGACGACGGAGCTAGTCAAAATATCGTGTTTTCAAAACACAATCCGACGGTACATCCGTGTAGACTTCATTGCAAGCATACGCCGGGGAAGTCTCCGTTTTTACAAAGAATTCTGCATGTCAGGAGGCAGGTATAAGACATAAGAGTGGTAGTGTCAGATTCTTCGTGGTTTAATTAATGTGATAATTAAGTAGTCCACAATGTATTTCAGTTTAGATGTGTTTTTATTCTCAAACACGATGTCAACGATACAGCTTATATGCATTCATACTATCCAGAGATTGCATGCAATACTACTAACGCAGACCTTGGCAGTCGTAAATCGAATCTGTATAAACAACTACTGTCCTTCTGTTTATTTCTTTATATAGGCTCTATCGAAATTTCTAGAATTCTTCAAAAGCTTCCGCTAGATATTTCTCAAACATTAACAATTACTTAAACAATTGAAACATATTAAAAACAACCAGAATTGATACATAATCATTTAACATCATTACAAAATGGTCAGAAATGGAAATTGAAGATACTTAAACACAGCATTATTTACATAAATCATTTTAAACTGTAGAAAATTATCCTTTAGACATCGTAACTTGCATTAATACTTGTAATTACCAACATTTAAGCAATGCTCTTGCACAATTCTGTTCTTAAACATATTAAATGGCCTTTAAATAATTTGTTTTTGTAAATCAAAGTCTATTTACATTGATTTACAGTTAATTGAAAAACAAACATACCAGATCATATTCAAGAAAACTTTAGCTCACTACAAACACTTCATAAAATACAATTCTATTTAAAGTTCAGGTATGAGGGCTGTTACAGTAGTGTACACTTATTTTCCTCATGGCTGACGTAACAGTTTCCCATTACAGTAACAGTTTATCTTTCATCAACAATATTTTACACCGGAATGCACTCATCTTCAGTTTCTGTTTGTCTTTTCGGTAGTTATACAAAAATGTTCTTGAGTAAATATACCTTTGGGCAAGTATGATGCAGCTCTTTAAAGCGTGCGTCCTCGAAGCTTATTGATGATCATTACAAAGGAAACGTTCTGTGGGAATTCCTGGTAACACCTAAAGCTATTACTACCAAAGCGAGTGATTCGCGCAGCGGGTTGCGGCGCACCCACGCAGGCGCTTCGCGAGGTAAAATGTGACTCGTTCGTTCCGTGGACCAACTATTAACTCAAAATTTTAAATAAACAAAGAATTGTAAAGTGGACTAAGTGTAATACGTCAGAGGTCGGTAACAATGACATTCACTGAGCACTTTTTGAATTTTATATGCTTCGTATCTATATCTATAAAACGAAAACCGGATATATTGTGCTTATAAAAACTCTGAAACTATGGACCAGATTTCGATGGGATTTTCACCGTTTTAAAGCTTAGAATCTCAATTCAATTGTTTGTCATGTCTTATGTTTCAACGTTAAATAACGAAGGAGTATTAAATGAAATTCTGAACGTATGATGACAAAACTCAAAGATGGAAAGATTAGATGTTGTATACTTCGCACTAAACTCATAACTACAATGTTTCTGATCATAGCCTTTAATGAAAGCAATAAGATAACTTTACAATTATTATTTTGCATTCTAAACAAAACTTGAAGTATTCTTTCCATTAATTCTGAATATTCAATTTTTAAATGCCATGGATAGCCGTAAAAAAACAGAGATTTTCTTTAAGGATATATCTCTCGCCGTCAGCATTAGTTTTCTGTTTACGTTAATATTATTCCGAATTCACTTTTGATATTTGTATAAAAGACTGGATCTGCGGAGTTAAAGTATCTGGCGTTTCGAGCAAAAAGTAAATCCATTCACTTCGCAATTGAATAAAATGTGAGTTTCTAACATAATGTAGCGTTGTTCAGTAATGTAGTAATGCAATTTCTTAACCAAATTAATGAAGCTTGATATATATGAATCTGTCGGGACGAATGAAAATAGTGTACGTGCAAATAAACTTCAACCCACTGTTTCTTGGTAGGGGGCGTGTGAATCTAGGTTTGCTTTAATTTCGAAAAAAGTTGGCGCGAATTTTATGAAACTTTGTACAAATGTTTCTAATTGCGGGAATAAAAATAGGGCATGGGTAAATCTACGTCAACTATACCGGACAACGCCAGGAACTCCACTATTTTATTGATAAAAGTTGGAGTTGACTTCAGAATTGATATACAGAGCTCATTTTTAATCAGGCTGATAGGCAAGCCCCTTCTGCTAAATAATACAACTTATCTAATAGCAGATGAACTTTTGTCTCCTAATGTTTGTTGCCACTTGTGGAACGGTTTACTGAGTTATACTCATAAGATATTTGAAACATATAAATATAAGTTATATCATAATTTTATAAATTAATGAGACAAATCTCAAAGATGTAAGGATTAGATGTTGCATACTTCGCACTAAACTTACAACTAAAATGTCTCTGACCATAGCCTTTAATGAAAGCAATAAGATAACTTTACAATTATTATTTTGCATTCTAAACAAAACTTGAAGTATTCTTTCCTTTAATCCGGGATATTGAATTTTTAAATGACATGGATAGCCGTAAAAAAAAAAAAAACACCAGATTTTTCTTTAAGCATAATCTCTGGGCAATGTCTCTGGCCTTCAGCATTATTTTTCTGTTTACGTTAATATTATATCGAATTCACTTTTGATATTTGTATAAAAGACTGGATCTGCGGAGTTAAAGTATCTGGCGTTTCGAGCAAAACGTATATCCATTCACTTCGCAATTGAATCAAATTTAAGTAGATACAATATATATATTATAGCTTAACACAATACCAGTTTTTTGAAACGTGTATAATTCCTTACATTGGAACTAATGTTACTAATCATGAGCAGATTTCGTATTATTTTTTGGTCACGCAATGATTTTTCCGTGACAAATTTACCACAATGCTAAGTCCATAGACTTCATTATAAATTAGAATGCTTTCTGCTTAATTTCTATTGTTTTTAGGTCTCAACACTCATCAGGAAGGGTCGCCATCTTCTTGTTGCCCCGACCTTCGATCAGTTAAACAAAGTAACCTGGACGCATCAAATTTACACATATTGAGTATTTCGTTGAATCTAACCCGAATATCGCATTTTAAATTATATTTTATCTAGTTTTTACATAAATGAATGCAGTTGTTAAAAATAATATCTGGCCTGTGAGGTATTAAGTAGATAGCCGATTTTTTTAATTTGAAAATAAAGATCATTTTTCAAAGAGAATGAACGTTGTATATACTCAGGATGGTATTTAACAAGAAAAAAGTGACATCACAACAACTGGCGTTATTAGTTTCGGTTACAAATCAGTATTAATTGTCTGTTGAGTATATGTCAAAGAAATTTTGTTGAAATGGAACTAAAAATTCAAATTACTCTCTGAACATTTTAAAAAGCAGATATTAAATTTACATTTTTCTCCCTACCCTTCACTGCTGCATTTCATTTGGCTGTAACATTTCGGGCTCTAAAATGTTCTTAAAGTAATTAAATTAAGCACTGTCAATCCGAATCATTCTATAGTGTAGCTAAGAATATGATACGAAAGCAGCACCTACTTCTTCGAATCAATTTCTCTCATGAATCACTGAAGATGGTGTCCTGTTTCATTACACTAGCACACCCCTGTTATACCACTGAAAACATATTTCAACTCGGTGACTACAAAATAACGACCTCCACTTCTTACTTCTGTCCTTGGTAGAACTGGCTAGCAGTGATATATTAACAAGAATTGTCGTATTAGCGAGTCTAATTAAATTGAGCCTGTTGGAGAAAATGAGGAATTACTCCTCTCGCATGGCCATTCAGATTTCAGTTTGCAAGTGTTTCTGGTTATAACCCGAGGCGAATAATTGGATGATTCCCTTAAAAGGTCATGGAAAAAGTCCAAAGCCTTGTTCGAAATCCTCTCCCGGCTGTGATTACTTCAAAACTGACGAGCCGTAAAGCCATAAATGTCGCAATCATTGGTAGTGTGCTTTGTGAAGTAAATAATGTTAGCCAGTAAGTTTTCATATGCGTCGATTTGCTTTTCTTTGTTTCGTTGCATTCTCTCTCGCGGTTATGCATGAACGCAATATAAAAACGTAAGCGATTTCATTAAAGCAAAGTTCCTTCTTTCCCTCTACACGGTACTCATTTTAAAGTTTAATCCAAATGGACTTCCGCTGCTGTTCCATGGCGAAGCAGAGTCTAAGTTGTGATTGCTAGCTGTGTCTGCTCCGCCCATATCGTGCCGCCCCGACGATGAAAGAAGTTAAAAATACTGCGCCCCGGGGCGGGACCCCGCCACCCCCTCCCCGAACCTCTCGGGCAGTAGGGTTTTTGAAGCTCGCCCGCTCCGAGGGCCACTCGACAAAGGCGGAGAGTGAGTGGGTGGCAGGCGCTGATATAGGCAACCAGGAGCCCAGTCACGGACACTGCAAAAGGGGCGAGGCCAATCACAAAGCCCGCCTCGACCACAGATAATTCCCTTCAGACCAAAGTGATAAATCAGAATGCCGTAGAAAGCTAATATTAGTGTCCATAAGGTGATGTCAACAAAATTTTCGTCAAAAGAATCACCAATTTTTCCCTGACTTTTTCCGTGTAAGATGTGTCAAAAGAAATATGTGAAGCAGAATGTCAAAGTTGAAGATTATTTCTTTAATCTTTTGTGTTATTTCTGATGGATAAAAATACTTGGTGCTCAAACAATTATAGACAGCGAAGTTTGCTAGACGATATTTCATACAAATGCACACCGGGGATATCTTTTGAAGCTTTCTGAAATGTTGAATACGTAAGAAAAAGTTACTTACCCCGGTCTTCTAGCAAATTTTCCTGGAAGATTTTTGTATTTTTGAGATATGTAATTGTTTTAAGAAAGGTAAGTTTGTTATACTGTTGTTATTGTAACGAATTGAGCAACTGTCCTACCAGTAGGATGCTATTAGCTTAAGATAATAGATTGTGCACTACGATAACAACAGTGCCGTCGCTTAGATGGTAATGTATATCTATCAGCGTATAGACCTGCCCCAGAAGTTTTTCAAAAGTGAATGTTATATCGAAAATGAGACCCGTTGATTTGCTAAAAAATTCTACCCACACTTCATTGTTAATTATTTTAACACATACTACTTAACAGATACTACTTTCCTTCACTAGATTGACCCTAAAACAATATTTTGTATGGACAGGGACTTCGAAAGTTACATCCAAACTGCGCAGTTTAAAAATCTGAGGCTGGCAAAGTATAAATTGTTTCAAATCGTTCTCCGCTCTGCGAATTCCAATCCGGAATAGGATTTCGGATGAATGCATATATTTTAGAACCTAATTGTCTCAAAATTCGCTGTCCTTCGCAGCAGTATCTCAGTTTAACTAATTAATCCTTTGTAACATAGGCCACATGCAATAGTTTGTTACTACTGCTGAGGTGCATAACTTTTCTATGCGCTGTCTTCTTTGTATGTAAGATTCACTTCTTAAAATAATATTCCTTCTATGGTTTTACTTGCGTTTATATAACAGCATTATCAGCTAACAGTTTAACACCTCCGTAGCGAATTTGTTCAAAGCGTGTTAGGTCTTCTTATCGCAGCATGCAGTGATAAATTATATACGTGTTTTGATAGTCGTTATGACTGTAGTTCCCGTGGTTCTGGTTCCACATTAAAGTGTAGGTCCCGGAGGAAAGAAACTGGCCATCCTACCTCTGACACAATGGCTTAGTTTTTTTTATGACTGTAGTTATCTTTAAATGATAATAATCAAATAATGACACCTATGATACGTAGACCACCTGCAGTGAACTTCGCGTCGTACCCTCATCCGCCACTACAATATAGCTCATATGGCTGACTACGCACTTACGTCCAGTCTCTTGACTTCTGCCGATTACCTTGGATTTGATGACGTCCGAAACGTTATGTGTTGGTACCCACAATTTGTTGATGCATATTTTAGATGATCGGTGTACTCATATCAATGCTTCAATGTATACAAAAACTAGGACAACTATGTGACAGGAGGTGAGATGGAGAGGTTGACGGTTTAAGCTGAATTAAACATACATCCTTTAGCTTTCTTAAACTGTAGTTATTTTTATTATACTTTTTTAATTAGGTAGTTATAAGAGCCTCCACTTAACATCTTGTAACATTACGGCGGTTTATTTAGTGCTTTATTTGAGCGTTTTGGGCCATATTGGGCCCTTTTAGAGAGTACGGCGCAATTGTTGTAGAAGCGAGGAGAAAAAGTTGCACCATCGGCATTTAGTGGCATCGGGCGCGGTAGCGTCATATTGAGATGTTATAAGCTTGGAGAGGGGGCAGACCATGTCCGAGCGACACTGGGAGCATATGTTTTTGCCCACAGGAAAAGAAAAGAAATCTTTCAACGGAGTGAAACATTAATATATTTTTGTGGTTTGGTAATTGAACTCTGTTTAACATTTATGGGGAGTAAGTTATTTGGCAAAGTGTTGCTTAAAAGTCAAAAATCCCTGAGAAGGTTTGGTGAGGGCTCAGAATAATTGTCTGCAGACCCACAGATTAAATTCAGTGTTTTGGTTTTGAAAGGGCGGCGACTGTATAAAGTGTTGTGAAGGGCCGAACTAGAGAAGATTCAGCCAAACGATTGTAGTATTAAATTTGTGTATGCTTCATGATGAAAGAAATAGATTTGCAAGGAGAAGTTTTGTTTCAGTTTGAGTTGATATTTCAAGTTGCGCAATAGGCTGATATAGTGTCGAGGATATAGGTAGGTGAGCGAGAATGAAGGTAGAAATAAATTTGAAGAGAACAATGATTTGAAAATGCTTTAGTAACTTACAGCTAAGATTTTTTCGGATCTTACTGTGTAAATGGCAGGAAATTTCAAATGTGCGTGTTTTTATTTTGGGTCTTTGTTGCAGCGGGAATCTTCTGACAATTTATCTTTAAATTTATATATAGATCTGTGGCTTGATTGAAGAAAAAGATAATTTAAAATAAAGTCTTAGTCTATTATAAACTATTTGTTTTTTTTTCAGTTGTTAAGGAAACCTTTTTTATTTTGTGTTAATAATCAGAATTATGGGAGGCTGATGTTCTCTCTGAAGATTAGATAACATCGCCGCCTCCGATAGAATTTAAAGTTAGCTGCTCTCTCGATTACACCACCGTCTGCAGAAGTTTGAAAGCGTCTTGAAGATTTGGGGGAGTGGTCTGTTGCAGTCCTTGTAATAGTAATAATCTTATAATCTCATAAACTGAAATGAACCATATGTTCATATCAACTTAGGGTGTGAGGGAGGTCAGTGCCTCTGTCTACTTGCGAAGGGAAAAATCGAAAGAAAAGAGGCACACATAGATGTTTCTGGCCTTGAAGAGGATGATTCTAATATCGAGATTTCCTTCTAACTGCGTTTTTATGCTCCTGTTGGTCATACCTCACTGATGCTCGGGTACATCAATTTTTTCAGACTTGCCATATCTCTATGCAACCTGTTCTCATATTCTATATCAAGTATGTTTTTTCCACCGGTTACTACCCGTTCTTCTTCCTCATGAGTGTCACGACTCTTGAATTGTTGGTTGGTTCCTTCACGTTAATAATGTCCATAAGATAATGCTTACCTTTTACTCGTTATTCAGGTCACTCGAGGCAGTCCCTGCTGTTTCTTTTGACCTTTGTATTGTCTCAGCGCTAGGGCAGTCTGGTCGTACCTACCTGTGCCTTGATGTTCCTCTTGCCCATGCGCGAAATCAGTCTGGGCCTGCCCCCCGCGCCGCCCCCGGGCCCTGTTCCAGTCGCGCCGCCCCCGGGGCTGCAGTTGTTGTCGTCGAAGGTTGGAGACGGTGACTTGTCGCCGCCACCGCCCCCGCCGCCTCCCCCCGCCGCCAACCCCGCCCCCGCCCCCACCAGACGCCGTCACCGCAGCCACTGCCGCCGCCGCCGCCGCAGCCCCACTGCCGCTGTCGCTGCTACTGCGGCGACGCATGCTGCCGAACAAACACACCTAGGCTTACAAATAGCAGAGCCACTTTCACAAAGTCTCAATTTTAGTATCTACATTAAGTGATATAATCTGCTGTAAGAAATGAAGTTCCTTATACACAGTCAGCTCGTTGGAAGAAATGACATTTATGTTTTGTATACCGAAAAAAGAAACAAAAACGTTTTAACTAGGTAAATCTTTGGTATTCGTGAACGCAGTAGCCCAAGTGGAAATAGTAAATTAGCAAACGATACCTTACTTACATTGTATGCTGTTTTACATCGATGGGATTTTGATAGAAATATTCATATTACAAAGTAATTAAAAATAGCTTGCCAACTGACAAAAGATAGATGCAATAAGAAGAAACTCTCAAGGAAATCTAAAATCAAAAACTACAAAACATTAGTCAAGCTAGAGGGTCTCTACGCCTCAGAAAGCATGTTCTCTATTATAACTTGAGAAATAGAGGAGACAGAGAAAAAGGAAAGGAAAATTTTGAGGTAAATTTGGGTACCATTTAAAATCGAAAAAAAGAGAGTTTAGGCACCGGAGGAATAATGGTCTATACAATGAATAAGAAAATGGATGGATGTCAGGCACTATCAGAACGAGGAGAATCAGTTTTTTTCGTCATAAAAAAAAATTTCAGCCACGTTAGAATAAGAATGGAAACCAGTGGATCCAAGAAGTACAAAAGAATATGATAGATATCGGTATTACAGATGATATAACACAAGATGAAATAAATTTCAGAAGCTTAGACAAAAATTTCAAATGTTTTGGGAAGAGAAAATGTAATTACATATGGATCCAAGATAGGAGGAATCAGCAAAGTGAAAGGATGAAGAACTATTGGATGTCAAGAAAAGTAGCACCGAAATGAATACACAGGATTTCTTTTCATGATCCTTAGATGACAAACCTCAAAGAGAATAATATTAGTACCCATGGTGGTAGTAGAAACCACATCAAGAAATCTTGGATTAGTTTATGTGGGGAAAATAAATGTTGTTTTAGGTGAAATCACTTAATATTTGTTAATGTTTCAAACTATTGAGGGTGTTGTAATTCATGAACTATTTTTCAGGACGTTATAAACTATACACTGCAGTATGAAAATTTTTTGATACTCAAAATTGCTAAAAGTTTTACCTAACTCTATCAAAGATTTCACGAACATTGTCGGCGTGTTCTAACCAAGCCCGACGACATCTCACTTTGATTCGACACGTATGGACACACCAGGCATTCTAGGTACTACCGTTCTTGAGAAAAGACTCCTTTGAAAGCATGCATAAGATTTAGATTTTTTCCAACTTCAACTCTTCGTCTTCTCCTACTTTTGAAATGTGGACCAAAGGTTAAGTCTTCTCCGTATGAAGATTCTTCGATTTACATCTGTACTCTGATCCTCACAGAATTATTAATGGCAGACTGTGAATTGCTACAAAACTAATCTCTGACACAGTGACGTCGTGTTCTCATTTATTTCTATGAGCATTTCCGGCAGGTACACAATCATATCGTATAATCCAGATTAGTAACAGAACTGTCTGTTTTATTTTTTTTTAAATATAAGTACTGAATTGAATATAAATACTAAATATCGATTGAACTCTGATTCAGTTACGTGTAATCTGCAATATATGCCTGATTCAGCTGCCGCCTATCTGAATCTGCAGTTGTGTTTTCCAGGTGTAAAAATTCGTTTTGCCTTGTTGTATACTTCAGAGTAACTTTTGCTACTCTAAGGACACTGTGACGAAAGACTTTTAACGACATTACTACGTTCAATAGCACTAGTCGTCATATATTGTACTGAGGTCTTCAATTTGAATGAGGAAGGTACCACGTATTTTGTCGAATGTGATAACGATGCTGATTTTTGTTAAGTTTGACACATACGCGATGGATTTACTGGAAGGATCACGATAAATGAGAAACATTAGCTAAATTTGATATTCACTCATCACAAAACAGAAAAGAAACAATACTGGATCCCTGGTAACAATGATACACAACTACGATCCACAAGCGAACGAATCAGTGTTGACAATAATTGGGCCCTTGTACTGATAGCATTCACTAATCAATTACTGCAGGAAGAATTGGATTTTATAAATATACACGATAAGGAAGATAAACACAACTTCCTGTCACCCAGGCTGGTAAAACTGCTCTTGTTAAGCGCAAGTCTAAACAAAAACATTGGCTCACTTCACTTAGCGTCCACACTCGAAACAAAACAAATGAAATATTGTTGAAATTTTCTGCTCACCTGGTCTTCGAAGAAAAAAAGCTGCGTATGAATCGCCATAGCGATTAAGTAAGATTTTTCTCATCTAAGCGTTTTAGGGAAAACGAAAATAGCGACTTGTGAGGCTTCCAATGTTTCGATTAGAATAGCGTGTATTACTTTAGGCTGCCTCGATCCTTCCTTTGATACGCTGCATGGTGGTTCCTTTCCTAAAATTTAATTACATTTTATCCTTCATCAATATTAATTACAATTTTTAAAACTCCTAGGAATAGAGTTTTTGAGACAAATCTGATAACAAAAATTGTCGGAATCTGACAATATCGACGACTATTCACGACTTTATTTTCGAGTGAAAATAAGTTAAAAAAAGAAAAGTCAGTCCTCATGGCATGTCTGTTAAGAACTACACTCCACCTGTTGTGGTAAAAAAAAACAACTAAAAACAAAAAAACAACATTATCGCCCATAACTTAAATTGGACTTAACAAAAATATAATTATACATTTTTTTCAAAAAATTTTTGGTTTTGCGTCAGCGAAACATGAATCACCAGAATGGCCGGCATGCTACAGGCTGAATCTGAAATCCTGCAGCGTGGCAGTGTACTCACATGCTGCTGTTGCGGCGGAAGGCTGCGAGGCGCGCCCCGGTGACCCTGAGGTGCTGCTGCTGCTGTTGCTGCTGGGCGCTGGTGAAGATCCTGACGGACCCTGGCGGCGAAGCGGAGAAGGAGGACGACTTGACGGTGCTGCTGCTGTTGTTGCCCGGCGACCCTGGAGGCGGGGGAGAGCCGCAGGGCGAGGGGAGCGGCTGCTGGCCGACCCCGACCGTCTGCCCGCTGCTGATCGCGTCACTGCTAGGGTAGCTGCGGGGCAGAGAGGCTCCTCGTCAGCGTCAATACGTCTGTTGCGCCACCATTCAACCAACACAAACTTTAATTCCTTAAATAATGGTTATCGTGTTATTTCCTCCAAACAGAAAACAGCACTGGAATTTGTAATGCCAACGTTAATTTTTGTCGCTTTTTGATGTATTTACAAGACATTGCAGGTAATGAGCAGCTGTTGTGTGAGGTAGGGTTGTAATGGAGGGCATCTTAGCCGATGCGGATGTTCAATCCTTGACATCCGCTGATGCGAATGTTTGGCGGATGCGGAGGTGGAAAAAAATTATAATTACTTAGAATTTAATATTTTACCGAAAATAAAATCAAAATAATTGTATTTTTATCACAAATTTCATATTTAATATAAGTAAAGTCTATGTCCATTTAATACTTCCATACTAATTTATTTTTTGCCTTTTCTTTCAACAGCAAAAAACGTAGGATGATTTAACAAGTTAATTAAATTATTTGTATAACTACGCACGCTGCAACAAAAAATCTCTTGTCATATGAACTTTGCGGAGCTCCCAGTTTGACTAAATCGAGCGTCAAGCACAAGGCCTCGCCACCGTACATCATCGCACCCACCACCCGCCTTTCCACCGCTCTAGCGGCCCATTCACAGTCCAACTGGTAGGACCTATGATGATCCGATTTTCCAATGTAGTTTTCTTGTTGGGCCCTGAAAGTACTACGTGTAGGACGTAAAAGATGTTCTTGGATTCCCAGACAACCAAGAAGCCGTCCAAAAAGCTATGCGTTGGACGTTGATTCCAGGAAACACCATACAAGTGTGCGATAAGGACACTGGTGTACCTGGAGAAACTACGAGTGGGAAGCACTGCTTGCATCCCTTCTAGTAGCGTCAATGGGTGAGTGATTCCTACGGTAGTTCTACATGGATGTTCTGTAAGGTGGACCGTGAATAGACCGCTATACTTTACATGCAAGTTGAAACTTGTAAATTCACCGCTTAGGTAATAACTCCATTCACTTCATTCTTAAGAAAATAATCAACCACGTGGTTTTTAACTAAGCGATGATTCTAGTATAAAGAGAAAAGAGTAAGATATATATATTTCAATGTAAACAAAACCTCCGTTACATCCCTGGTGTGAGGGGGTGTAACGTAAGGTGGCGGAATCCACACATACGTGGCACCGTCACTGCCTTAGCTTTCAGGCAGGTGGGGGGTGGAGTATTTGTCCGTGGACATTGCCTCCAACGTCACGAAGGCGTTACAATTCTTAACTGTTGGTGTGTCTTTCTGTTTGATGTCAGTTTGCTAAGAGACTGAGCGGTCTTCTATGCCTCTCGTCGCCATTATTGTAGCGTCCAAGCAAGTTGACCGCCGGGTTGTTGCATTGCCTGGTGTTTTTGTAAAAAGTTTCCGCCAGCTGGC
Source organism: Vandiemenella viatica (assembly GCA_031002005.1). Lineage (NCBI taxonomy): Eukaryota > Metazoa > Arthropoda > Insecta > Orthoptera > Morabidae > Vandiemenella > Vandiemenella viatica. Next base: position 286,876,706 of record CM061920.1, read on the forward strand.
GGAATCTGTCCTTCAATTTTGGTATGTCGGCGGCGTCGTGGAGTGCTTCCGTGGGGAACCGGCATGGTAGGTGGAGGGCTCTCTTTAGGGCCCTATTTTGGATAACTTGGAGCTTTCTGATTTGCCTATCACTGGCGTATGCCCACACAGGACATGCATACTCCATAATGGGGCGTATGAGCGAAGTGTATATCTTAACTCCAGTAGAAGGGGCAAGCTTGCAGTCCTTATTTAGAATTGAGTTAAGACTGTGGAGCCTGGTGTTTGCTCTCCGACGGACTTCATTGATGTGGCTACACCAGTTCAGTCTCTTGTCTAGAGTCACCCCCAGGTAACGTGCCGTGATGGACCATGGGATTTCTCTACCATAAAGGCGAAGTGTTGGGTCAGGATAAGTTGGTTGACGGGCCCCAAGTCGCTTGCTTAGTATAATGGCTTGGGTGTTGGTGGGGTTTATGTCAATACGCCACCTCCTAGCCCAGGCCTCTGTTACTTGGAGAACTTCCTGCAGTCGTCGGGTGGCTAGTGCTCTACTGCGGCTGGAGGCCAAGTACGCAGTGTCGTCGGCGTAGGTAGCTGTCAGAACACCATTGCTAGTCGGTACGTCAGCGGTGTACAGGGAGTATAGCACTGGCCCAAGCACGGAGCCCTTTGGGACTCCTGCTTCGATGTTCCTGGTAGAAGAGTAAGCTTTGTCCACCTTGACGCTGAAGGTCCGGCCGGTGAGGTAGGATTTTAGTAGATTCAAGTATGGCCCCGGGATACCCTGTTCGAGGAGCTCGAGCAGGAGCCCCGGATGCCATACTGAATCAAAGGCACGCGAGATGTTGAGGAGTACCATAGCACTATAGTGCTTGAAGTTGAAGGCGTGGGTCACCGCTTCCACTACCCGCATCAGCTGCTGGGTGGTGGAGTGACCGCGTCGAAATCCTAGCTGATGATCTGGAATAACATTGGCGTCATCGATGAATGCAGACAAGCGTTTTAGTAGCAGTCGTTCGAACACCTTACTAGTGGCTGGGAGCAAACTAATCGGCCTATAATTCTTAGGTAGGTGTTTGTCTTTCCCGGTCTTGTGAATTCCCACAGTTAAAGCGCGTTTCCACAATTGAGGGTAGTGCTGTCGTCTCAAGATGGCATTGAAGATAGCGGCGAGGTAGACAGATGCCTCTGGTGGTAGGTGCTTGAGGAGAGTGTTGCTGATCTCGTCACGCCCTGGTGCTTTGTGTGAGTGCAGTTTCGACAGATAGCTGGCTACCTCCTCAGGGGTGATGTCATCTATTTGATGATCATCTCCAGCGTCGGGATAGACTCTCAGGAGTCGGTGAACTGCAGTGAGGTGGGTCGGGTCGACGTTTGTTTGTGAAGGCCGGAAATTCTTCACAAAGACGTCAGCCAGTGCGTTGGCCTTTTCCTCCGGGGTGACGGCTATGCCTCTTTCGCCGTGCAATTTGGGGGGGAGCCGCTGCCTTCACCTGATGAGTCTTCTTGTTTGTAGCCATAGAGACCCTTCTCCGGGTGGAGCATGGAGACTCTCGCTTCCCACTATTTGTTCCGATGTTGAATCAGGGAAGCTTTAATTTCCCTTTGCAAGCGATTTAACAGTCTTCTGGTCGCCTGATTTCTCGTGAGCTTCCACTCTTTGGCTATCCTGTTTTTGTGGCGGATTTCAGCCAGTAGGTGGGGAGGAAGCTGGTCTTGGTATCCTGACTAGAGTGGAAGCTGTGGTTGCATCTTTAACTGCTGCCTCAAAAGACTGAAGGGCGACGTCAATGTTGTCTATTTCAGGTGGGTCAGCTAGATTAGTCTGCAGGTGCTCCTGGTAACGTCTCCAGTTTGTTTTGTGGTAGTTAAAAGATGGTTCTTCTGAGTTTGTCAGGGTCCAACCTCAACCTCAATCATAACCGGACAGTGATCTGAGGAAAGTCGATTAATGACTGAGGTGGCGACATAGCCCTGGATGCCCTTGGTGATGACGACATCTAATACATCTGGTCTGTTGCCGTTGCTCGGGTAGTGTGTGGTCTCTTCTGGTGCCCATATGCACATATTGTATCTGTTTATGAGGCGTCTCAATGCTATACCCGCTGTGTTGTTGTGTCTACTATTCCAGTCTGAATGCTTAGCATTAAGGTCGCCGCCAATCAGGACTTTGCCTCTGACATTAGCCAGAGTCGTGAAGTCGGCTTCTTCAAGTTGTCTTCGAGGAGGTTTGTAGCATGAGATGATGGTTAGCTTCCCATTAGCTGTAGCCACTTTAACTCCGACGGCTTCCATCTGTTGGAGTGGTGGTAGAACTATTTCATGGTGCGGAATGCTGTTCTTAATGAAAATAGCGACTCCACCTCCAGCGGTGAGTGTGTCTTGGCGATAACAACTGTAATTGGCTACTGCGGCACGCAGACCAGGTTTCAAGAAAGTTTCTGACACCAGACATACGTCAATATCTTGATCTCGAAGGAATTGTCTAAACTCAAGCAGTTGGTTGAACATGCTATTAGCATTCCAAACGCAGAAAGATAGGGAGTGAATATGAGGCTGTCTATGAATTGTGGTTGCAATGTGGGCACTTTGGGACAGCCAGAGCGTTAGTTACGGAGCTGGTCATCTTCTCCAGCTGCTTGGTAAGGTGGCACATCATCTTTACGGCAGACTCCAGCATGTTAGTAAGTCTGTCTAGGTTGTGTTGCGCTTCAGGGTCCGTTTCGCCTGTAATTCTTTGCTATTTCGGGGAGGCGTGGTGACCGGTAGGTGGGTCGACTGATTTGATTAGTTGCTTAGGTGACGTAGATGCAGACGGTTCGGCGGGTGCCTGGTAGGAGCGCCTCGTTCGTTTCTTGTAGTGGAATCGTCTTCTCTTGCTAACGGGTGTTGTTGCTCAGTAACCTTATTCGAACCAATCTTTCTCCTCCGTCTGCGGCGCAACTGTGACACGGACATCTTCGCTCTGGTAGTGGGAGCCTGATCTTGCCCTGCTGCGAGAGAGTTGCCCTGCTGCCCTGGAGCTGGAGTCTGGTCTTGCCGCGCTGTGCTGTTTGTTGTTGATGTATGGTCTGGTGGTTTTTCTTGTTTAGTTGGAAGGCCTCTTAGTCGGTTTCTGGCTCTCTTAAAGGCCGGGCAGCCTTTGTAACTGGCCACGTGTCCACCTCCACAGTTGGAGCACTTGGCGGTGTCTCGTCCCTTCTGCGAGGTGCATTTGGTGGAATCATGTTGGTCTGCGCACTTAACGCAGACTGGAGGCATTTTACAATTCTTGGCCACGTGACCGAAACGCTGGCTGTTATAACACTGCGCAGGTCCGGTCGTTGCCCGGAGTTTCTCAACATTCACTTGGAGGTGGCAAATTCTCTCCACCCCAAAGATTGACCGATTTTCTTGAAAATCCGCAAGGATCACCAGGAATAGTGGCATTAATAATTTGCTGCCAGGGCGGCGAAGTTGGGCCACCGTTTGGTCAGTAAAGCCCACGACACTACATAAACAAACCAGCTGGCGCCAGAATGATGAAAACTCACAATAGTGTAAATACGATACAGGCAAACCAAGCTTTTTATAAAGAAACGGAGATGCGCAGCTGCATACCATACTAAAAAATGTAAATAATTCGTCGCTGATGGTGCCTCGATGAGAGGTGAAACGCGTACGACGCAGCAATAAATAAAGTAAACAGTTGCATAGGCGTGTTCATTCAACTAGTAATTAAGTAAGCAACTGTGGAAACATGGCCTGCAACAACATCGCAAAGTTTCATTCCATTTCGACATCTCTTGGTTTTTCATGACAGTGACTATATGTAACAGGAAGAGATAAGTGAGTAAACAGAACCACGTTTGAGACCTTACGGCATTCGAAGTCTAGTTCAAGAGAGCCGAGCTAGGGTGGGAGAAAGTATTAGTCTGAAGTGATTTCGAGAAACCATTGAAATCGAAACCAGGTTGCTCGGAGAAAAAATTTGAACTTGCGTACTCCTGAATGCCATGCCCGAGAGCTGCCGTTCGCTCACCATACTTTGTGAGGTCTTGAGTATTTTCAAAATTTATCTGCCATGCGCTAGACAAACAGGGTATTCAGGAGGTTTATAGACATTTCCAAAGTATTTATGTAGGACGAATATTTTACGTAAAAACAACTACGAACGGATTGTATCTTCTGATTCCTATTCAGATATTTATAAATGCAGAAAAAATGTAATTAATTTTTTATGTATGAGATTTTTCAAGAGTTAATTATTGGACAAGAAATCAATGTCAGAAGAATAGGCAGGTAAGCGCTATTAAAGGAGGAATTTAGGGAAGCAAAAACATAATTTTGGATTACTGGTTCTCTACATAATGTAGCGAAAAAGAAGAATATAAACATCAGACAACTGAGAGAATTTGTGACTTCCAAACAATTAAAGCTACATACACAAATTACTCACTCTTGTGATCATTGCTACGTGCTCAGTGTAATACTTAAATTAAAAGAAAAGAACAGTAAACCTGCATTTAAACTAAGTTACACAAACAGAAACGTCATCAGTGGGACGTTCAGGGGAAGGAAGATACTTAAAAAATTAAACTACTTCTTGTTCCTGTGGCCCTAACCAATCTCAGCAATATACGTACAGAATATTTGAAACGGCACCTCGCAATAAGTTTTTGTTTCAGTTATCAGTCTTATGGTAGTAATGCATATATGCTACTATTAGTTTTGACTGTAAAGGGCATGTTTAAATCATTATTTTTCAAGTACTTGTGTAAATATTCATTTTTCAAAATGTATTACACGCAGAGATGAAGCATGACCTGAAAATACAATGAAAATTAGAAGTTTGATATTAAAATACCAAAGGGGGTAGAGAAAAGTTCAGAATATCAAAACAGAATGTTTGTGAGCATGAGAAAAACTGCCAAATGGATTGAGTTAAATTTTTCCATAGTGATTAACACGTTATTCCTGAACTTTTGTACTAACCACTTTATTCCTGGTGGTATGCAAATTCAAGAAACGTTCCAAAATTCATATCTTTCTTATGTTTTACGAGTTATTAAAAAAAAAACCTACTACACAGATTCCTTTGAAATTTTTGCACATAGATGGCGTGTGATATGAAGCTGCGGGAAAAATTAGAATTTTGTCCAAAATCATACCATGGAAATACAAATAGTCTAAACTGGTTTTTTGAGGATATTGAGAAAACCGTCAACGAAATTTCGTTAAAATTTAGAATAGTGATAAAGAGTGTTATTCCTCATTTTTAACAGACTTTGTCAGAGAGACAAAAATTGAAAATTTTCATCACTTTCTGAAGAATTATTTGGAAACGATAAAGAGAAACATTTCGAAATTTTGTGTAAACAGGCTATGAATAGATCCCAAGTTGCTTCAAAAAATACACGAATGTTACAAAATTGACAATTGTGAGTTGTACTCAGCACAAATTGATTAGGATGGTTGACGAGCACGTTCATATTCATCTCTGCTCAATTGATTACCTATTAAGTCAACTAGCAGTCTAATTTGACTATCACAAAGCATTCGAGGTATAGACAGAAACAATTTTTGAAACAAAAATGAAATTAAAGTTTGTTATTGCTAACTTGCAAACTTGAAAAGTATTTTTTTTTCAATTTTGTAATTTAGCTTTCATGCTCGAAAATCGAGTGAAGGATGAATCAATTTATTGAAGAAGAAAATAATGATTCTCTGCAATATCGAAGGCGATAGGCCATAGTGAGCACGAAATTGGTGAAAATCTTGTCATTCTGCAGCAAGTCCGCTGTACTGCGGATTTTCTTTTAAAAACTAACATGTCCAAGAATTCAATCAGCAGGAGTTTAGAGAAATGATAGTACCTATAGCCGTCAGACAATAAAGTAGAAATATTGTAGAAGCGTCTATTGCCAACGTGGTTGCCTGCAATGAATATCCTGTTATGCTCAGAAATAATTTGTGGACAACGAAGAACTTAATGAACGGAGCGATTTGAATAGGCGACCAGTCGAATTATCAGAAAATTTAAAATCATTCTTAATAATGGTTTTAATTGATATCGGCAAACAGGAATTCAACTTATAAGTAACTAATATAGCTATTTCAGGATCCTAAACATAGGAAGTATCAGAACTTGCACAAGAATTTTAGTTTCGCAGACATAATAAAATCGATCTGCATGCCGATTTTGAGCACAATAGAAGTTTTTTTGCGTTCGATACAACTGAAATGAATAACGCAACTATCTACTGTGTATGAAGCGCCTTTCTACATGTTCTAATAATATATCCGTCATAATAATGCTGTTGTTTTGAGAGCGTCCTGGTGGCTTAGTGGTTAAGACTTTTGAATGGAGATCAAAAGGTTCCCGGATCGAATCCCTGTCCCAAGGGTGATTTTCATAAGCCCTTAACCCGACTTTCACCTCCTGTACAGCTTGCTGTATGATGTTAGTACGCATGAACTCTTCAGTGAAATCATTCTTAACCTGCAGTTGTCGCGTGGATTACATATGTAGTCAACTCAAGCCATTTCTAATGGGACTTTTCAGAGCGCGACTACTGCAGGGTTAAACTGCAGGTCCTGTCCTGGTCTAACAAACCTAGTTGTATACATTCAAAGCAAATTCAAGCCAAACGAAGGCTCAGCGTGGTCCTAGTTGACCCAAATGAACATAGGTGCATTAATATTTTCTATTAGTTCAAATTGTACCTTTCAACAATAAACATTACAGTGTAAAAAACTATTCTGTTGTATATCATCAAATTATTACACATTATAAACGTTGGTATTAAATTTATTTTCCTTTTAATTGACAATTCTTCAGAAAATTGACAGTTTGAAAAACTACTTTAAAAAAAATCTTTAATCGTATTTTTTTTTTTTTTTTAAACAAAACATTTAATTCCTTTGACTGTGGCTCTTTTTAGCCTATAGTTACTACATTAACTTTATTTTCATATAATTCATTACATTTGCGTCATCATGTTTTTATACATTATATTTGATTTGTTCTTATAATTATTCCTCTATTTTAGAAACTTATAACTTACTTGATTTAATTCCTAAGTTTTCTTATACCTATTTTGAGTCTAGTTTATGTGCATTTTTTTTTATATAAATCTATTTTCTAATTTATGTACATTTTACACACACATATACTTACACACACACACATATATATATATACATAATTTAGTTTATTACATTTTGTTTTGAGTATTTACTGGTTTCCTTCTTTTCTTATAGCTAGATTTCTATAATTTGTAATTTGGAGGTGTCTGGCAGCTATATCGCATTTTGGAATGTGTAATTTGGATTTGTTTATTCGTTGTGTTCGCCTTCGTCCTCTAACCGCCTCGATCTTTCTTCTAAGTGCTTCATTAAACGTCTTTTCTCTGTTGAGAGCTATTATTTTAGGCGGGTAGATATATTTGTATTTCGGCTTTCGCGTAACGATTGGTTTTGTCGTTAGTAGGTACAGAAATGCTATCTATATATATAAATATACTAGCAGTTACCCACGACTTCGTCCACGTTGAAGAGTGTAGTAATATAAGGTTTTCTTGAGAGGTCTGGTTGCTCAGTGGGTAGGGCGTCCAACTGGAGATGGAAAAGACCCCAGCTTGAATCCCAGTCTCGGCGGGGATTTTCAAAGGTCCTTAGCTCGACCTTCACCTCTGGCATAGGTTGTTGTGTGATGTGAATTACGCCAGAATGCTCACTTAGTTCTGATTCCGTGTTGAACTGTGAGTCCTCTATGTCCGGTAGGATTACTGGGTTACGTTAAGAGGCTATGAAAGTGGCTGATTGCGGAGACGTAAAGAAGCCTTGTCACCAGGTAAATACGACCATAAAATTTATTTTAGAGCTATTTTTATTAGTAATAGTAGTAATAAATGTTGCAATAAACTAACAAAAATTTATTTATGTTCCACAACTACTTCACTGAATTTTTAAAACAATAAAAATATTCTGTTTGTTAGGAGTATTTTCAGTTTAATATATCCGTATATACAATATTGGGGATTTGTCTCCTAGGTTGTGGCTATTTTCAAAGCCCTAGTTTTCTTACATTTCGTTGAAATATTTGAATTTCGTTTACCCAGCATCTCTTGAAATTACTAATTTCATCTCACGAATAAAAATGAATATAGTTTTAACTAATGGAAGCTCAAAACGCAAAATATTAGCAATACATTGATGGAATCGACTAAATATCAACAACAAAAAATACTAACATCCAAACAGCAAATAAATACGTAAGTGGCCCAAGAACGTTCATTTCCATTAAAAAAATTGCAATACTAAAAATGAATATTTTGATTTGCATTGAATATCTGAAAAAAAATCTTTAAAAAAAATAGAACTTAACTCATTGAATATTGATTTTGTTTTGAGGATATATTGGTTCCATCAACAGAAATTTAGATATTATAGTAGTATGTATAGTAGTAATTGATTCTTTTATCCATAATTATCAGTGGTATTGTGGTAATGGCTTCTCTATCTGTGGAAACAGTTGAATTGCCTGTAGACCAGTTTACTATAGTTCATTCGTTTGGAGCCATTAATTCTGCGATAAAATATAAATTTCAGTGTTAAAATAGTAATTGATTCTTTCTTCATAATTGGTTTCTCAATCTGCCAACATAGGCCGAATTGAATGTCTGCCGGCAAATTACCACTCCACTTGTCTACCACTCCACTATCTGAATAAAACATTTATAAATTTCAAAAATCGGTCAACGCCACGTGTTCTGCTAAATCATCCACGCTTATTATAAATCTTTTGATACAATATCGGAACAAAGCAATACATGACATCACTAAAATAGCGCTCTTGAAATAACTAATAATGTTTCATTCTGGCCCAGGCTGCATTTCAGCCAAGTCACAAACTCAGCTAATATTACCGCTAGAAAATCATAGCTTCTATCAGTTGCGCATTAATACATTCACTATGGGGCCTATTTGGTTCAAGTTTACGTCGCGATACACATCAATAACTTAAGATAAAATTATTGTGATTGAGACTTTGGTTTTGTAGCGACTATATTAACGGAGATTGTGGTTAGATTGAAATTCTGCCTGGACCAGAATGAAAATAAAACCTTCTTGTCACAACAAAAGGCAAGAGGAATTTAGTTAACTTATCAGTTATTTAATAAACTTTAAAAAGCACTACGTCACGGTGTGACGTGATGTATCGCGACGTAAACTACTCCCCAAAAAAGAAACAGGAAATAAATTAAACCGAGATAGAACTAAGACCTTTTGCACTTTTAGTGAACCGACTTTCGTTATGGTACACTCATAGCATTATACGTTTTTTTTTTTCAATTATGGTGTATTATTTGATATGTCATACTATTTTATGTACGCAAATAAAAACATTTCTTTGCGAACTTGACAACAGTACCTACCTTTTTTTTATATTTAAGGTTAAGTACAGTTTTATATTTCCTGCTTCCAAACTATTATTTGTCAAGTGCGTCGGTTTTATGGCTTTTAAACTAAACACAAACTTGCATATGTAAGAAGGTGTTTGCTTTTATTTCTGTAGTGTTTGCGATTTACGTAAAAAGCAAAGAGTAAACGTGGCACGGCTATCTACGAAGTAGGAAACTCTTTGTTGTTTCCGAATTGATATTAATGGCAATTTCTAACAGAACTATGCGTTTTTGCGAAATAAAATCTATCCTATGTCACTTCACACGCAATTAACTGACTTCATGCCAAATTTCATTTAAATACGTTGACTTATTAAGGCGTTAATGATTCCAGAAGTACATCCAAAACACAAATCCAAATTTTCTCGTTTTACTTCTAATAGATATATAGACAATGAACAGCAGCAGGATAGAGTTATTTATATTGCTGAATGGAAACAATTCGACTGCGGGAAAAAATATTCAGTTTCCCAGATAGCAATTCACGCAATACAAACTGTATCACAGGGCCGTGGGACTAAACTGAGGTATATTTTACTATGATACGAGCTCGGGCATCTGAGAAATTAAAAAAAAACTATTCCTATCCCTATTTGTCTCATAGAGTACGATTCACGTAAAAAATTAGTGGCCGGATTTTGATGGGGTTTCCAAAAGTGTAAAGATTATTTCTCATGAATAAAATAGGTATGAATTTAAATGTACGATATTTCCTACAGTCGAAATGTTTCCTGGGATACGGCCGGACGTTTAACTAATTTCTGAGAGTCGTGATTCCTTGGATTTCTCACTGATTTTGTGACATTGTTGACATGCGCGTTGGAATGAAATTCATTGGAAGACTGGAGCTGGGTGAAGAGAGTCCAAGGCGCATAGTGGCGAAGAGGCGTAGAAAGATATTGGTGTTAGAATAAAGAGAGATTCAAAGAATGGAAAAAATGACTATGACCACAAACTGGTTTTCAATTTCAGGCATAAAGAGGTGGGAAGATTTTCTTTCGTAGGTAAGTGGCTCAGAAATTGGAACAAATTACCAACAAAAATGATGAATAATTTACCAAAAACGCGAAAGGAATTTAAAGTTGAAGTTAGAATAACGAAAGAGTAGGTGGGAAAGGGTGTGTAATGAAAATGTCACAGGAACAAGCGCTTCATGGCAACTGAATTAAATCAAATTTCCATGGAAGTCTTGAATTTATCTCAAATTCGTTTATATATATAAAGAGAACGAAAATACGGTAATCATTTAGTTGAAACAGAAAAATTGTTAATTTAACCTAAATTAAACAAAAGTGTTTTAGAACATTGGAGGAAATAATTAACTTTATATACCGTCTGCAAAAAGGTCGAATAATTTAAAAATCATTAAAGGAGCGGTTGATAACACAGCACTAGTAATTAATTTACTTGACGTATTAAGAACGATATAATGGGTTTAATTTGTAATAATCTTGTAGTCTTTGCCTGTTAACTATTCCTTTCAAGTTCTACACAGATCATTTGCGACAAAGCAGTTCTACGTCAACATACAGGTCATTATTGAGGTTAATTGATTTTTTCAGGCAGTAGATATTTGCTTGACGACAGTGAATGTCTAGAGACAGACCGTAGATGTTACGACGTTAGTCCATTGACGCAACCAAGCTTACGTATTTACTCGGACGAGTGACCACACTGACCTTCAGTTAAGCCATAGAAAAACCTGCCCCAGGCGAGGCGAGAGGATGATAGCAGCTTAACATTCTTCCGCAGACTGTCAAAAATATAATCCACCTGTTCAATAAGCGAAATAAATTTAAGTTTGACGAAGTATCCGGCCGATGAGTATATGGATCGACACATCAATTTTCCTCGCTATTCAGATTGCGTGTTTAGTGCAGTCTATTAGTATCTCATGTTAGTACTGACGAACTAAAAGTTTCGTAAGTGAGATAATGTGCTTTAAATGTGCGCAAAAGATTGCTTGATCAAAAGTTTCTATTCGTATAGGCAAGGAAGAGTAATGACCTATTACAGAAATTGTTGCACCATATGGGATTCATCTGATGTTGTACTTTCTGTAGTGATGGTACTTGTGATACTGAATTGTTGATGATTTGTCCATTTTCTTTCTACGATTATCTACAGAAGAGCGAGAAACCTACCTGTTGTCATTAGTCTGTGAATGCTATCAGTTAAGTTACGTACGAAAAATATTAATTTCTTTGATTATTTTGTCGTTTATGAGGGAATATTCGGAAACTTTCGCAACATTTGCTTAGCTAGTTACAGGAAACTGTCTAGAAACCGTAACCCGAGCAACTGGTACGCAGTTTAACGTACACGACTAAAATCGGCGTTGTTTTGGCTGTTCAATGCTGATGATGTAATCAAATTTAAACCTATTGATCTTACACCGCACAACTTTTACCTCGAACGCTCGGAACTGCACGAAAACATGTTTAGAATAACAAACGATCATAAACAAGACAGTGGTGTGTCATTTCTATGCATAATCCCGCACTTGTCTGCCAGCGCCATTAAAGAGCCATGAAAACAACCTGTTGTGTAAGGTAATACAGATCGTACCATTCCAGATGCAATTTTTCCAGAGAAAGATGTTATGCTGAAGATATTGCAACCAAAAACAACAAAATATTGCCAACCCCTTGATGTTTACTTCCTTCAGCAATATAAGCTCTATATAAGAAGGATTACTGATTTTGTAAGACTACAATGCGCCAAACCACAAGTGAAGATACATGATCGTTATTTCATCATGAAACTTCACTCTGTGATTTAAAATCAATTTGCTATAAGCCTACCTGTATGTTGCAATATGCTTGGCGAAAGCCAAGTTATGACATGACATACCAATATCATCATTTGAAAATGTAATTAGTGTGGCTTTTGATATTGGACTGGGTGAATGCGAAAGTGATTTGGAATGTAATAACGTGGCTTTAGTGAGGTGTGCACGTTGTTCTCTTCCACTTTGTTTTAACCACTTCATCGAAATCCCGCACCTGCACTTTGAGGGGTAATATAAGCACCATCAGATGTGTGGTACTGTTGTATATGCGTGTTTTGCGCTAAATTAAGTACTTTAAGCAGAGAGTTTTTGGCACTATTGATTGAAAATGTAATGATACACTGACGTCATTGCATTACGCACAATTTCCATAATATGGTATGATAAATTGTTACTTTGTTTCTCTCTATTAAATGTTGCTTGAGGTAGAATGCAACGTTTTGCAAGGAAATGGCACACACTACTATTTTGTTTCGCTTGTTATTCTAAGCATGTTTTCGTGCGGTTCCAAGCGTTCGGGGTCAAAGGTGTCCCTTGTTAGTACAGTTTCTGATTGTGTGCTTTTGTTAGATTTCTCCTGAATTACTAAAAAATAAATTTCCAGATACGGGCCATACTAAACTCATAATACTACGCCGTTGTTGGTGCGAATATACCTGAAGAGCTCGTCTCTGTGTACCTGGCGATGTCTTTCAGCGGCTGATTAAAAACGGGGCCTAGAGCCTGTCCTGGGGAGTAGTTCTCGGCGGATAGCGGCATTGAATGTGCTGGATTGTGAATAAGGTGACCGCACCTTTGTAACTGTAGAACAGAGCTGAGAAGTGGCACGTCCTGTGTATATCGAGAAAGGCCAAGGGAAAAACGCGGTCGCACTTTGAATGTAACAATAGGGCAGCTACACAGTGTAGAGTCTTATTTTGCTGTCCTCAGTCTCTCTACTGATTAGATGCAATCCTCCATCCCTTTCTATCTTGCGCTAATCTATTCACTTCAAAATCTCATTACAACCCCGTCTTCAATTATCTGTTCCATATATCTAATCTCTGTCTTCGTTTGCAGTTCTTACCTTTGACTGTTAACTCCACAAACAAATTAACCATTTCTGCATGTCTCAAAATTACGACGCAGCATCCTGTTTCTTCTTTCTGTTACACTCTTCCACAAACTTCTTTCCGCACCAATCATTTACAACTTTTGTACTTTATCTGTCCACTTAATTTTCAGCATCCTTCAATAGCACCACATTTCAAATGCTTCAATTTTCTTTCTTTCTGGTATTCCATTGTAGAGGCATACAGGCTGTAAAATCTAACATTTAAAATAATTTCCTTACTATTTCAAAGATTTATGCAATTATTAGATAGTTAGTAAGCAAAGTAACAACGTTTTATTGCCTAGCTTGGTCTTCAAACATTGTGGTGATTGTATGACATTCTTTGTGCCGTTTCAAACAAGATTTGGAAAGTTCGATTATGAAATATATTCTTCACACCATCCTTTTCCTCGATAGGACCTCAGAGGATCTCGCAACATATCGGCCACTTGTTTACATGGGCGGCCAGCTTGAACCATGTGGAGATGGGGGGAGACCTGTGACCTACCCCACTTTAGAACCAGATTTGTAAAACTCAGAGCATTTAGCCTTTTGGATTCTGTATGAGAAACGTGTAACTTTATGTTCTGTATGGTAAGTGCATTGTGATATGTGTAATTTATGAGGCGCAGATTGGGGACAGTCCCAGATTTCTCCTAGATCAGCGTTTCTCAACCTTTTTCATCACGAGGACCTATTAATTGTCAATAATAATACTGCTCCCAACTAACTTACATAGGCCAAATTTTTTCTTACGTGTGTAAAAAAGGTATTTGTCGGATGGCTGTGATGGATAGTCTGTACTTGATTAAACTCGTTTCTTCATGTTTCCCTAAGTCTTGCGAAGTATTTCTTCTTCTGCTATACTGCGATTCTTCTTCTTATATTTCTGACACCTAAACTTTGGGCTGCTTGGAATTGGAGAATCATGCAGGTTTTTATGCTTTAGTCGAATGAAATACTGAAGCCGCTACAGTCCATGTTTATTGCAACATACCTAATAGTTCAGTTAAAAGTAAAAATACATCTGCGGATTCCACGCGACGTAATGTGAGCAAAAGATAGATAGTCGAACAAGAATCGACGATCGATCGATAGACGATCCGAGGCAGTGCTTACCCCTTCCGAAGGTTAGATACGACTGAGAAAAATTACAATTTGTTTGCTACAAGGTGAACTTGAGCTGCGCGTACAATTTCAGCCAAGTGCGTCATATTTGCTGAGCTGACGGTGGCAATTTGCGTTCGGTTAAACCAGCGCTTTGGCGCCCGTTCGCTATCGAGGATCAGACTTCGAAAAGTTAAATAAAAGTACCGGTATACAATAATTAAAATATGTCAACTATACGTGTATATTATTAACATCTAGGACATTGTAACGTAACCATGAACGTTACGGTTATATTTGGAGTGGAGAGTGTAATCTGAGAGGTATGTAAGGTCTTTGGCGGGGGGTGGGGGGGGGGGGGGGGGAGCGCCGAGCGCGGGGAGTCGGGAGTGGGTGATTGTCAGGGGTAACGTACGGAACAGCCAGCGGGAACGGAAGGTCTACGGCAGTGTGTTTATCCCGTGAATACATCGTACGGCCGCTTGGCGTGTGTTCTGTACTAAAGAACACTGTGGGATGTGTGCTAAAGTATATGTTGGACTGTGAAGGTTCTTCCGAGAGACCTGATTCAATATAAACTGTGTTTAGTAAACTACTGCAGAATCGGACTATGGCGATTGTTTATTAATTAGTTTCGAGATTTGTGCTCACTGCTTATTTAGTTGTTGTGACTGTACTTGAATCTGCTATCTTCGGTGACGAAGAAACATTAGTATTATTGTCTGGTGGCATGCTTGTTGACTGTGTAGTCTCAGAGGAATAAATCTACGAAAACTAGTACGCATATGTGTTCTTCTTCTGTGACTTTAATTAACCAATTAGCATAGCCGAAAGACTGGCGACCGCACGGCAAAACGAACCTTTAATTAAAAGAGTAATTAGTGGTGGGAGAAAGCTTAAGAAAAATCGTGTTAGGAAGTGTAGCTGCTCAATTGCTTCAACGAACTTTTAACTATACATAACACGAATAGCGCGAGTAGTCGTTACAACATATTTATGAAATGCTCTCTGGTAACTGTCGCCACCTTCTGATGTTCACTAGAAGATGGCGACAGTGATTGTGATGGCCGAAATATCGTATGATATCACTTCCTTAACTCGGCTAGTTACCCGATAGCATTTAATAAATTCTCAACGCCGACAGAAATTTCGTTTTTATGTATTTAGGACATATTCTACTGTACATTATAACATAATAAATGTAAAAGTATGTTTCGAAATTCTTACAGAACTACAATTTTGAATTTGGAAGTGAGCTATTAAAAGTTAATTGTGTATTCACCAGATTCTTAACATTTAGTATACAAATTAATAATAATGTTACTATAGGTTGGATGCCCCTTTTTCGAATGAGCTTCATGTACGAAACAAAATAAAAAATATTACACCTTAAACTTCTTATTTTTGTTACTTCACCAATCTTGTTATCACGGTATATCACACCTCCTACAAGACCTACAGACAACGGCCATATACTTAATCCTTAGAAGAATGGTTTTGTTTTAGATGCCAACTGGAAATGAATAGACTGTTGTAGCAACAATGTTGTGCTAGTCTCATTCTGAAAGTTCTAGATTTTTGTCTGGTCACTGAAATATTAGTGGTTTCTAAAAAGTTTGGCTTATAGCTTATAATCGTTTATAACAAGATATCTAAAATTATAATATTCTACCTGAGAACCACCTGATCTTCGCGGACCACAAGTGGTCATCCCCCCCCCCCTTTTCCGATGCAGCGTGGGGAGTTCAGTCAGTCCGCTTGCTAAATGTCAGTAACGAGCATTTTTGTTAGACTCACTATAAAAATGGACCTACCTGTGTACTATTTCACTGTATTTTTCGGAATTATGATAGAATTGACAGACGTACTGTTCAAGAGAAAAGCAATTAATAATAAAACCAAAGTTGAAACGTAGTCTTCGACTTCAGTTTCATTCCTGTCACGATAAGACTTTTATAAAAAGAATGTTGGCAGAAGAACAAATCAGCCGCAAATCGTAACGTATCTGTAATCAGTTAGTTAAACAGGTAGAGTTCTGTTAGGTAATGGTATTGGAACAAACAACCATAACAGCAGTAGAACAACTTCATAACAAGTAAGGAGCAGAATTAATGCAGTTTCAACCGACACCTCAGTTTCAGTAGCTTAAGGTAAAAGATTAGAGTGCGTAATGCATTGCTTCGCCGGTAATCACAACATTAAATCTCCGCTGTTATAGAGAAGTTTAAGGCGCCCAGTACTCAACAAGGGTGATAAATGAGATCCTGGTGGAACTTCCAAATTTACAACGCAATTATCTTATCGTCTGTGTCATAAATTCTCTCTTATCTTACTACTTTGAAAACGCAAAATGATTGCAAGAAGAACAACTGAAACTAAATTCATTGGCTCTGGGTTTCTAAATTTAGGGCATATCTTGGAAGATGATTGATGAATTATACAATCAAATCGATATGTACTATAAAAATACAGATCAAGAAATAATTATTTTGCCCGCCATTTCTATATCACATATGTTGGTGGCAGATTTTGACATAACGGTCCATACAATAATCCCTTAAACAATAAATAAAAATTTCTTTACCAAGCAATTCCCATATTCTGCTGAAGTAAATCAAATGTTTCTTCTGTGTTTCTGTGTGTCAACATTCACGTTTCTGCTATACATAAGAAATTTTCATTTATTCAACTTTTAATTATAGCACATCATTTAGTGGCCGTTCAACAACAATGTTATGTGTTGAAGCCAATTACCGTATGTTTTTGTAATGACAAAAGTATTTTCTAAACGTCGCAATATAAATTCATTTAGATAAATCACTGACTTACAGATTTCCTTCATGATTCGTACACGAGATTTCCATCTTTACCTCTTTACCTGAGATGTATAACTTACTACACTACTTTCCCACCCATACATATTAAGTGTAATTCATGTATGCGCTTACAAGACATATAAAAAAGTAATGACAAATAAATTCTAACAAAATCATTGTTAGTTCACTGGAAAAGAGGGGTGTGGCTTCTTACGTTAGTCTGGATGGGATACACTCAAGATATAAAAACAGATTATAGAAAAATATAATGATATTGTTTGTTACATATTTAATTCTAAAGATATGATTAGGACAGTAAGTTGAAATGATATGTGTCTACATGATATTAGTATGGAATCATGCAACAACACTCATCCAGAAATTTTCAAGCTTTGAAAGTAATATAATTATGATACCGACACCTCTTTTTTATTTTTACAGCAGCTAAAAATTGGTAACAAATGTTATCTGGCTTAGGTTTTCAATACCACGCATATAGACACACATGCGGAATATGTGAAACATAGGAGGCTCAAATTTATTTTTCTGACAGCAACAGCAAATGTGTAATCATTCAGGTGGCATAATTCTATTAGCTTTTCCTTCTTAATTCATGCCACAAACAGCATCAAATATGTTCTGAGCAATAAGTTTGTTTTCGCATTCTGCATATCTTGGGCAGAAGGGGAATTCAACATTCCGTGCAACACTGAACAACAAGACGTTTTTCATTCGTATATAAATTGGCAATACCTAAGGAAATTTACTTTTAGGATGTAGGTAGGCCAACCACACAAGGTGCAGGTCATTGGAATAGATTTAGCAGGACAACAATATTTTCAACTGAGTAGTGGTGAAGTTTGGCAGTGAGGTATGATCAATACGGACATTCTTCTCGGACGGAGATCTGATAATGCGATAGTTACGGAGAACAGATATCTGGGTATTATCGTAGAGACATGCCACATACTTACACGAATACCATGTCGTCCGACTTCTGTCTATAAACGAAAAAGGAACAAAATACAAGATTAGTTTAAACCTACTGTCATTAGAAGGGTATTATCTCATAAGGCAATAATAGAATTCTTAATACTGTAAAGTCAAAGGTTTTGTTGACTAAAATATGTTATCATTACTTGTGTAAGAATTTTTTACTTACCATAAATAGACTAACAACCATCAATTTGTATTACTGGGATAAACATTACTAGTCAAATACTCAAGTTAACTGTAAGATATAGCATTTAAGTAAAGGTAGTTATTTAAATAAATTCTGGTTTTGGTGTAACAAATTCTTAAATTATTCTCAATATGGAAAAACTTCTCAGTGCTTATGCTATTAATTTGTGATTAAGAAAGTTTTAATTTTCTTCTAAATAACACAATTTACGCTGTGTATTCCTACCTATACATGTGTCAAGGAAATAGAGATCTGTGAGTTGAATTTAATAGTCAAACACTTGTAACGAACACGCCTTGTGACCGCTCGTTACATTCATAAACGTTAGATTTGTTCATAAAATGTGGAATATTATAATGGGCATGTGGGCGCTGTAGACAGGGTGAAAGCGGCTGGTCAGGAATGCCAGCTGGCCCGGTTCCTAGAACTGGCGGGCGTTGGCGACTTGAAGGGTGTTGCTAGGGTGATGCGACGCTGGGCGAGGGGAGTGTGTCCTTGATGGAGGGGAGAGTTGTGTGGGCAGTTAGACAAACAGAGTGACGGACTGGAATTTCTGTTTTTCATGTGGCAACGAGGAACATTCTGGACCGGCGGGCAGTCACGTTCGGTCGATGTGGCTGCTGCACTGTTCGTTAGTGAAGCTGTTGCTGCCTGAATCTGGACACCAGCTATTTTGTTTGAGCAAATGAGGTCAGCAAAGGATGTCTCCTGAGGAACTGCGCCACACTGGTACATAGCCGAGCAGACGTCATCCAATGTATGGCGGCAGACATGTTAATTCGGTAATTATACATCGCCAATGAAGTACACTGTGCTAGGTACAATTTCAAGTTCATAGCATTGCCCAGCTACCACCCTGCAGATAAGGACTCTCATAGCCCGGACAAAACATTTCTTTCAGAAGTGAACAGTCAAAATGTTGAATTTGTTCACATTTTAATTTTGTGTATTTTATATAAAATACCCAGGCGCCTGCAGAAGGACAGCTGATTAATTTTAACTAATTTTGTTGTAAAATGTCTTGTCAGCAATTGAAATAAAACCGTTTGTGATTTCTCATATAAAGTATTCACGCAAGTTCTACCTTTCATGATAAAATTCAATAAAATAATAATATTAATTATTATTTTCAAATCAGGTAATGAGATAGAACGTTACACACTGGATACCAGAAGATAAGGTCTATCTGAATTATAATTTTTTTCTTTAGACACAAATTTCATTCTTTTCTTTGCACTAATGTGTATAATTGAAGGTTTTCTAAGTTTTTGGTATCGTTTACCATGTATTTTCCTCCAGCTAATGCTTGGTGAATAGATGATTTTCTTCAAATGTTAATATTCGTGGCTCTTTGTGTTTGTCGTCTCTGGTTAATTTTTGCCTGTTTGTCACTCGATGTTTAGGTTCTAGAACGTGTTCTGAACTATAGGGTTGTTGTTAGTTTGAATATAACTGAATGATATTTGTACTGTCCTTCGAATTGTCTGCGTGCCTGACCAGTATACCATCCTCTTCACAGCTCTTCTATGTGATTCTTTTGAATTTGTTAAAGCAGGAATTTTAATGGTTTTCAGTAGGGAATCATATATTCTGAACCTTATGCCAAGTTATTTGTTTTCTTTTTAGTATTTTTGTTACTTTGGGAATTTTTGCATAATTATTTAAAACATTATTTAACATTTCTTTTTATTCTTCTGAGGATAGTGTATTAGATGGAGATTTGTCGGTTTTGTGTGATTAATGTAATTGCTTGTTAAATTTTCGGCATCTTCGTTGTGCTAGCGTCATTACTTATTATATATATGCTGCTGGCCCAAAGTTTCCGCTCGTTTTTCGCCTCCAGATATATACGTTTCATTGGTGCTGTAATTCGTTTATAGGCACTATACACAGAGTAATCATTAATTTGTGATGTACGGTGTTGTAGGAAGCAGATGTGGCTTTGCATGGAATCTCTGGGTTTGGAGATTCACGATACATTGATTCGTTGCCGGAACTGGTCACTTATAGCAGGAGCATATTGGCGAAGACTTCGATCGACCATATACAACACTTTCTCAGTCATTCTTAAACATGGCTACGAGAATAATATGATTTACACCATGTGAAGAAAGCTTGTGCCTGCCGCATTGTACAGACAAGCGTTTTGTTGTAATGTTCTAACTGCGAATATTGGCATCCCGAGTTACAAATATTCAGCACTGTACAGTACTCAGGTCCAATCACAACACGCTGCACACGTAGAAGAAGGGAGCGCCTAGATCACAGTACCATTACGCCCCCCCCTGGCGGCCCTGGTGTGGTTGAATACAGTTTCCTGCAAGTATTGTCCCTTTTTCGACGAAGCAAAATGTTGATGACTCTGGACTCACGCAGGAGACGATATGTTTCCTGTCTGCTGTTCCATTGGTGATACCACATTATGCGCGTACAGTTGTGTTGGATTATAAGGTATGAATTGAGATGGGCCATTTATTTACTCAATATCATAACTTCCAATGACCTTGTCCTGGTATTCTACTTTGATGGGAAATTAAGGATGCGCCATTAATTTGGTGAATGCTAGGGCGCGCATTGTCAGCAGAGGGTTTTCAAATGGGTTGGCAGGGTCCGCCACTTTTCGGACATTGACTCCTGTTCACAGTGGCAAGGAGAACCAGTGTTTAGTAAGAAAAATATTATATAGGATTTATGGACTTGCAGACTGACCTTTAAATATGGCTTGCCAACAACAGCAGAATTAGTACTACCCGGATGACGTTAGCCGAAAAAGAATGAGGAAAATTACCAAGTTTTGGAGAGAAATAATCTTCCTTGCAGGATGAAAGCAAGCGGAGCCTCTTCGATGGGTAATGGTAGCGAGAGGAGGTTTTTAGACGTGTGAGATGCCAGCGAGAGTTAAATGCTTGTTGGGCGAAAGAGATGCTAGAACATGGATCTGTTAGTGTACTGGATGGAAAGATGTTACCAAACTACTTGCATTTCTTTCACTTCTCCATTACAGAAGTGATCGGATTTGAAATAATGCAGAAGATATCGAATTATTCTCATTTCGCCGTCATTAACTGAAGAATTCGATCCTACATGTAATTGTACATATGAAAACAGACGTTGGTATCATTGGCTTATTCATCAAGCTAACGTTGAAAGTAACGATTTACAAAGTATGCCAGAATGGTCACTGGAGGAGGACACGATATAGCAGCAGAAAAAGAGGCCGGGAAAGTGCCGAGCAAGCCTGGGAGGGTAAAGTTCCCTTGAATTCTGGGCTTGATGTTGCAGAGAACGGGTCGTTTTGATCTGTAACAAGATAATTTTTCGAAGGCAAAGTTTAGAACAGAGGCTGTCTGATTAAGGAATCTTTGGGCCATAAATGTAATTTACACATAATTACAGTTTGTTATATCTCTGATAGTAGGTGAGTAGTAATGGAAACAGAGCTTAACATCGTCTTGTTAGTGATGGTAGGTTAGCACTGTGTGTAGTACCTGACGCTGATCTTGACCCTCCTGGCCGAGGGCGACCGCCCGGCGACGGAGGAGGGGCTGGGGGAGGGCTGGCCGCTGTGGTTGCCGTTGTGGTTGCTGTTGAGGGAGCCCCTGCCGCGGTGGATGCGCAGCGTCAGCCGCTGGTCGTCGAAGCGCGAGTGGGCGCCTCGCGTAGTGCGGAAGCCCTGGTTGATGGCGTGCGTGGTGCGCACCGCGGCGCGGTAAATACGCCAGTAGAAGAACATCATCACCAGCATCGGCAGGTAGAACGATCCCAGCGCAGAGTACACCACGTACCTGCACACAACAGGTTCACATCAGCACAGATCAATGAGGAATACAACATGAGACATTAGTCACAGGAAACCAAATCCCTCGAATACACAAGTACGTGCCGTTCATGAAAACCATTCGTAGATTAAATGTTATATGGTGTGTAGAACTGGAACACTGTGACACTCCAAAATATGTAGTAGTGACCTTTAACAGCTCTCTTACTTCCAGAAAACACTGCATGAATTTCAAGCTGAATTTTTCCGCCTGGAACAATATTAAAACACTGGCTGTATCACAGCGGGTAGACAACCCTAAACCCACCGAACTTCTGCCTTAGTACTGTGTTAGTCGGCTGCAGAATATGCCTGTCCTGTATAGTACAGCTCAGCTCATGTCAAGCAGGTGGACGTAGCTCTTAACCGCACCTGTAGAATCATAACAGGTTGGTTTAAATCCACTCCAGTCGAATTGCTCCACCACCTTGTACCACGTTCAGTACGAAGAGAAACAGCAGCGAACAAGAAAAGGAATGAAGTTGATAATGAAAAAACTCATCCATTACATTGGCATTTAGTGCACACACAAAGACTGAAGCCTAGGAAAAGTTTTCTAAAAACATCAAAGTAACTTGCAACTACTACTAAAAAACTAGGTTACAACGGTGGAAACTAAGACTCCCCTCCCCCTTTTGCCTCTGGTTAGATAAGAGTATCTGAAGTTTTACCACCTGACTATGACAAGGGATGGCTGATATCAAAGTCTTGGAATAGACTGAAATCAGGAGTAGGCAGATCCAAGGTTAATCTAACAAGATGGGGCTATACTGAGGTCGATAGTATCAAGAGTGACTGCAAAGAAAATCAGACTGTTGATCTCATTCACCAGTGTTGGCTATGTCAACCTGCTGCAGGCTAGATGACTTATATGAGGCCTCGGAAAAGGCCAAGTTTTCGTCTAATATAATTTGATGGTTGTTATTGTGTAGATATATAGGTTCCTGACAAGAAAAAAAAAAAAAAAAAAAAATAGAATACCAAATCACTCGAAACTACTTTGTTATTCCGAGAGCTTGTAACGACTCTTGGTAAAGCCTTTAACGTGTGTCGTTACCTACTTTTCCACTGTTTTACAAGGCAATCCAAATTGTTCGTGAGCCTCTTGAAGACCTTGATGACGCTTTCGTGTCTTTATCCAACTCCCTTGTTCTTGTTACAAAAACATCGGGACAACACAACGTTAGACCCTAAGCTAACACGAGTCCCTGTTCTTCTCATCACTGTACAATAGATGGGGTGAAGCGTTAAGGGAGAGTCAATTTCCTCCGAGGTGAGATAAGTATTTTACTAACGTCTGGTTAATGGACACCTTTTTGTTCTGTTGCATGGCGAATCTACATCACCACTACCTTGGCACTCTTGAATTTATTTATTTATTTTTATTTCTTGAATATGGGAGATAGAGAACAACTTAACGTAATTAAAATACTTGATTTTAGACATGAGTCAAATGGTTTTTCATTTGTATCTAAACGAACCTGCCATCCGGAAGGATGCGTGCTCATCCACGGTTCGACCAGAGTTTGGTTGTTCATGGTTTACTGAAATCACTCGAGACCAACACCGGAATGTTTCCTTCATTAGGTGAAAGTTGAATTTCCATCAATTCCTTGTCTCCAGTTCTCTCCCTGCCGTAATGTGGATGAGATGTATCATTTTCTTATGGCATTAGAGGCGGGAAAGGACTGGGCACAAGGAATGGGAAGGAATTCGTCCAAGCCCTTTTGAAGGATCTATGGGGATACGTTGCCCATATAAACAATATCGTAGTTTACGATATGGAAGACGAAACTCTTATCCATGTATTTAATGTAACCAATAAATAACACATATACATATGCACATTACATTGAAATAATATATCAATGCTAATGTTAATAATACTTCCAGCTTCTGTATTGGCGACAATGTAGTCTCCGTGTTTAGTATGCCTCGCCAACGGTGTACTCTCTGGTTGTTTTTATCGTTGCCCCGGTTATGGTCAGCGAGCATCGTTGATACTGCGTTAGCAGCCGCCGCGACAACGACGGAACTGCGCTGACAACTGTTAAGGCCACGATGTGTTTCCGCCACAGATCCATCCCAGCATTCGCCTGGAATGATTTCGGTAAACCGTGAAAAACACACAGGGTCTCGAAAACGCGTTCTCCCGAACGCAAGGCCAGAGCGTTACCGCTCACTCACCACGATCGGTTTATGAATTAAAAAAAAAAAAACGAACGAAAAATAATTAAAACGGATCAGGTATATTCTGAACGATATACCTCAAATAATGGATGAATTTGAAATAAAAATTCGTTTAAATAATAAGCAAGAGAGTATTGAAATTACGTGATGAATATTCGTCCTTTCGCATTCAGCAGTTATCAATAAATAATGCACCAAACTTTTATGTCGACAATTATTTTAGAAGATCAGATTTACATTCCATAGTCAAAACAGCAAAATTTATACAATTCGACACGTATTCGGGACGCAAAACGGAGATACATACATATTAACAATTTTCTCCTTTTTCAGTGACGCAAATGTAAACAAATAATAGAGTCAAACCAGTACATATTTTATTTCACAGATTATTCTAAAAGCCTAGTGTTACAGAATTAACATCTGTGATAAAAATGTACACAATACAACCAATACAAAGTGTGTCTGAAGCGGCACAAAAAAGAAGGAAAGACACTAATAATTACTAACTGTTCCGTAACGTATAATGTGAAGCCACAAAGGATTAAAAAAATTTACATCCATTAAATGGCGAAAAATATCATATTTCTCTCCTACTGTAAAATAAACAGAATGCAACCATATCCGCACATATCTTGAGCGCCGAGGAAGAGGCTCTAAATTCTACCAATTTCTCTCGTGTTAAACGACATATTGTGTGTATTTAAATTTTTACGCTCATTATTTTTTTTAGAGCGTAACATTTAAATGCAACAGCGAAGTTAATAGAATGCCGCCATTTCAACCTTTATCTAAAGCGCCAAAATGAGTTAAGCGCTACTGCTAATTACTACCGTAATCACTGCAGTGAATGTGAATAAATAACAAAGTTAATGACCAATACATTTAATTTTATAATTCGTTAAATTTTGTAAAGTTGTAGAGTTAAATGATACGGTAGAACGTAGGTAACCGTTCTAATCTTGTGACTTACTTACCGAAACTTGACAGTTTCAAAGGTAAATAAACCTATTGTGTGTAACAACATGTCACGAGATATATATTACAACGATTTTCCTTTGTGTCTTTCAGTTATACAAACCTCTGTGTGTAATTGGTAAAAATACTCTGGACTAAAAAACCAGAAGGTGAACGTGATTCCATAAGAAAGAACTCCAATGACAGAAGTCGAATAGATGACATTTTAAATGGAAGGCTCTCCCGTTTTTAAATTAGAGTTTCATCATCTTCTTCTTCAACAGCTTCTCCCAACATTTTGGGATCGGCTGCTTTGCTGGGTTTTACTCTTCGCTGACTTGGTTATATTTTGAGCTTTGGTCTTACGTGCACGTATCATTGTCATTTTATAACTACTCCCACGTTGTACTACACACTAAAGTGTTGGCATCTGCCTGTGGAACGTATACCTAACATCTGGGTGTGATTAGCGTATTTTTTGTTTTGTTGTGAAATGAGACGATGATTGAGGACCATCCCGGCATTCGCCTGGTTACTGCGCCTATAATCCTCCATCAGGGTGGCCGGTACGAAAGGACTGGGCTCGTGCCCGGCCCCGTTAGATCTCCTCGATCCATTGTCCATTGCCTCAGCGTACTGAGACACGCGGGCGGGTTTTAAACTATAGTTTACTAGTTATTAAAAATTAATATAAAACATGTGACATATAAGAGCAGCAGGATTCTTGGTTGGCCAAACAACATCGCAAGCATTTGACCGCCGAGTATCCGGCATCTCACCAGAAGATGGCGACAGTGAATGTGATCGCCGAAATATTGTGTGATAATAACACTTTCTTAACTCGGCTAGTTACCCGAGACCATTTCATATATAGACATACACATTTTTTTTTCGTTCTTAGAAATGCATTCTTACCTTCTTTTCAGTATTTAAAGTGTTGCTTGAGAAGACTTTTTTTCTTCTTATGTCATACCATGTTTATTTCACTGTTTGTAATTGAAGTTTTTACTTTACGTTATTTTCTAACGCCTCTCACATCCCAGTAAGAAGAAGTAATAAATATTCTTTATGAAATTGTGGATTTTCTTCGTTTTTCGTTAGTATGTCACCAATGCATTAGCGTTATTATAGTTTCTTGGATGTAATAATATCCATGATTGAGTAGCAATGAAATAGAACGTATGAATGCTTCTTTGCCTTCGGCACAAAAATATTTATCACGAATATTAAAAAATGAGAGTACATTTGAGACTATCATCTCACTTAAAATGGGTGGACGACATAAAAAGCTATAATTCAGAGGGGACCATTATGTTAAATAGCGGTGATTATGGTTGCAAAATAAAACCCATTATCATAATTGCAGCCTTAGTAAGGAGAGACTTGTGACTGGGACCGGTTATGAAAGAAAACATTTTTAGGACGATTTGTCTGTTATCCTTTCCTTGATACAGGGTGTTTCAAAAATGACCGGTATATTTGAAAAATCAATAAAAACTAAACGGGAAGCGATAGAAATATACTTTTTGCTGCAATATGCTTGGGACGACAGTAAATTTTCAGGCAGACAAACTTTCGAAATTAGTTACAATTTTCAACAACAGATGGCGCTGCAGTCTGGAAAAATCTAAAGTGCGATTAATCTAAGGAATAAAACATTTTTTCACAGCAAACTTGCAATCTGTGAATAGCACACGCTTACAGAAGAAAGACGACTTACAGAATGGCGAACTCACTGACTGCGTTTACGTCTATATCTTTCAAATCGCCTGCAGCGCCATCTTTTGCTGAAAATTGTAACTAATTTCGAAAGATTGTCTGCCTGAAAATTTACTGTTGTCCCAAGCATATTGCAACAAACGATGTATTTCTATAGCTGCCCATTTAGTTTTTATTGATTTTTCAAATATGCCGGTCATTTTTGAAACACCTGGTGGCTGGCTGTAGTTGTTTCGTTAGATCAGCATAATTTGTTCCCATGATAATATCAAGATATGTGAGGATAGCTAAAAGCAGTACACCCTCAAGACTCTCCGCTACTAAAAGCAACAAGAACAGACACCTTTCAAAATACTCAACAAAATATACGGGATTATTTTTTAAAGAAGAATAAATATATTGCAAACACTTGCATCCTCACAAACTTTTGATCGGCTGCCAACATTTCAAGCAACATATGGACGGAAACCTGTTTCATGTTCAGTACTCTATCAGAATAAAATCTACAATTGTTTTTAGATCTCCTCAATCTCTCTAGCGTTTAGTTTGGTGTCTATCAGCAATAACAAATGTCCTCACTTTCCTGAGTAAGTGTAACGAATGGCATTTGTAATAATTTCATGTAATGATTCTGCCTGACACTTGTGCTTAATAGATGTTTAGCAGTTATTGGCGGAAAACATGTTACTCGTATCTGCTCATCAATGAACGGTCGGATTGGTTCTTTAAATAAGTTATGGAAACCTCCTTGGGTGATATTTTTTTTCTTACACAAATATTTAACGACAGCACGAATAACCATGTAATCCGTTTGAAATTTAACGTTCATCAGTTTGCAATATTTCTAGTAAATCAAAGATTTGTACCAGGATACTGTAATAATGAACAAATTTATATAACGTAATAGAGAATTATTTGTAAGCGTAATACGCTTTTTTTTATTTAGTCACCACTGTCGATTTATCAATATTTTTACCAAATCAAATGCTCGTAATGGAATGTTGTAATTTAAAAATATTCTACAAGGTAATACAGAATTATATACATTTTGTGATATGTAGTTTTCTAATGTGAAGTACGCTTTTGATATTATTTTTGCTTCACTTTCTAAAAGCAATAATTGTTTATTACATGAGTGATCGACCATCTATTCAGATCCCCAAACGTTTTTGGATGTCTGATTCAAATATTTTGATGAACGGGACTTTCACGTCACCCGTAATTACACACAGTCCTTTGCGGTTCATCGTTCCGTCAACAACGTTCTCGTAATTCCTGTAGTGAGTGCAGTTGTAACCTCTGCGCCGAGGAAACAAGACCTTACGGAGCCCGGCGCACGGTAGCCAACAAAGGCGCTATGGCAGGCAGCCGGGTACACCTAATCCTCACAACGACTCTCCGCTGAATGTGGAACGTTAATTAAAACTCTCTCGTTCCTTTATGGCCTTATAATTCCATTTAGTGCAGAAGTAATAACAGTCGCCTCTGTGTTGAAGCAGCAGAGTCCCTGTTAACTTTTTCACCATTCATTTATCCTCCACTATGGCGCTGAGCGGGGTGGAAGCACGCACATATGAAAAGAGCCGCCCAGCTGTAATCAGGCGCTTAATGTCGACGCTGAATCCGGGTAGGGAGCACATGTAGCTCATCGCGTGTAGACAAGTCGTGAAGAGCGCTTGAGCCCAGATAGAAACGAAGGCATAGACTTCAGCTTATTCGTCAAAGATACAACTTCTGTAGTTTCTACGATTCTCCAACTCGAAGAGCTTCTTTCGCAGTATGGGCTACAAGTTACCTATATGGAACATTTTTTTAAATAGGGCTCTAAGGGCTGTCCAAGTCGAGACCTTTAGATCTGCAAAACGTTGTTTTTTTGTTTTTTTGCTCTGTGACTGTGGCCAGACTACTGTCAGCATAATTTGTGGAAAAGTTAGTCATAGTGGACTTGCAACCAATAAGTTGAAAAGTTTAACATGTTTTTGATTTATCCGGGATTAACTATAGTTTAAGTAAATCAAAGAAGTATTTTCAGTGAGATTAATTTTTTAATAAGTCTTACATTTCGGGGAGCATTGTCGTGTGTGGCTGTGTACGGTAAAGGACGGTTCGAAATTTAAATGTTGGTGGTGATGCGAAGCCTGTATGTGGTCAGTAGTGTAGTGTAGTCTAGGACAGTGTTTTTTAACCTACAGGTCGCGACCTCCAGGGGGTTACCATGTCTTGCTAGGGGGGTCGCGGTTGCAAGCCAGATAAATGCAGAAAGCTAGGGTTTTAGGTCTTGCAGTACGATAAAAATACAAAATTTTCAGTGAGAAGGCTGTGCCTGTTTATTTTTCAATACATTGTCTAATCGTGGTTGCATTTTTGAAACGCAAATAACCAAATCATTTTCTGTTTGGAGCCAATTTCTCTTCTCTCTTCGATATTTCAGGTAATTACTGTCACAATTTTTTTTTTTTTTTCTTTTTTTTTTTTTTTTTTTAATTTGTTTCCGCCACTGCCACTTGAGCAGACGTGGAGAGCTGCACAGATCTTTTGAACAGTCACATTATCCTCGCTCGCAGCAAAGCTAGTCCGTACTCGATGGCGTAGTCGGACAACTAATTGCAGTGACCGAAAACAAACTGTTTCTATGTGGCCGCTGACACTATCTTCTCGCTTCCTGCGCCGCCACCGTGGCAAAAAAATTTATCACTGCCCGCATAATGTCCGCGTCTACCTTGCACATCATTTAATTTATCGACCAGTAAGTATAGTCTCAACAGAAAGAAAATTAAACACGTCTTTTTATATATAAAAAAATCATGGGCATAGTTTTATTACAAACCTGAAAGGTCACCTTTTATTTCAGTTACGGATACGGGGGTCGCCAAATATTATTTACTTGTGACTGGTGAAACGGTTGAAAAACACAGGTAAAGAAGAACCTACAGTATGAACAATGAACCATACATTAAGTTTCTAGCTGAAGTCTGTCGATTGTTTCACATGGCACAAACAGCATCTACGCGTCGCGCCACATACGCGTCTAGCGACTCGCCTAGTCGACCTCCAGTCATTACAAGCGGCAAAGGACTGGGGGAAAGGAACAGGAAGGAAACCGGCTACAACCATTTTTGATGGAAACATTTCAGCGTTCGCCTGGTATTTTTCAGTAATGGAAAACCAAAATCTTAATCAGTTAATAGGGGACCAAACTTGCATCGTTTCAAGTGGCAGTATAGAAAACTTCTGAATTTGTTGGCTTGTAACAATACCGTCGTTAAAAGTTATCTGAGATGCTGGGTATCGTGTTGGAAGACGGCGTCACACAGATGTGTGTTAGCATTTCCACTTCTACCACCCTTGTACTGAGAGCGCCGAACAGCCCGAAGGAAGTCAACTCGAATCACACCCAGTTATCGTGAGTTGGACGTAATACGTGGGCGCTAGTGCATCATAGTTGAGCAATCTTCGTAAATACTCAAAGAATGCATAATTATGCCAACATAAACGCAAGTTACGATTTATTCCAGCAGATCAATACAAATGAATCCACACCTGTGGAATACGGTGGAGGTAGCCGCCGAAATATCGTGGTTTTTACAACACAATCCGGCGGTAGATCTGAAAAGATTTCATTGCCATTGCACGCCTGGAAATTCTCGGTTCTTACATATATAATTCCTGACACAACTCACACTGTCGAAATCAGTTATTTCTTATGTGGTGAAAATATTCGTATGCACAGATACACAAAACCTCAATAGACGTGTAAAAAAGTACAGTCTAGAGCTTACAAAAAGAAATAACATTTCAGAATCAGTGAGGGTTAGCAAAATATCGCTAATTTTCGTTGTATGTTATAGCTATCCTATTTTCTCTAAAACATTTCATCAACGTTCATTTAAATTTCCATCAAATTGTGTACATTCACAAATATTAATGAATATCTTTGGCTCTTTTACATCTCACCAGGTATCAATTAGAATTATGCACTTAAGTCAGCTATATTTTTATTTCGTATCACTGAGAAAACTGATAACAATTCCTGATGTGATTACACATCGAGTTAATTACGTAACATAACAGTGTTACTACCAACAGAATTTAATACCTAGTAATTACGCTCTTATAAAGAGTAGCGAAATTTATTTTTAGCAAGTTTTAAACATTTTATTGGCAACTTAATTGCTGCTTTTAACAACGCATAGTTGATTTTTTTAATGTAAATATAATGTTGACACACATTATATGACATATTCTTAATATCCTACCTTTGAATTTCACCTTTGCTTCATATCGATGGAGTTGTCAGTCTACCGCATGAAACAGACGTCATATGAATGAAAATATGGTTATATGCCTAACACCAATTTTATACCGAAGTTTAATGTTGAAATTTGATTCCTTTCAAACATGCAAAGTAAAAAAATAAAAGGCTTCGGTTCGAATACCTGCATCGGCGGGTAATTTCATAAGCCCTTAACTCGACCTTCAGCTCTGGCACAGCTTGCGGTGCAATGTGAAGTACGGCAGAACGCTTCCGAGGTTTGGATTGAACGTTAAACTGTATGCAGGTCTCCTCTAGAGCTTACAACATTAGTTGTAACACGGATGTGTACACATTAAAGTAAAAAATTCAAGCCAATTGAAGGCTTATGTGGTCCTAGTTGGCCCAAACGAACATACACACATGCACAAATAAACATGGAAATTTTTTATTTTATTTCGTTTTACGCCTCGTTGACGTTGAGGTAATTAGAAGTGAGAGAGGACTGAGGACAAGGGACATGAAGGAATTTGGCTATGGATTTTTAAGGAACAATCCTGCCTGGAGTTATTTCGGGAAAGCGTGAAAACCGAAATTTGAATGACCGGCTGGGGATTATTTTCAAACGGGAGATCAAAGCGTTACCGCTCACCCACCAGCATTGCCGAGGCAACGAGAAACTTCACTGCTGTTTTCGGCAAGGGTGCGGTATGTAGAGGTATAACCAGCTTCTGTTTTCAAAATGTCAAAACTCGAAAACACCTGCGCGGTCTTTCGCCTTCCTTTGTTTATTACGATATTTTAAATATAATAATTCAACATAATCAAAGAACAACAGTTTCTGAAATTGTAAAGTATTTTACGTTCACCTTGCAGAAGCAACAATATCACGCTATTTAAGTGCTTCTGGAAAAGTAAGAAAGTTAGATAAATTGATTTCTCATGAACTGGTAGATATTGGTAAGACGAGATTATTGGATATAAACTGTTCTTTGTTTTACTCACTTAGAATTGACTGAATACTTCATACAATAGTTACTTGCGGTGAAAAGTGGATGCCCTGAGCTAATTTTCTGAGCTCCAAATAGTAGATGGAGAGTATTTTCAGCTACCGAAACGCAGGTAGAAAAAAAATGCTCATCAAAAGAATTTGGATGCCTATGTGATAGTCATACAGTGATAATGGTTTGCTAAGGAACATTTTGACTGCTTTAGGTACTTTCCATTGTGTATCCCTTGTCAGGGGAGGACCTGAGAGAGAACAGTTTCGAAGCGGTCACATATTTAAATTCTACACTCATTTCTGTTAAACACAATAACCAATTAATTACATTCTTCTTCAAGTTCACAATTTTGGATCTCTCAGCGTACAGTCAGGGGCCTAACAATTTATGACCAAAATATAAAATTTATGATTTAATTTCTGTCATTTTAGTAATGAAATTTCTTCTCACTAATTAAGCAAAATATTCAATGGAAGTGCGACTGTAATTTCGTAATTATAACGTCTGGTTACTGTGAATCAGAGTTCATTAACACACAGAAATTAGCCATTAGGAACTGTGCACCTATATTACACTTGTTAACGTACTGCGTAAACGATACCACAGCCTCAGTTCATAACAACAAACGCAGTTTACGGACAAGGGAGAAAAATATTTCTCACTCAAAGACAGTTGGCATTTTTTTTAAAAAACCGGGGGTTGAAAAATTAACTAATATAATCAATACAAAGTACACAATCAGAGTAAATCGTTTAGTATGCTTTAAATAAAAAGATATTTTTACATTCATAATACTTTTAGAACATTAACTGTCATAATTGTAGTAGTAAATATTTGTTTTGAATTAAGATAATCAGCATCTGGTTGTTGTGGGCCATTTCCTCAATTGCGATAAATAATATTTATATGAATAATTACGCCTATGCAATTGAATATTTGTTTATTTCACCGAACGCGTTTCACTTCATGTCTGAGGCATCTTCAGCGGTTCGTTCTGTGGGGTATTTTTACATGAATTAGTTTCTTATATGCTAATTTGTACATGGGGTTTATGTTAATAAATATATACAATTCTACTTACAATTTTCCATCAATTACAGTATTTGGCATAGATTATGCCGGTAATATCATTTTGCATCTTCATTTTTGAGAGTATCAAGTCACTTGCACTGAGCACTGAATTTAACATTTATTCTGTGTGTTGTACTTTCTTACGATAATTACCGTGTGTGTGTTTACTGTGGTGTATTTGGCATGGCGGTAGGTTTGTTTATCGTTTGTCTTCTGTTTCCTTGGTGGATGGCTTGCTTTTAAATATACGTTTGTGTTCAGATTAGTGTGTTTGGTGTATTTTTGGTTATATCTTTTGAGGTGGGTGTTTGTGTTTCTTATTTTCTTTTAAGAACTGTGTACAGTGTTGGGTCCGTCAGGTTCGTGTATTCATTTATTATGTTTTTTCCTTCTGCCAGTGATTTTTGGATGTGGTAATTTTCTTGAAAAGTTAGTAGTTGTGGTTTACTGTTGTTTATAGTTAGTATTTCCATATCTTTCTCAATTTTTGTAGGCTGGTGATTGTATTCTAGTAGGTGCTCTGCGAAAGTTGAGTGGTTATTATATTTTAGCGCTCTTAGGTGTTCTTTGTATCTGGTTTCGAATTTCCTGCACGTTTGGCCTATGTATTCTGCATTGCAGTCACTGCAAGTTAATTTGTATATACCTGAATTGTGAAATATGTTGCTTTGTGTGTTGTTTCTGATATTTTTCTGTATTGAGTTGTTTGTTCTAAATGCTATATAGCACAGCACAAACAGAAGCAAAAACACAAAAGTGGGACGCAATGACTTACATAAACAAGAACACTCACAAAATAGCAAACATTCTGAAAAAACAAGGACTCAGGATAGCATTTAGAACAGACAACTCAATACAGAAAAATATCAGAAACAACACACAAAGCAACATATTTCACAATTCAGGTATATACAAATTAACTTGCAGTGACTGCAATGCAGAATACATAGGCCAAACGTGCAGGAAATTCGAAACCAGATACAAAGAACACCTAAGAGCGCTAAAATATAATAACCACTCAACTTTCGCAGAGCACCTACTAGAATACAATCACCAGCCTACAAAAATTGAGAAAGATATGGAAATACTAACTATAAACAACAGTAAACCACAACTACTAACTTTTCAAGAAAATTACCACATCCAAAAATCACTGGCAGAAGGAAAAAAACATAATAAATGAATACACGAACCTGACGGACCCAACACTGTACACAGTTCTTAAAAGAAAATAAGAAACACAAACACCCACCTCAAAAGATATAACCAAAAATACACCAAACACACTAATCTGAACACAAACGTATATTTAAAAGCAAGCCATCCACCAAGGAAACAGAAGACAAACGATAAACAAACCTACCGCCATGCCAAATACACCACAGTAAACACACACGGTAATTATCGTAAGAAAGTACAACACACAGAATAAATGTTAAATTCAGTGCTCAGTGCAAGTGACTTGATACTCTCAAAAATGAAGATGCAAAATGATATTACCGGCATAATCTATGCCAAATACTGTAATTGATGGAAAATTGTAAGTAGAATTGTATATATTTATTAACATAAGCCCCATGTACAAATTAGCATATAAGAAACTAATTCATGTAAAAAAAAACACAGAACGAACCGCTGAAGATGCTTCAGACATGAAGTGAAACGCGTTCGGTGAAATAAACAAATATTCAATTGCATAGGCGTAATTATTCATATAAATATCATATAAATATAAGATAATCAGTTTTAAATTATAAGATGAAAGTTTTTCTCGGCTTTGAGAATTAATATAGTCTTCCCGAGTGACTTGCCGAGTGTTTTCACAGGATACCTCTGAGATTCCGATCGCCGAAATATCATGTTAAAATACCTTGCTTACTCGGCTAGTCACTCCAGGAGACTATATTAATAGTTTTAAATCACATTCAGAATCTCAAAACAGGAAACTGCTAGTAAAATTTCCATTATTTTCGTACTGGAAGCACTATTTTTTACCAGAAAGTAACAAACAATGTATTAATATTCTGCCACAGTGAGGACAGGCATTTATGAGCACAAACTGAAGCCTTTTCCGTTATAGCTGGGCGTCCAGAATTGAATTCCCCTACCAGTTTTATTATTAACACTGGAGTTAATTAACGAAAGGTGAGGCAGATGAACTTTAAATAAGTTACAGAGTTTCTTCGAATGCCAGTGAAGAAAGCAGAATTGGCGCTCTGAAAATGCGCACGAAGTTTGACCAGTGCAAGATAAACAGACAGATTAGCAATTAGAGAAGCTAACGAGCGATGTTCTTCACAGCTCCTTTTTGTTAAGTTCGTTTACAATAGCACAATTTAAGGGCAACCTTTACATTTTAATTAACAGCTGATATGAAGTAATTTTCATCCTAAACTGGTGTCCAAAGTTTTACTTCCGAACAGAGTCGTAGACATATTCAATAGAACAAGCTTTACGTTTTATTAGAACGGTTTCTTACTTCAATCAGTTTTTATATTTATTTAATATTCATGCTTTATTATTTACGTTTTAAAGTAAATTTTGTCATTTTTTATAACTATTTTATATCCGGCATAGCAATTACGTACAACCGGATAGGCATGTTATTGTTTATCAGCATTTTTTACTATAAAGAGTAGATTCCTAATAACTAGTATTTTAGTTATTAAACGAATTGACTGAATTAATTGCATTCGGGAGATCGTCTGTTCGTATCCCCGGCCGGCCATCCAGATTTGCGTCCTATGATCTAATTTCTTTTTGAGATGGATTAGTAGAGATTCCTGTTATTCATCTCATTCAAAGTTGAATTTGTATGTGTGATTTAGCTAACACTCTGCATTTAGAACTACACTTGTAACTCTAGCTCTTGATTAAACCGTAGCCTTACCGGATTAGTTTAGGTGGCAAGAGCACAGGAGGATTGCACGCCCAATTGAAAAGTTATCGATTAAGTGGTCGAACTATTCTTCGGCAAATTTACCGAGAGGAGGACGTGGGCTCGAATCCCCGTCCAGCCATCCAGATTTGGGTTTTCATTGTTTCCCCAAATCACTCTAGACGATTGCCAGGGTGCTTCATTCAAAGAGCCATGGCCGAATTCCTCCCCGTTCCTTGTCCCCAGTCCCATCCGCCTCTAATGACCTCAGTGTAAACTCATCAGCCAAAAAAAAAAAAAAAATATATATATATATATATAATTTTTATTGGAACCATCATCTACGACACTAATATTTACTTTTACTAAATGCTTTTCATCACAATATATAAGTAAATAGTTAAGCATAAACACATGAGCGCCGGCAGGATTGCTTCTAGGGGGGTGCACCAGGGCTGCATTGGTGCCCCCCACCCCCCTATCGGCCGGGTACTACTGCCCAGACGGCGACCCGGGAAGTGGTGCGAAGAACCCCATTTTTTGTGGCGCGGAATGTGATGTGGAATCTCAGGGGGGTGCAAGTGCACCCCCTTGCACCCCCCTCCCGGCGCCCATCCATAAACAACATACTTTATATTAATGAATTCTGTATTACACCTCTGTTTGATATTCTAAACAGAATTATCTTGGCAACAATTGCAACTCAGAAACTATTATCAATGCTTCATAGTCCTTGTGTAAGTATATCACTTCCACTTCTGACTCGGAGCCGTTTGAGATTAAGGTAAACACTTTTCTAACCGTGTGAATTAGGTTAATATTGTCATGGTTACCAAATAGTTTGAAATATTGCTAGAGACGGTAAAATTACGAGAACCTTAAACAGCTTCTCAAGAAACTATTTCATCATATATTGAATAATTATAGTAAAATCTATTATGTCCTTGGAGCGAGCGTGGTGGGTGAGTGGTTAACTATCTGGCCTCGCATTCGGGAAGACACCGGTTTGAATCCCCGTCCGGGCATCCACATTTGGGTTTTCCATGGTTTCCCCAAATCACTCCAGGCTAATGCCGAGATGCTTCCGTTATAAATAGCCATGGCCGAATTCCTTTCCGTTCCTTGTCGCCAGTCCCATCCCGCCTCTTATGACCTCGACGTCGATGAGGCCTAAAGGCATAAGTTAAAAAAAGACTACAGACAGAAAACTGACTGGTTATTGATCGCCAATCTGATACTAAAAGAAAGAAATAACACTAAATTTCTGTACAGCATACCTTGAATTATTATTCACTAGATACAAAACAAGTAGCCCAAACTCCTGGATCCTTAACGTGTGTAATTTAATTAGATCTTTTTTACCTTAGACTCTCCAATATTTTACTCAGCTCATGAGCTGAATATATATAGGGGAATGAACTGGATGAACACAGATGTCGATATTATGAACAAGTTAAGAGACATATAATTTTACGTACATTTGATCAACATCAATTTCTATTTACGCACCCATGTTAAGACATAATCGTTACATTTAATAGAGGAATTTTGATGTCTATCTCTTCTCCGTTTAGTAAAATACAAATAACTCCAACAAAGATAATGGTTATGAAGGAGAGCAGGATTTTTATTCGAAGCCGCATTTCCGGGACAGCTGTCCAGGCCGACTAAATATGCTGTCATATGTTTATCATGGAGGGAACTGCAGCCGGAGAGTTTATATTTCGGATCTCTTATCTCCGTATATTCCAGCGTTCGTTTCTCTGAGACGAACACAACCCTTAACTTTTTTTTGTTACAATATTGGTACTCTTAAATTTATTTAGCAATTCTTCGACAAGTAGTTATTAGGTTTTCGGTACAAATGATCTAGAATTAAGCGAATCAACCATACACTGATCTGAAGTTGTTATAAAAAAAACATTCAAGAAGATGCCGCTACATTATACAGCATTTAAATGAAAAAACATGCTGCTCTATGAACACTAATTGTTCAGAATTTACTGTAAAAATTAATTATTGCACATTTTAGAACAAAATTTCAGTTCACTACAGTGAACAATATTCGTTAACACATTGTTTCTAAGGTAATCTCAAATACTGACGAACGTTGGTAATAATCAACGGATAAATTCTCTATAATATAAAATTCTCACTTTGTATTTAAATACGTTTAGGAAGTTATGATTACCAGGAAAATAACAAATATAGAGGAGATTGAGGAATCGGGCAATAAAAAAATTTACAGTGGCACCACAAAAACAACTTTGCAGTTCTTAATAGCAGCTGGCAATAATGTAGTTACTGTAATTAACAACAAAAATTAACTCAGTTTAACAATAACTTCTACTAGTACAAGACAGTCCTCAATTTGTTAGGTAGTAGTGAATTTGGAAAGTAGTTTGACTTCAGTGGTTAAATTTCTTGACTATGAAACGAGAGATGTACTGTTTAAAATCTAGTCTGAGCAACAATCTTTAAGTCACGTTAAAAATTTTAAATTAAATCTTTCTGTCTCATCGACGTTGAGGTCATTAGGGCTTTAAGCGGACTGTGAGTAAGGAACTGAAGGAAATTCTGGCTTTTGTTTTCGACTAAACATCCCGGAATTCCCTTGGAGTGAAGCATTTCTGGGAAGCAAAGTAAACTGAAATTCGGACGGGAACAGAACCCCCGTTTTTCAGAATACCAGGATTAAACATTACCGCTCACGAATTGTCATTGTCAGAAACAACAGCTCACAATGCCATATTATGATTAACAAGACCATTGAATGTGTATCAAGGTAAACGTATCTTGGCACCACAGTGAATAACCAATGGGATCCATCTGATGAATTAAAGTCACGTGTTGCTAAATCCAGGGCTACATTCAATAAAATGAATAACTAACCTTATTTAAAAGTCGTAATTTATCGATTACCACGAAGATGAGACTCCTGTGTTGCTGTGTTCTCTGTCCTCCAGTATGGCGTTGGAACTTGGACATGAATATAAACCAACAGTAAAAGGTTAGAAGCTTTTAAATGTGACTGTATCGAATAATGCTGAGAATACCATGGACAGACCACACCAAAAATGCTGAAGTGATCGGCAAAATGAAAACGATATGGAAATATTGACCACCGTATAAACACGGAAGCTTATAAACTCCTGCAGTCTGTTCTCCAGGGGAAAATACCAGGAAAGAGAAGTGCTGGTAGAAGAACTTCTTGGTTAAAATTCTGAGAACATGGACCTCCAAGACAACTACGGAGTTAAGCCGAGCATCAACCAGCAGAAACAAGACAGCCAAGATGGTTGCCGACACCCGGAACGGATTGGGACTTGAAGAAGAAGAACTCGCCAATTAAGCGTGATGCTTTTAATCTGATCTATACCTCAGCGGAAGCTTTGCTCAGTTGGTATACTATGCATTAGGGAATTCCGTGGTTCAGATACCAGTTTAAACTGTAGGTCCCGCTTGCCAGAAGGGATTACAAGATTAGGTTAAATCACGACAGAAAAAGAAATATGGTACAAATCGACTTATTGTCACCTACCATGAGAACAATCCTTCGGCGTCCCCCGTCCACAAGGTCATAAAAGTTTTTTTTGTCTTAATTGCTCAGTCAAGTCAGTTTGTTTGAGAACGTATTTCTAGCAATATCTGTTTTTCGAACACTGTCGCAGGGTTTCAGGCATCATGTAATAATTAATAGAGGGCAACGAAATATTTAGTTTTCCATTTTTACTGTTTCTTTCTTTTTTTAATCCAAATTACTACATGAGACATGTAACTCTGCGACACCGTTCGGGAAAGAGATATGTTTCACTCTTACTACGTTCGCAAACGAACTGATCTTACTGAACAGTAGTAAAAACCTTCCCCGGAAAGCAAAGGAGATAACTGTCAAATGAAAAAAAATGGGTCCCTGCTAGGCTGTATAAATTACAACTAAAAAAACTAAATAAAATAAAAGCAACTGGAGAGTATGTGACTTTCCATGTACGATATTTTCGATTGTTCCACATTGCTAAATAGAACTCAGTAGTGACACATCAGATTCCAGCAAATCAAGAGAATTTAATGTTAAACGCCAGAAAAAGGAGCCTGCTACTACATCTTAGTGCCTTCATTCCTATAATAATTCCGTGTGATAGTAATGACCTGATGACAGTCGTTCTACTCGCTGCGCATTCAGCTTAATCGGCAATCCTACCTGGTACAGGGGACCTACAGTTTAACTTGGAATCTTACCACGGATGCGTTCTGACGTGCTTCACATTACACCACAAGCTGTGATAGAGGTGAACGTCGGGTTATAAGGGCCTATAAAAATCCCCGCCGAGGGGACCTTTCGACCCCCAGTCAGACGTCTTAATCTCTGAGTCACCAGATAACTTATTCCTATAACGATACGTTGAAATAACAATAAGGAAACATAAGTTGACAAAGTACTACGCTACTGAGAGATTGAATTAAATAAAGTAAAAAGTAAGGAAAGAGCTGATTGTATGATATTAGGTTCGATTACGTACCCTTCGGACCACAAAATAAGGATTTAAAAGATTTTCAGAACGTGAAAAACGATAGAGAAAAGCACATTGTTTTCATTTTGCTTGTTCTAAGCTCAGCTTCACCAAAGGAGGGAGCGTATTGGAAAATAAACGTTCTTAGGAATTAATTTACAAGATATTGCTAACTATTTCGAGTGAATGATTAACTCGTTTTTCTACTCACGGAGCATCTGAGAATAAATCACATCCGTTGCTGTGTGTGGTCTAGTTCTTTACTTCCGCGCCAGCTCTCCCAGTTTTTATAATAAGAACAAAACTATTCAAGGTCCCTGCTTGTGGTATCTCATGCGACACGGGAAGTTTGGAATAATTCAGCAGCCGCGCGTCTATTTGCAGGCAGTGGGGTGTCGCCGTATCAAGCACGGGGTGGGACGACGAGATATGCCCACCGACTAGCATAATCGCAACTCACTGCAAACTGACCCCGTTTCGTTAGTCACGCCAGAGTTGTCCACGTGCCACCGAGAACAGCTTGCGGGTCTTTGGAGCATAAAAATTGCCTGCAAGGGCTGAAGCGAGTTAACAACTTTCTGCGACGGCTACCAGACCAGCTGTCCGAATATTTCAGAGATACGAAATTATTTTTGAGCCGGGTCTATGGGAGTCTCCTCTGTTAGTTAATTTTCGTTGGCTGTCGCTGCATTTGGGTGTGAAAAATCTGATTCTTAAAACAACGTTTGGAAACATATTTCGAAGAGGCAATTGAATTTAAACGGTTTCCGAATAAGCGTAGCGGACGAGCTGTGATGCCATTGCCTCTTTCCTGTCCAGTCACACAGATTTTCATTGTTTCCCGGATTCGCTTCAAGTGAAATTTGGGATGGTTCCTTCAACAGGCAATGGCCAAACTCGTCTCCCTTCCTTGCTTCCAGTTCTAACGATCTCAACCAAGCGAAAAATCCATTAGAAAAAACGGCTCCACGTTAATACGGCGTTTCCCAAATCACTCGAGGCAAATGCCGGGATGCTTCCTTTAAAAGGCCATGGTCGAATTCCTTCCCATTCCTTGTCCCCCATCCTTTCCCGTCTCTAAAGACCTCGCTGTTAAGAGACGACGTCGGAACCTACAAAAATTGTCCTATCGGGAAATTTGATACGCACATTCCTTAGGCGATAATATTTTATTAAAAGTGTATAACGTAGTCTAAGCTTCGAATATATGGCAATAAATTGATATCACTCGAAATGTAGGTAGGTGCATACATGTTATTTCGAAATAGCACATTAATAGCTGTTGATATTTGTTCCACGTGTTTTTTTTAAGTCTTCATTGTTAGATAAAAACTGCTACCCACATGTAAATTGCAGATACTTAATATGTAGGAAATCAGTAACATTTACAATTTCTCTGAGAGTAGTTGCCATTTTGATTTCAAAGCTATTATATATTGCATGGCAGCCTACCTCCCAGGGTAAAACATGGCATCTATCATAACCAACATTTCATACAGAGCATTTAAGTTGGTTTAATTTTTACCTAATAGCAGTTGTGGTGAGGTTGAAATGCAGCCTGGACCAAGAATTAATAGTAAGAAACACGCAGAATAAATATCAACTTGTAATAACGTGTATTTCTTGCGTAATAACATATATGCATGTTCCCACATTTCGAATGATTTTACGTTATTTCCACATATTCGAAGCTTTCGTTATACACTTTTAATCAAATATTATCGCCTAAGGAATATGTGTATCAAATTTTAGACCGATAGCACAATTTTTGTAGGTTCCTACGCATTACGTGTTACCTAAAAAACTACATCACCCTTGTGAAAATTTCGTGAATGAAACGTTTATAGATATCGAAGTTGGTGGTTTGTAGCAAGCTGAAAGAAGAACTGGCTCATTTGTAAGAAAACATTTCCGATTTAACCTGATATATACTATCCTGCAACCCTCTTCTTTGATATAAACACATGAATATATCCCTTCCCAGTAGCTAAAGTGTTACAGAATTGGACTACAACTGAGCTCAACAAAACACACATAGTATATTCATATCTCAGTAATATGTGGTGCGGCTGAATAGCGATAATTTTATCAACCGTTATCGAAATCAGCGTAGCTTATTAGCTTGGCTCAGGGCTGTCTGTTACGCGTGACCTTTATAGTTAATTTTTTTGCTCTTTAACGATCGAATCCCGAAAAATTCCTTTCTTAATGTATGATGTTACTAAATTGGAGACCTTAATCTGTAAAATGATACCACATTTATCTATTCATGATAAAAAATTTTTTTATAAAAGTATATATAGTATAGAATTCTTTGGTAAAACTGTTTTCGTTTCTATTGCCAAGTATACTGCTTGTGCACTATTTTTGGTTAAACTACGTCCAAAAGATGAACTATTGAAAATGAGTGCTAAATAATCGTTTAGGGTATTCATTTTATTTTACTGTATGGAGCCTGAGATCTGGATTCAACAAAAAATATGAAGGAGAGAAAACTATTCGTAATGGTAATATAATTAATATATTTTCAAATACGCACCACACATAATAATTAGTACAGACAGATATGTTACCTTCCGCCATAAGAAGCAATAACAGATGTTTGTCTCCTGTGTTATCGTATATTTTTAGTTAGTGTCACATATACAAAGTAAGTGATTTAGAAACTCAGATGACTCTCGGAAATAACAGACAGATTTCGGCCTACACCGTCATCTTGAAGCAGCCCTCCTATTAAACAGTGACCTGGCAACCATCGAAATCGAATCCTTGTCGTAAAACCTTTGGTGTCCACTGCAAGTCCACTTCGAAATCCCTTCAAGGGACGCTTGTAAGAGAAACCACTGCTGCCCAGGAAAATTTCTGCGGGCCCCGCACTTTATGTCGCCATTAGGCGTCGGTCTATTAAGAGGCAACTGCTGCGCACTATTTTTCGGCCTTAGTGATCGTAAAGCAAAGCAGACGTCTGGGAGTCTTGCTTC
The DNA here is from genome assembly GCA_031002005.1 of Vandiemenella viatica. Taxonomy (NCBI): domain Eukaryota; kingdom Metazoa; phylum Arthropoda; class Insecta; order Orthoptera; family Morabidae; genus Vandiemenella; species Vandiemenella viatica. Next base: position 286,920,504 of record CM061920.1, read on the forward strand.
CGCTTTACGACCGGTTTTTACGAGAACACTCGCACCACTGCACTTTCAGAAACAACCCTGGGATAGTCGGAAACGTATCCGTGGAACAGTCACTTTAATTGTCCAGGAGAATATCCCTCACCACGAATACTACCTCAAGAGTTTTTCACTGAGCCTTTAGTACATGACAAATTATTTGCTACGGACATCTCCATTTAAATTATTTAGAGTTTGTCAGACGTAAAATAAGATGCATAATAGGATATATGTTTGTATAATTTTTACATTTTAAATCAATAATTATTTACACTGTTATATAACCGTAAAAAATATGGTATTGATAAAAATATTAAAATTTAACATTAAAAAAATATTTTAAAACTGCAGTCCAATCCCAACGATTTAAATGCCGCCAGTTTGGCGCGTTGCACCGTGACGTCATTGTACACGATTACACTAGCGTATTGTATATGCAGAGTGTTATATCTCAAAAGTTTTATGTTTCATAACTAATTTCGATATGGAAGAAGGTCGAAAACCGTTTTATAACTGTTTTATGTACCCATGTGCAAAAATACGATGAGAAAGTGTATTTTTATGTCCCACTAGATGCGAATGTAAGAAAAAAGTGGTTTATTAGATATGGGAAGCCGTAAATAATCTTCAACTAGTTGTTTATATTGTAGTGAAGATCGTTTTAATGTAAGTACATAATGCTTAATGCTGTTATCTAAAATTTGTTGTAATACATACCAATCCTCCGAGCGTGGTGGGTGAGCGGTAACGCTCTGGCCTCGCATTCAGGAGGACGCGGGTTCGAATTCCCGTCGTGCTATTCAGATTTTTGTGTTCCTTGGTTTCCATAAAATACTCCAGGCGAATGCCGAAAATGCTACTTGAAAAGGATATGGCCAAATTCCCTCCCATTCCTTACCCCTAGCCCTTTTCGCCCTCTAATAAATTCTACGTCGATTAGAGGTAAATCTGGAGGTAAAAAATTTAAAAAAATTAAACATATCAAGTAATATGTCTCTTCCCTGTGTATTCGTGTCCACTCTGGTGTTCTGGCACCTATCCTTTTTAATATAAATATACTATCAATCAGAAGACACCCAACTATTCAAAACACTTCCTGTACACAGATGAACTTGTGATTATATTTCAAGGGCGAAACTTTACAAAAGTGGATCAAAAAGTGGAGTATGCGCTGGACGCTATGTCTGTTTATCTTATCAAGAATTTTCTCAAATGAAATAAAAAGTCAAGTAAGTTCCTTTCATCTTCACTTCCGCCAAGCAATGCGTAAATTACAGATAAAATGGAATGGAGTCAATCCAGGACACACAAAAAGCCAAACTACCTGGGAGTGACACTTGACGTTTCCTTTAGATATAAGCATCAATGCGGAAAGACCCAACACAAAGTTGCCACTAGAAATAATATTCTCAGAAAGCTGTCAAATAGTCAATGGGGTGGCAAACCAACAGTTGTGAATACCGCTGCACAAGCGCTATGCTTCTCCGCTGCTGAATACGCTTGCCCAGTGTGGTCTAGATCAGCAAACGCTGGAAATAAGCCTCAAGGAAACATGCAGGTTAATTACAGGATGTGTAAAATGAACTCGACTGGATAACCTCTATAGAGCAGCTAGTTTTGCTAGACCAGTCTCCCGCAGAATTACAACTGAATTTACGGAGAGCTTCAAAACCACCTCTGACGAACGCGGAAGGATGAGATCATGAAAAAAGTTTGTGAGAACCTTACTGGTTGAACTACCACCCGACTTCCCAGTTACAGTGGAGATACCCATTGGCTCATCATCGAACTGGTAGGAATGGAGAACACTGAATCGCATTAGGTCAGGCGTAGATCAGTTAAATCCAATCATGGCGGGAAGTTACAGGTGAATACGACTGCAACTGCGGAATCACCTGCTGGTCTGTCCAAATTGTCCTGCGAATTATATCCCCGACGGCATATGGACTCAAAAAGCATTTGACATAGCTCAATGCTGCGTAGAGAAATTTCTAGTTCCGGAAACAAAAATTGATTTCTATTTGTGGAATAGTCAAAGTATGTGCTATACCCGTTTTCTGGACGTCACTACGTAGACTTTTACCACTGCATCACTCAACATAAATTTCTCTGGGCATACACTGGAGAGTTTTGCTTTGCCTTCTCAATATTGAAGTTTTTTTTGTTACTGTAAGTTGGAATGACCGTGAAGGTGTGCGTGTTCAGTGTATTTGTTTGTCCACGAAAAATGAATTAAGGGAGTGAAGAAGACTGATGCGCCCATTAAGGCCAACTTTCCAGGAAGCAGCCGGCTGCCACCAAGTTTATCGTATCCATCTGACAGGTGGATCATTATCAACAGAGTCGTATGCTGTCACTTCATTACATAAAGGTTTGGGTTTAACTTTGACGCATAACCTGTTGACTTTGGATTGTGCAGCATCGCTTCTTTACTGCTGGTCTTGTAGAAAGTTGAAAATCCCTTTCTGCTCCACTGAGCCATCCACTTAAAATACTAATCGTTGTTGGCTATATGGCCGGAAAGGCTTAAAAACAAGCCATGTACTCTGCCGTCATATCTGCAACAGATCACAACCTGCACCCCCCCCCCCCCCCCTCCTTGATCCTACTTTTACAGAGCAGGCAAACCTTCGACCTCCACGTTCTGTGCTGAAATGTGGACGTCCACCACTTTGTCGCCTTCTCGTGGTATCACCGTGCTTCAACCACTTTCCAAACATGCTTACTACAGCAGCATGCAAACAACCGACCAGAATCGCTGTTTACGAGATACTTGTTCGCAGGCGCCGGGCCATCACATACTGCCCTTTGTCAAAGTCACTGACGTCAGGATATTTCCCCGTTTGCAACACGTATCGTGATTTAGAATGACTCCTCAAGCATCTCTGCTTCGCCTATATTCCGTAATGTCAGCAGACGGCATTCCATCTTGCGGTGGACAGAAGTCATAATATTTTAACTCATCAGTGTATATGTCACAACTGGTTTAGTTATACTACCAAATGCTACTGATTGTCGGCACAAAGCAACTTATTGAAAGCTATTGTTTATAAATTGGTGCTTTTAGAGAACTATTTCGTCGAAGCAACCATCTTATGTCCCTGCTAAGAAATTTAAATTTTGGTACATCATTGATTCTTGCTAGTGAAGTATCAAATTGTCACAAAACATTACTGCGTAGCGTAAAAGAAGGTGAAAGTGTTTTCCTAATACTGGGGCTCAACCACACAGAGCAGAAAAAAAACATCATCTGCTTGGGATAGAAATGAGCAAGTGCTCTTGAAAAATACCTGGAATAAAATTTCCGGAACTAGTTCTGGAACAATTCCCATAAAGTTTGGTGGGTGAATGGTACCGTCCTGGCTTCGCATTCGAGAGGACGCGTGTTAGAATCTCCCTGCAGCCGTCCATATTTAGGTCTTGTATGGTTTCCCGAAACCATAGAAGGAAAATGTCGGTATGGTTCCTTCAAAAGAACATGGCAGGATTCATTTCCTTTCCTGACTCTCATCACCTCGAAGTTTAAAGTTGCATAAATCCATAAAAAAAACAGTACAATTTTTGCTGAATTAAAACAACATAGATCAATTTAATACTTCACGATCATCAAAAGCCATAGAGTTCTTGGTGGATTGTATACATTTTATTCCATTGCTGTCAGAAATGGTTTCTTAAAATATTTAATTTCCTCTGCTACATTTGTAACAAATGAACGAGTTGCGTCCACAATCAATCTTCATGTTCCAATGATCGCAATAGTTACACGCATAACATATAAAACCATGTGTATTACAGAAGTATCGAATTCCGGAACTGACACATTAAAAAAATATCTAATAGTTTTTTTTAAAGATTCTGCAGTGCTAGTTCATCCCCTCCGTTTTCTTCTTCGATAAAAGCAGTAATTTTTAACCTCTCCCTACTTTCTGCCCAACTGAATTTATAATCAAATAAAAGGGAATTATGTACAGTACAATGGAATGCGAGGCCAGAGCATAAGCGCCTATCCTATCAAGCAAATCCTGAAACTGATACGTTAACAAGGCTGTGACTCCTGGAGGAAAGACTAAACGACTTAAATACCAGTTCATCATGTGACTCATGGAAGAATGATTTAGCAATTTTTTATAAAGATGAATAACACGCCAATGCAATAGAATTTTGTTTTATTTTTGTGTCGTGCGCGTTTCGCTCTGTTTCAAGAGCATCATCAGCGACATCTGTTTGGTATTTATACATTTAGTTAGTTACATTTGGTTTTAAAAAATTAAATGTATAAAAACCAAACAGATGTCGCTGATGATGCTCTTGAAATAGAGCTAAACGCATACGACACAAAAATAAAACAAAATTCAATTGCATTGGCGTGTTATTCACCTTTATAAAAATTTGATTAACTCGCAATTGAGGAAATGACCCTCAATATCCAGTTATTAATGATTTAGCAGCTTAGTTACGGAGGCATAATTAATGAATCAGCAATTAATTCACTAAATTATTTTTCTATAAATCGTAGTATACCTTTTATTTAAAACAAATTTCGTTCCTCCCAGCTGGAGGTTGGGAGGCGGGCTGTTTGAGACCCTTTTCAGCCTAACTTAACTACGGGTAGGGTGTGTAGAAGGAAGTCAGACGTGGCCTTTGTGAGGGACTGAGGAAAACCAAGGAAACCCACAGTCAGGATGGCCGGACGGGGTTTAACCCCCACTATCCCGAATGTTAGGTAGGAGGGTGATGGAGTTGCTGGGGTCGTGGCTACGCTTTGTGTTTTCGTGGGGTTTCCTCTACGGCACTCAGGCTGTGGGTAACTGGGGGCCGTTTAGGAGGTTTAACTTTGAATAAAATCATTAGGATTGATCGGTGATCGAAGCCCGGTCTCTCCAGGTCGTGATTTGACGCTCCATCGCCTGATCTTCCCGGCCGCTCATTCAACCATGACTTTTTTGAGGCCTTCGTTAGTGCCTTTTATTTTTCACAGAGGAGTAATTTATTCAAGCCCTAAAATTTTTGCCTATTGTGATACCGTACTGCTTTTTGAATTTTTGAACTTCGTTTGCGACAAAACCTGATAAAAATATTCCAAACTATTTTTTTAAATATAAATATACTTTTTTAGGACATAGAAGTGTTCAAGACAATATTCGCAAGGTATTATGGCAAAGATAGGTAGTAATACACAAGATATAAACTGACTCTTTTTATGGCTTTTCACCATTAAATGGGGAAAAGGAATGAGGAGTAAGGAACTGCGAAGAGATTCGGCAATGGTCTTTCGAAGGAACCATACCGGTGTTCTGATTGAAGTGATTAGGGAAAAGTATGGAAAACCTCAGTTCACATGCCCGGACGAGGATTCGAACCCGCGTCCTCCCGAATGCGAGGCAAGAGCATAGGCGCACATCCATCACGCTCTGTGATATTAACTGAATCCCACTTGTTGGTGAAGCACCTAAGTTTACGCGGGCGACTCTACTCTATACTCTTTGATAGCGGCGTTGAGTAGCTCATTCAATTGGTTTCCGATATAATTTCAAGGTACAAAAAAGGGTTCTTAATTTATATTCGGCATAAAACAGAGAGATTCATGTAGGTCCATTTTCAAGCAGAATAAAACATTAACACTTTATGCCTTGTACATTTTTAAAGTAATACTCTTGGTAGTAAACAGGCCAGATAAAACAGTAACCAATCGCAGCATTCATAACCATGGTACAAGAAGTGAAGATAACTATTTTCAAATGAGAGTAAACAAACAATTTGTAGAACAAGATCCATTTAAGAAAGGAGTAATATTTTACTCTAAACTCCACAAGGAAATAAAGTTGTTAAGAGGAGCTAAATTTAAAAGTGAATAAAAAACATACCTAAGCTAAATTTAAAAGTGAACTAAAAACATACCTATCTAATAAAGGGTTATATTCTATAAAAGAATTCTGATTTGGTATTGATTTTGTTTTTTATGTGTGTAACTAGGATTAGAATTCTAGGTGTGTAACTAGTTTTAGAATGATGTTATATGTAAACTATGGTAATGTAATTTAAAGGTAGTATTGATGCTAATGGTAAAAAAGAAACCATTTATATAGTTATATACTTTGACGTGTCCAATTCTGTACAAACTACAGGCACTGGAAATAAACAAATCAATCAGTCAATCAATCAATCAATTCTTAATGTCAATTAATTGGACTAAATCTTTACAAAAAGTTTTATAAATTGATTAATTTGGAAATTGGTTTTCAAATACCGTATTACAAAAATTTCAGAAAGTACATTAGCTATATCTTGCACGTGCTATTTATAACTAACACATCGAAATACCCAAGATAATTCTTCGCAATAAGCTGGATGGCAAACTACGCTCACGGATCTGAAGAAACCTGTTTACCACCACTGGATTCTTCCCGCAGTGACATTTGCATGTGAGTCGTGTGTACTGAAAGAATGAACTAAAGGGAAATGGAGAATTGCAATAAGAGCTAGAGCAAATGAATGGTAGCATTAGGAGAAACAAGAAGGGAGGCAACTGAAGTCTGATCCATTACTTCAACTTCAAATAGCAATGATCTCGCATGTTGCGTGGAAAACGTTGACAGATAGGGACATCATTGGTGCCGGAGTGAAGTACAGAGGTCTGGAGAGAACAGCCGAGGAGATAGAAACATACAAAATCTTGTTGTCAGAAAATAGCTCAATACAGTTCTACTTGTTGTTGAAATTCTATTTGGGGATCCTGAATCGAAGCGGCCACGGCATTCAATGATCGAATTGTGTGATTATGATGCTAATTTAAAATAAATGACAACCTGCGGATTGTTCCGTAGACCCTGAGCATCATAGCTGTAAACAGAATTTACTTATGTAAACCACGTTTTAGCATAGTGTTTGACGAGATCAGATTTTATTGAGATATTTCCTGTCTGTTTAGGTACAGTTTACAGCACTAACGTTAAACATCGTCAGTTTTCTAGCCACAAGATATTAATCAAAAATAAGGATCAAGGATTCATATTACATCTTTGCACGTTCTAAAAATAAGAACACCGATATTAGGAATTCATCTACATATGACACGTTAAAAAGTAAATTTCTAACCAATAGTATGATTTTATCCGGGGGCCTTTCGTTTCCTTTATTGAACTAGTTACCCCAGTCACGTGCCTTAGAGGAATTACTAGACCATTCTCTCGATCCTTTCATTATCAGGAGAGGTTATCTGAAAAGCCCACATGATGGTGGAAGGAGACGCTGGGTCACTTGAAGGCGAATGGCTGATAACTTGGAACGCTTGAGGTAGATAACCGTCAACATATTTTACATTTCCCCAAATATGTTCTAAAAATTTTCCAGTTTATGATCAGAATTTTCTACTAGCAGATCCATTGATCATTGAGAAAGAACTTAGAAGCTACATGTAAAATTGAATTTGAAAATAATATATTAAGAAAAGAGACCACAGTTCTTTCAACGATATCTTGTTGAATATGGAATTAGTATTGACAATTGGGAAAGTAGAGCGAAGAAGGGTAACGGGGTATAATGGGGACATAATGAAACGATCTTTGACTAATATTTTTATAATTTCTGAAATCCAGTCTAATAACTTTCTTCCATACCTATCTAATAACTTCAAGTAATAAGTTACACTAAGTAATAGTGTCCTATTATAGTTATTGTCATTGCTTTACAGACTGTCTAGCCTAACAAGAGAAAAACAGTAAATAAGGAGAAAATATCAAGTAGAAAATAGAAAGTGCCTTTACTGAAATTATTAATATTTCGTGAAAGATGCAGGTGGATATTGGCACATACGATGTTGAGTAGATATGTATTTACCCACGTTGTGGAGATTTCTAGAAACCAAAAATTATGCACCATCTTTCTCATAAAAATGGCCAAGCCGTGAATGAAATGATTTTTGTGTATAATTAATGCATAAGGACAAATTTAAATTTTGTTGATTTTGATTGTTATGAATGACTGTACAAAATTTTCACATATTCCTCTAATAAAATTCGTCTTTGTTTCTAAAACTCTTAAAAACCGTGTGTAGTCATATATTGCTCTATGTGGAAATTTTACAAACGTTGATAATAGTCTAGTGCGCCCTAAATAACACAGAAAAATTAGAAATATATTCGATGCATGGATCAAGATCTCTGTTTCTATGTAGATGAATGGTTGTCGAATGCTGATTCCTCATTGTTAATTGTCTCTAAGACACAATGGATTAATTATGAAGACTTAGGAAATAATGAGCAACATGCAGAAGGAAAAAAAGGAAGACAGAATATTAACTCATTAATGCAGTTAGCACTCGTTAGAACTCTTGTCTGGACAAGATAAAAAAGTTTTTAATATTGCCTTCAAGTGTCGAAAAAGTACTATCACTAAGAATTAATCATACTTTACCACTTCAGGATTAAATATTTGTCCAATTTGCTTACGCTTCTTGGTCCATTTAAAATATTAACTGAAGAGTAGACAGCCGAAATCCATTGATGAGACAAAAATTTATTACTACTTGCTTAATAATGTGTTGGTCCACTTTCGGAACGTAATTGAACAGCGATTCGATATGACATTTATCTGCAAGTCCTTGATAGGTTTCCGGAGGAATCAGGCACCAGATGTCTATGTATAAGGTAAAGCAGTTACCTTAAAGTCACGGGCTCGTGGTTTGTGGACGCGGAGCCGGCGCCCAATAGCGTAACAAATGTGTTTTATTGGGTTGAGATCAGACGAATTTGGTGGCCAAGATATCAATATGTGTGCTCCATTGCAATTAAATTAAATTAAAAAAAAAAAAAAAACTTAATAACATGCCTCTCAGACCACTGTAGCACGATTCTGACCTAGTGACACGGTGCTGGAAGATGCCATCTAAGGGAGACATGACGCATGAAGATAGTGAGCAATAATTTTAATGTAGTCCACTGCTGTAATAATGCATTCGGTCACTACCACGAGTCGTAACATAGTCCAAATAAATGTCCTCCAGAGCATGATACTGTCCCCACTGACCTGCGCCCGTAGCGCGATATTATTACGAGGAGCCGTTTGCCCGGAAGACGGTGTATCCGGACACCACCATCAACATGGTGTAACAAGAATCATGATTGAACGATGAGATGACACCTTTCGATTGATCTACGATCTAATCTCGATGATTTCGAGCTCACTGCAATCGTAACTGACGATATCGTTGGATCAACATGGGAACTCGTTGGAACCGTCTGCTGTGGAGACGCATGTTTCATAATGTGAGCTGGATGGTGTGCTCCGAAACACTTATGGCTGAACCAGCATTGAATTCTGCCAATGTGCCACAGATCACCCCATATCCTGCTTCACAGAGCGGTCAAGTCTCCGACCTCTATGTTCTATGATCAGGCGTGCAGGACAATCGCGTTGTCGCTTACTCGTGGTTTCTCCGTTTTAAAACCACTTTCCGTAGGTGCTCATTACAGAAGCTCGCGAACAGCCAAGCTGCCTTGCCATTTCTGGGCGCCGGGGCATAACAATCTGCTCTGTGTTAAGAGTCACTTATGTAAGTGAATTTCCCCATTTGCTACCCGTATTGCCGCTAGAATTACTCTGCATGTGTCTCTACTCCGCTTGTATACCGCAGGACGTACCATTAACACCAGCGCATTCAATCTTGCGGTGGGCAGAGGTCATAATATTTTTGTCCATCAGTGTATATATCACGGCTAGTTTGATTATATTACAAATAAATTTTGTTGAAAGGTATTAATTTCAGACTGGTACGTTTAGACCACAATTTGTGTTTCTTTAAAGTAACCATCTTGGGATAGTGCCCGAAAAAATTGCATTTTGGTTCGAAATTGACTATGTGTAATGAAGTATCAAATCTGTCAAAAGACATTACTGTAGAGCATAAAGAAAGGGTAAATATTTCTCTTAACATAGGTGCTTATCCAGGTACATTAAAAGAAACACATAAGCTCATACTCTTGAAAAGTATGTCTAAAAACATTTACGACAAATGTTTTAGGACAATTTCCATCGAACGTCGTATGTGAGTGATAACGCACTAGCCTCACATTCGGGAGGATAAAGGGTCGAGAGTAGGGATGGCGATCTGAGATCGATTAATCGAAGAATCGATTTTTTCGAACAAGAAAATCGATTTTTTTAAATCGATTATTAGTACTGAATCGATCTAGTGAATCGATATTTCACCCTTGAAAATCGAGACTCGCGATCTCTTCCTCGACGACCACCACCTCTAGTTTAATGTTTTAGAATTAAGTTGGTAGTATTTAATGAAAACCACTTTTTACGTTATAACTGATAATATGATTTTAAAAGAAGTTTCTTTTTAATCTTCCTTTTAAAATGTTTTACAGTTAAACATGCAATGCTACTAGTATTTCCACGGGTCAGGTAGTATACAAGAACTGTTTGTATAAATATTCATTCAAATCAAAGAGAAACTATTAGTAGTCTTTCAGGTACCTGAATCGTCTACGAAATGGCGTTAGAGCCGTTTTCAAGATACCAAGTGAAAAAATTGTTCATATTTTGTAAAATCTCATTCTTATAGGGAAGACACCTATTTAGATAAACTTAAAAAACAGAACGTTATCTAAATACGAAAATCCGAAATATACAAGAATTGCTCGTTTAAAGATATAAGATAGTGTATTAATAAAACAAAAAACATGTAAATGCACTGGCCATAAGCAATATACCCAAAGCTATTATTTTTATTATAAAGTTTATTAACAAAATTATTAATTTATTACGTTTTTTGCGTAGATATCTATTGATGTCGGCGCCAATATTACAATAATGTGAACACGCATACTGAAACAACAATTAAAATTTCAATTGTTTAGAAAATACAAGCGTGCGCCTTTCTAGTCATGGCGATCTGAAAACGAAATAATATGTTTTTACTCTCTGCTTTGTTGTATTTGTTGGCATTGACTTTGCATCATTTGTTTAAGTCTTGAGTGACTGAATTTGGTGTGTTCTGCGTATATAGAAATAAATACTGATTTTTTGTAGTGCTTGTTATAGAATAATAAGTGTTTGAGGGTAAGTAATTGCTGTTTGTTATCTACTTTAATGCTATCTATTTAATTTTGTTAATTGTTATGCTAATCGCTATCGCCAGATTCAATCATGCAAGTCGTTTGTATTAGTTTATTCACTGTACTAGTAAATATTAGATGCGTATGTGTAATTCTTAATTGATTTCTATTGCTTTATGTTTATTCATCTAAATAACCAAAAAATATGTCCTTCATTTACATGCAAAATAGTGAAGTGTCTAGCCCGCTATTTTTCTACAAATAGATTGTCGATATATTTTTTCAGGATGTCGCGTAAAAGCGATCTATGGAATCATTTCATAAAAAAAGATTTAGGGGGAGTTTGTAAATATTGTCACCTGGAAGTGAAAACTAAAGGGAACACGACAAATTTGCGAAATCATCTGTTAAGACGTCACCCAACCATCAAGACCATAAGTCAAAAAAAGAAGAGTGATCGAAATGTACGAATCAGTGAATCCTGTATTCCTTATATCTTAATGCCATTTTTCGTTTCCCTACGCGAGTTTTAAGAAGTAGGAATGTTCTTTAATAGCATTTTTCTGTTTCTTTAGGCTGTTGATAACGATAAGACATACAACGTTGCATATCTTCGAAATGTTGATAATTCGGATACTGAAAGTGTGGCTTCTTCTACTGCATCTGTATCAGTCTTCAAACAGCAAACATTTACTTCTTGCTTAACAAACATAAAAGCATTTGGAGGTAAGATATGAAACTGGTATCTTTGAATTTATTAATCTGAAGTTGAGGAGCATACAGTACATACAATTATCATAATGATTTTTTATTTTTAGATAATGGTGTTAAGCGTAGACAAATAACAATGCAATAGTCTTCATGATAGCAAAGGATGGTTTGCCGCTGAATACTGTGGAAAAAGCAGGATTCAATTATTTGATGAAAGTAGTGGCACCACTATATAAAATTCCAACTAGAAAAACAATTACGCAAATGATTGACGATAAATATGACGTCCTTTCAGCACAACTCAAACAAAAAGTACAATCGGTAGAAGCATTATGTTTAACTGCAGATGTCTGGACCGACCCGCATAACAGCCAAAGCTACATGGGCTTAACTGGTCATTGTATACATGAAAATAAATTAATGAGCATAATTTTTGGTGTATCTGCTTTAACAGAACCTCACAATGCTGATTATTTAGCTGAAGTAATTAATAAAATGACCGAAAAATGGAATATCACAACTAACAAAGTGATAGAATTTATCACTGATAATGGGGCAAACATTGTGAAAGCTGTAACAAATGTATATGGAAAAAATAAACACACGCCATGCTTTGCTCACACCTTGAATTTAGTAGCATCAAAACCATTTGAAAGTAAGGATGGTTTGGAAAAAGCCAAAAATTTGCTGACAGCTGTGAAAGATATTACTACGTATTTTAAGCATAATATAGATCCTGCTGACTCTCTGAAGAAAGCTCAGGAACACAAAGCAAAGCCTTTGGCGCTAATTCAATCTGTATGTACCAGATGGAATTCTGTTTTTTACCAACTGGAACGATTTGTTGAGTTATCAGAAATAATTGCGCCAATACTACTAAAGCACCGACAATGCTAACTGCAAAGCAGTTAGAGTTCATAAAAGATCTAATAAATATATTGAGACCGTTAGAAACAATAACAAAAGAAATATCAGGAGAAGATTATGTTACAGCCAGTAAAATTATACCAATCATATCTTGTCTGACTGAAACATACAGGGCGTTCGCCGGAAAACGCAACCCTCCCAGTCTGTTGCCGTCGGCAACTTGCTCGGACAGCGGTGCCAGCAGTTTCCGCCACGCGGCACCGTGAATCACCGCACTGTTTAACACCTCCGCTGCCCCAACAGTGCAGTGCAGTGACCCTTACATTGTTAAGAACGGTTTCTTTGCATTGTAGCTAGTTTGTGACTTCAGTCTCTTATTAATCAGTGTTGTGAATAAACGTTTCTTTGCGGTTTGGCTGGTTTGGGGCTTCATACTCTTACTAATCTGTACCGTGTTTGAGTGTGAGTAAAATTATGGTACGTTACAGTTTGCAACAAAGAATATTTCTCTACGATACATATGTGAAGAAGAAGTCGTTTAAAAAGTGTCGCAGTAAATTTCGTCGCGAATATCCTGGCGCTTTACTGCCAGCTAAATCAACAATTCTGCGTCTGGTTAAAAAAGTAAGAGAAACGGGTTCATTTTTTAACAAAAAGAGACTGTCGGTCAACCGTATTCTCACAGAGGAGAAAATTGACGATATCGCTTTTCGACTAGAACAGTCACCCAAAAAATCATTAAGTCAGTTAGGGCAGCGTGTGTCTCGAAATATGTTCAGAAGATGTGAAATGTGCATTACACAAGAGTGTCAACACTTCCAGCATCTTTTATAAGGTAAGCTAATGAATTACGTCACATTTAAATGCTTAGCACATACAAGTTTATGAAATAGTCCGCGGCCGACGGTCGAACAATGCCGGGAGCTGAACGCTCGCTCGCCGCGAGCAGTTTCTTCCTTGTAGCGCTAACAGTGGGTTGCGTTTCCCGGCGAACGCCCTGTATAATGCAATGAAAACCTCAAATGATGTCGGTGCTAAAACAAGAACTTTAATTATTGAAGGCTTGAAAAAGAGATTTGGACATGTCGAACAAGTTCATTTGTTAGCAGCTGCGACAATTTTAGATCCCAGATTTAAAAAAATTCATTTTGCTGACAAAATAGCATGTTCTCGAGCTATAGATTTAATAAATACTTTAATTCTAGATTTAAAATCGCAGCAACAACTGAGGAAGAAGCAGAAGATAATGATATAGAAAAAGGAATTTGGATTTTCCATAAGTTGCTTGTGAAAAAACAACTCTCTACGTGTAATGCACATGCACAAGATAGATAGGGTTTAAACGAAGAATTTAAACATTATTTATCGCAACCAGTTGTGCACCTCAAGAATGATCCTATTCTTTACTGGCAAGAACAAAAAAAAATCAATTTATCATCATGTTTATTCAACAGCCATGAAGTATATGTGTATCGTTGGGTCATCAGTATCTTGCGAGCGCCTTTTTTCGATTGCCGGCAACATCGCAAGTGATGAACGGAATCGCTTGGATCCTAGTAGACTGGACATACTGTTGTTCTTGAAAAGCTTGGACATTAAGCACTTTTATGTAACCGATAAATTTGTAAAATAAATGTCTTTTTGTATAACTGATACTTTGATTTAGTTATAAAAGAAAACTTTAAATAGTTTAAAAATGATAAAAGATCGATAATTTTTGATTTGTATTGAAACTACGTACTCAAAAAGCAAAATGAAAAAGATCGATTTTTAGAAAATCGATCTTTCAGACCTCGATTTTCCATACTGCGATTCGAATCGATTCAAGAATCGTTCTTTTTCGTAAAGAATCGCCATCCCTAGTCGAGAGTCCCTAACAAAACATATAATTTTTGAGTCATTTCGTCACCTAGAGCAAAATTTGACATACTAAATTCAGCAGATGTACTCGTATTATAAATTTTATCATACAATGGAAAGGACTTTCTGCAATTAAAAGCACAATATTTTCTATAATAACTGCGAGTGACAAAAACTCGCCATTATAGTCCCCCTATTTCAACATGAAAATTGTTAAGCTATTAGTTTTAACTCATCAACTTAATTTAAGCCTGTAATGAAAAGGGATTTTGTGGGTCGTATTATTTATAATTATTATTATTTAATTTTGATTTGATCAATGTGAAAGAGGTGTGAATTTCAAAAGCATAGCTATACGATCTAGATATGGGATATAACGGGACCAATTTATTTCATAAAAGAACAAATGGCCTGCAGACAAAGATGTATTTCCTGAAGTATCTATAAAAAAATAAAAAATCGACACCTTGTACTACAAAAGAGACCGTAAATCCTAAAACTGAATAAAATTTAAAATTACTAAATTGGTCACCAGAAAATAATAACAAAAGAACATTAAATAATAAAATAATGATTTCGAAATGCGAATAGACATGCAGAATTATTGGGTTCACCGTAAATTAATTCAAAATTGTGATAACTAAAATTCATTCTTGATAGTTAAAGTTTTCTTTGTTATCGGCAGTATCATGAACTCAGGTTTTTACAGTCGACAGAGGATGGGGACCCTACACTCGGCGTTACAGGATATGGGCGGGTAGTGACTTGTGCACAACTCTGTCCGGCGCCAAAAGATAAGCAATTTGCCGTATATAAATGTCGTCAGCAGCCAACAACTCATCTTATGTTCGTAAGCCCGCACAAGCTAATGTAAGCTACAAAACGCTGAACACTTCCAAGTCTAAAACTTAAATCGCATCAGCTCACGATTTCCGATCAGTCGCCGTAACGTTGGAAATCGTAAGACCCCTTTTCTCGCGTTGAAAGCTGACTTCTCCCTCTCTTCATCCAGCGTCCTTCTTGAAACACTAATGGTTTCGTTTCCCTGCTCACATACAACAGAATTTCCAGGAAAACTATTACTTGTTTCAAATACACGCATCCTTGTCACCAAACTACCTGTGCAGAGATTGGCCAACATTTTTAATTTCGTCTCTGACTTTCCAGGCTTGTTAGTAGGAAGTCCCCCAATTCCTTTGGGTCAACAGCTGTCGTTGCGAATTGACGTGTTCGCTCGGGCGGATTACCTGGCGAGGGTCACCTCTCATAACGCGGTACCGCTCTCCAAACATCCCCTCCAAACCGCTTTTGTGTGGAAGGTCGTTTATTGTTCGAGGTAGTCACCCCTTGGTCGCGCCTACGTGTATGGACGGTCAGCAGACAATCACTGGTCGCGTGATGTTAAATCTTATTGCAGTGCAATTACCAGTCAGTTTTATTCGTATTTAATGAGCACTCATTACTATCCAAATTTAAAATAAGTGTTGTACGAGGTGCATTCAAGTTATAAGGCCTCCGATTTTTTTTTTGTCCAGACTGGAAAGAAATAGAAACATGTGCATTGTTTTAAAATGAGTGTGCACTTCTTGTTAATACGTGACAGAGATGGCAGCACTGTACAACAGATGGAACTCTAGTGGCAGCGTCGAGAATGAGAACTGTTTTAGATACTTAAAATGGCAACATTTTCCTTACTTGAACAGCGTGCAATCATTCGTTTTCTGAATTTTCGTGGTGTGACACCAACTGAAATTCATCGACAGTTGAAGGAGGCATGTGGTGATCGAGTTATGGATGTGTCGAAAGTGCGTTCGTGGGTGCGACATTTTAATGAAGGCAGTACATCATGTGACAACAAACCAAAACAACCTCGGCCTCGCACAAGCTGGTCTGACGACATGATCGAGCAAGTGGAGAGACTTGTTTTGGGGCGACCTGAAAATGCGAAAAGTGTCCTCCAGGTGGGTGCCACGAATGCTGACGGACCACAACGCACCCGCACATTGGGCTAACCTTACGCAACAGTTTCTTCATGAAAACAACTTTGAAATGATTTGTCATGCTCCCTACTCACCTGACCTGGCTCCTAGTGACTTTTGGCTATTTCCAACAATGAAAGACACTCTCCGTGGCCGCACATTCACCAACCGTGCTGCTATTGCTTCAGCGATTTTCCAGTGGTCAAAACAGACTCCTAAAGAAGCTTTCACTACGGCCATGGAATCATGGCGTCAACGTTGTGAAAATTTGTAGGTTTGCAGGGAGATTACGTAAAGACGTAACACCAGTTTCAAAGTTTTCGGGTGAGTAGTTAGTTAGAAAAAAAGTGGGAGGCCTTAGAACTTGAATGCACCTCGTATATTGTATTTTGCATAAAGTGTAAATTATTTTTCATTAACAATTGGTGCGATGTAAGGGAGGGCTTGCAGCCCTAACTTTGCCAGGCTAAATAAACCTTCAAATAAATAAATAAATTTAATGCAAATGATAACCTGCATGAGGCTCCTAGACCTAGAGCATCAAAATGTTAATAGCAGAATTATTGGTCTAAACTCACGGTTTAGCGTAATATTCGATAAGATCAGATGTTAGTGACATTTAGGTACAGTTTAATGCTCTATCGTGAAACACTGTCAGTTTTCTAGCCACAAGATATTAATCAATCGATTAAGAATCAGAGAGTCGTATCACATCTTAACCCTTTAAAAAATCTGGAGCATTGTTCTACATAAGACTCGTCGAAAAGTTTTTTTAATAAACATCCAAGTAAGTTATAACTTGCACTTAATATTTACGTCAATTTGTGTAGTATTAGGATTTACACCTTAAGTTCAATGGTAAAAAAGAAGAAAATTACGCTAATTACTAACATTATACTGTCGAAGGTCTGTTACTAAATACGGTAAGTCCATTTACTGCTATTACTATTATTATTACTCCGCGATTCATTAAAAGTTGTGGCGGAGGGTGCCTTGCCCCTATCTGCATGTGTAATATTTTGGAAGGGATATACGAGATATGGCAGGAGGTGCCCATAGGCTATTTTGAGGAAGCATTCCGGCATTCACTTGGAGCGATCTGGGAAAACCGAGAAAAACCCAGATCAGGATTACCGGAGCGGTTTGTTGAGACCTACTCGTATCGAATTCTAAGTTTTCTTGCGCGATAAGTCCTTCCTACTCCATTCCCTAATAGCTCGTGGAAAAAATGAGTATAGAAATGAATCGGTTCTGGCCCTGATTTCTCTTATTTTCGCGGTCATTCCAAGATATGAATGTTGCTGTCATCCTGAATTAGGTCGGCCGTGAATTTTTCAATTAGCTTCTGAGAAGAGCAACGCCTTCAATTTTCAAGATATTCCCAACCTAACTCCTTCAACATCGCAGTTAACCTTTCCCTAAGTCTATGTATAGCTGTAGCGAATCGATTGGCTCTCTTGAAATAAGTACAATAATCCATCGTAAAAATTAACGAAAATTTGAAATGGAATATTTGTTTGACATCAGTAGTAGGTATTATAGAAAAATCACGGTGTTTATATTACAAGGATATTTCCTAACTTAAAATCAGTCCTAGAAAACTTACATAGTTATAAAATTATTAAGAAGCTGAAAAATCATGTGAGAGAGGTATGATGTGTTGTTGATACCGGTAACTGTCGGAAGTGTAAAATGAACTAGAGGAATCAATGGAAAAGCGTCTACTGTACTCAAATAACTTTTATCCCTATGTATTTTTTAAGGTTCATTATCCACTGAGTGAAAATAGAAGGCCTTATGGATTTGCACTTCCGTTCTTCTCATAAGTCTTGAACCTTTCAAGTAAGGCATTACTTCATAAGATAAGAATAATTATACGGGATTTAACGGGAGCTGAAGAATGTTTTTTTCTTTACTTAATATTCTGGGTATCAAATTAAAGCTATCAACCTAAAGACTCAAAATATTTGGATTTTCCTTTTAATTGTACCATCTGTGGAAGCTTTTTCCGAAAAACAATAAAACTCACAAAAACAAGTCTTGTAAAATTAGCCAAAGTCTCGACCTTGTGCAATGACAAAAAGTTATGAGATCTACGCGTAGTTCCGAGCCAAGTCTACCGTTTATAGTAAGTATTCACTTCACTTTCTGAAAATGAATTGTTTCTTTTGGTATAATGAAACGTTTATTTAGAATAAATAAAATTTTGGTTACTTGGTCATTAAACACATTATAATTCCACGTATTTATAAGATTAATAAAGCAATAAATTTAAGGCAGTTATAGAAATTTACTAAAAAATGACATTTAATGGCCAAGACACAGAATTTTGTTTATTCTAAATAAACGATCTATAGCAACAAGAGAAACAATTCTGTTTCACAAAGTGAAGTGAATTCATAATGTAAAATATAAATTTGGCTCACAACAACAACTCATAACATTTTTTTTTTATTGCAGACCCATGTTTACAGGAATTGGTTTTGTGGGATCTCATTTCTTTTTGTCTATTTGAAAATTGGTGGGGAAGGGTATTCCAGAAGGATATGTGAATACTGCGACCAGTGAAATTTGCGGCCAACCTAAAATCTGTGAAATCTGCGGCCAATACTTGTTCTCTTTGTGTTACTGCCGCGCCGTCCTAATCACTCTAAAGGCTCCTTTAGACGACCCGACATGATCTCGCTAAATCGTGGCCTGGAAGTTTTTACGTGAACAAATAGAACGGAAACTAGTCAGCAACAACATTTTACATCACACGGCCGAAACAGCCAAACTAGTTTCTATTTAAAAAAAAAAAAATAGACACGCAAATGTTTCGAATCAAAAATAATATACTATTGACGTACATTTGGAATTTTTTGTGTGCATTATGCGCTTTCTATAAATTTTTAAGTAACCCGGACATTTGTCCTTTTAACAATAAACCAAGGGGGAAAATAAAATATTACTTTTTTCACATTTCGTTTATTATGTGTGGATATTTTGTTTGCTTTAACAGTACGTGTAAACTAAAAGTTTAAAAAGTTATATTATATGAAATTACATTTAATTTACCATTGAAATTACTGTAGTTTTGCACAAAATCCACCAGCTTATGTATTTTACTTGACGTAACTAATCAGAATCATTCTCGGCAGATGGGCACATTATAGCAACATTGGCATAAGTTCTTCAGGACCATATTGTAGCACTTTGTTAACGTCATCCTTTTTTTGACATTGATAGGATTCATGTATGCAAAAGTTTTTGCGTTAGGAAGCTCAATACTTGTGTTGCTCCGCAGCAACTTAAAAGTTTTTATTATTATTATTTCTCCAACTTTATTATAACCTAAACGGACTCCCTCATTCATTTCATAATAGTAGTGTTGTGATATTTAAACAACTTGCGCTGTCGTTCCTTCTTTCCCAACGTTTTTTGATTCCGAGCTTCACTTTGGAGCACATACTTTTTAAAGTGCTTGGGCGACCACTTAAATTCTAGGATGCTGTCATTGTCTCCCAAAAAAACTGTTTCAATTTTCCCTTCATTTGCAGATGATTCAGTAATAATTTTTGAATATTGATAAGGTGTGTAGATTCTGTCAACTCTTTTTAATCGTCTCTTGATAACAGTAGAGATACGATCACATGGGAGAAAACTGTGACCCCTCACTGGAAAATATTGCTTGATTGTTACTTTACTTATCAGGGAAAGGCCAAATACAAATCGTAAAACCTTATGATTCTTGTTCTGCCCTGTACATTCGTCGGAAGAAGATTGGTTTCTTCTGCAGTTAGGGGAATGAAAAGTGATATGAAGTGATTACGGAAAGAGGACACTTCACTCCCTCCTTTTGTAGCAGTGCCTTCATGGTAGTTATAAATTTTATCCGCTCAACCAGTTTGAGCCTATTCAATAATAAATTCCGATTTCACACCGCTACAGCATTGTTGAGAGTTCTGGCCGCAGATTTCACTGGGCGCAGTTTTCGCTACACCATTCCAGAATTCAACACATTAACATACTTTACCAACGACCCTGCATCCTGCAAACAATGGGCGTGCGGCATGGTTGTGCATTACCGATTGCCTCAGATTTAACTACCACCATAAGTAAACAACAGAGTAACTTTCAAAATAAAATTTGGAAAATTTGATACTTCATCGGATAACTTCTCGAGAAAAAAAAATCACATGTTTCATTTGATGGAGAATTTTATGAATAGCATAGTAAACATGTCATTAAAAAGTTTCCAAGATAGAACAATTTTAATCAGTTGTATGTTTATTTGTGTGATTTATATAGACCTTTCAAAGGAAGATATTAATAAAAAGTATAACGAACTAATTTTGTAAATAACTTGTTATTGACTTTATAAAATGTTATTTCTGTGTTCATCATCATCATCATCGGTATTCTGTCCTGAGGCAGGTTTTCACGTGGCTGGTCTCCATGTTTCCACATGGAAAGTCATACCATTAACTGCTAGGGAAATATTAATGTAGTCTTATCCTGTTACTTTCTACATATAGTGGAGGGATATGGTGCGAAACGTGTAACTGTTTTGTGTTTGGTAAGCGTATTTTTTTGTATGTGAAATGTGTAGTTTATGAGGCGAAAATTGGGAATCGTCCCGGCATTCGCTTGAGAGCTGTGGAAAACACCCTAAAAACCCTTCAGGACGACCGGTGCGCGGGGACCAGGACTCATCCCCACTGTACCTCCCAGATCGAGTGTGTGACGCTTTAACACGAGCAGCCACACTGGCGTTGTTTTTGTATTTGCATAAATTTAATACACAATCGTTGTACGGAACCCTCAGCGCGTTTGAGTGACTCGTACTTTACAACACTAATTGTAAATAGGTTCCTTGTGCTGCAAATTTAGTGTCTTCGATTAGAAGCAACGTATAGAACTTAGATTTATTAAATTTGCTGCTATTAGAACTAAATTTGATTAATAAAAGTTATTTTGCTCCTGGGGAACTCGAAATAATTAACATACTACACTTCAGCAATCAACAAGCAGATCAAATACATTAAATCGACTTAAATTTGGAGTGTCTTTCTCAAGTTATTAAATTGCCTTACAACTTCTCTAAATCAAAGTTCTTCATTTATTTGGTGGGTTGTTTTTATACGCGTCGTAGAATTAAAGATATTTAAATAGTTATCAGTTGTCTGTTGTAACCTGTGCCGTAGTTACTTTATTCCACCATTTTTTTTTTTTTCTTAAAAATTACAATTTCATTCCTCCCAGGTGAAGCCTGGGAGGCGGCCTGCTATTGGGTCTCGGGGACCCTTCTCAGCCTACTAACCTAAAGGGGAGTGAGAGGGATGGAAGTCAGCCGTGGCCTTATAGTGAACCATCCCAGTATTCGCCTAGAGTGTCTAAGGAAAACCACGGAAAACCTCAGACAAGATGGCCGAACCAAGTTTGACCCCGGTCCTCCCGAATGACAAGTAGCAGTGCGAATTCTCACTACTCGAGCCTCGTTACTTGCTGGCTATTTAAATCACATTCTTGCTAAATGGAACTGTTATTAAATAACGCTAATACAACTATTTTTCAATGTTGTAACGTCGTACCTTTATCCTCCTCTATAAAATATCATCAGTTACGAATTGGTAATAAATATTCTGCGTTTTAATACGTCATTATTGTATACAATTTCTTCTGCAGCTGCTTGTTAAAATAATAAATTATTATTTAATAAATACTTAACTGTGTCTGGACTTTATTTAATCACGGGAATAAATAAAATCCAGCAACAGATATATTGGCGTATATGTTAAACAGTGATTTATTATACTATAGGCCTACATTGTATTTAGATTTTGATTACATCGTTTCCGAACATAATGCAAAAAAACTGTTTTGAGGTCTTGCTTTAATTGGTTTATGAAAAGACTCCACAACCGATTTTGGAGATGGGCCACAATTTCGATACTAAGCTAGCCTGCGGGCCACATAATACGTGTCCATAGTTACATTAGATATTTAAATAAAACAAAGATGTAAGTAACACAGTTTAGTTACAATCAGAAAGCAAAAAGCACCAATGACACCTTTTCAGGTGTTATTTAGATAGCATATTCTATATCACTGCTGCTGGAGGGCAAATTCAAATGCGCTGGCGGGCCTGGGGTTGAGCAGCCTTGGTTTAGGATATTTTGTAAATGAGCAATTCTGTCAACCACTTTATCTTGATAGTTATATAACTTAGTACCAACTCTCTACAAAATTGAATTTTTATTAGTCCCTTTTCTATGTTCAGTTAGTTGTTATTGCAGTCTCAATTCGTTTTTCATGAATGCGCTATTAGCATCAGTTTTCGGCTTGCAACAACGGTCATATAAGTGTCCGCATGAATCTGTTACTTTTCATTTCTGCGTTAGTTTTTTCGTTTGTAGGAGAAAGGATGGGAGAGTTAATACCTATTTTTTCCTCCTTTATGTTTTTATTTACTTATGGCTTTACGCCTCGTCGACGTCGAGTTCATTAGAGGCGGGATGGGACTGAGGTATAAGCAACAGGTAGGAATTCGCCTTGGCTTTTTTTGAAGGGAGCATCCCGGCTGTACTTTTGTGTATTGTTGAACGTGTTTTTCCTCTCAGTTTATTCAACGGAAAAATTTTAAGTTTGCATGACCATTCACAATCTGTTTCACCCATGGTTATTGTCTTTTGGATGTAATATTTTATCCGCAGGTTGATGCTGTTGTGCCGTCGTTGTTAAATGGTAGTCTATTCTACTGTAGCTATATGTTCGCACAACATAGTTTGTAACTATCTTCTTGTTCTGCCTAATGTATATCCCATCAAGTCTTTGACATGCTACCTGATATGCACTTGAATAATTCATTAATGCCTTAGAGAGTTTTATTTGTTGTGTACTGTATTCTTTGAGTGCATTGATGATTAGTTATTAATTGACGTTGTAAGTGATTCGGCGCATCATCACAGTTATAAATTTCGATACGTAAAATAACAAACACAACAGAAAATATCATATTCTAAAGGCAATAACAAATTGTAACAGTAGTATACAGCTAGCAAACCCAAATGTATTAAGGGTAACAAACAGACATTCAATCGATGGCGAAGGATACGGGAAAAAATATTAACCTATACACTAAAACAAAATACTACAGTGGAGCAAAATGTGTTCCCCCCCCCCTCCCATTATCTTCGTGTTATTTTCATATACAAGAGCATAGCATAGAATAGAAACAATAACAGATGTTGTAAATATACAACAATTAATTCGCCCAAAATCAAAAAAAGCCGCCATAGGCTCTCTCATGATTATGCAGGAAAGGTGGCAGCTGCAAGTAAATGAGTAGTGGAATTACTCACAAAAATATGTTCAATTTGGACAAATAATTTTCTAAGTTGTGGCAGAAACCAACTGTAATATACTTGTAAATAGAAGTAGAAATGCTCAACTATTTCACTATACCAATGAATTCTTTTTTATTTTTTATTTATTTTTTTGTTGCTTTTTTCATTAGAGGCGGGAAAAATCTGGGGTCAAAGAACAGGAAAAAATTCGGCCTTTTGAAGAACCATATCGGATTGATTTTCGGAAACTATTCAGAAGCCACATATAGATTGGCTGACTGGCGCTCAGGGATATGAACCAGCGTCCTCCTGAATGCGAGGCACGGACATAAAAATTATTAGCCCTAGTAATAAGCCCTGGGTTAATAACCCATGGCTTCACCCACGGAGTGGCAGCTCATTTTGCTGTCCACCATTCACTCCGGCCATGTAAGATGGTGACGCATAGGTAGATTGCACATGCAGATTTTTCCACATACTATTCTGTATTTTACAAAGGCTAAAGGTACAACTTGGTGCGTGGCGAAAAACTGGAGTGACGAACAGGTGAGAGTACTTATAAAGAAATGTTTCTAAAATGTTACATTGCAGCGCCTTAAATCGTGGTTTCTGATTTCTCCTTCAGTTCCTATAAACAAGACACTTAAAAATGAGACGTCAAACCTATTCTACAACGACGTTACTAACACTGTACTAGCCAACACGCATTGCAGATATCTAAGGAGTGTGGAATATGGTGCAGAGTTTAGACTAAAGAATCAAGCACTGAGCGTGGTGGGTGAGCGGTAACTCCTTGGCCCCACATTCGGGACGACGCGAGTTCAAATCCGGGCATCCAGATTTTTATAATCCATCGTTTGTCCAAATCACTCCAGGCTAATGTCGGGATGGTTCTTTCAAAAGCTCATTGCCGAATTTCTCCCGTTCCTTGTCCCCAGTCCTTTCCTGTCTCTAATGAGCTCGACGGCGACAAGCTGTAAAGAAATAAGACAAAAAAAAGAGAGAATCAACCTGCCGGGAGGACAGTGCTCCGCGCTCGGTTTTGGACGCAATGTGGGAAATTGTGTGGATTTTTAAAAGAACAAACAAACTTTGAGTTTCATACAGGGTGGGGCATTTAATATGTTTTCTGGAAATATTTCGGAAAGAAAGCATTTTAACAAACAATAACCTATATAAAAAATAATCGTACAGTAGGGGGCTACAATTATGTGATATTGGTTTTTTCACAGGTGGCGCTGTTGTCGTTACAACAAGGTCAACTTAATTCTTTTAAATGGGAACCCCTAATTTTTTTTGAAGATTCCGATTCCTCATGAAAAAATAAAAATAGTTTACTTAACTCACTTTTCTGTTAGCCTCCCAGATGGCGCTGTAATCGCGAAAAATGAATATTCGCGTTTTTTGTGTATAATTTTAATTATTGTTTAAATAATTACATGTAATTTTCATTCTGTAAACATGGAAGGTAATTTTAAAGGATAATGAAGAAATTGATTTTTTAAATGCTTTTTCTTACTTATTTGCAGCCATGTCTACAGCAAGCGCTCAAAAAGGTGACCATTTACTTCCAGACATTTTCTGACACACTTCGAGCTGTTCAGGCATCATTTCTGCAAAGGGTCAGAAAATGTCTGGAAGTAAATGGTCACCTTGTTGAGCACCTGCTGTAGACATGGCTGCAAATAAGTAAGAAAAAGCATTTAAAAAATCAATTTCTTCATTATCCTTTAAAATTACCTTCCATGTTTACAGAATGAAAATTACATGTAATTATTTAAACAATAATTAAAATTATACACAAAAAACGCGAATATTCATTTTTCGCGATTACAGCGCCATCTGTGAGGCTAACAGAAAAGTGAGTTAAGCAAACTATTTTTATTTTTTCATGAGGAATCGGAATCTTCAAAAAAAAATAGGGGTTCCCATTTAAAAGAATTAAGTTGACCTTGTTGTAACTACAACAGCGCCACCTGTGAAAAAACCAATATCACATAATTGTAGCCCCCTACTGTACGATTATTTTTTATATAGGTTATTGTTTGTTAAAATGCTTTCTTTCCGAAATATTTCCAGAAAACATATTAAATGCCCCACCCTGTATATAAGAAAGAAACACAAATCAATCGTATAAAAAAGGCCGATACTGTAAGTTAATAGGATATTACAAACCCATTGTATTGTAAATCCGTATAGAGTCCATCAGTTTGCTACCGAATCCACATAAACTGATTCATTTCATAAGATCCGGTTAACAGCTGAAAATAATTGCAACTTAACTCACGTTTAATTTAGATCAAATCTGATGTTTTTGTAACTGCAGTATAGTTAGTTATGATTGTAAGTAAAACTATGCACACTAGGTTAAACTTTTATTCTTCTAAACATTAACAGAGTCTTGTTGCTTCCACCTTTCAGATCAGCTTACCTACGTCAGAATAATACCAGCCTTCGGACCCCTTGGAAGAGTAGAACACAAAGACCACCCCTAATATCTGAGAGTTACCTTGGACCGAACCCTCACTTTCATCAGCATTTATCTAACACTGCAGAGAAAGTGAATACCCGTGTGAATCTTGTTAAGAAACTGGCTGGTACGTCATGGGGTGCAGGCGCCCACGTTCTTCGGGGGGGGGGGGGGGGGGACATTCACCGCAGCAGAATACTGTTGCTCTACATGGCTTGGTAGTGCTCATACTGCCAAAGTTGACACCCAGCTTAATGCTGCTATGAGAACAGCAGTGGTGTTATTTGTTATTATGAGTGGTGTTATTAATTCTACCCCAGTATCCTGGCTGTCTGTACTTTCCAACATTCCTCCACCACATTTGAGGGGAAAATCGATATTGCTTACAGAATTGGAAGGAGTGGAGAAAAACAACATGATTCCTCTGCATGATGATCTTCTTCAGCTGCCTCGCACACGACTAAAATCAGGAGACCGGACTACATGGAAGCAACCAATCTCAGACATAACAATTTTAACTTGTATGAAGAGTGGAGAAAGTTGTGGGAAGCAAACAGCCCACACTATTGTGGGCTCATAAAAGATCTGGGAACTCTGTTCCTGGATTTGACTTTCCTAGGTGTCTTTGGTGTCAATTGAACAGATTTCGCAACCACGCATAAGTGGGGTCTCCGTTAAGATGCGTTGTGTGCCTGTGGTGGTAGCCAAACTGCTAACCACATTGTGATGGACTGTCCAACAAGAAGATTGTCTGGAGGCCTTCTCACACTGCATCAAGCTGGACCAGCTGCCAGAAGATGGCTTGAATCTATAGATTTAGTTATCTGATTGACATGTCTTTTGTTGTACTTGGCATACGATAATAACAATAATAATAATCCGACGTGAAATTTGGACTGATAAGACATTATTTCATTTGACTATTTTCATTGCATATTGGTAATGGTGAAATGTATGGACTTTTTCCTCTCCTTTTTAGAAATACACATGCACGCTCGCCTTCGCTAACAAAATAACATAAACATTGATCTCCATTTTTATGTGTCGAAATTTCCTCCTCCCCCTACAAAGGAGTGAGAAATGAATGGGAGTAATTACGTTCCGAAATATGATCGTATCATTAGTTTCGATTGTGTGGCTCCTATTGAGGTAGATCGACAACGGTAGCCATTTCTACTTTCGTAAGCTCAATAGTTTGTAGAGAAACTTTTTTCTTACACAGTTGATACGATATGAGGTTCACATTGACTACAGTTACATTTCGACACTAAGCAGAACCGATTTCCTAGTTATAAATATTTTAGAGATACTGTAACCTTCTACAAACAGTCGTACAAATTGCTCGTAGTCTTCCGAGGAGAATCTAGAATTTCTTGTACCTAACTAGGGCGATTTGGTAGCTTATCTAGGAGGAAATAAATTTCAAAATTATTTTTAACTTTAAGCACAGACTCCATAGCATCAGGATAATTATTTTAGTAATGTTTAGCCCCACGGTCCCATTCCGGAACCTGTTTTCGATCCAGTATGAAAACTTAACGTGCCGGAATTACTATTAGTGCGTTTGACACTGTGCAGTATAATGATATAATACGCAAGTTTTAGTGAAATGCCGCAATATTTCAATAGATACCACTGTAAGTCTAGAGCAGATTCTCAAAACCTGTCCTGGTTACATTTTGTTTTTAAATCTTCAGCCATTACAAGCAAGTGGAAGGCAGCAGGGTGCTTGAAAATTCAGCCCGATACTTGAGTTTCCTCACTGCGGTGCTGTTCCGAAATTAAAAGTTAGTTTCAACTTACCCTGCAGAGTAATCAACGATCCCCCCACCCCCCTCTTCTCCAGACTTCTAAATTATAGATTTTCTGCTATTTGGTGCAGAGTCAGATTATTCCTGTGGGAATATTACCCATAAAAAACTGAACTATTATAAATCGTAAAATGTCCTACTTAACTGCTGCAAAAACAATACCGACGATATAATTTAGTTAGAAATAATTTATTTTCTGTTATGATATAGTACTAAATACACTTAAATAACTGCGGCAACAATTTGAACAGTCTTACGCATGACAAATAATTCCGCAAATTTGTAATTTTTTTCAAGGGTTGTTAAGTAGCTAATCAAGAATTTGAAACAACAGTACGCAGTACGAGGTAAACAGCACCTTACAGTAGCACTAGCGGGTAATCACAAAACTGTGATAGTATTTTTTTGAAAACATGCATGATAATAATACATTAAGGCTAATTGAACGTATACTGATCAACTGTCACATGGTACTCCTCTACACATTGTTGTGTTTCTGTTCCGTTGGTTGATTTAGACGTGTTTGATTTCCATTCCAGCCATGCAGGTAATTGTTTACGATTCCTATAAATGATTGATGGCGACTGTTACTATTGATTCTTAATCTAGATTATGACCGATATTTTAACGAAACGTGAATTCCGAAGGCATTATATTTTAAATAAGCGCAGGATACTTAAACGCTTTAGGGTGCGTTTATGTTGGAGCGGCGATACTAGCAATGCGAAGAAGTGAAACGTTGTTGACAGTGGAGGCGTTTATAGTGGAGCAGCGCGAAGTGCAACGCATAGTAGCTGAGCAGCGATGAGAGCGACGCTAATCGCTGCGAGCATTTTCTTCGCTATTATCGCGGATGGCTGTCGACCGTTCGATCGGTGAAATTTTTAGTAGGCCCATTTTGTGGTACTGTAAACACAAAAATCACCATAACAGATTCGTTCTAGACAAATTGTAGGATGAAATTACCACTAAATTGTAATACAACACATAATTATAAACGTTTTTAATTACTACGATTTCCGTAATTGAAATTCATTTTGATGTTTTGACATTATAAACTTAAGATTAAAGTAAAAAAAGAAAGATAAATTATTAATATACCCAAAGAGAAATGGCACATAATTTACTGAGAAAATATTTTTCTAGTAATAGTAATTTAAACTATAAATATCAAAGTAACTGAATAATATGTAGAAATCCGTATTAATTTATTACGAATTGTAACAAAAGTAGATTTTATATACCGTAAGATGCGGGTACTTTCTGCAGCTTGGTTTGGCCTTCCAATATTTCGTGGTGTGGTGTCAAATTCTTATGATTTGAAATGCTAGTTTCTTTAAGTTGATGTTTAATACCTTCTCTGTCGATAATAACATTATGTAGCAAACAAATTGTCAGATACGTCTACAGCAGTTTCTATTGTTGTGGCTAAAATTCTGCATTTAGAATAAATGATGCCGAAGACACATTGACGGTTATTTATGTTTCTTGACAACCTACCATTGAAATATCTGTCTGCATCTAAATATTGTCCATAAGGATATAATAAATTATTTAAAAATCGATAAGCTCTGTCACCTAGAACGAAGCATAATCGAAAGGCGAAGGGTCTCGCGAATTCTGTCCCCGACTGTACAAAGAAGAGCCGCCCGATTCGTGACAGGTATATATAGTTGGAGGGAAAGCGTAAGTGCGATGTTGAAGGAGTTAGATTGGGAAGACCTGGAATACCGAAGGCGTTGCTCTCGACAGAAGCTAATTGAAAAATTTACGACTGACATATTTTGGAATGACAGCAAACAAATATTGCTACCAGCAACATTCATATCTCGGAATGACCGCGAAAATAAGATAAGAGAAATCAGGGCCAGAACCGATTATTTTCTGTATTCATTTCTTCCACGAGCCGTAATACTGGCGTTCTATGCTGGGTGCACTGTATGCACATCCAAGAAACCTAGTCCTAAACTTGTACCGGTTACTATACAGATTCTAAGGAAAGGCGAGTGGGACTTGGTGAGCTGCGGGGAATTGTCACATGTCGTGGGCCCCTCGCACACGTCGCTCGGTCTCGGGAACAAGTAGCGGATCAATCCGGCAGTTCCATTGTGAGCGAACAAAGTCGCGGACGACACCACTCCAGCCACGAACGGAATCCACACCCGGGATAGGCGAACAATGCGCCGTCGCTACTGTTCATTTTCACCGCTCGGGCGTATCTAACAGAGAAATGTCTCATTCCCTTTCTTGTTGGTTTTCGTAGGTTTCTGTTTTCAGTGTTTAAAGAAACGACCACAACTCTTCCAATTTGTTAAATACAACCGTTAATGAGTAACAGTTAATAACTGTTATCGATCATTGTAATAGCAGGGAGTAAAATTAAATTCTCACATTTAAATGTATGACACAATCATTTATTTCACAACCATCTCGATCGTCTGCGTTTGTATGGGTGAAATGGCACAGATATATGAAATCCGTCATCTTACTTCCTGCATCAACTGTTAACTGTATATGACGAGATGATTGCTAGGAGAGGAAGTGTGTGTTGAACATGGAAAATAAAAACAAGTTACAGTATCCCGTATACCACTAAAACTGTAGATGTCTCCGCGACCTGCCCCTGTAGCATATCAAGCAATGCTAATGCTGACTACCTGTTTCTTGTGTGTCCTATTCTTGATTAGAATTTTTCTTGCTAGTTAGCATTGGAAGTACAAATTAATTACTCATGACGAGTTGCCTATTGGAATTACTTCTTTAATTAATAATAATGCTTGAAAGCTCTGTAACAAACAATTTATGTCTAAAGATATTCAGCCAAGCACAAAAATAGTGTAAAACTTATAATTTAACCGGTAGCAGCATTAATAACACGTGTGCATAGTGGTTGGATAATGAGAACTAACAGGCTCGTTGACCAGCTGGTAACCATTACCTTTCATAACAACACCTGGCCTACGTGACAATCAAACTGATTGCTTATAAAAGATGATGGAACCTTTCTGGAGTACTCATCATTAAGCCTTGACTCGGAAACAAGACAATACAACATAGTTAATACTCACATAACAATATACAAAATACAAATTCTTGATTAAATTGTACCAGAAATAATTACACAAATTATTTAAGAGCTTTTACAAGAAAAGACTACTCCGTTACATATTGTATACTCACATAAAAATATACTAAATACAAATCCTTGATTAAAATGTACCAGAAAGACATTAAATAGGTACAGAAATCATTTAAGAGCTTTTACAAGAAAAGACCACTCCGTTAGAAGAGGACAACAACTCAGGCCTGCTCTTACAAAAAACTCCCATACTCTCCAGAGAGTTTATGAATTAACTAAGGGCAACGTGGCAAAAATATCGCAGAGCAACATACAATGAGAGCATTTTAAGAATTGTGCTACTCTTTCTCACATATCCTGCTACGTCAGCACAAGATAGGGAAACTGTCGAATCAGCTAACTACATGTCGAATACCAGGCACAATTACTAGGTTGTTAAGCACGTGTCTGGGATAAGGGAGGAATCCAGCTCAAATCACGGACCCAGCTGGAATTTTCACGAGTCTTGAAACTACCCTTCACCTCAACCAAAGCTGTGCTTTGTTCATTTGAAATACGCCAGGACGCTCTGTGGTTCGGATTCGAAGTCAAACTACAGGCCTCCTACGCCCGGTTGAATTGTTGGGTTGGAATACGCAGCCGGTAAGAAAACCTGCCACCAGGTCATTTAGACTTTTTTTTTGCTTATAGTTTTGCGCCTCGTCGACGCTGAGGTCATTAGAGGCGTTAAAGAATAGGGGATCAAGAAACGGGAAGGAATTCGTCCATGGAATTTTGAAGGAAGCATCTCGCATTCCCTTGGAGTGATTTGGGAAAACCATGGAAAACACAAATCTGAATGCCCGGACGAGGATTCGAACCCGCGTTCTCACGAATCCCAGGCCGGAACGTTACCGCTCACCCATCACACTTGGTGTCATTAAGACAATGCGAAATTATCATAGTACGTTAACAAATTAAAACTTACGTCTGTGAGTGAAGGGTGTATATGATTGTTTCACAATTGCCGTTATTAATGATCACTTTAATCGGTAGCTAGTAAGACCAGTATAAGATCTAAAATACAAGATTTGGAAATAAAGGCCTCGAGATTAAAATTGGGAGACTTCTATTTAATAAATAGAGAGACGAATTTTAAACTTGAGGTTGGTAAATATGGGTAATATTTTAATACAAGTAAATATAAATCACTCATACCGACACAAAGTGTAAATTAAATTTAACACACCGGTATATAGATTGCTTGATTAATTTCAGTTTAAAGCGCACAGACATGCCTAATTTTCAGTTTACGTCACATTTTGGTCTAGACTTTGAAATAAATGTCTAGAAGTAAGTTGACCAAATTCAGTAACTTAGAAGAGGGAGATCAATACATAGAATCCTGAAAGAAGCAATCCGGCATTCCCCCCTCGTTATTTCAAGAAACAATTATTAACCTAAATCTATATAGCATGTTTAGGGGTCAAATCCCACTTATTCAGAATGGCTGGTGTGAAAATTACAGGACATCTACAAGGCTTTGCGCCGATAATTACCAGTCACAGTTCCTTACTATGATTCGTTCTACGCCATTCCGATATTGGACTTTGCAGTGGATCATCTTGAGTCACTGCAAACAAGACGAGCACTATAATAAAACGCTTTCGTATAAATTATTTGTGCCTTCTAATTGTAAAGTCAGACACCCAAATTTATTGTCAAACTAGTGTAAGCCAGTGACCGTTTTTTTGCGTATCATCACGGGTATATAATAGTTCCAGTTTTTACAATGAAAGATTATGACAGGTTGACCTGATATGGCCAAATATTAGCTTGACCTGTGTTTCAGGATGAATAAATTCTCTTGAGTTTGTAGAACTCAGAAGCATTAATAGTGGTAGGTATTAAACACAGACAGGAACGATCACGCTATCGTATAACTGTTTCAAAGGTCATACACTGTAAAACTTGCTTAAATGCGAACTTGACTTGTATTTGTCCCTTAAAGTTCACTCTCTAAAATTTTAAAAAAAAAATCCTGTTTTCTTCGAAAGCATCACGTTGTTTATTATTGAGACTGGGCAAACACTCCTATTGTAAACATTGGTCATAGAATCGGTGACGGCCAGATAACTTAATACACATTCCATATTATGATACAGTTGAGCAACTCCGTAGAAATGAGTTGCCAGAATAGTCTAGTCGGTGACATATTTAGTATGATGTCCACTTAAAATAACCTAATAACTCGTATACAGCGAACATGAATAAAGGGCAATAACGAAAGTGGTCAGTAAAATGCCTAAAAAGCAAATACACCCTAATGCATAAATTTTGGTTAAGCAACAACATTAGTAAAAGGTGTAATTAAATAGAAATTTATCCTAAGTCGAAATGACAAGTGGCATTCGCGGTCAAATCAGAGACCATGAGTAATTTAATTTTTAAAAGTTTTTTTTTTTTAGTTGCTTTAATTAGTAACCTGTTACTGAAAAGCAGATCCGCTTTTTTTCAGCCGCAAGATTTATACAAAAAAATTTTAACTTTGAAACGCTATGAAAAGCAAACTCAATGAATGTATTATGCAAATTAAGTTGCTTAGCTATTAAATTGTAAATATAATCACGAATTTCTTCTAATGGTATCTCTGGTCGCTGTTTTGTGAGAGAAG
Organism: Vandiemenella viatica; assembly: GCA_031002005.1. Taxonomy (NCBI): domain Eukaryota; kingdom Metazoa; phylum Arthropoda; class Insecta; order Orthoptera; family Morabidae; genus Vandiemenella; species Vandiemenella viatica. The sequence continues at coordinate 286,954,340 of CM061920.1, forward strand.
GCTGACACGTGACAGGGTTCTCCAGCCAATAGCTATCGAGGTGAGTGGATGAGTGACCTTACGAAATTATATAGCAGACATTGTAGAAATCAACGAACGATCTACATTAGCAAGCGGAGGGATTTAAGTGATGATATGATGTCGCTCACCCCGTGTCGTTGGTCAGTTCGCAGGTCCAGGGACAGGGCTCTATCTGCGGGCTGTGCGAGTCCTTCCAGCCGACCAGCGGCGGGAAGCAGATGACGAAGCTGAGCACCCAGACGCCGGCGATGAGCAGCTTGGCTCTCTTGGGCGACATGATGCTGGGGTACGTGACGGGACGCGTCACCGCCACGTACCGGTCCAGCGAGATGGCGCACAGGTTCAAGATGGACGCCGTGCACATCCACACATCTAACGCCAGCCAGACGGCGCACCACACGTCTCCGAAGATCCACACCTGCAACAGAGTCCACAGTCAGAAGCCAAAAGCTTCCCAGCTGAGGTAGGAAACCAGAAAACATCTTCCAAATACATTTAAAAAATGAAATATGTGAAACCCACAAGTCACAAAGATTCATCACTACACATATAAATCTGTTGCCTATGGATTTTTTAGCTAACTAACTGGAGTATCATAGTTTGTAAGAATAGGATCTACCTTAAGAACTGCATATGTCTTATGGCTTAAGAGAACCGTGTAAGAATAAAAAATGGTAATACAAGTATGTTCGTAACATCAGTAGACAGGCATCACATATCACACTAATCAAAGATATATACCCTTTTCTTAACATGAACAGATACTCACCAAAAATCAGACTAGAATAAATATAAACACTACTGACTTAACTTGATAAGATACCCATCTAAGATCACTCTACATCAGAGATAATTACACTCCTTTCTTAACTTGGACAGATAACCATTAAAGATCATACTACATCATAAAGAAACGTCTTACATGACATATTGGTGTGGTTTGCTACTCAGGTTTAACAGCGTAACAAAAGTTGCGGGCAATAGTAATGATGTCAGCAGAATGACTCTCGTCAAGGTGTGTATTAATAACTAAACTCATCGTGTCTTACGGTGTAACACAGAACGTTATTTTTCATTAAGGTCTTGACTGCAATTCAATATAAGCATGTGACAATTGTTACTCCCCTCCACACCCCCCTTCCCCCCCCTCCCCCACTATCCTGCTGGTAGTTAAATTATTATTTTTCAGTATTACTATGTTATTATTGTTGTTTTAATTGTAAATTTTGTAAATGTTTGTAATCAGATGTATGTTACGAGTTTCGCAGATAGTAGTGCGTTAAACCGATCTGGGTAGTATTAGTTTAGTCTGTAGGAATGTATAATTGTATATAGAGTATCTTTGGTCGCGCAGTATTATCATTGTTGTTTTAATTGTAAATTGTGTAAATGTTTGTAATCAAATGTATGTTACGAGTTTCACAGATGGTAGTGCGTTAAACCGATCGGGGTAGTATTAGTTTAGTCTGTAGGAATGTATGTACTGTGTACATAGAGTATCTTTGGTCGCGCAGTCGGCCAGTTGTGTTCACCCGGAAAAGGTGAGTGAGCGAGGCAAATGTTTCGGTTATATTGCTCAAGCAATAATAATTTATCGTAGGAATGTAAAAAGCAATATTTAATGTCGTGGTTGATTGAAAGAACTATTACATTTAACGTGTGTGATCAGCATGGGCGCCGGGAGGGGGGTGCAAGGGGGTGCACTTGCACCCCCCTGGCATCCCGGGTCGCCCGTAAATTTGGGCCGATAGGGGGTGGGGAGCACCAATTAAGGCCCTGGTGCACCCCCCTGGATCCCGGGTGCACCCCCCTACATCCCGAAAGGTCGCCCGGAAATTTTTGGGCCGATAGGGGGGGGGCACCAACGCAGCCCTGGTGCACCCCCCTAGAAGCAATCCTGCCGGCGCCCATGGTGATCAGAACAGTGTATTTTCTTTACTGATATTATAGTAGTACCTTCCGATTAACTCGTGGGTATGATTCCAGATATTGTAGAAATAATAAAAACTTAACGAACTGTCAGCTCGCAAGAGTGAGAGGTGGTTATAGGGCCAAATCAACAAAAACGTAAAGTACCTTTGTTTAATGAGGAGTCCGATTACGCACCCATAACACAAACATAACTAAATCAAGAGGTTCGAAAGTGAAAACAACATACAGAAATATTCTTAACTTTAGTAGAATGGAGTTACAGGAGCAGTCATTTATATCCCAAAATGTTTCTGTCTTCAAACTCAGAAAATAATGACTTTTAGAGATATGACGCTGCTACATAATTAATTAAATTATATACATGAAATATATTTTACAGTATAATTTACTTATATGTTTGCTTTCAACTCGCAATAATACAGCAAAAACTAAAAATATATCACTGTAAATAATATTAAGAGATATACGAGTCTTGATTATTTACAATGAGAACTTATGCATAAAAAAATCGAAAAATCGTATATGACGTTTATTATGTATCGTGAAACAGTCTGTTAGCTACGTTTCTTTCAGTCTTGAACAATAATTCTACTGAGCGTCATTTCATGAAGATCAGTGTGAAGCTGTATGATATACAGGAACAAGAGCAATTGGTGTAATTGAAATATCAGCCTCCAAGAGTCAATCATTCTAAAATAAAAGGAACTTCAATTCATGTATACACTTCACTGAAATTCACTACCAACGTAATTTACTTTCGTTAGTTGAAACAACTTAACTGAGAAGCTATCTGTAAATATAGACAACTTGGAACAGGTTTAGTGACAGTAATCTTTGGAGTATATGTGTTGTGCAACAACGTAAGTATCACGTGCTTGTATAATGTGACAATGATAAGATAAGTTTTGTTTACTCACACGAATTAACGTCATCATTTTTACATTGTCGTAGTCGCAAATACTGCTCACTAGCGTTACAACGTATTTTAAGAATGAAGATAAATTGAAAATATAAGAAAACATTATTGGTAAATAGCTAAGTGCTTCTCTTTATTAACCAAAAAATGAAATTCTGACGAAATACTTCTGGTCTCAGATTTATTTCACTTAATAACAGTTGCTGATGATTTAGAAAATATTGATCCAGCACACAAATGTTGTTCTGAAAAAAAAAGTGCCAAAAGGGACTATTAGAAACATATATTAAAAATGCTCTAAAATTCTTAGACACAAAATATGAAAAAATCAACAAAAAGAATTAATTTAAATAAGCCACCGAAGCAATACAGATTAGTGGTCTAAATAAATAGACAAATGAAACATGATCCAGAAATATGAAGCAAAGCTATCAGTTTTTTTTAAAGAAAAGATTTCCGCAGCAAAACAATACCGTCAATAAAAAGGAAAATTTGACAATGCAACGCTAAATTCATTCTGTGACACAGCGTCTTTTAAAGGAGGAAATGAAGAATTGGGATAAGCGAGAGAACATATTTGACCAAATTGTTGTACCAAAAAGGAATAGAGATACTTCCTGATACCATCAGTGAAATGATAATTTACCATTGTCGATTCTTGGTCCGAAATAATCAGAAAATAACAGAAGGCTTTCGATTAAATTGACTTTTAATAATAATAATAATAAAACATGCAATTGAAACAGGTTATAGCAGAAGTTAGTCTTAAGAAAGGAGAAACTCAGAACAAAGTTACATGTCAAAAAAATATGCGTTTCGGAAACACAGTTAAGGAACAAATAAAAAATGTGTGAACGGAAGAAAAGAAGAGAAACTGAAGAAATGCTCAAGAGAGAAAAGCAAAGAAAGATAAGAAAGCATGCATACATTTTCAGTTGGTCGACAGCTGGCTAAAGTTGGTAAGAAGAAGATAATTCAGAAATCAAATGCAGATGCATAGTACGTGAAACTAGGTAGCCGTGATTTGGTATTCAAGACCGCTTTTATGAAGTTGGAGTTGGGCCCGGCCGCTGCGCCGCACTTGGGACTAGGGCACAAGAGCACCAAGTGCGATGTTTACTCACGACCAAGTTATATTGCGTTCTGACGAGTTTTCATGCCGAAGCGAGCTCACGTCGCTCGCTGATTTCGATTTACCTACCGATATTGCAGTGGGGATCGAGATCGTACGCTAGCACGCGAGGAGCTCGAAGACTGAATTAGGTGAGATGTGTCAACCGTAGCGCAGGGCACAGAATAACTTAACCTCACTGATAACTGTTTATTTTCGTTGAAATCACTTTATTCTTAGTTTTAATGTGGCTGACTGTGGTGAACTATCGTGAGAGCTACACACACCCAAAGGTTTTAAAATAATAAAATATACGAAACTGTATTTGAGTATTAAGCGCAATAATTTCGTATATGAATTTCTTACGCGAATCATGAGGCAAGTGCTAACGACATGCAAATGAACTCTTAGAAAATATCATAGCAAATCACTACAAAAAATAATATACACCGGAATAACTATAATGGACAACAAGAGCTAATATTAATTTCGGAATCTTACCGCTTGTTTGCTATAGTTGTAATCTATTTTCTTCTTTCGTTTGGCAATCTTGGGTGTTTATAGCCACTAAGACTTACGGATATTCGATGTTAGATTGTTTTATCGAAACTTTCAAACTTTTCAATATAAGTTTAATATTGGAGTTATCAATTTTTTACTGTAAGGCTCTATCCTGCAGCATTAATTTCTTACAACACAGAATTTTCCTAAGCTGGCTACCTGATGTAACTGATATTTGTTTTTTTTTTTTTTTTTTTTTTAATTTGTTTTGTTGACCATTTAACATCTCCGCTTTCTTGCACGTGATCTGAGTTGCCACTCCTCCTAGTAGTATTAAGAAGAATGGCAAGACAATTGATGTGCCACATAGTTCAACCGAAAAGTTACTCCCCTTTTATGCATATGGAGATTCATGACCGTATAACTAATAGAAACCTTTACGTTAAATGTTATAACTCTAGTCCCGGTAGCTAACTACCTTTATCATTCGTTGTTTGAATTAATTGTGATTATAAAACATTTTTTATATGCTTACCTCTTTTTTCCATACGAAGAAATTTTTACTTTCATTATTATTACTATCCTAATTTTAGTTTGTGTCACAGAGAGTGGTGGGTGAACGGTTAACATTCTGGCCTCGCGATCGGGGGGACGTGGTTTCGAATCCCCGTCGATTATTCAGATTTGGATTTTCCATGGTTTCCCCAAATCACTCCAGTCGAATGCCGGGATGGTTCCTTCAAAAGGTCATGGCCTAATTCCTTCCAGTTCCTTCCTCCCGGTTTTTTCCCGCCTCTAATGACCTCGACGTCGACCAGGCGTAGAGCCATGAGGAAGAAGAAAAAAAATTGTGTTTGTAATTTTGTTAGAGATATTGTTGCCGTTCTAGAGTCTGAGCAGCATTATTAATTTCCAATAACTTCTTATTAACTAACTTAGTTCCTACCCGAAGTTTGATTGGTTTCCCCCGAAGGAAGCATACTAAGCTAATGTGTCAGCAGTAGGACGGCCAGTTCCGTTTCTCTGGCACCTATAATTTAACGTGGAATCTCCACCACGGCTTCTTATTAGTGATTATGATATCTTTTTAAAACGTTGACATTATTTGAGAACAAATATCCAAGAACTGGGGGCCCAACAATGGACGTTGGCATCTGGGTGACCTAGTGGCTAAGTTGTTTCAGGCGTATGAGTGAGGTTTAAGCCTTGATTCTAATCCCGGTCTCAGCCTAACTTTAAACTTTACTCCTGGCAAAGCTTTATTTTGTTACTAAGAAGATGCTAGGACCCTCCATGATTCCACGTTAAACTCGTAGGTCTCCTTTATCTGGTCATGATAAACAGCTAAGACAGTGGTGGAATGCACAAACGATAGAAAAGTCTGTAACTAAGTCTTTGAGACAAGGTTAGTGTTAGATGTAAGACCTCATAGCAATTATAAAGCTTTTTCCTGTCGTTGCGTTACTGCAATTGTTTGGATTAAATATTAGTCTATTTTTTGAGCTATATGGTACTTAATACCCCTGACTGTCTTTTTACCATTTTGGCATTGACATTTTAGGTTGATAAGAAATTTTGTCTCGATGTTTATCGCTGTACTGTCTCCAGATAAAGTGATATCTGAACAGGTAAAAATCTGTCAAATTTTCTAGAGCTGCTCTGTTCAAGCCGAACATTTTACAAGCTATTACCAAGACGGGAAATGAGAAGTTATTGAAGTCAGGAAGACCATTTTAAAGAGATGACAGCTTTTTTGATTTGTTAGCTTGGGAAACACAATTTTTTTTAGACAGACGGAAAACGATTTAGTGACTAACTTTTCTCTTCGAATATAATATTCCGCATACAAAATACGAGCGGTGGTTGTGATCAAGTATTAGTGAATCATGGTGCTAAAGTTTCGCCGAACCAGAAGATTTAAACGTTGTGCTTCTTGACGGCAGAGTGTTAAAAAATTATCCTGCTCACACCAGAGGCACAAGAATTAGATGTTGTAATGTTACATACAGTATGAGTGATAGGAGTCACAACCAGACGGGCTTAAATGATTGAGATATCTTCATATAGAGAACATCAGTCCACCTTAATATCATGTTTAGCCAAAATGCTTGGTGTAGCTAATAGCTTATTTTTATTGATAGAAATAAATGTTTTATTTCAATAATATTTTTACTACTCATCGATGCTGATTTGAAGAAATATTGTATACAAAAAAGGGCAAAGAAATCTGACACGGCTTTTACAACTGTTCATAATGAAGTGATTTCAGAAAAAAATTTAAATGGCAAAATTTTAATATTCAGACATGGTAGTGAACCCACATTATGACAAATATCAGGGTGAATTCTGATACTCATTCGAAAGATAATGAAAAATCAGTCACAATATCTAACTGTTAATAACAGACATGGAGTTAAAAATGCTTCGGGTAAAACCTTATTTTCCACTACGGTAAACTGGAACAACAACGATGGTAAGTTGGTAAGCAGAAAATGGTTATGATAAGCAGCGTTTTATACACTGTACCCTGACCACTCGCCAGTTGTTCGGTATCCGATATCACTGCTAGCATGCATAGGATCGGTGGTGTTTTACACAAAACAAACACGTTTCGCTAATGAACCAGATTTTGTATTTCGCTGATGAGGTTTGTACGTTGAAGGACTTGCTGGTCGATTGTGGCACTCAGCGATGTGGTCTGTAGGACGCTATCAGCAGGTTATGTTTCAAGTATTTTTCTCATTTCTCTAACGTTTCTAGACTCAGCAGAAGGCAGGATAACTGTTTTTATATAGAAGAACAGACTGAGGATCTTGCGAAGTTACTGAATGGCATGAAAAAAATACTGAAGAAGGATTTTGGGCTAAATATAAACCACAGCAAGACAAAAGTGATGAAGTGTAACAGAATTGATAGCAATAATAGTAGATGGAATATAAAAATAGGATCGGATGTAGAAGGAGAATTTTGTTACTTAGGAAGTAAAATTATAACCGATGGCAGAAGCAGGAACCGAAAAGAGCCTTCTGAAAAAAAGAGAAATATTTTAGTTTCAAGTATTGATCTAGAACTTAGAAAGAACTTTTTAAAACTCTATCTTTGGAGCACAGCACTTTAGGATAGCCAAGCATGGGTTTTATAAATATCAGAAACAAGTAAAACTGAAGCAATTGTAATGTGGTGCTGGAGAAGTATGCTGTAAATTAAGTGGACAGATAAAGTATAGAAGAACGTGTATTGGAAACGGTGGGTGAGAAAAGAAGATTGTGGAAGATCATTACAAAAAGAAGAGATAGGGTGGTGGGTCTTATTTGAAAGCATGCGGTATTGGTTAATTTGTTAGTGGATGGAGAGTAAAAACTGTAGAGAAAGACAGAGATTAGAATATATCAAGCAGATAATTGAGGACGTGGGTTGTGAGGGGTATGTTGAGATGAAAATGTTGGCGCAGGTTGTCGTAATCCTTTTGTTCACTTGCATTGGATTAGAAATATTTAGACGATATGTAGCGTTAAGGTGTGGTCAGTTGACTACAGTAATAGGAAGAAAACGGTAAATCTTCTCATTCTGCTGATTATTTATTTATATGGGACCATAATAAAAAGAGAATACGCCGTTGCTAGAAATTCTACAATCACGTCTTTAATACCAATTACAGTTTGTGATTGACATTTCAATAGTAATGATACTATTATTAACAAAGGAAGATTTTCACCTTAATATTCTTTCGAAAACACAACGATTCGGCAGATACCTGTCGTACCATCATCAATCGAGGAGGTAACACCGCAGTAAATTTAACGGTGGAATAATGACTCCTACTGCTGAATTAAATTTTACCTGGTGAAGACAGTACAGCTAGCTTTCCAAACGTTATATCTCGATACAAATCTCCGTCATAACACTCATAAATACCAAGTCTAGGGATAATATCATTGACATAGACACCACACTGACGGTTTAAAGAGTTCCTTTATTTTACGTACTGCAATGGGGAATCCATTAATTACGTGTGGTGTTTTTCCGTAATTTCGGGCATCCCCCCCCCCCCCCCCCCCCCAAGGACTCACTCTGGCCTAGCATTCGGGATAACGCCGGTTCGTTTCCCCGTCCAGGTATCCAGATTTGGGTTTTCCATGATTTCCTCAGATCACTCAGGTGAATGCCGGGATGATTCCTACAAAGGGCCATGGCCGAATTCTTTCCCGTTTCTTGTCTCCAGTCCCATCCCATCTCTAATGACCTCGACGTCGACGAGGCAATAAAAAACACCATGGAGTCAGCCACAGAGTCGGTCTTAGTGCTCGTTAGATATTTGTCTTCGATAGTAAAATCAGATGTGCAGCGAGTAGCTTATATGTAGCTACTGAAGCGCTGCCCTTCGTTTCGAAGAGCGCCCTAAGGGCTCGCAGAGAGGAGGAACATTTAATTCCGGCTGCCTCTCTGCCGTGCTCCAGCGCCTCGTTCGCGTCTGTGCTTGCTCTTTATTATCACCACAGAGGGAGCTGCAGGCGCCCCAGAATTGAGCTTAATTAAATCTGCTGTCTGTCTACACGAGGCGCAGCACACGGCACACGCCAAATGGAAACAGACGGCAATCCTTCCTGCGGACTTCCCACAAGTTTTTCCTTTTGGTTGTCGACTGCGAGGTTTCCGCACGGCCACCTTCACCTCCTCCAGGGCAATGGTCTGCAGAGATAACACTGACTACTCTCACCGATCTTCCAACCACTCTCCACCATTACGAGAGATAAAACTTTGGTAGGAAAACCAGTTTCAAGGCCATTTCTACCGGATGATAATCTGCCACGCCGAAGCATTTTGAGACATAAATTACGTAACGTCTGCATGCAAAATCATGCGAGTCATAATGATATCAAAACTCGTCACCTGCTGTGCATCTCTCACAACAAACTTTCACCATCGAACAACAGAAAAGTACATGATAGCCTAATTCAATTTTTTTTAAATGTATTTCAATGTTCCCCTATTAACTGTTCGTTTTATGTAAACATAATGGTAGCTTATATTGATTTCATATTGTATTTCCGAAAAAAGGTTAAAAAAATTGAGATGTTCAACAACTGATTTCATCTACTTTTTTTAGCGAAGGAAAAATTACAAGAAAACTACGTAACTTCTACTGCATTAACGCATTATTTCTTGTTCGCTTCATTTCCTCACTTTTATGGTTGTTTGCATTTCTATATTAAATTTCTTGTTTTAAAGTTATTAGGAATAGAGAGATGAAATTCAGAAGTATATAAATTATTTTCTATTCTTCAAATGTGTAGAACTATAAAAGTACGTGTGGTGAAATTCCTTAAATGTGTGTTCAATAGGGGTGTAAGCCTGTTTATAAAACAAGCCACTAGAGAGAAAATTGTGATAAGGTATATATTTTCTTCGTTGATGTGGTGAATGTGAGGTTTCTGTTAAGACAAGCTGATTAATAGAAAAATCGCTATTCATTCATAGTGTATACGACTAATCGACCAAGGCTCTCTCTGTCAAATACGTTCAGTCTGCAATCTTCAGTCCTCCCGCAATTGAACCAAATAGAGAAATTATATTGATGTCACTTTGCCTGGTGCGACTGTGCAACTGTGCGAGTGTGCTTCGCCACATAAAATACTACGTATCACAGATGTTCTTTCTGCCCTCGAATACTTTCTCAGACATAACAAGACAATAAAAAGAATTGAACTGTTCTACATCATTAGTAGATTTGGAGACAGTATTTTCAGTACACATTATTTTAGAAAACTGCTTAGAAATCATGTTCCCACTTCAGAATGAAATTTTTAAAGGCATTTAATTTATCCATAGTATATGATTTGTGGTAACATTAATATGTTAACAACTATTTTACGTATTGGTAAGCTCTTGGAGAAGGGATAATTCATTAAAATTTGGATATTTTTAGAAATTATTTACAAAAAATGTCACCGTGAATGTTATATTCTAGATAAACCCCAGGATGAATTATTACACCAGATAATTTATTTCTCAGTAATTTCGTAATAATAGAGTAACGTTAACCTAGCTTTAATATTTACTACTACAGGAATCTGAAGGGATTGTGTCCCAATATTGAAGATATTTGTAATTGAGATAAATTCTTTTGTCGTCATTGATGCTAAAAAAAAATAATTGAATTTACAACTTTTATCTCAATCCTAAACAGATTTTCTCAAAATTTTAACATTTACTGTGCTTATATCTTAATTTAAAATCTGAAGTACATGTTCATCTTGCCACGTAAACTGGCAGGGGAGCAAGAAGTTAGAATCCGTTTTGAACATCGAGCTTTCAGTTTCCCTTCGTACTGGGTTACGTACAGGACGACCTTAAATACGCCACTTGTCTTTACAATTGCAATTTCTTTACATTATGTTTCTTTAAATGCCACACGCGCTGATGTCGTTTGGATCCACTTTGTATTTGCTTTGTGTAATAAGATTGGAAATTTGATTTATTTTATACTTTTTCTATGGCCAATTTTGATTTTTTGTTGGAAATGGTTTGGAAGTTATAAAATGTCAGTAAATTAATTGTGGTAATGGAGTAGTCAATGAGAAAACAACAGGAAATTTGTATCTGTTGCACGTGGACGATGATGCAGGGAAGAAACGAGTGTGGTTGTAATAGGTGAGATGGCATTTAAAATTTAAACATCAAGAAGATTGGTAAGCGTAAATTTCATATAAAGACGATGTTAATGTAAAGCTTCCAACAGTTTTTGTCAGTTTTAATAATATTCCGTATTCCAGAGCTCATTTTAATTTCTCGTGAGCAATTATCTCATTCAGGAAATTCTCGTCGGCATTCGTGAAAGGTCATTCTGGGCGCAGAGGTTTACGAGGCGAGTACGTCATTTGCTCTTTTACGACGAGTGCATAATTTTTACGCGAGTTTCAGTCAAAGGGGCTTTTGCCATGATTCAGAGAAGCCTGTTTCAAAAGCTGTGCCAACGCGGCAGCTGGTGCAATTTCACGGCGTGGTTTGCAGTCTCCCTTCGCTTTGGCCGCACTTGTTACCATCGGCGATGGTTCCCTATTGGGCACGCACCGCGATTACATTACGCTGACCCAACTGCAGTGACGCCGTTCACCGTGCCTGCCCCTTTAACCGCTGCAGTGTAGGCAACTCCGCAATACGCCGAGCAACTGGGAGCAGTTTCGGCGGATTTCAAAACTTCTCAGTACAAGCGAGTTTTGAAAAGTTCTCCGTTTCGACAAGAGACTATTCTGTTCACTATCCGAGTGCAGCTTCCTTAGGCAAAACGTTGAGAAGGAATTAGGTAGCATTTTAGAACTTGTAATTCTTACCTAATGCTACATACCATTGCCTCTCAGTAACTATAGGGTAATTTATGTATGAGCACCACTGAGTACTTAGGGTAGCAACAGTCGATCATGTGAAGCAAATTTACTGAGCATGGCAATGACATACGAATGCAATAAATGAAAAAAATAATTATGAAAAATGGATATAATCTTCAATGTGGTGTCAATATAGAAGACGAAGAAAACGTGGAATACTTTTACTACAGCCCAGCTTCGTCATTGTTTTCGAACCCCGTTACATGTTATTAATGCAATAAATGATTATACAAATACAAAAGTGTCCGCATGTTTCAACTCTCTCTAACAAAAGGACAGTTGTTGGGGATAACATCAAAAACAGAAAAAAACATTCAATTATGCGGCAAAATTCAGCCATGTAAGAGAATAGCAAGTAGCCTAGTCGTAAATAAATTAGGAATAACAAAGAATTCATTTTTTGAGGTGGCAGGTTTTTTTGTCTTTTATTAAAACAAACTTTACAGCCGTTATAAGTCATTATAGGTATAACAGAGTTTGCAGTAGAATTTTTCAATGTTAAATTTTCTGAAGAGACCTAGTCACTCCTTTACATATGTATAATTTCATCATACATCATATTACAAGTATACTTATCTATTGATTCAAGCATACTCTCTCTTACAATTTATGTACTCTTTTTCTACTATGAAAATAGCAGGACAAAAAAAGTAACAATAAAAATAAAAAGAGGATGTTACTATGAAATATAAAATGCAACATCTAATATGACAGAAAAACTAAAAAGATACGAAAAACTGATACCAGAGTTGTTAAAGAAAGTGGAGAAATAAATATCTGAACTTCAAAAACATAAAGAAATTAGCTTAAGGAGCACAAAAACGAAAAAAGGTTTTGCTTTCTGCCGTGGATACGTTGCAAAATTTAATATCATCTCCGTTTTTTTCTCCTGCATTTTAATGAGAAACAATTGTTTCGTCTTAACGAATATTTATACCTGTTGTGCTGGATTGAAACTGTAAGAATTTCAGGAGTTTGTATGTTTTACGGATAATTTTATCCTTTAGGCCAAAAGCCAAGAAATACTCATAAATGTATACTTATTACAGATACCTAGTTGCACCAATTGCACAGATACATAGTCAGATAATAATGGTCCTTTCCCTGAAGAAACAAGTCAATTTTCCGTTCGGGATGATAAAGAAAGTTGGGGAAGGGGGAAGATTAAAATTCATCTCCGGAAATAAGTACAATAACAAAAACCTGTATGTTTGTGCCACTGGTTTCGTGTCATCTATGTTATTTAACTAAGAAACTAGCTGATTGTACTCTAGTAATTAGTGTATCCATTTTGTTGTCAAGTTTCCGATTTCCTTTAAATGATTCAAATGTAAATCATGGCTTACGTAACCAATTTTGCCGCTGAACAGTCAAGGAATATGTTTCCACGGTAACTTGTTGTTACGATTTGAGCAGTTGCCTTAATTTACTGTCCAATAATCCTGCTACATCATTGGGAAACATTATAGAGATAGAATCCGAAGATTACTAAAAATTGTGGGCAGTAAACTTGAAATGAAAAACATTTGTGTTTAACAATACGACTGGAATATTGTAGAATGTAAATGACTAACGTCTCTCGTATTGTGACATGGGTAAATATCTAACGTTATGTGTGTTACAGTAATGAAGTAAGGAAAGAACCATCATTGCGCTAGATGTAATTTGATGGTATCAAAAGATAGTGTAAATTTATTTCAGTCTTCAGATAATTTTATGATTTGATAACTGTTCCATCATCGTTTACTTCAAATGTACAGTACGCTTCAAAGCGCCTACTTACCGTGCGAAAGATATGGAACGATCTCCAATTTCCACGTCAATACGTATGCCTTTGTTAAACGAAAGAAATTAGCACGATCAGTACATAGAGACTGTCCAAAAGTATCTTGATACAGGTAACTTTAAAGTGGACGTCAAAGTAATTACATACTTAACGACTTCTTCGTTGTGTATGGAATATTAAGCCTGTTCTGAGCTCAGAAATCAGGCTATCGGTTCATAGATCGCCCGGTTGTACCGGTAGGATAGTATTTAGCTAACAGCTTTTGTAGTTACAAAGACGTTTTAACAGTTTTCTTTTGTCCTGAAAACATTATGTGCATAATAAAGGGTGCGTTTAGTTGGCATGTCATTACTTAAATTTCTTTTTAATCTTTTATTAAATATAATTTCACTGATAGATAAATCTTATTACTGATTACTGTATTTATATTCTTGTACGAGTTTATATTGTCCATTCACCTCTCGCATTGACAAGGCAGTAATTTTCTGAAATTTCGATCAGGCCAGTTGTGATACCTTCCCTTCAATTATTTTCTGTGTACTCACTACACTTAGAGACACCACTGATGGTATCAAAAACAAATTATAATCGTTATAAGCAATGCTGCAGTACTGCTGTTTCAAGTTTATCAGTGGAAGTCAAATACATAACTAGTGGTGTATAAAAATTACGAATATTTGATTAAATTATGGTTCTACTTCTTCTAGACGTCGAGGATATTAGAGTCTGTAGAAGGTTAGGAAAAGAACAGTAACTAATTCGGTTATGGCGTTTTTAAGGAACCATCCGAACATTCGCCTGAAGTTAGTTAAGGAAATTGTGGCAAAGTGAACAATGGATGGTCGAGACGACGTTCTCTACACAGCAGGCAGTGAAGGAGTTCCAGCCTGTAACGAAGTGTATTGGGGAAATCCAAGTGGCCTATGAAACAAACTGGTTTAAGTATTCGGGAGGAAGCGGGTTCGAACCATAGTTTCTCCAAATCACTCCAGCAGAATGGTTATTTAAAAATTCCAAGAAAAAATTATTCCTTACCGTTCCTTAACCCCAACCCTTTCTTGCCTCTAATGATCTAACGTCGACCAGGCGTAAAACTATAAGTAGAAAAAAAACACATCCTAGTTTATTGTAGGCATGATGCAGACATTGCAAAGCATCCGACAATGATCATTTTAGATCATACTGACAACAAACTAGGAGAGTGTATATGACTCTGGTTGGAAAGGAATGGAAAGTTTGGAGAAAAGAAGGATTTGTTTCTGCTGCCAGGGACGGTGGTTATCTAAATCTGGCGTTCCAAAATCGCAGTGTATGTATTTCGTGGGGGCTCCGCTTGCACTGTATTAATTAAATCGGGGTCGGCTGCTCGCGGGCGCCTTCATTAGCGAGCGAGTCTAGCGGGGAGGCCTCCAAACACCGCACAGCCCCGCCTCCCACCGCTGTTTAACTACCAGAATTTTTTATACAGAAATATATTTCGACTTGTACAAGTGTACGTTAAAAATAATCAGTGTTTCCAATATCATTCCTGAAATTCATGTGATCATAAAAATACTATCGTTGTTTACTCTATTTGAACAAAAAATATTTTATTTGACTGGGAAACAAGTGGCACCGCACTAGTAACTTATTAGGAAAGTACGATATTTAGCAGGCACCATCGTGCAGTTAACAAATCAGCCTGCATGATTAAGCAATCGGTTTGAATTTTATACAGCAACGAACTTGCAGTTAATGTTATTTCCAACTGCTCAGGGATAAAGCATGGTGGGTGAGAGGTAATAGTCTGGCATCACATTCGGAAGAACGTGGGTTCGAATTCCCGTCCAAGCATACAGATTTCGAGTTTCCATGGTTTTCTGACATCACACCAGGTGATGGTTCAAGAGGCCATAAGCGAATTTCTTCCCGTTTCTTGCCCCCAGTCCTTTTGCGCCCATAGTGACCTCAACAGGGCGTAAAGTCATAAACAAAAAAAAGAGACTTCTCACGGTTGTATGAGATTGTATTAGGTTTAGCAATACTAAAGAAAATAACACTGTTCTGAAAACAAGATTAACAGAGTTTTTTCACCAATCGACACGTTAAATCACGTTTCTCATTTGTTGAGGGTCATATGTATCTTCTAAAATGTATTTTTCCTCTTTCGATAGCCACGTGAATCTGCACCTAACCGTAATGAAGTTATAGCGATCGGCAGCTTCATAAGTATGTTAGAAGCAGGAATCTGTCATCCATAAACTTACATCTGAATTGTAAATCTGGTTGTAGGCAATCTTCCGCAGTTGTTGGTTAATAGATTATAATTCAAAATTCCATCTGGAAACAACTGTCTGAGCACTGAAATTCATCAAAACAACATGTATGCTACCAGGTAAATAGCAGACAAATGCAACAAGAAGCTTACAGTCAACATTTCAATGGAAATAATGCCAAGTGCTCAGTCAGAAATACATATAAGTAACAGTTTTCTACTTGTGAAAAAGAAGATCTGTAAAATGCATAAAGTGCTGTTTCAGACTGCCATGTAAAATATCATCACCCTAGCTCCACTGACGATGCTCCTCACCATAAGGGCGAAACGCGTATGGGAATAAAGTAACATTAACATCAACAGTTGTTTCCAGACGGAATTTTGATTTATAATCTATTAAATCTGAATCGTTGTACTTTGTAGGTTGGTTAACAAGTTATAGCAATTTGAAAGTACTCTTTGTTTCGTAACGATCGTTTTCGCTAGAACGCAATCCCATTAGACGGAGTGTAAGACCTTTGCGAAAAAATATAAGTGAAATATTCCTACGAACTGGTGTGGTTCCACGCTGTTTTTTGATTAGTAGACCTGTTTTATATATAACTTAATTTCTTGAACCATCGGCCACAATTTAACAGTTATTACGTGTATTGACTTCTGGTTGTGTTCAGCGACGCGCCTGAGTTACAAGATGTTATCAACGAAAATACCAGCAACGCCATCGCCTCATGGCTGTTCTCAACACTTTCCTCGGTAACCGCCCCCTGATATTCTGTGAGTTTTTTTATGATTTCATGAATTTCGGCTTCTTAGGTCATACATCCAGCCCAAGTGTGATTACGAATCATCCAGTGTTTTCGGTTTCTCCTCCATATATATTGTTTCCAACTAATTACAAAGACCAGAGGATGGATATGACATTAACACACACAACACTTAAACACCCACGCCCTCGAACCGGTGGTCCTCGGCATACAGCCAGTATACCGGCCGTCTTTTTGTGAGCTTAGCCCTGATGGTTGACTGTCTGCTGTTAATACGATACTCTCATTCGGTAATGCTCTCGATGTATCCTATGTAACTGTTGCTCTAGTACTGACCGTTAAGGTGCTTCCTGGGGATGCCACTTAATTTATTCAACGTTCTGGAGTAGGGATTCCTAAAATTTTATTATCACGTCTGCCTTCCCTCAAAAGAAAAGTTCCCATGTCCCCCTTCAGTTAAAAGAAAATTTCCCACGGCAACCTCCCCTCGCCAAAATTTTATTATTAGAAAGGTAAATGCTTACTTCTCAGTAATATCAATATCTCAGAGGAAACTCAGTAAGGTTTTCAACGTTAAGAGGCGGTGAAGGAGACAGTACTTCCGACGGTGTAGAGCAGCAAAGCTATCTCGCACTCCGCTCTTCCCCTCCCCCTCCCGACACGTCTTCGCATCCTCTTAGGGGAGGTGTGTCCCCCAGTTTGGTAACCTGTGTTCTGGAGTATCCAACCACCAGTGAAAAAACCGCAATATTACTCTCCCATCTAAAAAAACACGTTGTGTTGTGCTACTGGTGGTAACATTTAAAGTGATACGTACACACAAACTGAAAACAACAGTGTGAATTTATTGCGTTCCTTCCTCACTCACTAGCATACAATATTCTGCGACCGTTTGTAAATACACAGTTGGTTATAATCGTTAAGTGGTAACTCTAAGGATCGTATTAGCTTTCAATTTTAAGGGTTTAATGTGTGCTATGTTTTCCCATTCGTTGGACGCACTGTAAATCCCTAACAGCAGTAACTGTCACACAAGTACAATGCAAAAGATTTTAATAGAGCGCCCAGTAGCTTTTAATCAATTAGATCACTTTACTGAGATAGTACTTTCTGAGATAAACCTTAAGTTCTTGTCATATTACGACATGGAGACAGAGTTTCGATTGCGTCTATGTCGTAGCTGGACCTACAGTTTAAAGTGAAATCCGAACCACGTAGCGTCCCGGCGTATTCAAGTCAACTAGTGGAAGCCCGTATTAATTCATAGCCATTGCGGGATTTGTTGTTGTTTCTTTTTTAACTTATGGCTTTACGCCTCGTCGACGTCAGGGTCATCGAGGTCGTTAGAGGGGGGATGGAATTGGGGGGGGACAAGGAACGGGAAGGAATTCGGTCATGGTCGTTTTGAAAGCAGCATCCCGGCATTCGCCAGGAACGATTTGGGGAAACCATGGAAAACTCAAATCTGGATGCTCGGATGTGGATTCGAACCCGCGTCCTCCAGTACCGCTCACCTAGCATACTCGGCGCGGGATTTGAATCCAAAAAGCATTTTAACCACTCAATAACCTGAGCGAGTTCTCTTTTTTTAAATTAATTTAATTTAATTGCAATGGAGCACAGGCTCTTGTGGCAATTTCCCTACACACCCATCTTCCCCCTATCCTGCACCTACCTACATTTGCCCTCTACAAATTTTATCTTTAAATTCTTTCAAAGTTTTCGGTAAATTATTCATCATTTCTCTTGGTAACTCATTCCAATCCCTGACACCCTTACCTAAAACAGAGAATCTTTCCACACCCTTGTGCCTGAAATCGAGTGCCAGCTTGTGGTCATGGTCATCTTTTCCCTTCCATGCACTACTTTTCATACCTATTGCAATATCTTTCCATGCCTCATCGCCAGTTTATGCCCTGCACACTCCCATGACCCTCCTCATCCTCGTCCTGTCTTGCAATGAATCCCATTCCAGGTCCTTTATCATATCCGTCACTGATTGCATTCTGCGATAATTTCCAGAAACAAATACAGCAGCCCTTTTTTGCACCCTCTCCAACTCCTGTATTTGATACGTAAAATGAGGGTCCCATACTCATTTTACGTATCAAATACAGGAGTTGGAGAGGGTGCAAAAAAGGGCTGCTAGATTTGTTTATGGAAATTTTCGCAGAATGCAATCAGTGACGGATATGATAAAGGAGCTGGAATGGGATTCATTGCGAGATAGAACTATCGTCCGATGTGTAATTAACAGGGAGGGAGGACGTGTGTCCTACCGGTTATAGAATCGAACGTTTACACTGTTACTACGGTGTTCTTTAGCCATCTGTCTCCGAAACGCTTATGCTCTGTGTGAAAATAATATTCTTGTTTGTAAAATGTGTAATTTTTTATGTGGAAATTGAGAACCGTTTTAGCATTCGCCCTGACGACTGCGGGAAACCGCTTAAAAATCTCAGTCAGCACGACCAGAACGTGGGGACCAGTACGTGGGGACCAGTACGTGGGGACCAGTACGTGGGGACCAGTACGTGGGGACCAGTACGCCATTCTGGTTACGTTGCACCTCCATCCATGGTGGCGTCGCCATAACGTGCGCATCCACAATGACAGGTCGACACACAAATTTAAGTTAGTAAACTATGGTTATATTTTAGACTTGATTTACTGAACTGAAATTGTATTCTCTTTTTCACAAATCAATAACATCAGACGGAATAAAATCTGCAATCTGTGAATAGCCATATGAAATATGCCTATAAAATTCACGCCAACTTCCAAGCAAGCATTTTATGTACTCAGAAGCATTATGATGGAATAAACTACGTCACTTACTAATATCATAAGAATTCTAATTTAATTTTACCGATTTACGTAAAAATTGTCAAAAAGTGAGGAGAATTTCTATCCATATACTAAAGAAACCATTTTGTATTCTCGACTACAGAATGACTGATGAACATCCCCCATTGTAGTTATTTTGTGCTGTTATGAAAAATGTAACTTGTCCTTTTTGTTTTTCGATATTGCTGTCCCACCGTAGATGATGCAACAAAAACTGCCACTGGGTTTCTATTATCTCTTTCAGCGAAAAGACGTTCTTGAAATTACACATTCTGTATCTCAATGTACAATATGCAGGTTGCGATTCATTGTAGTGTTGTTTTACTTAGTACTGTTAAATGACGAAATTTCGATCCACTTTAAGTCTAAACTACTGATATATAACTAGTAATAATCTTACGAGTATAAATTGTTTGCTGAAATCTTATAACAACTATCAGAAATGTATTTGGTTAGAATAAGTTATACTAATCTAATTTTCTAATCTTATATTTGTCAAAATGATAAATCATTCTGCGTCGCGGTTGTAAATGCACTTTTTCATACTGTTATACCTTTGTTCTATCATTCATCAGAAAACAAGGTTAAAGTAATGTCTCAATAGTTCTTTTAGTTTTTTTGTTATTATAAAACAGCCCTAGTAATGATATAAAGTGTATCTTTTTAAATAGTAAATAATTTTTTAATAAACTGTCATTATTAATTGTTTAGTAATATAATGCCATATAAAGAAAGTTGAACTGAGTACCTATTATAAACGCTTAATACCATGTCATAAAAACTGATTATTTGTCAGCTGAACTTTTGTTGCTGTTTAACTGTAACCTGTAATGTCAAAGAACAGAAAGTAAATGAAATGCTGCGCGACACTGAACTGTATCTCATGGATGTGCTTATTGACAAACCCATGTTAAAATATTAATGCTATTATTGCACATTATGCACATTATGATAATTCGTAAATTATTGCACATTTTGATAATTCGGAAATTATTAGCAGCAGGTGCTTATTCAGAAAATTTTACTGGTTAATGGTGCTTTTAGTGTAACTGGATTAATTAATACACGGAACGAACCATGATATAATCATGAAATAATATTTTCAGGTACTTTTACTTTTCCCTGCTGGAAATGCATGTTGACTGATATCAGTAATATGGAGGTGTGTTGTAGAAATAATAAAGATGAACTATCAACTGGCTCCACACTAAACAGAATTATCATTTCTTTAAAATTCGCCTAATACGTTTGGAAAAATGTACTTCAAACGCAATTTTCTGCTTTGTGAACGGTGTGACGGTATTAAGTAAAATGCTCTTTCGACACAAACCCCAAATACCCGATTGGGAAAATGAAAACGCGCCATTATTTCAAACGGCTATATGTGGTAGGAGGGGACTAAGAGAATCACCAGACTTCTCAACTCAGGGGATGTTAGAGTGTTTGAGATGATTTATATCTTTTTTTAAACAACTGGTATCTGTGCGATACAAGAGGTTCAATTTTATAATACTTCTGGAAGTAGAAAAATTATTGTAAATATGACTATGCAGATATAAGCAATAACATGGATGTACATATTGCTACAACAGTTTAAAAAAATAAAACGATTACACATTTAACATTTTCGACGGTCCAAGTATTATTACAACTGAAGGCTCTCAATGTCATACACCTTGTCAAACAACTGTGAAAATTATATATATATTGTTTATAACATGTTTGACTTGATAGTTTTTTTTCGATATTTCACTATGAAAATTGTTATTTACCTAAGTAAAGGTGTAATCGGACTTCGTTTTAATGTACTTTGGTCACCACCATTGGATGGTTCGGGAATATTACGTGCACTTCGTAGAAAATAAAATAAACACTCCGTTTTCATAAATACATGAGCACATTTATTCTGCTAGTTCCTTAAGTGTACTAATTTCCGACCACCAATGGAAAATAAAATGTTAACACTATTATACACTTCACAATAACATTTATTGCAATTCGTTAGAGTGGCAAGTGACTTGCAAGTACTTAATGTAATATAACTTCCAACTGTTCGTCATACACCGTCTGTTCTTAATGCTCGTAACGGCTAAATAAACAGTCTTTACTACGTGGAAAGTCACTCCTTGAGTTCACTAATCTCCTTGAGTAACGAATATTGCCAAATTGATTTCACATTAGCAGCCACAGGCAATTATAAACACGGAATAATCACGCCGAAATCCGTCGTACACATATGCAGTAGTACCGCGTACATTTACTCACAAACCCAATCTCATATGTTTGGTCTCCGACAACTAACACAGGCGTAAAATATGCATTACGTAGTTAAATCGGGTTAAACACTCAACACTGATTTTATGTATATACCCGTTAAACCACTAAGAGCACAACTTAAAACACATTTTTTTTGTTACGTCATGTGTACTTCAACACTCGCTGGAAAAACCAAAACAAAACTCTCTCTGACCTACTACAGCTAGTTGTTTAGAGATAACTATATCATCGACTACATTAAAACACTTTCAATTAATTTCTCAAATTTAAAGGAGGGCGGTTTTATACACTGTATTGTGACAACCTGAACATTTATTTCTATAAAGTGGCTATTGTGTATGGAGCAAGGCTGTTTATCTAAAGTCGTGAAAGTTTTGTTAATAACCTGGGATTCTGATAAATTCTATTCACTGGTTGTTTTTAGAGGAATATCTGAATTACGAAGTTACACAAAAATTGCTTTTTAGTCGATCCTATTACGTCCATTAACATAAATTTTAATTTTCTTCATCATATTTGAAGTTTTCGTTGTGTTTAATTAGAGTGAACACAGTTCGTACATTTAGTTATTAAGAAAAACGTCTCATAAAAGCCTTCTAACATAAGGTCAAACGCAAATTCGAATTCATCATTTCACCCGTAGAGGAAACATTAGACAGGAAGATATAAACATGCTGAATATAATCAGCATGGAATTATAGCATGTCAATTGAAAGGGGTAGTTTAAAATTAGAAAGAAAACCGTTGGATTGGTTTCATACCTGTGTACGTCCAGTGTGGAAGTGTGAGCAATAAAAATAGTTTTGAGAATAGAGACTTCGACTGTATGTAAGACCTTATATGTCATTAAGGTTATACTGCCGAATTTTGTTTACTAATCACGACATTTCGAAATATTTAGCCGATTCCTATCGCCGTCAGCATAATAAAACAGCAGAGTAAGCGGTGAATATGTATTATAGAAAATAACATTTTCCGGGATATCAGTGATGAGTTCTATACAAATATTTTTCTGTTAAGAGGAAGAGAGAAGGTCAAGGGAACTTGCTCAATAAAAGCGTAAATCACTTAAGGCAAAAGTCGGGATGGTTCCTTCAAAATGCCATAGTTGAGTCATAAAGCACGAGGCAAAATGTAGGTTCACTATTGGGTTAGGTTACAGTGTATGGTTTTACAGGCTTACTTCAAGTAAATCAGTAATCGCGACAATTTTGTTGAAGAAATCTGTTTAGAACCATGTTTTTGGAGCCTTTCTTTGCAAAAGTTACCTTAACTGTTGGAGTCACCTCAATGTAATGCGTGGAAGATTTTATAGGCATTGTAGGTTCTATGTAAGCGTACATGAAATTTTACTAGGTTTCGTATAAAAAGAATATTATATTGCTTATTTGTTGGTAAGTTGTTCAGTCAAGTTATAATTAGTATTTTATCTCACTAGATAAAACATAATTTTAACACCAGGAAGTTGTGGATCGTTCTACTAAATTCCTGACAGTTACATTCTGCCAAAGCAAATGAATTTTTGTTTGTTTATTTGTTTTCCGAACGCGTTTAATTATTTTTTTATATAAAATCATTTTCGACGGTTTCTCCTGCTAATTGTCTTTACATGTTACAATACACATTTAACAGGAGAAACCGCCGCAAATGCCTCTTATAAAGAAGTAATATGTGTTTACAAAACAGATAAACGAACGAAAATTCATTTGATTTGGCAGTATTTATTTATCAGAATTTTACTATTATGAAATATACGTCACATAAATTGTTGAGGTACATCAGAGCATTAAAGCCAACCGCAATGCTGTTTGGAAATGTGCTGATCAATCGGTAAAATATGAATATAAAAATTAAGAACGTTTTTGCTCCATATCGGTTACTCACATTAAGCTTGTAAAAATTAATTGAAACCAATTTATCCAATAAAAGATTTTTTTTTTTTTTTATAACTGCTTTACGTCTCTTTTTAACATCGAGGTCTTTTAGAGACGGGAAAGGATGGGGGGCAAGGAATGGGAAGGAATTCGGCCATGGCCTTTTTTTGAAGGAAGCATCCCGGCATTTGCTGGAGTGATTTGGGGAAACCATGGAAAACTCAAATCTGGATGCCCGGACGGGGATTCGAACCGCCGTCCTCCCGAATGCGAGGCGAGAACGCTAACCGTTACACCGCCCCGCTCGGTCCAATAAAAGAAGTCGGATGTGTGAGCAGTTATGGGAAATATCTAAAAGATAAACAATTGATACTGTCCAAATGAGTGGAGCAGTCAGAAAAAAATTAGTGGTAAATATTAAAAGGTGCAAAACGAAAACCAAATATTTTTCTCCGATACTGATGTTTAAACTGTTTTACCATGCACTGCGTAAACACTGCACGCAGACCATTAGTCCTGAAATGCGTGTATGTCTGGTATGTGAAGCACATGCTGCGGCAGATTAGCTAATTCCACGTGTTGTGTGTGGAGGCCGTAGTACGGCGGCGGCTGCGAGTCAATAAGCCATGCTGGTTGCGTGCCAACAGGCAATCTCCACTGCCGCGCCGCGCCGGCTCACGCATTCCGCGCCGGGTCACTGGGTCTGCTGTTCTTCCACTGCGGTACACTACTGTCTGACAGGCAAAGTGGTTGCCAGCTGGCATTCGGGGAGGGGGGAGGCACTCGAATTTCGTACTCACTTTCTGGTGGTGTCTTTCCCGGATTTTCCGGGCCAATATGAGTACGGCTCCACAATACTCTCCACCAACTACTTCCATTATGTTCGTTGAGGTTAATGGCATATTTAACTGGATCGTGCGTCATTTACTATTATTAATTTGTGACTTACTTCTGTTAGAATATTATTTTATCTTAATCTTTCCTTCAATCCCTATCCATTACCGAGTTTCTCTATATTTCCATTTTTGTCCCCCCCTTTCTTTCTTAATTCCCTTTCTTTCATTTTACCCTTTCTCTCTTATACGCTCATTCGAACCAACCAGGCGAGCGTAATGCTAGGGGCTTACATTCAACAATATGTGGGTTCGAATCCCCGTCGGATAATCCAGATTTCTGTTTTCCTAGGTTTCTCCTAATCAATGAGGCGAATGCCGGAATGGTTTCTTCAAAAAACCATGAATAAATTCCTTCCCGTTCCTTGTCCTCAATCTTCTCCCTCATCGGATTGCATCAAATAACAAAAAATAAAATAAATACCTCTCTCCTGCTGCTTATCTCTCACTGTGCCTTTATTTCAAAGAGGAAACTCGTTTTTAAAATAACAATAATAATTCTCCATTCTTCAAGCGAATTCCATTCATCATTATCTCTATTATAAGCTCCGTTATGTATAAAAAATTAAATAGTGTCATCAATATGAATTCGGGAGGACGCCGGTTCGAATCCCCGACAGTGCATCCAGATTTGGGGTTTCCATGGTTTCCCCAAATCACTCCATATGAATGCCGGGAACCTTCGTTCAAAAGGCCATGTCCGAATTACTAACCGTTACTTGTCCCCAGTCCCATCACGCCTCTAATGACCTCGATGTCGATGAGGCGTAAAGCCATAAGTAAAAAAGAAATCATCAATTTTTTCTTTATGGTTAAAATTCACGTAGCGTATGAAACTATCATAAATTTTGAATGACTACTATGTTTTTTCTTATATATCAAATATGCTGTTATCGAATAAAAAAGTTGTTAAGCTCAATTTTTTCTATAGTTAAAATAAATGTTACATTTATCTGTGTGTGATGGTGTTGTCTTTAATGTCAGTTGGGGAACATTCCGTTTAATACTTTCGTCAATGTAATAGGATTTAAACCAGGGATCCATGTCAACAGCATCTGCCGGCTAGTCCTCTTGTTACTTCAATGATGCAACGGATAAGGTTTGTTCTTTTGGCTGCTTAAATTTCTGCTTGACTACTGTTTTTGCTTATAGTGGTTATTCAACAATATACACAACAGTTTCCAGCCATTAACCGACTCTACTTTGCACACAGTCCTCTACATTCACCTCTACCTCTCCATCAGCTCTAATTACCACTTTCGTTCAATTCTCTTCTCTCTTCAGCACAGGGTCCGGGCTCATTAAAGTATCAAATCCTTCTAAACGTTTTAATCGAAGATACGTGAGATACCCAGTGTCGCTCCCAGGTTAGGCGGTTACCGCAGGGTATGTAATTCTTCCGTAATAACTCGTCGGAGAAATTTAACAGCGTAGTTACTCTTAGCCATGCCCCGGTAGAGTTATGAAGTTCTATTGTTTGTGCTGGTGATTATGATGTTTTTGTGTTCCATGTAGTATGTTACTTATGAATAGAAGATAAAGGAAAGGGTGCAACCATATTCCTGTCCATTCTTCTGAAGACATCATGTAGCTAACCAGATTAGTGGACGAATCACTATACATAGTTTCGTACTCAATCATTTAATACATGCAGTCGAAAGCTTTGGGATTTCAGCCTGGAATATGGTATCCAATATTGTGCTTAAGATATAGTTACCAAATGTACTTGCCATTTGGTCAAGTACCCAATGAAGTAATTGGTTGACGTACATGTCAATCACTAGACAATTCAGAGTGGCTTGGAAACTTCAGCTATGAGGCGGATTCTTCATTAAATATGCCAAAACAAATTTATACCAACTTTCACAGTCATTACGAGATCATTATATTTGAGCGAATGAAATTTTTAATTATTATGAACCTAATAATAAAAATGTAGCATTTGAAAGTATTACTACTTTTTGTTTACTTTCCCTCCAGTTCTGCACTGAATACATTTATAGAAAAATGTTAAAAGAAATTTCATATACGCTGTTTGCTTCATTCAGTATTTTATCACAATAAATGTTTCTCGTGTTGAATATTTCTTTACTTACACATACCACAATTCTTGAGTACAGCTACGCAATATGGATGAAACGCTTTACTTCAATAATTCTACACTATACCATCTGGATATAATGAAGGATACGAATCATATTCACAGAAGCGTACGAAAACTGCTACAAAAGCAAAATGCCTACGTAAATACAATTTGGCTATTTCTAATAATTCACCAGTAACAGAAATATGCTCAGATTTAATTTAATTGCAATGGAGCACACGATCCGGTGGTAATTTCCATACACACCCATCTTCCCCCATTCCTGCAACCTCCTACATTTGCCCTCTACAAATTTAAATTTAAATTCTTTCAACGTTTTCGGTAAATTATTCATCATTTCCCTTGGTAACTTATTCCAATCCCTGATACCCTTACCAAAAAAGAGAATCTCCCACACCCTTGTGCCTGAAATCGAGTGCCAGCTTGTGGTCATGGCCATCTTTTCCCTTCCATGCACTACTTTTCATACCTACACACCCGTTCATTTCATCAATATGCTCCTCCGCCATCTAATTCTTTTCTCAGCCAAAATCAAATCTTGTGTTAGTGTGTACACGAAACGTCGAAGATCACCAGTAATGTAAAAAAAAACGTAGCCTGAGGAGCGAAGCCGCGGTGCTGCTGTTTGTATCTGCGTGCACCGTGAAACACTCGGCAGAGGCATGCGTTTGTTCAAAGCACAGAGACCTGCACTCTCGCTCTCTGTCGCACCGTCAAATAAAACGCTCTCCGCCACCGCCTCCTTTGAATAGTCACACACCAGCCGTCCCGGCTGCCCTCTGCTTTCAGAGGACCACACGACACGACACGGCCAGCACAGAAAACTCGCCCACTCTCAGCCGTAGCACTTTTAAATCGGAATATCTTACTTAAAACATTCAAACCTGCAACTTTGTTGCACTTTCCCAGAAAAATACAATAAAAATTTACAATACCATGTTATTTAAACGAATAAACATTGACAATGTTATTAAAATTTACTGTATGTTACATTAATTTTGTGCGGAAACACATAATGGCTAATATATTTTAGGAACGATAGAAGAAGTATGAGAATTTTATAAATTATGAACTAAAATTACATCTGATAACTGAAGCATCAACAATGGCAAAATAAAACTTTTAGTTTCAAATATTGACCTAGAATTCAGAAAGAAATTTTTAAAATTGATATTATAGAGCACAGCACATAATGAAAATGATGCTTCAAAGTAATGGGCATTTGAAGAAAGGGAAATTGAGGAATTTGAAATGTAGTTTTATAGAAAGATGGTCAAAATGAATTGGATGTACAAAGTGTTTTGAGAATGATGAACAAGGAAAGATTTTTGCAGAAGAGACAATAACAAGGGACAGATTGTGGATCACATCCGAGATTGGACAATTTGTTAGTGAAGGCAACAGTTAAAGAAAGTAACTGTAGAAAAATTCAGAAATTAAAACATGAAGCAGATAACCGAAGCCGTATGATGCGTTGGGTATGTAGAGATAGAGAAACTAGCTTCTAAATTAGAACAGGTTCTACATCTACATCTATACTCTGCAAATCACAAATACTGTGGGTGGCAGAGAGTGCTAAGCACCAATCCTAATTCTGCGCATTCCAATCCCGAACAGATCGAGGAAAGAAGGAATACATAAATGAATCAGTACGGCATCTTATTTCTCTAATCTTATCCCTCCTGTCATTGCGACCTAAATAGGTTGGCGGAAGAAGTATTTCGTTGCACTCGTAACTTAAAGATTTTCGCATATTCTCCAACAAATTCAAACGAAAAAGACGTCGTCTGTCCGCCAAACAATCCCAGCCCTACCCACGAATTAGCTCTGTGACACTTACGTAAGGACTGTAACTAGCAGTCACGAATCGAGCGGCTCTTCTCTGTACTCTCTCTAATGTGTCAATCAATCCCTTGCGATACGGATCCCAAATTCCACAACAGTATTCCAAATGTGGACGCACTAGTGTTTTGTACGCTATTTCCTTTGTATGAGCATTACAACTTCTCAAAATACGTCCTATGAATCGTAGTTTCGAATTAGCTTTTCCTACAACGGAAGTTATGTGCAAGTCCCATTTCATGTTGCTTTGTACTGTTACGCCTAGATACTTCAAGGAATCTACAGTGTCAACAACTGAATTGTTAACTTTGTACTCCCGAGCAAGCGGGGTCTTTTTATTACTTATGTGCATTGCCTTGCACTTTTTACAGTTAAGTGTAAGCTGCCATTCACGGCACCATTCCGAAATAACATCCAGATCGCGCTGAATTTCTAAGCAATCGTCGGAGCACCTCACTTCCCTATAAATAAGTGCATCATCAGCAAAAAATCGCATCCTGCAATTAACGTTGTCACCGAGATCGTTTATAAAAATTAAGAAAAGAAGTGGTCCTATTAAACTTCCTTGAGGAACGCCCGAAGTAACATCTAGTTTAGAAGAGGCTTCCCCGTCTACAACGACATACTGTGACCGACCAGTTAGAAAATCGCGTATCCATTCGCAAATCTGATCAGATATACCGTACGCTCGGATCTTCGCTAAGAGTCGGTTGTGTGGTACAGAGTCAAAAGCTTTCTGAAAATCCAAGAAAATAGCATCAATTTGTGATCCCGCATCAATACCTTTCATTACATCATGCGAAAATAGAGCCAGTTGCGTTTGACATGATCGGTTCTTACGAAATCCGTGTTGGTATGCTGTAAGTAGCTCGTTTTCATCTAGAAACTTCATAACGTTAGAGCATATGACATGCTCCAGAATTCTACTGCAAACAGATGTTAGCGATATCGGACGATAATTCCTAGGATCTCTCCGATCTCCATTCTTGAAAACGGGAATCACCTGCGCAATTTTCCAGTCAGAAGGTACTTTTCTTTCCTCTAAAGATTTACGAAATATATCTGACAGAAATGGTTCTATTTCTTCCGCGTATTCCGAAAATACTCTTACTGGTACACCATCGGGAACCGGCGCTTTCCCCCACTTCAGGAGCTTTAATTGCTTTATGCTACCTACACTATCAATTTGTACTGGATCCATTTCAAATTCAACACGCCGTGGAAAAACGGGAATGTTTTCCATGTTTTCGTCAGTGAAGGAATTTTTAAATTCGGCGTTAAATACGGTAGCCTTGTCGCGGCTGTCATCAACTTCCCGACCGTCTTTTAGTAGAACTGGCATATTGTTGTCACAATCACCTATTTTTTTTACATACGACCAAAATTTCTTTGGATTTTCAATGAGGCTCTTGGAAAGTGAGTTGCATCGAAAGTCATTGAAGGCTTCGCGCATCGCATTCTTGACCTGTCCTCTTGTCTCAGTTAGTTTTTCTAAATCACTCCTATACATCGTCCTTCTTGAGCGTGCATGAATCTTCCTTTGCATTTTAAGTAACCTTTTGACTTCACGCGTAGACCACGGGGGATCGTTCCCGTCCCTGATTGTCCTTTTCGGTATATGTAAGTCCATACCTTCCCTGACTATATTTATGAATCGAAGCCACATCTCTTCAACCGAGCCTCTTCCTTCTACAAAGGTAATGTATTTATCCCTCAAAAACGTTCTTAAACTCTCCTTTGGGGCCTTTTCGAACCTGTAAACGACCCTTTCTTTTTTATTATTGCGCTCGACTGTTAATTTTACTGTAGCAATTACAGCTTTATGATCACTTATTCCCGTGGTGGTAGAAATGTCCGTAAATAATTCAGGCCTATTTGTAACGAGAATATCTAAAATGTTTTCGTTTTCGTTGTCGCACCGCGTTGGTTCAGTGACGAGCTGCTCACGTTTAAGATCTGAGAAAAGGTCGAGAATAATCTCACAGGATATTTTATCCCTGCCACCAGTAACGTGGGCGTAATTACTCCAGTCAATATACAGCAAGTTGAAGTCGCCTCCTAGTATTATTCCATGATCCGGAAATTGACGAGCTATATTACTTACGTTATTTCTTAAGGCCTCAGCAACACCTACATCTGCATCTGGTGGATGATAGAAAGACCCTATTACAAGTTTTGTCCTAGCTACTTTTAGTCTAATCCATAGGATTTCACAGACCGTATCAATATTTATTTCGTTACACGACAGGTGTTTACGAACAGCTATAAATACACTACCTCCATTAGAATGTAACCTATCCTTACGGAAAACTTTCATGCTATGGTTAAAAATTTCTGCTAAACTTATATCCGGTTTTAACCAGCTTTCAGTACCTAATACTATATCAGCTTCTGTGCTACTAATAACGCTTTCAAGCTCAGCCTGCTTATTACAAACACTTCTACAGTTTATAACGAGTACTTTTAACGGTGGAGATTGATTTTCGCTACTCCTAACATATGGTGCCGAATTTAATTGGGCTGCCCGTGACTGTAATCCCAGTTTCGGGTCTTCCTCCCTCAGCCTAAAAAATCCCCCAATGCACTCCATCCGTGTAGCCGATTCACGTGTGTAGTGCACACCTGATCTATCCAAGGGAACCCTACACGATTCGACCCCAGGGCGAAGATCAAGGAATCTGCAGCCATGATTATCGCAGAAACGACGCAGTCTCTGGTTTAGACCCTCGACTCGGCTCTGAACCAGAGGTCCACAGTCAGTTCTATCGAAAATACTGCAGATGGTTAGCTCAGCCGAAATCTTGCGGTCATCAACCACAGAGCTCACCGTATGAGCAAGCCGCCGGAAGGAAGAGAGGATACCCTCCGACCCAAGGCGGCAATCATCATTGGTGCCGACATGAGCTACAATCCGCAGCTGGCTACACCTCGTCCGCTCAATGGCATCCGGGATCAGACCGCCCGGAATGCACAAAGAATGATGATATTATCAAACCTATCGGGAGAGTCATGACGGAAAAAAGTTTTAGTAACATTTATGTTGTTTATACATTTATAACGACCACGCATTTTCTTTCCATTCTAGCAAATAGCTAGGTAGACTCGGGTTCTACAAGCTTCAAGGTTAGGGGAAGATGATAGCCGCCAAATTATTAGGAACCATACAAAGAATTATGTCAGTAATTTCACATTTCCTTTAGTTACGCTGGGTGGTTGAAAACCTTGAATCCTGCGCTCAATTGCAAAACGTTAGGGAAAATATATTTTGGTATGTTATCCTTTTAATCAGCTTGGCAATTCTTTCGTTGAAGACATTCATTGTAATAATACCTTTACAGCACAACTCATTGACTTTAGCTTTTTCTCCTTAGTTCTTCGTTGTGAGAGATGGGAAGGAAGTAGACTTCTCAGAGTTAAAAACGCTAACCATGGAATTAAAAAGATTGTTTATTCGTAAATATGTGAATATACAGTATATTTAAACACGTTGAAATTATGGGAATTAATTAATAAAGTACTATTAATCAACACCGTCGACGCGACCTAAAACAACAACAACTATTAATCAATGATTATATTGTATAACTTTCATGGCAGCAAAACTTTTTAAACTTTAACGAATTTTTCAGCGTATACGCGTTGATTCCTACACAGATAGGACAGTTTGTTTATGGACATCAGTACATCTGTGTACACGCTAAACTGTTTGTTCACGTGCTGTTTTAGATTCAAGTTAAACAAATAGGTGAGTCGCAAAATATGTGCTATGTAACCATCAGATGTAACGTATTGAATTTATTGAATAGCATGCTTCGTTACCATTACAAATATTGTCTGTTTGTTAAGTTTTCAGTCCGTAATAACAAAAATAGATACATTTTCGCTATCGTAACAAACTGAAGCCAGACAACTGTGAACAAGCTTTAAATAATAAAATAACGCATGAAGCATGTTCTACTACAACTCTTGTACAAACGGTGAAATGTTGATACGAAAAAACATTCCTCTTTCCACCAAGTTAATCAAAAAAAAAAAACTTCGTTTGTGTTTTGTAAACTATGGTAGTGTTATCGTGTTTTATCTTTGGTTTCAAAGTAACGTGGTAGTTTTATTTTTCACTACTTGATACTAGAAAGCCTTTCAAATATATATAAATTTAAACATTTTTAAATTTTGCTACTACGTTAAAATTAAGCAATAAATAGTGATTTTATGCCTTGAAACTTACCTGTACCACGTAAAATCTTTGTATACTACAAACTCACTCTCAATAATTAATGTTAAAAATGAGATGGAAGAATTTTAACTCCCCATTTTAAAATTGAATTTTCAATTTGCTGTTGGAAACTAGAAACTGAACAATAATTCAGACTAATACTGAAATACATTGAATTTCTTATATTCCGGTAAATTTATATCACCATTTTCGGTAAGTATAAAAATTTCTTTCACGTGAAACTTATAACATTTCTTCTAGTAAAAAATCAATCCAGAAATTTAATTTTTTATGAAGTAGCATTGGATGAAATTAATTTTCTTAAATTTATATGGAAACTGTTATAAATACCACTCTTTTGTTTTATAACTTTTTGATTTTGTTGACGTTTAAAAGTCCTAGAAAATTGTTTGGTTCATATATGAAATTAATTTATCGGGTTAAAACTAAAAAAACAGCCTCAAGACTTGGAAGCTGTGATAATTCGTGGTAAAAAAAGTTTGCAGACATCGTTACGAAGAATCAAGTAGTATTCTACCATATTTATATGCGGTGATAGTTGAAACATTTTGGGCAATGAGTATAGGATGGCTTATAAACCGAATGGACTTATGTTCCCGTAAAAACGAATGCGCAAAGGATTGATGTGTGTAAGTGTTCACTGGACTTGAAGCAATGAGTAAAATTTTTTGTTGGTAAATGTATTAATTTCTGCGGTCACCATTTCGTTAAAGCTAGTCGAGAGGAAAATCTGTTAAGCGTGAGTATTAATATTTTCAGTTTACTTTCAGTTAAAATGCTGATTGGAGGCAAAGCAGAGAAAATTTCCTCACAGTTGTTCCACCCGGCAAAATGATTGTTGCAATTCTGTGTTGAGCCCCTTTTTTCTCTTTTATAAATGGATGACTTTCGAAAACTAGTATCTCTGATCTGGGATGCTGTGAAAAATCTGTAGTGATTCTCTAAAGTTAAAATTTTACCATTTCAGTTACATTGTATTTTCGGAAATAGTGAAAATTTTCTCTTTCGAGATTATAAGAGATCTTAACGCTTCTTAATCCCTGAAACTTTTATTTTCAACGCTATTTCTCTTTGATAGGGTGATGTAAACTTTGCACACTTTGCAAATGATGTATTACCTGTTACATGCACTAATTTGCATTTAGCTTCCGGTTCATGCCATCTGAGTTTATGAAGAATCAGTCTGAAATATTCCTTGCAGTACTACTATGATTTTATAACTGAATAGAAATAATGTTTTCATGTTGGTCTTAAAGGGGGAAGGCATTACATTATATATGCAGTTAGTAAGGTCCTAATTAAAATCGGTTCTGTATTATGTACCTGTTATTATATAAGTGACAAGAATTCTCCTTTATTTTCAGTTATTTAACATGGACACATACAGCTACATAATCTTACATATCTCATCGTAATTTAAATTTTACGTGAATATTCGTATAATGCGAATAACATTAATGGAAATTTTTAAGTAACACTATTCCCACATCAAATACATTATGATTTGTTTT
Source organism: Vandiemenella viatica (assembly GCA_031002005.1). Lineage (NCBI taxonomy): Eukaryota > Metazoa > Arthropoda > Insecta > Orthoptera > Morabidae > Vandiemenella > Vandiemenella viatica. The sequence goes on from CM061920.1 coordinate 286,988,595, forward strand.
AACTTAATTTTGAATTATTTTCTCCTTACGATTACAAGTGGAAAAAATAACATTGTACTATTTTTAGAATAAAATTTACGCAGTTTAGTACTTTCTACAGCACTAAAAACTGCCGAGGAGTGAAGTGACCAGAAATTTGAAGAGCCTATAAAATAAGAAAATATTTAATACGACATGGCAAAAAGATACATTTATAAAAACAGAATAAATGCTCACTAAACACTGAATAGCTACTTACAAATCGGCCGCCCTTGAAAGTTCTTAAAAGCTTCGGGTATTTTAGGTAGTATTTTCCTGTGGAACATAATTTGGAAATTATTGCCACCTAATTAATTAGTTAAGCGACAAACTAGAACAATATTTCTTGTACGTAGTGTTACGACATTGGTTTTTCTTCAGTTTAATTTAACGTTACAGGATTTGAGAAAGTGGTGAGAAGGACTTCACCTGTGAGAGCTTCTGAAAGAACCATCACAGTATTCGCCTGGAATTATTTTGGTAAACTATGGAAAACCGAAATATGTACGGTCGGACGAGGATGTCGGCAAATACTACGTTACTGTGATTTCTTTCAGAAACCAAATATTCATAATGTGAATGCGATTTAGCATTACTTGTAATGGATGATGTTGTGTACGACTTAAAATCATCCGATATTTCTCAAGCAGCCGGATTCTTGTTTGTTTGTGGAAGTCGACTATTGTCCCCCATGATGAGGAAATCTACACCAGTTGCATTCAGCTTTAAAATCTTGAAGAATATCAGAAACTAAGACTGAAAAATCGTCGTTGTACCCTAGTGCCAACCCATCATTGCAATCTGCATCTAGTACTATTCTTCACAAATTAACGAGTAGCTGAAGAGTCTCAAAACATTTCCTTTAGTTACTGCTAGAGGGAATAAATAATTGCTGGCTTCATTAATTTCATTACGTTGAACTAAGTTTAACTACGTTGAAGAGATAGCAGTAAGGGAAACAATTAGCACCGAAGTTCCGAGAATTTAAGTTGTTAATGAGCCACTAATCTCGAATCAAACAGGATGGCTCTCAAAAGGTATTGGTTGTTGAAACCTACAATAATATTATAAATGCTTGTGTTTGTTACATTTTCATGCCCAACCGGGAAAACCCATCTTGATAAAATTTGACAAGGAATTACTATGTGTCATTAGGAAGGACGTAGTTTCGCGATAAATAACATAATTTGTCATAAAATTCTAAAACTATTTTTTTTGCTTATGGATTTACGCCTCGTCGGCGTTGAGGTCATTAGAGTTGGTAAAAACTAAAACGCTAAAGAATTCTGCCATAGCCTTTTGCAGAAAGCATCCCTGAATTCGTCTGGAGTGATTTGGGTGAACCATGGACGACCCAAATCTAGATGCCCGGACGGGGATTGGAACCCGCGTCCTCCCGAATGCGAGGCCAGAGTGTTACCGCTCACCTACCACGCTCTGTGGAAACTATCCAAAAAGGATAGCATGTGCATTTCTCAGTAATTTTATACCTGTTGTTCGGGCTTTGTTTCTCGCAATCAGTTTGCATACGAACAGTTTATAAATTTCATGTACAGACACAAATCTATACTTATAACACCCAAGTTTTTGTCATCTGTGACGTCATCTGTCAGGCTATGACGTCACTCTATGACGTCGCACTATGACGTCACGCTTTTCTTCTTTTCAATTTACTTTCAGAGATGTTGTTCTAGGTAATAGACGTTATTTAATATCAGGTTTATTTAGCTAAGCATCAGAAAATAAATTGACTAACAGAACACTGAAAGAAAAGTACGTATTTCGTTTAAACTGACATAATAAATATTAGTTGCTTGTATTTATTTAATATTAGTTTGATGTGAAAGTATTTGTTAAAATCTTTGGGCATAGCTATGTTAGATAAAACCTTTAATTTTCGTGTACCAATGATTAGTTATTATAACCACCACTTGACTTTAAAGAGGGTATGAGTAAATTTTTTAAAAAAATTAAATGGTTTTCATTAGTGTCCTGTTACTTAAATCATTTCACACTGATCACAATCTATACAGCCTAGACTACAATTAAATCTAATATTCCTGGCATGTCGTAAATTGTTTAGTTTTTTTTAATTTCCTTTGCTTTTACTGATGACGTGTTTCAGCCGTATCTAACTGCATTAGCCATTCAACCGTTGTAATATCGATCTGAATCACGAATAACATGAAACCAAATGTAAAACCAGTGACGATTTTTTAATCAGTTTATATCACGATGCATTATTGCCACTAAAATATGATACAGTACATGTATTAATATGCGTGTGATTGAAGTATTGATTCTCTGGTGGCAAGTTTAGCATAATATGGGATTGAAATGCAACCTGGACCAGGATAGCAACAGAAACCTTAGGTTACAGCGCAAGGTACTAGATAATATATTATGGTTTTTCTTTTCTATTTATTTTAGCAGCTGAACAATGAAAGAAAAGTGTTTTTCGTTTAAATTGGAATATTAATTATCACTTGTTTTTTTTCCGAAATCATTACGTGATTTGAATTAAAGAAGTTCCAAATTGATCTGGATCTATGTGGGCTAAACCACAATTAAAAGTAATATTACGTGGCATAACGTAAGTTGTTAAGATTTATTTTTAGCATCCTTCGTTTTCACTGGGGCCATTATTTCAACCGCATGTAAGCTGTGTCATCCGTTAAAACATCGATCTTCATCACAAATAATAAAAAATAAAGCTATAAGAACACGTGAACGATTTTTATCAAGCTTATATCGTGATGCAAGATGACATTGAAATGCGATACAGGGAATATATTAATTCGCATGTGATTGAAGCTTTGATTTTCTAGCGGCAATATTAGCGGAGATTGTGGTTAGGCTGAAATGCATCCTAGACAAAGTGACAACCGAAACTTTTGGCTACATCACAAGAAATTACAGGACGAGAAATTACAGCACATTGAGCTTTATTTTATAACAATTCTATTTAGGTAAGCAACTAAAAACAAATTAATTGCCACAACACTCCATTAAACTCGTCATTTTTAAGTATATATTATAGATGTGGATTTTATTCCGTTCTAGCAGTAAACTTCTAAGTCCATGCGTACGAAGTCCCTGTTAACAGCTAGTTTATTATTTGTGGTTTATTTACTTTCAACAGTTCCAAGGAAACTCTTTTAAAATTTGCTATGAATGACAAGTTAATATCCAGAAAAATATCATCAGAGAACAGCCAAATAAATTTCTGTTAAAAAAATTTAAAGCTGAAATATGTATACCTTGTCTCCTACAATAAATATCACTTGTTAAATGCTATTTATTTATATTTAAAAATATGAGGAAACACCATATTAGGAATCACTATGCTGCTTCAGTAGAAGGGAAAACGTATAGCTAAGGCTGAAAGGAATAACTATAACGTAATTAAAATCTATACAAAACCCCCTCGCCATATAATTTGGAAATGGTATCTAGTTACTCAATCCATTAAAAAGACCCTGCGTTCTATGTTACTCTGCAGGGCAAGAAAAGTAGATGGAGGGATCAGAAAAACTGAGTACGCCAGGGAAGAGTGTTATCCCCAATACTCCTTAACATCTATACAAATGACCATCCGAGATAAAATGGCATGAGAAGCTTCATTTATGCTGATGACACCGCTATCACTGCCCGAGGCAAAACTTTCGAAGAGGCAGAAAGCAAGCTTACCGAAGCCCATGAGGGTTTATCAGTTTACTATGATGACAACCTGCAATGACCAAACCCGAGGAAAACTCAGGTCTGTGCCTTCCATCTGAGAAGCAAGGAAGCATTGAAGGCACTAAAGATAGTATGCAAGGGGACCACACTGAAACACACTAGCCATCCAAGATACTTTGGAGTTAAACTCGATAGGTGTCTCACATATAAGAAACACTGCAAAGAGTTGAAAAGCTAAATAAGTGCCATTAATATCATACTACGCAAACTTACCGGCTCCATCTGGGGAACACACCCAGAAGTTTTAAGATCCACAGCTATTATATAGCTCCCTGATTTTTTGCCGCAACATATTGCGCATCGGTATGAGAAATCTCCACACACGCTAAAGAGGTGACCGTGGCGCTCAATGAGACCGTCAAGATGGTAATCGGGTGCAAGAGACCAACTCCACTACAAATAATATAAGCACTGGCGGGAATAACACCACCAGATATAAGACAGAAAAGAAGAATCTCAAACAAGAGAATGACCTAAACAACCGATGTACTGTACAACTAAACCATGGCTCCAACACGCCTCAGCTTATGGAGAAGTTTCTTAAAAAGAAGTAGAGCCCTCGACAGAACACCAGAAGCAATAGTAGCCATATGGCAGGAGGTGCTTCCTACACTTTCAAATTTCAGAGCCTGAGAAGAACTGGTCGGCGGGTGGAATCTTCCGTACGAAAAATGGAAGCCTTTGAATAGACCCAAAACAGGAGTATCAAGGTATAGGAGTACTATGAAAAAGTGGGGATACACAGACGACGGCAAGTGTGGATGCGGTTCCATTGAGACACCTGAGCATCACCTCGAATGCACAGACATGGGCTTTGTGTGCCAAGCAGAAAACCTGTTCTTAACCAACGAAAAACCGACCCAAGCAGCTAGTTTCTGGAAAAACGCCGCAATTTTAAACATTCCGGACCAAGAAGGTAAGTAAGTAACTGAAAAAATTCATGATTAAGTTATCTTAAATTAATTTGCCTTGAAAATGCATTTAGATAAACTCTTCACACAAGAACATCTTCATTGAATCAAGGTTTTGACAGATAGGAGATAATATTGGCCCTGTTCGGACTCTAATCCATGCAAAGAGCAAACATCCAGGTCACCTCACTAGTACTTAAACATCAGAAGCTAAATGGAAAGCAGGGCATGACCATGAATGTGGGAAGATTTACAAATGAGGTATTGCCGTATTTCTGCCACTTCAGCGATCTATCAGATTTTTTGGAGGGACTACAATTATTAACACTGCCAACTGATGCATTTATGAATATCGCTTACTTGCACGATAAGGTAATTTAAGACATTTGAATTCGTGAAGTAATATGATTGCTGTGATCGCAATAATTCTTCTAAATGTAGGAAATGAGACAATTTTTTTGAAGTATTTCCCGCCAGAAAAGACATTTAACACTAAAATCTTTGTGTGAAACCGTTTCTTTCCACGAAATGCGTTGTTAACCTTTAACGCAAATAAGCATACCTGAGCCTTCTTCCTCATAAAGACCCATTTCTATCTTGTTGATCCACGATTCTTTCGCTATCTTCTCCAATTTCTCTCAGGAACACTAAACATAAAAGAAAAAATGCTGTGTATTCAGTCTTGCAGTTCAGTAATACTAATAAGGGTCGTCTCATTTCTCTCTTTTTCGCCCTATTTCTTGTAGTCAGACGCGGACCACGAGCAGAAAGCATCGCACCGTATAAAACAAGCATATAAAACGAGATGGGATTGCCGAGTAAACTATATTCGCCGTGTAACACGGTTATGAAAACCTCCCTCCCCGGCTATTTGCTACGTGCTTTGAGGGCAGCCAAGAAGTGAATTTGCGGTCCCCTGTACGTGGCCGTTTACGAGCGGTTTTACGAGCTGCCAGCGAGACCTGCCTCCGTTATCGATATCTTTGGCGGGGAATCCCCGTGGGACAGTTCCCAGAGCGACCGCACTAAAAACCTCGTGTTTACTGTACGCGACGAGCAGCAGAAATAAGCTGCTCCACTGTGGTGGGAGAAGAGCTCCACTACAGCAGGCAAGGTACACTTTGTGAGCAAACGGGTCCGTTATAAAGTGCTTTTAATGTTAAAGAGGAATTGTCAACACGCCTGCTAATAGAGAGAAATTTTTAAAAAAGCCAATAAAAATATTTGTGCATTTATCATTGTTAAATAATGACAACTCCTCCGGATATAATCATACCACTGATGTGGTCACGTGATTTTTAGTGAGTATTAAAACAATTAAGCTTTTAATATTTTTTATACAATTTAGGTATACTGATGAAAGACGTTTGTTCACTTTTATGTATACATTCATAGAAAACGAATCTAGAAACTAATTTATAACATTGTAGCGTATATTCACGGTTTTAGATTAACTTAAATGACATTTGCTTGCATGCACAGAATGTCAAATACGCATGCGCAGAACGTTAAATGCGATTGTACAGAACGTTGCGGCGCATGCGCACTTGACACGTAACGCGTAACTCGTAACGTGTTTATTTGTACAAGAAGACCCGCAATAAAATACGATATGCAAACCAACTGTGCCTATACACTTCACCGTATCAAACATTCGAGATACCACCCGCCAGTATGGCTAAGTGCGCATATGCTCCACACAGTATATCGGGAAGGTACTGCGGGGCAGGATTCAGTCCTGGTACCCGCATACCGGCCATTCTTATTGCGGTTTTTTGCTGGTTATCAGCAGTCTCCAAGGAGGATATCGAGACGGCTCCGAATCTCCGCTTCGTATACAAAAACATAAATACACTTAGCGCACACAGAACAAAGTTATTTATTTCGCACACTGATGGAAACATAATTTTTCTCCCCTGGAGGGGTCAGTCTCAGTGACAAGCCGGTAAAATCCCAAACTCGTCACATCCTGAAGAAGCTGATCCTACCATTGGGGGGTAAGTTCGAGAAAGAAGCAGAAAAAAACATTCCTGATACATTTGTTTTATTAAAATATTTTTTACGACTTTACCGATTAACATTAAACATTTCATACTCGCACAATACTACATTAAAACATACATCATTATTTCAAAATACATTAATTTGGGCTTAAATATTAGATAATGAAATCGTGACCAATAATTTAATCAATATAGATCTGTTACCTATGTATAGTTAATTATTACGGAAAATAGAATCACACAGAAGTTATCTAAACGAACACAGTGTTCATAAATACTTTAAATAATACAAAGCTATTCAGTAGAAAAAAAATTTATGAACTTCTGGTATCAACAAAATATCATCGATATGCTAATTATAAAATCAAACACTTCTTTTAGAAAGAAAGAGAATAATTAGGGCAAAATTATATCTCCCAAATTCAAAAAGTTATCATAACGTTTTCAAAACTCTACCACTACCACTTATGTTTTCAAATAACATTTAGTTCTGGCACAGTGCCACTGAGCGAATAGATTCAGAAATACATACACACGATACTTACTACAGTTCTGGGCTGGATATGTTATTGGCCCCCTTGGTATGCCTTGTTTTAATTTTAAACATTCTGTACGACAACATATCCTCACCATTGTGTTCTTCGTGTGTAATATTTTTTCAATTTTTCCATATTAAAAAAAAAAGATCATGATCATAGTTTTTCTTCAGTTTAATTTTCTTCTATTTTACTCATACCTGACGAACAAATAGTACTGCATACTGGTATGCCGAACGATAGAAACGATTAATTATCCGTTTCCACCCATCGAGAAGTGCTGCCAACTTTTACGTTTGCAGGCACTAAAATCTAGCTATAACTTAAATTGCAACGACAGTTGCATTAATTTTGTAATTTTATAGTTTTCTTGTAGGAAGTTTTTATTAATTACACACGTCATAAAACAGACAAGAAAGATTATTGAAAACATCTATTCCTGAGGTCATAACATAATTTTAGGTTTAAAACTGGACAAAAGTGTTACATGCAGTAGTTTGCTATTCTCAGTCTCAAAAGTTTAGTTCTTACGACGAAGAGTGGTAGGTGCGTGGTAACGTTTTGGCATCACATCCAAAAGACGCGGGTTCAAATCCCCTTCCGGCTATCCAAATTTCGGTTTTCCATGGTTTCCCGAAGTTACTTCAGTCAAATATCGGAAAGGTTTCTTCAGAAGGTCATGGTGCGAGTTCCTTTCCATTCACTACCCTCCGTCCTTTCTCCCCACTAATGAAATTGACGTCGACAATGGATAAAGCCATAAGAAAAAAATCATTAGCTGCATCGAATCTATTCGATTGTAACGCTTGCCCATTGATAAATACATATATATTTTAAGAATCGCATTTGGCCTACTAAGTGACATTCTTTTGACTGGTTCTTTTCAGTACACATAGACACCGATATCACTTAGATGAATGAAGAGTAATAAGATAAACACACCTCGTAATTAAAATTGCCATGCAGTTAAGAAGACTCTAACCAGAGATACTAATGTAAAAATGAATAAACCCATAAGAAAGGAGATCAATTCAATTAATCTTAAGCTAGCTAGAAAACATTTCTAAGAAAGGCTATTAAAGGAAAAAAAAATCCCATTTCCATCAGCTCGTAGGTTAAGTGAGGTACCATCGATCAGCTTACTGTTTGCAAACACTTCTCAACACCTAAGTCTGGGTGATTTACTTGATTTATAGGAGTTCCTCTTACGCTACGAGTTTTTTCTCCCGTTGATTTATCAGGATTAGTGGGAAAAAAGTCTCCTTTAGCAACGAATCTTTCTACTTTCCAGATGAGAATGCAGCGGGTTCGTTTTTCTTAAACCTCTATTTCCCGTCTAATTAAGAAAATTGATATCTTCCTTTGTGCCGCACTTGTATTTAATTTCTATTAAAATCAGAATCATTTTATGAAACACAATGCTCCATTATTACATAAAATTTTTACTTAATTACGTTAAACTTAACTATTAAGTAACTTTTACCGCAAATATTACCTATTTCGCATAACTACTGAATTGTAATCTACAGAGAAAAGTGTATGATTTACACGTATTTTATTTTATAATTATGTCAACGTATTTTACCCTATACCGCAAAATCTGATGGTTTTGTAGCTATTGAGCTTTTAGAGATGCCAACAAAATAGTGGCTTCCCAGTACAATGTGACCAATTAAAGTTATGGTTAGCTGCCCATACGGCTAATTCTCCCACATCAAGCAGTACATAACGGAACTATTGTAAGGGACAAATTGGAAAGACGAGAAAGTGCAAAATGCCATTACTAACTTGATTGTGTGAAAACGTAGTTCCCTGCAAAGTACTATTCTCAATACCAGACACACTTTTCCCACTGTTAACAGCATTTCAAGAAAGTTCCTTTTCAATGGTTCATAGCAGTATCAGACTCTGAATTTAGTTGTTTCTTCCACTGTCCCACTTTCACCCCGGGAAATAGCTTAAAATAAACTCATGGAACCATTCTAAATCAGTAAGAGTATGGAGACCAAAATAAATGTTGACTTTAGTCAAGAAAATCTTAACCGAGCTTGGTGGGTGAGCGGTTAGCACTCTGGCCTCGCATTCGGGAGGGCGGTGGTTCGAATCCCCGTCCGGGCATCCAGATTTGGGTTTTACATGGTTTCCCCAAATCACTCCAGGTGAATGCCGGGATGATTACTTCAAGAGGCCATGGCCAAATTCCCTCCTATTCCTTGTCCCCTGTCCTTTCCCGCCTCTAATGACCTCAACGTCGACGAGGCGTTAAGCCATAGGTAAGAAAAAAAACTTAATCAATAGTGTTTTATTACAATATGATGAACAAGAAATTTGATGGAACAATTCTGGTATTGGCATGGAATGAACTCCGGAAATAGTGAAAATAGGAAATAGGGATAACTGAACTGGGAAACTAACACGGTACCTGCAGGATACCTGGCACAAACATTACTTTCTCCATTCCAACTCTATTGGAGGTGTGAATGAAATCAACATTCACTACACTATCTAACTAGCTGACTGTTAGCAACGTACTCTATCTCCGCAATACATTTTAGTTCTTTCGTACAGAGTAATGTGAGGTCCCATTCTATTTGGCGGACTTTGAATACAGGACTTGAAAGGCACCACTCAAGCAATGATAACACTTATTAAATTATAGCTCCGTTTTGGATTACAGAGTTTCAATTAGCAGTGCAACCCGCGTCCGTTGTGAGCATCTAGCCTAATCCGGCATTAATACAAATTATAGGAGACATACAAAATTATGTGCAAGTCACGAAAGCATTTTATCGTATACTAGCCCGTACCCGCGTCTTCGTACGCGTCGATTAAGATTTTTTTTTGCCAGAATTAAATATAGAAAGTTGTTGGTAACGAAGGATTGGTCCCAAACAATATCGAGTCGGAATATTATGAGAGGACAGCGATCACTATATCATTGTACCGTCGAACCTGTCTCTTGAAGGGAATCAATTTCCAACATATTTCTGTCACCATTCGATAAGGTCTCAAAATTTCGTGACTACAACTGTTAATCATACTGGAAAAAATATCCTGTGCCCTTCATACAGTTTTCCTTATAAAATTCCATCACAACGATATAGCCATTTAGTCGTCAATACGTAACAAAAGACGGAGACTTACTTCCGTATTTACAATAATATTACTGTGGTTCACACTCACACACTGACTGCGAACAACACCTGAGGGATCATTATAAAGTAAAAAAGTGTACACCTACAACATTGCAAGACTACCTACAATTTGCCTCGCATTGCACCCCTAACACTCTAATATCTACAATTTAACATTCAAACCGGTTAACCTACGGCTCAGGACTGACTCTTACGATGAAAAACAATTTTTAAAAACCTTATCCTCCACGGAGATTTGAACCGGAGACCACCACGTTCGTAAGCAAGCGCTTTAACCACTAAGCTGGCAGTCCACTATACAGATACACGGTACGTTGACGTCCACATTCAACGTGTCTGTCTATCGCCATATTTCGAAGTTATGAGACAATATGTGTTATTTATACACATAATTTTTCAACCAAATGTTGACAGTATTTTTCTCCTTGTTTCAAAGGATAAGTGTGAAATGTTTCATCGAGATCGGATGAAAACTGTGGATTTGTATGAAGAACAAAGAAACAAACAAACATACATTCATCTTTATATATAAAAGATAAAATATTGAAAACAAGCTTTGTTGGAAGTGAAGGACTCGTAACTGCATGTTCCATCCGCAATCGGGATTCGAACCAGGGACCTATCACTACCTATACAGACACTGTATCCCTTTTAATATAGTTCTCAGAACTCCACCAATATAGAAGTATTTATGATATTTTTCACCCTTGTTGGGTGTTTACACTATCTAATAAATGTTTCGTCGTTTTCTGTACAAATTGTGAATTGTTCACTAATTATCGGAAATGAGGATACTGTAACATCAAGTAAAATACCGACTGTAACAAGTTTCATTTCGGGATAATTGTTCTGAATTGTGTTTCGCCAAATTTGAGTTTATGGTCATCGATATCTTTCTAGACATGAATATGGAACCAACAAATTCTCTATAGACAAAGGAGAACACAAGGTATCAATTTTTGCCTTACTTGCGAATAACCAAAAATTGTAGCATTTTAAGGAGACACTTTTTACTATTTTAATTTACCAGTATGCAGTTTAACGTAAATGTAGGCTTATCTACTGACTATATGATCATTTATGACTAAACCATACTACAGGATTCACTAAACAAACATAAAATTAAAATAAATTTCTTGTATCTACCAAAGCTTAACGGAAGGAAGCTCTTTCATTTGCAGCTTTTAGAGTTGCAAGACGTGAAGGGAGCATGCATTGAGCGTAAATGGCGCAGCAAAAGAAGCAGGAAGTAATTTACGAGAAGTACAACAAGACACTGCTACATGCATTGATTCGTTATTTTGCGAGAATGTATACAAGCGAAATCATCTGTCACGCTCCTTTCTGCACACCATTTTGCAGACTGTAGCCATTGCGGTCGAAACGCTGGTTAAGAACACGCGAACCATTCCTTACGTGCTCACTGCTGATTCGTGGATCCTAATCGTTAATAGCCACGATCTCAATTGGGTTAATGCGCAAATTACTATACACTTCACTCAGTGTTATTGGCCCGTGACCTAAATTGCTGCTGCAAATTTAGGTAATTGCGTTTTTACCAGCACGTTCGAATTTAAGCTCAGTTAGATACTTTGGTTATAGCGCAATTCCATGTTACAGACATCAGTTTAGAAGCTATTGATGTTTATGGTAAAACGACGGAAAATAAATGCTGTTAGTAATGTAATTTACCATGAAATAACTTGCACAACGCAATATTTAATTCTGTCCACAGCTACCAGAAGATATTAAGTAAACTGAATCATACAAAATACAATTATCATACTTTGCATCCTACAAAGCAGAAAATTTGTAATCTACTCTATTGCTAGTTACGTAGAATCTACTGATTGAATAGTTTTTATAACAATTGGCAACACGTTGAATTCTATGACCAAAGAAAGACAGGTTCAGTTCCTTAGGTTCAGTAATTTTGGATAGCTTTTCCAATGGATACTTTGAAGATTAGTAAAGGACTCGTGTGGTCGTAAGTGACATGGTGATAGTGATTTTACTGGCCACTCATTCCACCCCTACCGTAGACGCCTTAACCGTAACCCAGCAATCTTACCGGACACAGGAAACCTACCGTTTAACGTGGAATCCGAACAATGGAAGGGTTGCTGGATACAGCAAGCCGGAGGTGAATATCGGTTGAAGGGCTGTTGAAAATCCCCTCCGAGACAGGGATTCGAACCGGAAACCATCCGATTTCCAGTCAGACGCCTTAACTACCCGAACCACGAGATCGCTCTATTTTGACGATGTAAATTATATTTAAAAATTCCTGTTATATAGTTATAAAGCCTTAAACTTTTTTTTTTACAGAATGAGAACATCAGTGTAATGCATCATCTGATGCAATGCAACACTTTTAACGTTGACATTTATTCTTATTCAATTCCAATAACATTAATACTTAAAAACAAACATCGCGTAAAGGAAGAGGTAAAGATACCAGTATTTGTATGATTTATTTAATTTATATGCTTATCGTGTGATGTCCCGTCGAGAATGTGGTAATTAATGCGTCCCCCAGCCAACGACACCAGGTACCGTGTAATACCTACACAACAGTCCCTAGACAATCTGTCTGATTGCGTCTCTCGGTAGAAAAATGCAAAGGAAAAGAAACCCTATAATTGGCTCTTTTTAGCAGCAAGAAAATTGGAGAGCTGGATCATCTCTTCACATCTTTCTCCTGAAGATCAAAGCAATAATTTGAGCAGAGTGCAACGATCCAGGTAAAATTATGAAGGAACATACTGTACAATTGACCCTCACTGCTCTCCAAGAAAAACGCGCAGTTGTTGGACGACACAAAACGTCGAATACTCACACCACACTTTGGGCCAGGGGCCTCTATCAAACATTAAAAAATGAGCTATATGAACAATACTATCCTATATATTACTTCTGTTCGCAACATATCATTTTCTCAACAAATACAAAGTCTACAGCTATGAATAATATATGAGTGAATAGGTTTATTTTTACTGACTTCAGACAATGCATTAAAATACATAGATTGTTTAAAATTTATATTAAAAGTGGTTACACGGGAGACGAGGAACCAGTTTAACTCACCGCAGCGCCTACGTGGGCGAGATGCAACCATCTGCGCACTACAGGCGCATTGGTAGAGTGAGCATCAGTGGTTAGCAACAGTTTTTCACTGACATTTGCCTTTGCAGTGACTACCAATTTGTCACGGGGACAGTCATTTCAAAAAGCTGCATTATATTTGTCAAATGCTGTATTTACTGAAGGAAAACTGTTTGCAGCCTTTTAAAACAATATTTCTTTATCGAAATCAAGTTTTACCATCAAAGATTATGTGTAAAGAGGTAATGTAAATTGCAAATACGTTCACATATACGGTCTTTGCTAAGTATTTAATTTTGACAACTGAACAAGAGGGAAGAGGCGGCCGCGTAGCTCAGGCGGTAGAGCGCCAGACTGTGTCCCGGGCGACCGGGGTTCCATCCCCGACGAAGCAGAGGATCTTTCCTCGAAGCTGAACGTCCGGAACGGCCATGAGTACCGTGGATGAAACTCCGCGGGAAGGTAAAGAATGGCCGGAGCGTGGCGCTAACCCCGTCATATCCATTATAGTGCCGAAGGTTGTTCAGGGAGAGCGGAGTTATACCTCCGTGAATCCTACGGGATGCGGCGGGAGCCGCCAGAACACCTTTACCTTTACAAGAGGGAAGAGATAACTGAATGTGCAAAAATCTTGCAAGGTTTTACAGTTCATCTATAATATTTGCAATGAAAGCTGCAAGGCAATTACTCGAACCAGAGTAGCCTCATTTACACACAGATGCAAATAAATTCATACCCCTCCACCCTCACTACCACCTCTCCTTGCTCTAAAGATCCAGACGTTGACGAACCATTAGGCCCAATGCAAAAATTTACGGTTAGAAGGTGTGCGCTTGTTTTTTCAGAGTTAATTTACATCTAGTGTTACATCACACTGAAATTTCTGCTATTAATTCACAAAATAAATATATTTGATAACAATGTCAAAAATGTTCAGATATTTCAGACGATGTAACGTAATTGCACGCAACAAAGTATTAAACTATTTAAATTGGCTGTATTTTTGACAAAAAAGTTGAGCCCGGGTAATAAGCGCTAAGATCTGGCCTGGTATTGAGGTGGAAGTGTATTAAAAATAGCGTTGTAATATCCAGATTTCGGTTTTTCGGTGTGTTAAAAACAATCCACACGAATACCAAAATTCTTCTGTGATTCTGTTTGAATTCCTTCCAATTTCATGTCCCCAATGGAAGAGGTGAAAAAACCTGCGAATAAAATAGGAAGTAAAGTTCATCATATCTTTATATCTTATTTATAGTTTACTTTGTTGCTTATGGCTTTTCAGCTCGTCAACGTCGAGGTCATGTAGGGCGGGAAAGGAATTGGGACATGTGAATACCTCAGCCATGGCCTTTAGGAGGAACCAATATGCCATTCGCCTACATCGCATTGGGGAAACTTCGAAAAACCATAATCTGGATGGCCCGAGTGAGATTCGAACCCGAGTCCTCTCAAATGCGAGACCATCAACGCACGGTTTATCCTCAAGCGCAACGCAATCACTTAAGACGTTGCTCCATAACAGAGAACCAATAAGCGTACTGCAGCGTTGTTGATATTATTCTGCCTTTCGCGTGATAAAATTTGGAAAAGAAACAATAGTAGAGCACTTATAACAAAATACATTGGTACTATCCTCAACTGTTCAGTTCATAAAGTTAGTTTCAGGTTTTAACATATCCTTACATCGTATTGTTTTTTTACTTTAGTTTCCTGTTGTAATAAGGGAATGCATTAAGAGTATACCAGCCGTATAAAATTGTCGATAATCAAGTCTGCAAGTACTGCTAGTGAAAGCTATTTGAGGCAGATTTGATTTGCTGTAGTGGACGTACACGACTATAATGGGGATCGTAAACGTTATTAACAGCGAGCGCATGCGATAGGTGTATAGCTAGTGGCTGAATCAGAGCATCCAGGACAGACACGTGTGGCAGGAGCATACTGTACATACAGCAGCTGAGGCTCGCATTAACCCGTGCTAATGGACGGTGCTCGCCTCGCCGCGCGCCCTGTCAAGTTGCACTAACGTCGCTCCGCTTAACATAATGTCTGCCCCACCACTTGGCGCCTACATCTCTCCCAGCTTGCATCTGCATAATTAATCGATATCATAGATAACACGTTTCTAATCTAATTTTTTTTAGAATTAACATGATTGCTATCAAATACCTGTAACGCGTACCTGCCTAGTGTGTGAGCAATCATCGTTTCGGGATTCGAACCGGGGACCTTTCGATCTGCAGTCAGATGTCTTAAACACAGTGCCATCGGACTGCTATTAATACAACAGTGGACGCTGTTAAAACACATTTAAAGACAAATAACTTCTTTTAGTCGAAATTTTACCGGAATACATACCAACAGCGTCGTATTATTTCGAACTGAAACTGATATTCCTCTCTGGCACACTCTGTGGATAGAGATCCATGCTCAACTGTAGGTCTCCGTAGTTGGGTAGGATCAACGGATTAGTTTAGACGGCTACGACAAAGTAGAATCTAGCAGTCAGTAAGAAACTGTTTCACTAGGTCACTGATGCCCCAATAAATTGTTTTTTAGTAACAGTTATACTAATAAGCTATCAGTCTCGCTTGAAAGGCGTATATAAAGCCTGTTTCCAGAGAAAGGCTGATTTTCCTGGTCTTATGTATATATGATGATATATGCCTCGTTTTTAATATGACTGCAAATCATCATTATCAGTCGTTTAATTCGATTTTTTGATTTTTTCAATGTGTTTACAACTATTTAGAATAAAGTGTGCGATTAAAGACGAGACTTAATCTCATAATTCTTTGTAAAATAAAAATAAAAAATATAAAAATTCAAGCGTACGAAATTACGGGCTAGTATTTACGTATATCTACTTTAACGATACTGCACGATTTTCTCAATCCATTACATGTAAATATCGAAATAAAATTTGATTTACAAATCAAGGTAAGTTATTAAATAAGTACTAATTCATGATGTTCTTTCAGCAACTAGATTGAAAAGCAAGGACGAAGAATCGAATTCATTGAGTATTCAGTATTTCGTTCCATCTTCTCTGAAGTGTTCACTCAATGTTTTGATACTGCAACGAGCTGGAGCACGTCAGAAAATGTTATTTTTCCATCAGTTGTCAGTCAGTTGCGGCAATGTGATTCTTACGGAACAATTTTAACACAAAAAAGGTTGACAGTAATGAAATCAGACCTCCCTGCTTGGATGAGTGTCAATGCTCAGGTCTCGCATTCTTGAGGACGCGAGTTTAAATCCCCACGTGGCCATCCTGATTTCAGTTTTCCAATGTTTCCCGAAATCAATTCACGCAAATGCTGAGACGGTTCCTTCAAAGTACTGTGGCTGAGTTCCTTGTTATTCGTTGCATCCCTTCGTCTACCGACTGTACTGACCTAGGCGTCGACGAGCCGTAAAGCACAGCGATAAAAGAAAGAAAAAAATTACTAATCAGAATTCTGTGAATTGGTATTGGTGATCAATCGCAGACATTACTTTCATTGTTAATGGAACATACGAATTCACAAATACAGGAAATCAAATTAGTCGGTTTTGGCTGTCGTGAATTATTGCTAGTTAAAGACATAGATCCAATGAATCGAATACATCGTAGAGTGTAACTTTGACCTTATTTAGCTGCTAGTAAATGTTTCGTTATCGCGTTCTACACTCTGTTTATACTTTCATCACTTGTGTGTGTCTCCAGTGTTAGTTCAATAATCTTGTGTGTTTTATTGGTTTTGCGACTTTTGGTAAAATATTGAATGCATACAGCGCTCGTCTAAGGGTTTTGAGGTTTTGAGAGATGTGATCAATTTTCAGTGAGCTTTATGACAACAATACTATCTGCGTAGCGATTTTACCAAGCAGTAAAAGTCTCAACGGGCCTTGTCACTTACCAACTAAAATACGTCAGCAGGTCTGTCTTTATTCCAATTCATTTCGATTAAATTGATTCTGTATTACTGAAAGGCCCTTTATAGACTCTAGTGGTGTTCTGGTGAGAGGGTGGGTGTTGTATACAGAGAAGAGGTAATTTTTGTTGAACATGGGATATCCCAGTGTAAAATAGGGTAAGTGTTATACGATGGATGAAGTAAAATTAAATACGACCGACCTAAGCTTTGCTGTTGTGGTAAGTTAGCAATTTCTGTAAAGAGGACTGATGGATTAATTTTCGTACTGAATTTCTGATATCGGTTGGTTCATAATAACTCTCGAACGTGACATCCCCGTTCAGTCCCAGGTTAGGCCATTCAAATTTTGGTTTTCCGTGGATTTTCGAAAAAAATTCCAAACGAGTGGTGGTATGACTCCTTTCGTTAAAAGTCAACACCAGTTTGTTTCTGGTTCTTGCAAAGCATACTAATCCGTTCCTAATGACTTATAGTCTTAATTAAAAAGTATTGCGTACTTCTTGTTGTGTAGAAACGTTTCAAGGAGTACGTTACTAATCAAGTTACGGAATATTCAAAACTAAGTATACATTTAATTCATAGTTATTTGACAATACGCTCCTTCGAAAGGAAACGTTACAAGTGACTCCAGTGGAAACGGTATTATTCTTTCCTACAAAAAATGGCTACCTGATTATTTCGATTTGTTTCCCGCAATAGAATTAAAAAGGCTGAGTGACTGTTGAATTTATGGCTGAAGTCAGTTCTCTGTGTATAGTGTTGCCTCTTTGCGTGTGCTTTTATTTCTACTTCAAATTAACAAATTTTATTTATTTCGTTGATCCATATCACCATATCATAATTAAATTTTCGTAAAATTTTATTCTGTAGCAGTTCTCAACAATTTTTTTCGGAGAATATATATATATATATATTCTCAAAGCAAAAACAAAAAAGTTATTTTCTAACAAGAAAAGGTATGTTTTCATACATAATATACATACACATTATTATTGATTTATAAAAACAAACAATATTTTAATGTTCTTGCTACAGAATCTTGAAAACTTATGTTAGTGTGATGAATTAGATTGTTTATTCTGAGACAGTATTTTATAAAATGGACTTCCAGATTAGTAGTTCCTATCATTAACATTGCTTGTAAATGGTCATCTTTAATATTGACCTGTGTTGGGATTTTAAAAATTTCATTTTAGGAACATTTTCACGTAAGTATGTACTGCCACATACAGCTGGAGGCCGCATTTGGCTCCTGTTGAGTATTCCTTAGAACTAATGACGGTAAAAAAAGTAGTCCTTCCACGTTGTGTGCGAATATAATTTTTAAAGCTCATAGAATATTTTTTTCTATTTTTCACTGGAAAATAGAGACGTGAATGACTGTCAAGTAGTCAGTCTTGTTACAAACTTCAAAATTATATTCAGTATCAGCCATGTACTGTATTTAATGAAAAAATACTTACATCAAATATAGGTTGTAAGCTTAGATCAAAACAAGGAAGTTCTTATTTTGAGTTTGCTTTGCCGTATATTAATTTTATTTTATAAGCCTGTTAGAGCGCATTGCGTTCTAACGGATGGTATGGGCAGTACCTACAGTATATTTGATTGCTATTAAAGTACTGCCCTAGCTCCTTTAGAGCTATGTGGAGCTGAGTTCACTACCTAAATTTGAAACAGGAACGTGAAACATTCATTTTTTTTCTGCAGGCGACTGCCTTTTTTTTGGCTCACGACTTAAAATAAATATGAACGATATCTCAGTGCCGAGCCTTACTTGCGTGTCTTTCAATTCGAAGTTAGCATTTGCTTCTCTTTAGTGTACTATACACGGAAATTAATAATATAAACCAACTTGGCTGAACAATAAATCTCATTAGCAGTCATAATGGAGGCCATTCTCGATCACTTAATTTTGCTCCCAAAAGGAAGATGAGTTACCAGTAATCAAACGAGGAAGATGCTTTGTGCGTTTCCTGGGGCAGATGGAATTGTCTTGCATGCGGGCCGCACGTGAATAGAGAATACGGAGTTCTTATTCCGCGCGCCTCTGCTCGGCGGATGCTGTCGCCAAGTCGAGCCTAACTTTGCCTCGGGTTTCCTGCCGCGTGCGACGAGCTGACACGCAACTTGAGGCCCGCTTCCTCTTTAGCACTGCCTCGCAGTTTAGCGCACTCTACAGGCGGATATCTCTAACTCCACGATACCACGTCCTTACGAGGCATAATTAACAGCACGTTTTACATTAATTGTGACCTCTTGGGAAAATATTTTCTATTCAAATTACTGCTGTGACGTACATATGAGTTCTATTGAAGTAAAAATTTATGTAGGGTCGTTACGCGATGTTTGGGCGACTTCCCGTCACCGTCATGCTATGGTGTGTTGAGCGTATAATATGCACGTTGGACGCTTTTTGGATGGGCAAAATCTTATTGGTTCGCGTCACCAAAAGCAGTATGTCTGTAGCTATAAGTACAGGGCGTTCGCCGGAAAACGCTACCCTCCCAGTTTGTTGCCGTCGGCAACTTGCTCGGACAGTGGTGCCAGCAACTCCCGGCACACGGCACCGTGAATCACCGCACTGTTTAACACCTCCGCCGCCCCAACAGTGCAGTGACGCAGTATAATGGGACCCTTACATTGTTAAGAACGGTTTCTTTGCATTGTAGCTAGTTTGTGACTTCAGTCTCTTATTAATCAGTGTTCTGAATAAACGTTTCTTTGCGGTTTGGCTGGTTTGGGGCTTCATACTCTTACTAATCTGTACCGTGTTTGAGTGTGAGTAAAATTATGGTACGTTACAGTTTGCAACAAAGAATATTTCTCTACGATACATATGTGAAGAAAAAGTCGTTTATAAAGTGTCGCAGTAAATTTCGTCGCGAATTTCCTGGCGCTTGAGTGCCAGCTAAATCAACAATTTTGCGTCTGGTTAAAAAAAGTAAGAGAAACGGGTTCATTTTTTAACAAAAAGAGACTGTCGGTCAACCGTATTCTCACAGAGGAGAAAATTGACGATATCGCTTTTCGACTAGAACAGTCAACCAAAAAATCATTAAGTCAGTTAGGGCAGCGTGTGTCTCGAAATATGTTCAGAAGATGTGAAATGTGCATTACACAAGAGGGTCAACACTTCCAGCATCTTTTATAAGGTAAGCTAATGAATTACGTCACATTTAAATGCTTAGCACATACAAGTTTATGAAGTTTATGAAGCGTAATTATTATGAAATAGTCCGCGGCCGACGGTCGAACAATGCCGGAAGCTGACCGCTCGCTCGCCGGGAGCAGTTTCTTCCTTGTAGCGCTAACAGTGGGTTGTGTTTCCCGGCGAACGCCCTGCGCTTAACAGCAGTGAATACTTGTATCTAATATATATATATATATATTTGCCAATCGTCATCATACAAACACACAGTTTTTATCTGATTTTGATAAACCTTTGCATACGTATACTTAAAAAAAATCTGTTTACATTTGATTTACAAAAACCCAAACCCTTTCTTCCTCTCCCCTCTCACCTTTATTTCTGATAACGTTGTTGATACAAACCCACAGTTTTTATCCGCTCAGTACACGTATACCTCAAATCCAGGTGGTATGGTAGCTCAGCGCTTAAGGCGCTTGCTTCACAAAGTTTCTCTGGTCGCGGGTTCAAATCCTGTGGTGAGCAAGAATTTTTAGGAGTTGTATTTATTTATATGAGCTACGTCAGGACGTTCCGTGGTTCTGATTCCACGTTATACTGCAGGCCCCTGAGGAAAGGAATTTGCCTTCCTGTCTCTTAAACAATAGTCTGGTACATCACCTTCAGGACGATGCCACCGACCTTCGGGTAGTGGACTAAGTTAGATGTTAAGTTTATCAAGTGAAAACTTCTTTAGACGCTTTGGGCGATTTTTGGATGGGTAAATTCTTATGAGTTCGCGTCACCGACATGCTAATGTTAACGGTAGAGCTGATGCGGTCTGCTGGCTCAGTGGTTAAGGTGTCTACTGGGAAACGAGAGGTGCCCGGGTTGAATCCCCGCCTGCGCGGGGGTTTTCATAGACCTTTAGCCCGGCGTTCACCTACGGTACAGCTTGCTGTAGAGTTTAAAGTACGTCAGAACGCTTCCGTGGTTCGAATTCTTCCTTAAACAGTAAGTCCCATGTATCTGGTAACACTATTGGGTTACGTTAAGCCGCTTAATACAGCCAATAAAAACCCTGTACCAGGTCAATACGACCACTCGGATTTATCAATATATCTGACGCTGTAAGTATGAAGTGTTGTGCGTATGATAAACATAGTTTTAAGTTTTAACTTCTGTCGGCAGCTCCCAATGACTGCCAATTGATTTTTTTTTGGATTTTTTTAGATTTTAATATTTGTTGCATGATATGGCAAGCACCATTAATATCGAACCAATGTTGGTTTCCGGACATCGTCACGTGGGAACACTTTGGCTTGGCAGTCTGGAGGACGCGGGTTCGAAGTCTCGTCTGGACATCAAACTTACAGTATTCGATATATCACCTCGCGCCAATGTTGCGATGGTTTATTTCAAAACGCTATTGTCTAATACCTAGAAACGTTTCCCTTTCCTTGTCCCTAATTTTCTCCTCATTGTCGATGACAAAATAAAGGTCATGGGAAAATTGGTTTGACACTCAAAGTTGGAAGAAGGTGAGCGATTCCTAATCACTTGACCGATAATCACTGTATTGTCTACAAAGCTATTTTTTTTTTTTACTTATGGTTTTTACGACTCGTCAACGTAGATGTTATTAGAGGCGGAATGGGACTGGGAACTGGAAGAAAATTGGCCATGGCCTTATGAAGGAACCATCCCGGCATTCGCCTCGAGTGATTTGGGGAAACCATGATAAAATCAAATCTGGATGCCCGGACGGGGAGTCGAACCAACGTCCTCCCGATTGCGAGGCCAGAGCGTTAACCGCTCACCCACCACGCTCGGTACAATGGTACTGGGTTAAATCTCAAACTTCTCCGCAGTGCGGATGGAGTGAGACCACAACGCTGTTGATAGTGATTAGTCGGTCTGAAAGGACGCTAAACTTATGCATAGGTTGGTAAACTTCAGAGCAGTACGCCTGTTTGGCCCGAACTTCACTCTCTCCCTTCTTTCATCTCACATCAACAAGACACTTCGCTCAACACACATTATAATCATCACAAGAAACAGTAACACTTACGAACATTTCCACACAGTGGAAATTAATGGGTAAGATTACACCTGTCAGTTAGCTGTGAGATTGCTGTAGATGGTTGAAACCCTTCACCGTAGTAGCCAACGCCCACATACGTCTACGGCACATGCATTATTTCAATTATGATTTCTAGCCGACTCATTGTTACAACGCAATTCCACAATGAAGAACTGTCACTTGCGTACAGTTATTACGTTACGAAAAAAATCAAGTATTGTGATTGGTTACTTATATCACTAGCATCTTTGGAATTCGTCTGCCGCGCGCTTTAGTGCGTGTCGAGTGCTAATAATTTGTGTTTTTGTAGTTAAAAAGTTAAATTTTTGTCTCGTAAGGTAGTTAATTCGTTGAATAATATCATTTTCTAGTAGTGTGAGTGTTAGTGGAACGTTTTATTCAGTATAAATCCGTCAATTGTAAATTCAGTGTTTCGTGCTTTGTTTACATCCGGTATAAACGTTTAGTATTAATATTATTGTTATAGCGTAGCAGCAGTTCATTGTAAGTAAGATTTAATAGCATTAGTTTTGTTTCAAAGTAGATTGCCAAGTTCTCAAGTGATAGTGAACCGTTTTATTTAATACATAATCAGTACAGTGTAAACGCATTTTTTTTTTACTTGTTTACATTTGAGGTTAGTTGTGATTCAGAGTTCTAGGGTATCAAATTTCATAGTAATTGTTTAAAAAGTTCTTTTGTTTGCATTTGTGCAGTTTTATTGTAAATCTTGTAGTTGTCAGGTGTTGTAATTCACTTTTAGGAAAAGTTTCGAGTGATATACATAGGTTTTTAACATTTTTTGTAGAAGGCTACTTTTGCATTTCTTTGGCATTGACAGACATTATTAAAAAGTAAAAGTTTTTAAAGTTCCTTTGCTTGTAAATTCTTAAGTTGTTTTGAAAGTATCACAATGGATACAAAGTGTGGAAACTGCCGAAGGATAGTAAAAGAAGGAGTGACATGCCGGGACTGCGGGCGCTGGTTTCACTGGGGGTGCAGCGATGTATCTAACAGTGACTCTTGTGTCAGTATTTCCTGGAACTGTCACTCCTGCAGAATTAGTGATCAGGAGCAGCGGATTCTGAAACTCCAGTCAGATTTGGCATCTGCAGAGAGGGATTTAAAGGCCCTGAAGGCAGAAAACTCTGTTCTTAGGCATAGGCGGAACAGTGAATGGAAGGAAGTCAGCTCTGGCAGGAGAGGTAGGAGACGCTGTCTGTCTGATGGTTTCCAGCTGGAGACATCCAATGTGTTTCGGCCATTGGAGGATCTAGATGGTGACTCTGAAGACCGTCAGGTTGGACTGAACGATCTGGGTTCTTGCAAAGTAAAAGGGAAAAGTTTTCAGGGTGTATCTAAAAGTAAACGCAGGAAGGTACTGTTATTTGGGAGCAGTCATGGGAGGGGAATCAGTGAGATGGTTCAGTCTGACTTGGGGCCAGATTATGAAGTCTGCAGTATTTTCAAACCAAATGCAGATCTTGGAAGTGTGGTAGCAAATGTGAAAGACCTAGTTAAAGATTTTTTCAGATGAGGATTGTGTTGTAATTGTTGGGGGACCAGGAAATAGCCTTGATAAAGACCTCAATTATTCAATTGAGGGAGACATTGCCCACATTTCCAAGAACACACGTCAGACAAGTGTGAGATTTGTTGGTTTGCTTGAGCGTTACGATAAACCCTGGATGTGGCATAACATCAGGCGTACAAATGCATCCTTGGAAAGGGTTCTCTGGCAGCCGGCTAATTCACACATTGGTTTGATTGATGTGGCCTGCATTGGTAGGGACAGTTATACTCGCCATGGACTCCATCTGAATGTCAGAGGTAAGAGGAAGCTTTCGCTTCTTATTGCTGATGAGGTCAGAGGATGCCAGGTGAGGGAAAGAGGTATTCCTGTGATAAATGGTGTTAAGTCGCGGCCTTTTTTAGGGTAAATAAAATAGATTTATTAAGATGTCTTAAGGAAATTAATGTCTCTGATGATCATAATTTGTTGAAATTAAAAATTCCAACTGATATACCAGTATGTAATAATAAAATAAACAATTCAAAGTCATTGCGTCAAAGTGTTCAGACCAGTATTTTCCACCAAAATATAAGAGGAATATTTAGTAAAACTGATGACATTACCTTAAGCCTAGAAGAGATTCAAAATTCCAGAAATTTTAATGTAGACGTTTTGTGTATATCTGAGCATCATTTGTCTGATACAGGAATATCTCAGCTGTCCATCCCAAATTATAAATTAAGCTCTCATTTCTGCAGATGTAAAATGGAGAAAGGGGGAGTTGCCATTTTTGTTAAAAATAATATTGAATGCAGTAGTGTAGTTGTAAGTAAGTATTGTATAGAGACAACACTTTGAATGTTGTGTTACTAAACTAGAATATGATAAGGAAGAGCTGATAGTGATAGCAATTTACAGGGCCCCCTCAGGTAATTTCAGACTGTTTTTATCTCATTTAGAGTCTTTGCTACTAAGTTTTACAAATAGCAAACAAATAGTATATGTGGAGATTTCAATGTTGACTTTCTAAATCACAGCAATGATAGATTAGATATGGAAGCCTTGATGTTGTCTTTTAACTTAACAGCACTTGTAAATTTTCCTACGAGAATACAAAATAATAGCAGGACTGCAATTGATAATTTTTTTATGGATATTTCTCAGTGCAGTAATTACAGCATACATCCAGTAATAAATGGTATCTCAGATCATGATGCCCAGCTATTATGTATCGAGTCCAGGAACACTGTTAAACAGATAAAGAAAAGCTGGGTTTATAGAAGAAATATTAGTGAAAATAATATAAAACACTTCATAGATACCTTAAACAATGAAAACTGGTTAGAAGTATATAATGCGCAGGGTGTTAATGCGAAATTTGATTCCTTTCTGAATATATTTCTAACACTTTTTGAAGGTAGTTTCAAAAAAAGGAAAATTCTCAACACTCCAAACAATGAACTGGGCATGGGATGGATAACAAAGGGTATTAGAATCTCTAGTAAAACAAAGAGGGACCTTTATTTAAAAATGAGAGGAATCAGATAACTATGCGCTGAAAGTTCACTATAACTTTATTCTAAAATACTAAGAAATGTAATAAGGAAGGCCAAGAACAAGTACATATCGGCGAAAATAGAAAATTCAGACAATAAAAATGAGAACAATATGGAATATAATAAAGACTGAAACAGGAAAAACTGTAAATCACTCTAAAGACATAAAAATAGAACAAAATGGACATGTGTAAGCGAAGTAGGGGAGGTTTGTGAAATATTTAACAAACATTTTACGTCAGTAGTAGATAAATTAGGCATAGAAAAAGCAATCCCCCACATAGTGCTCTAAGGCTTCTTGAGACTGCTTTCCCAAATAGCTTTGTGGAGATGAAATTGCCACCAGTAACAGTCTCAGAAATAAATAAACTCATTAAACAATTAAACCTAAAAATTCTTCCAGCTATGACAATATTTCAAGTAAATTACTGAAAAGATGTTCAGGACTGTATCAGTTCATGTACTTGCTCACATTTGTAATGAATCCTTAATACAAGGTGTTTTTCCCGATAGACTAAAATATGATGTTGTAAAACCATTATTTAAAAAAGGAGACGTAACATGTGTAGACAACTATCGTCCCATTTCATTACTTTCAACATTCTCAAAGGTTTTTGAAAAAGTCATGTATAGTAGAGTAATAAAACTTGTTACACACTATAATATCCTAACTAATTCACAATTTGGGTTCAAAAAAGGATCATCCATAGAAATGGCTATATATTCATTTTTAAATAACACATTTGAGGAACTGAATAATAAAATGAATCCTGTAGGAATATTTTGTGATCTTGCAAAAGAATTTGACTGTGTAAATCATGAATTACTTTTGAAAAAAATGGAATACTATGGTATTTTTGGGACCGCAGGTAAATGGTTTAAATCATACATTGAAAGCCGAATGCAAAAAGTTTCAATTTTTGATTCTAAAATAAGTAAAGATGCTTCATCAGACTGGGAGAAAATAAAACATGGAATTCCACAAGGCTCTGTCTTAGGTCCCCTCCTCTTTCTGTTATACATCAATGACCTTCCTGGAAATTTATCCGACAAAGTTAAGAGTGTTTTATTTGCAGATGACACTAACCTGACTGTGCGTAAAACACCAAACAGTACTATAGAATTTAATGTAAATGAAGTACTTAGAGTAGTAGCAAATTGGTTTAAGGCAAATTCATTAAAATTAAATTTTGAAAAAAACACATTATATTAGGTTTAAAACAAAAAACTATGCACAGCCAGATATATGTATAAACTATAAAACAACAAAATCTTAGAAACAGAGAGTATAAAATTTCTTGGTATTAAAATAGATCAGAAACTCTGTTGGCATGATCATATCACTACACTACTGGCAAAGTTAAGTAGTGCCACCTTCGCAATACGAACACTTTCTCTAACAGCAGATCTAGAATTAATGAAACAGGTGTACTCCTCATATTTTCATTCGGTAATGTCATATGGCATAATTTTTTGGGGAAACTCTTCACAAAGTAAAAAAGTTTTCATAGCACAGAAAAGAGCTATTAGGTTTCTGTGTAGGGTAAAACCAAGAACTTCTTGCAGACAACTCTTTAAGAAACTCAATATTCTTACAATGTATTCTCACTATATATATTCTCTCATGAGCTTTGTCATAGAAAATTTTAACCTGTTTACACCTAATTCACAGGTACACAGTTTCAATACAAGAAACAGAAATAACTTGCATAAAACACAAACATCTCTGTCATTAGTACAAAGAGGAGTTAATTATTCTGGGATACATCTGTTTAATAAACTACCTAATCGTATAAAACAGCTTTCAGATAATAAAGATGTATTCAAACAAAAACTTAGAGATTATCTTATTGGCAACTCCTTCTACTCCATTCAAGAATTTGAAGAAAATAATTAATTGTACTCATTATGACGTTAGCAAAACTCAGTTGCAAAAATGTATGTTTATTATTATTTCTTGTATTTGTAAAATATGTATATATATATATATTTACTATGATATGACTCATATTATGTGTATATATATCAACAATGACATGTTTCACATCCCAGAGGTACTTCCTCAGCAGGGATCCATGGAAAAAGATTGATAAATAAATAAATAAATAAATATTTCCGCGTTTCTGTGTGGTTGGTTGGTTGAGACTCTGTATAACGGCTCAATAGCCTTAACACGAAGTTTCAGTTTGGCTTTTGGATATGTTACTTCGCTCATCGGCAGTTATGTTTTATACTTAAGAACGGTGGCTCAAAGATATTCAACCAAGAATTTTGAATGATCGGTTATCTTTCAGGTGTGGCGTTCCGAAAGATGCTGGTTCCATACTCGGTCCGGCCAACCAGATTTCGGTTTTGCAACGCGCGAGTGTCGGGATGGCCCATCGAAATGCCTATGGTTGAAATTTTACAGTTGTTTGAGCACATACCTCTCGTCAGCGAGTCGTTAAGTCCTAATTAAAAGAAACGTCTTTCAGAATCATTAAAGAGGACTGGACTTTTGAAATATGTTATTAATGGGATCTTTAATGAGTTTTCAGGTTGACTTAATCAATTTGAGCTATCAGTATTCGAGACAACTGCGGAAAGATTATTGGCCGCGTAGTTATTATTACTTCCAATGAGATTATTCTGCAAGTAGTTAAGTAAACTCACAAATAGCCAACCAATCAATTAATTACGGGCAGTGATTGTTTGCTTTCTTTCCATCGTTGGAATTTACAATCAGATGCCTTTGTAAACCGTAAATTCTATACTTAATTTTCACTGCTAATTATATAGACTGGAATACAATAAAGTATAGATGAAAAATAACGCAATTCCACGAGAAGACATCTCCACGCAGAACTGGAAGCAACGACAATTGAACCCGAAATTGATACATTCCCTCGTAACATGTACTTGCAATTACTGTTTCATTTTTTTCAAATGATAAAGCTGGAAAACTGAAAATAAGTCTTTTTTTTTTTTTTAAATACGAGTAATCAATTTGTCTTCTCGTATCTTTAGAGTTGGGACAGGACTGGTGGCAGGGAACAAGAAGAAATTCGGCCATGACCTATGGAAGAAACCATGCCGGCATTCGCCCTGAGTGATTTTGGGAAACCATTGAAAACCGAAGTCTGGATGGCCGGACGACAAATCTGAGTCTTGAGGGTTGCCTCTCACCCACCACCGCCGGTAAATCTAATAAAAGGACGAACTGATGTAAAGGAAGGGGCCATCTCAGCCTTGGATTCCAAGTCGTCTGCATTTACTTACAATTTCTTAGAATTGGATATACATACGCACAGCGCACTTATCTCAACATTCACTAGAACATTCAGTGTGCTGATATTCAGTAAGTTACCTTTTCCATTCATACCTCATTTCTTATCAAGCTACGAAAGAAATATTGAGAAACATGAAGTTGAAGATTATGACCAACAAACACACAAGTAAATCTAGATTTAATGGCACCCAGAATTCGTAAGTTGCGTTTTCAGGACTCTAGAGTCCATGAAAAAACTTTCTTCATACCGGATAGACCTTAAATAGACTTAAGGAAATCAAAAAATGGAGACGAGTGAAATAGAAAATTATATAATTTGTGTCAGTATAGTTCTGCCTCCTGATAATTATACTGCATTTAGTGGAGGTAAAATCATTTTCTATTCGACACATGGAGTCTGGAAACAACTATAATTATTTCAGATGTCAACGTCTAGACGAATCGTGAGTGTTCTGCCAAGATCCTCTAGACAAATGAATGCTGCGGTCTCTCACGACATATTACCCTTGAACTCGTATACATCAAGGTTCTTCTACAGGTGTATACTTTCTTATTAGCGAGTTGGTTCTGCCAGCACAACATTTAACACTGTTTGTTCTACTGTTGTTGAGTGGAAACCTGCAGCTTTTTGACAGTTTTTTCATCTTCCTTTCTTTTTTAGTACGTTGTCCTGCGTCAATTGCTCCTAGAGCTATTCTGTATATCTTGTAAGTAATAATTTAATGGATTGTTATTTTAATTTATTCGAGGTTTCCAGCATATAGCAAAATTTTAATAACCTCTGGATGATTATTATTCTTCCCTGGTTCTATGAGTTCTGGCATTACACTACACGTCGAAGTGCCAGTGAAATGACGACTCTTATTCCATTTTGTTTGATCTGGAAACTTAACCACTAAATTACAAAAAAAAAATGTCGGGAAAAGTTCCTAAATGAATAATCAAAACCCTCATTTGCCTGGAAGAAGTGATTAGTAATCAATTTGTGTCCTGGACTACAGCCCATAGTAAATAATTAAAAGGAAAATTTCAGGTCTTTTAAACAATGCCTACTGCTCATCGATTCACAATCTAACATCTTTCCTAGCCTGAAATCACTCTAGACATATTTGCACTGAATGTCCTATCTAATAATTCATAACTGGTTTGTAAGTATCTAATGAGCGTTGTAAATTATTAACTACCTCTCCTCGGCTGCTGTAGCTTTGTATATAACTTCTCTGCCTCCGGTGATTCTCAGTTGGGTATTTTTGACAATTTTTGGTGTTCCGGAAGAATTTTCTCTCCAGCAAAGAACAGACAATAGAGCTAAATATTGTTTATTTTCTGATTTTGGCCAAACGTAGCAGGTATTTATTTACTAACGACTTATGACATAGCTATACAAAAAAAAAAAAAAAAAAAAAAGACCGGGAGCTGAATGACATCATTCAGCGCGTATGTTACTGATTTTCGTTCGTACTGTTGATATAACACCAGTGTGTCGGCTTAAAGAATGCGGCCCGCAAGCTCTTGTCTGGTGGGAAGTACTTTGTCAAGTCTGCAACTTCGGTGGCTTTATAACACAGGCGATGCTGTCTTTAGTTTCATAATCGTAGCTGTAGCTATAATGGCTGCCTTGGAGACTAAAGGACAGAAGATAGCCTTTGGTTTGGACACTTTGCTAATTTCCGCTTGTTAATAATGCCTTCTAAGAGACTAGCGGACAAGACCCACGCATTAAGCCCTGACTTCAAAGCCACAAGTAACACGAGCAAGGATATAGGATTAGGTCAACCCTGTGGCTAGAAGGCTGTAGGACAGATAACTTTCAACACATAAGCTTTGTTGTATTGGATAACAAAATTGTTTTTGAATATCTTACAAAAGTATATCAATCATAGCTGTATACTTAAAATTATTTATTATACAACAAGCGTTTTCGACTGCTTAGCTGGCGCGGACCTTGATGTGTACAGTAATGCTTTTGCCCTTTGTTTTTCTTCTAGTAGCGAAGCATATGCATCTGTAATGTAGTATCTTTGCAAACGTTGTCGTAAATTAATTTCCACAATTTCATTATGCTTATTGTAGTGTTATTTGTTGATATAGTGCTTTAGTTAACGTTTTCCGTGTATTCAGCGTACTATATTTAAGAAAGCCGAAGAAATAAATGACCAAAGTTATATAGTCGAGAAAAAAATATTAGAAGAATCGAAAGGATGGAGTGTTTTACGGCGTTGTAGTATGATCTTTGGAGGAATATCTTGTAAAGGAATGTTCATCTGATATTCAGAGTAATCTGTGCAGCCTATCTGTAATCGATATGAACAAATTATCATATCTTGCTCTCTTTCCTGGTCACGTAGTGCTATAAGACATACCGCAGAGCTAAGCTTTCAAACAGTAAAAACTCCGTCGAAATTGGTTCTGCAGTTTTAGCGTGATGCCTGCACAATAAGGCGAACAGATGCCATCTGCTTGCTGATTTATAATGGTACAGACACATAAATCTTAGGTTTTATATACTTAAATCTATTTCGCGCTGAGAAACTTTTAGGCGATTTTTTATCTCCAAATCTTAGGTTGAAATCTCAGTCAAGCTAAATTTAATTGATAATATTTATTTATTTTTCGGTCTTTCCACACACTGGGACTACAAACATAAAGCTGCGCATATAGGGCGAACCAGCATCTTGTCCATTTATAATGAACATTTTCAGAAAACTATAATTCCTGATTGAAGCTTTCCTTACGTACATTAGTTGTGTTCCAATTTTTCATTCGTACCGTGCGATTTTATTCTTGATTTTTACATCCGTAACATCTTATGTACGACGTGGCTGTTCTAAATATTTTTCGATATGAACTATTTGCTAGGTTCAAGAGGAGATAATGATAACAAACTGTTAGGTGTGATAACATTTCAATGATGTTAACTACTTGGTGTTGGTGTTGATAAATTTTTCTTTTAGATTTTATATTTCTCATCTACGCCAGGTTAAGAAGTAGATGAACCTAGTTTCCAGGAAATTATAACCGATCTAACAGCGGAGTGGGGACAGAGATTAAAATGTAAAATATTAACTGTTAGTTTCTGACGGTAGCGGGTCATCTACAAAATCACGCTACTAGTGTGAAAGGATTGGCAGGAATACGGAAGAGACTTGAAATCTGCGTTAAAATGTATCTTCCTTTTTAATTTAGGATTATTAAAAAGCATGGAAGGCTATAATACAGGCACACACTCCGGTATGAAGTCATTTGTTTCACGCGAAACGTCGTAATATTATTTTAACTGCGATAAAGATAATGACAAGGTTTTTTTGATAAATTGTTCTACACCTCCATCAATGATTTTTTTCCCAGTATCTGTTTCATTTAACTACAAATGAATCTTTTTCTAACCCCTTATGTCTCAACTCGAATGTTAGTTTATAGTCATGCTTATCTCTTCCATTCCACACATTACTTGTTTTTTTTTTTACCAATCATTATTACAGGCCGCATCTTCAACATTTACTTTGCAAGGACATAACGCTCTTCTATCCCCTTCCTAATATGTCCATATTTGCAGCAGTTTCGTTCTGTATATGCGCTGAATATTGAGGTAAATACATGAAAATTCTACAGAGGTGGAAAATTCTTAACAACTACAACAGCACAGGTCTCTAAACCTTACAGGACTAAAATCCGAACTCAAAGCTGCGCTGAAGCTTCCCAAAAAACAACATCAAAAACGTTAAGTCTTGTACTGCTTGGCTGTAATGCTTCTTCCTGTTGTTAGTATTTTTAAAGAAGCAAAAAGTTGTCTTAAAGTAATAATTCTTTCTTCTAGAATAGTGTCCTGTTTGTGAGTATATTCACTTGGTACCAACAATGTGCAAACTGGTTTTAGAACCGCCGAAGGGAAAAGAGTATTAATCGATTCACATATATTTTATTAATTAATTCGTAGTAGCATAAGGGATACGGAATTCATTTCAGTTATCGACTTTCTACAGAATGTAGCAACTGATCCAAACCTTTTAAATTATAATATTAATATGAAGCCTATTAAAGGATCAAATGCTGAAGTTGGCAGCACTGGTAAGAACTAACTTACTGCGTTCGTATGAGAAAAGCAGGTGGAAGATTGTACCAATGCGCTTAAAGAAATAACGTACTTAAAAACAAAAATGTATGCATTTATCTGTTTCTAGTTGCTTTTTGAGACAGAAACTAAATAAATTCATGAGTAAATCAGGAATCTTTTTGAATTTTTTCACAAATCTGACCCTGTTTAAGGAGATTTAGTTAAGCGCTTGACTCTTCAATTCAATGCTTCTGTATATTAATTACAATGTTCTCATATCAACTGTGAAAGTAAGGGATTTAATTGATATTCACTTAATATCCAACAATCGTTATCAACCACATGGGGATGAAATATTTTCACATTTTCTAATGTTCCTGATACGATATTTTCATTTAGCTCTGATTTAATGTGGTTATGTTGGAGGCAGACATTTTGCTTTAAGAGGAAGTCAAGAAACTCTTTTATGAGCAAAATAATGAGTTTCGCGAAGTTTATTGCAATTCGCTCATGCAATCGAAAAGTTTACTTACAACTTAGAAGAACCATTAAAAAAGAATATTGACTACAGCCAACTAATCCGTCTGTATGCTGTCAATGGAAGATTAAAAGCACTTACAAGAAGAAAGTACTTAGAGACTAATAACAGAAAGTAATTTGAAGCTGAGAAGTTCAGTATTGTACACATCGGCGCTGCAAAGTTTTATTACAGGTGTTACCGTATTAGTAAACTTCCAATAACATTGTCAGACTTAAATTTTAACCTTTTATTGTTGAGGAATGTTCAAACACACAGCGAAGGAGAAAGAAATTTAAGTTAAAATGTTTGGTTCGGAGGAAGGGAGACGGGATGAAAATTGTCTAAATGTTGGAAGGCGTGGTATTTTTTATTTGTGGCGCAGTTCCCAATATGCATCTAAAAAGTTAACTATTTTCATGAAATCAATTATTCCATTTATGCATGTAGTAAAAATTCTTATCTGTACTTGAAATTTTAGAGTATCGCATTGATCATAAACAAACTTCCTGCAACAGAAATTAAGTCTGTTGTTCACAGAGAAACATATATACCATCAGGGACATCATTGAAGACGAAAGTAAAACGGTCGTAGCTATACATGAAATGTGTTTCAAGAAAAGTAATTGTATTCTAATGCTCGCAACTGATAATATGAATTCCATACTGTAAAATTTGGAATTTTTGTCTGCCTGTCATTAATCGCTTCATGAAAAACCAATTAACCAATTTCCGCGAAACTAACGTAATCATAGCTTATTAATTAACAAAATTGTTTTAAGACAGTGGTAAATTTCCTACTACAATATAATCCCGCTACAGGAAAATGGATTGCTCAGTGACATTCGGCCGTATACGGCCGACTACTCCATCGGACGAATTCGCCCTTTTACTGAAATGTGAGGGAAGATTGATGAACTACCCAGACATAACAATCGTCAGTGGACGGAGTCTTCTCATTTTATTGCACGCATTGATTTAAGGAAATGGATTATCTGAAATACCGATGGCGTTCAATTAAATACACGAAAATAGGATTTTACAATGGGCGGAGCAGACAGAGGTGCTACAGTTTCCTCCGAAGACGTACTGTCTGATGTTGTCAGATTGTGTAAAATTAGGGTGATAGAATCTTACTCCAGCGGCAAGTTTTTTTGCCCAAAGTGTATATTTTTTGAGTGTAGTTTACATTACGATTCAGATGAAAGTATTTACATGGGGCTTAAACAATTTCGCCAATAATATTTCATCAGTGAAAGAAAAACAAAATAAATCTTAACAACTTACGTTATGCCGCATCTTATTAGTTTTCATCCTGGTCCAGGCCGCATAGATTGTGACAGTTGCGGAACTACTTTTATCCTCATCAAGTACTATTTTCAGTAAAATTTTTATTTTAAAAAGCTTAAATTACTCATGTGCTGTACCGAACGTCAAATGCCAATTATGATACTGATGCAGATTTTATTTCAATCTAATCAACACTTCCACTAATTTCGCTCATAGAAAATTAAAGCTTTCATCATACGTATTTAACGAAAACAACAACATAGAAATAATATAAATAAATTTAAAAAATAATAATTAATATGTTAATTTAAACGCAATACGTACTTTTCCTTCAGTGTTTTGACAGTTCATTTATTCACAGAAGCCTAGCTAAACAGAACTTTTATTAAATAAAACGCATAACCTCTAGGTGGTAGTAACGTCTTTGGCCATCGTAGGCTGGGCACAAAACAGTGCTGCCATCCACTTGGCTCTGAATGTCCGTAGATGGCCGCTAAAATTTCAGTAGATTAGGTACAAAAATCTGGAGACTTGCTAACTGAAAGACTGAAACAATATTTATTGAAGAGAGAATCAAAATTAAGAAAACTTTTTACTTCCAGGTTTTTAAAATTCGAAATACAAAATAATGTTCTACATTTAAAGTAAGAAATATCTCTGAACATGTTTTATACAGCGTCACTTTCATTACTGCTGCTGCTGTGCCTACTTTTTTGGGGGGAGTGGAGGCGGGAAACCATACATTTTGTTTGTTGACATTAAATTTAGCATATCTTCTGAAACAGGAAATGTTAAAATTTGCGTGTCCTTTGATTCTCTGATATTGGTTAGGCTTCTCGGATGACACTGTTTTGTAAGCCATGCCAACGAGTGTTTCACCGTGCATAATGAGCCCGCCAATAATTTTGTATCACGGTCTTTTAAGGTCTATAAAATCTTTAATCAAACAAAATATGAGCTTTATTTCAATCGTTGGGTCACACGAGAGGTTGCAAGGAAACGATTATCAATTATTGACAATTCTGTAATGCATTAACACTATACGCTCAAACTTTAAAAAACACCAATATAAGGAAAAATCAATATGTAATAAAAAGTATAAAAAATCCATAGATATTTTAACAAAATCCGAAAATCCTAACTTTTTATAAATATGCATGGATCTACGGATAAATCCGAAAAATTGGCACACTGGAACAAAAGCCTTTAGCGTGACGTCAGAATGTCCTAGCTTAGTATTTTATTAGTATTTATGATAATTATATCAAGGACCCACAAGAAGAGCTGCGGAATCTTAAAGGTTCAGAAACGTCACGTCACACGACTTCCTGACAGTTGGCTGACAGTAACTAAATCAATGCTGTCCATTTAACAGAGGCCAGGAAAGGCAAGAATGTAATGTTTCACCACAGCCTTATGGCAGAAATCATGTCTAAAAATTCATTATCTCGATTTTAACCAGAAATCTTCATAATTGGTACATATGAATTACCATCATAACATGTAATAAGCTTTTCTGTCACTGATAAAGGAGGATGTTTGTCATGGAAGACGGGAATAACATCAAGTTTTTTTAACAATATCCATCATCTATTGGGAAATTACGTTAGTGATTATATTATTCGCCCTGTCGATTGAAGCAGTGGGTTAGCTTGTTCGAGTCCTAGTGGTGAAAGAAATTTTCACCATCACGACTTTGCCGGCAAGGTGGAAGAGGTAGTAGTGCACAATTCCTAACTACCAGATTTTGCGCCAAAGTCGTGGGTTAAATCCCACACCTTACTGCAGTGCGTATGGTTTGGGGAATACGGCACTGCAGACGGCGATTTGACCGGTGGATGGGGGCGTTAAGCATGGCGGCACCCTGTGTCTTTCGGAAGGGTAAGCCTGAAAGGGCAGGCACCGGCTCTCGCTTCTTCATCTCTCATTTTAATATAATAATATTTAATTAAAATTGCAATGGAGCGCACGATACGGTGGCAATCTCCCTAAACTTCCATCTTACCCCTTTTCTGCACCCACCTATATATGCCCTTTACAAACTTTAACTTTAAATTCATTCAACGTTTTTGGCAAATTATTCATCATCTCTCTCGGTAACCCATTCCAATCCCTGACAACATTACCTAAAAAAGAGAATCTTCCTACACCCTTGTGCCTTAAATCGAGTACCAGCTTGTGGTCATGGTCATCTTTTCCCATCCATGCATTACTTTTAATTCTGACACCACTATCTTTCCATGCCTCATCGCCAGTATACGCTTTGTACACTCTCATGACCCTCTTCATCCTCCTCCTGTCTTCCAGTGAGCTTTTTTAACTTATCTGTTACTGATTGCAATCTGCGATAATTTCCACAAACAAATCTAGCAGCCCTTCTTTGCACCCTCTCCAACTCCTGTATTTGATACTCAAAATGTGGGTCCCATACTACACTACCACATTGAAGCAATGGTCTGACCAAAATTTTGTAACCCAATTCCTTTTCTTCTTTAGCACATCCCCTCATCACTCTCTCCAACAAGTGAAGAATTTTGATACCTTTTCCTACTACCTGTCCAATATAGTCTGCCCAGTTAAGCTTGTTATCAAATGTAATGCCAAGATGTTTACATTTCAAGTCTTCATCCAGCAATTCTTTCCCCACCTTATAATCATAATAAACCTTTAATTTTTTATTTGTGTATCTAAGAAGCTGACTCTTCTTTGCATATATCTTCATCCCATGTTTACCAACCCAACTAGATATCCTGTACAGATCACCCTGCAACTGTTTACAATCCTCTATCGTATTCATCCTTATACAAGACGAACAATACTATATACTGAACAGACACACTATCACAATCACCCACATCTGCAATAACACACACTGGCGAAGACAAAGGGAAACTTCCAAAGAAAGTTCCATACTGAAGTACATCCTCCATGGTAATGACCTACATTTGGAATCAGGTATGGCGTCATCAGATAATCTCTCAAACATAATAGCTCAAGATCTTTAACCTACGTCATAGTATGAAAGCTGGCTATTATATATGTTTTATAGAATATTGTTAAAAACCAACATTCATTATTGCCAGACACTTCCTGTTGGCCTTTACTTCAGTCAGACGCTTTAAAGGTCGTAAAAACAGGAGGTAAACTACGTCATAGTAGCAAGCCTAAATTTTATATATATTGCTCGGGGTACTATTTCAAGACATTTTGTAAGCAGCCAGACCAATCCGAGGGGCCAAAGTTCCTCCCAGGCACGATGAATGTTTCGTTCTGAATATGAGCGCGTGGGCAGGATTCATGCGCATGAGTGCGAGTGAGAGCATTTGTTGGCTGTGTAAGTCAGCTGTATGGAATTGCGGTTCATTTTTGGTCGTAATGGATTTTTTAAATAATGATCCATTATTACAATGCCAAATTATGTATAAAATTAACTGTAAACCAATTAATTATGCAAATAATATTGAAACGGTTTGATGGTTTATTATATCTTGGTTTTAAATGCAAATTTAATGAAGAATTATTATTAAAAACATATTTATTATATTATGAACCATTAATCTTCATTGTCATCACTGTACACATTTTCTGCTTCCTCATCAAGCCCATCTTCGAACTGAATATCCAATTAATCAATATCTTCATTGTTATTTAATTCCACTGTAAAAGCAAATAAATTAGATACGTTGCGAATAGCTACATATTCATGAAAATAATATGAAGTGAAAGTCTAAAACCTAATTCAGTTTGAAGTGACTCGCTGACAAAACTTGGCAACTGATCACCATCGAACGATTTAATATTATATTGGTTGTCTTCCGGTAGCCACCCATTATTCTCAGGACTGAAAATGGTTGGATGTTAAATGTGAGCATTACTCCAGATACTTGCAATATAATGTGTTCGACGGAATTGTTGGAATAGTTCACTATTGCAAGGTGGCAGATTACTTGCATCAAAGCTTCTCATACTTTTACAGTTGAAATCTTCATTTATATGGGAAACTGCGTATGTATTAATAAAAATCTGAAGCCGAGCAGCATCCACATTAACTATCCCCGCAACGTTGTAAACATCACAGATGAATTTTTGTATTGTATTGAATACATTTTGTTCCGTATCTTTACTACTGAATAATTCAAGCTCACCGAATTTTAGAATAACTTGTTGATACTCTTGATGGTTTTTTAATATTCTGAATGGTTTTTGTTTTCCTTTCTTGAAGAAAGAAGGATTGTAATCACATCCCATGGAGGAAGGAAATATATGGAGGAGAAGTGACGTTAAATCTGTGACGCCGGCTCTAAACTCTCGCGCATGCTCAGTCGCGGCAGCGGCCATATTGCGAACCCATACAAATGCAAATTTCACATTGTGTTTGATGCTGTGATTATTTCATTTCGTAATGTGTGTAAGTTTTTTATAATGCCATCTTGTGTTGCATACGATTGCACAAATAGGCAAGAGAGGAAAGAACCTGGTATATTATTTCATAAGTAAGTTCCATTCTAATAATTGTTCTTGAAGTGTGCAGTAGGAATTGCAAACTTTGATGCCTGTCTATAAATGTTTAGTCATAGCTCTCAATGGGATGACTTTGTTCTCAAATTTTTGTTGGTGTTTTGTAGAAAAACAGCATACCTTGCTATGTTGCTCATAATAGACTAGCATTACTTTTTAACGAGTGTTGAAAATGAGACTTAAAGGGGCGATTTTTACATCGCGATTCAGTGAATTTAGTATTACGATTTCTTTCCTCACGTTGCAGTTATACTGATAGTATAAATGTGTTAAATTATGCTATGGAATCTAGGAATCTTGATGAAGCAAACTGTGTTGTTACCCCAAATGCAGTTTGCGATTCAAATATGCGTGTGTGGGTGTGTCTACATAGTTTGATTTTGTAGCGGCAATTTAATGGAGATTGTGGTTAGGTCTAAACGCAGTCTGAACCAGAATGGTTTTGTTGTTCCAGAAGGGGCAAAGAATTTATCTATTATTGTTAGTAATTTAATGAGAACAATGCTAGTGACAAAACGTGTATCGCGATGGAAACTACTTCCAGCTATTCCCAATTAAGCTTACGATGTATGGTAAAAAGATAACTATTTTTCTAGGTCGCATTTCAACCTAACCACAAGTGGTAGTAATAAAACTGAAATATCCAATCTGGTTGTGGCTTTGGCAGAATTAATTTTTGGTCCAGGCCGCGTCCCAACCCAATCCCCTCAATTTGGAGACAGTATATCCCGAAAACTAAGCAAGATATCGAAAAATTTTATTCTTTATTTTCGATTTTTTTCGTCGTGTTACATATGAATCCATCATCAAATTTTGCGAAGTTTTTCTTCTGCATTTTAACTCAAGACACTTCATTTTTGATACATATCATCTCGAGAACTAGGTGAGATATTGAAAATTTTAATTTTTTTTTTCGTTTGTCTCGTCTTTTTAAATAAGAATCCATCATCAAATTTGACTTTGACTAATTTTTTCTTCTGAATTTCAACCAAAAACATCTCACATTTGAGACAGAATATCTCGAAAACTAAGCAGAATATCAAAAAAATTTTATTCTTCATTTTTTATTAGTCTCATCGAGATACATAATAATCCATCACCAGATTGCGGCGTCATGTTTATCTTAGAGTCCCCTTGAGGTTTTTGTACATATGTACATATACCCCGTGACTGTATGGGGGCGACCAACCCCCCCCCCCCCCTCACTCCTCCTCCGCCCGGCATCACTTCAATGCGTAGTGAATGTCTCTTGCGTCGTCTCCATATATTTCTTTCCTCCATGTCACATGCTGTGATAGTGCGAAATCCTGGTAAGCTTCTACACAAAGATTGTCCCAAGTGCTCATAGATCTTATTCAAATCAATATATCTTTGCTTGTTTCCAGTTCCTGTAAGTATCCAAATGTTGGAATTATCATTTTTCAGATGATGCATATTACCCAGCATTATTACAGCAACATCAGTAGCAGAACATCTGATTGTCAGCTTCTTCATGCTCTGGACACGATAAACTTTCATCAATACTAGTCACAACTGTGTTATATACATATGTAATTAAATTGCGATGGAGCGTACGCTCCGGTAGCAATTTCCTCACACACCCATCTTCCCCGTATCCTGCACCTAGCTTTGCCGTCTGTAATTTTAGCTTTAAATTCTTTCAACGGTTTTGGTAAATTTCTCTTGGTAATTTATTCCAATCTCAGACACCCTTTATCGCATTTGTATTTATGCTTATCGTCTTATTTTCTATGATTATACTCCTTCTTGATGTTTTACTTTTATATTCTTTCTTTTGTATCGTAACTAGGATACACGATCGGTTTTAATACGTGAGTAAGTAAATCTTAAGTTTACTGTTTATTCGACTCTTTCTTCATACTTCAAATAAATAATAAACTTATATCACTTAATTCCTTTTTTATTAACATGTCATAATATCCTTAATTATCCGAATGTTTACAAGTTCTTTCAGCAGCAACTTAAAGTTCAAAGCGAACACACACCAACCGTTTTTTATCAAGCTTGTCCGATCTTATATCTATCTTCTGTTTATAAACGTTACCCCTAACTACCAATTTTCTCTCCCAGAGTAATTATTATAGTTACTCATTTCCTTAGGTAGCCTGTTATACTAAACCTTACCCAAAAAAGAGAATCTTCCTACACCCTTGTGTCTGAAATCGAGTGTCAGCTTGTGGTCATGGTCATCTTTCCCTTCCAGGCATTACTTTTAATTTTTACACCAATATCTTTCCATTCCTCATCATAACAAATATACGACTTGTACACTCCCATGACACTCATCACCATCCTTCTGTCTTCCAATGAAAACCATTCCAGTTCTTTTATCATATCTGTTACTGATTGCATTCTGCGGTAATTTTCAGAAACAAATCTAGCAGCCTTTTTTGCACCCCCTCTCAACTCCTGTATCTGATACTCAAAATGTGGGTCCCATACTACACTACCATATTCAAGCAATGGTCTGACCAAAGTTTTGTAACCCAATTCCTTTACTTCTCTCGTACATTCCCTCATTACTCTCTCCAACAAGAATTTTGAAATCTTTTCCTGCCACCGGTCCAATGTGTCCTGCCCAGTTAAGCTTGTTATCAAATGTAATGCCAAGATATTTACATTTCAAGTTTTCAGTAAGAAATTCTTTCCCAAACTTATAATCATAATCAATATTTTGTTTTTATTTGGGTATCTAATAAGTTCACTCTTCTTTCCATTTATTTTCATTCCATGTCTATCCTGTCCAGATCACCCTGCATCTGTTTACAGTTATTACTGACACTACTGTTATTACTGACATTATAGGAATGACATTTCCTGAAATTAATTTTAATCAGTTTATTGCCAATGAATAGTGCAATGTCATCATTGACCAGTAAAAAAAAAAAATTAAAAAAATAATATATATCTACGAGTGCCTGTTTAAAGAGTGAATTTTTCAACTCATTCTCGAAATCAGCAGGTTGAACTTGATCGGGTCCAGTAATAATACAATCATATTGAATACACTCATTTCGTAGAGATCTTTCATAATCCTTGATGGAAGGAGTAAAATACTTGAGTTCTTGTCGCATTTGTGTCACCATTTGTAACTTTTTCTTTGAAATATTGCCAAATGTTTTAGGAATATCTTTCATTGTGTGTAGCACAAAAAAAAAAACCATCAATTGTGTGATGTTCAGTATCTCTATCTATAGATTTCATAAAAGCATATTTTTGTATTTTGGAAATAGCACCATCAAAATGACACATGGATAAAGGCACTGAAGTTATAGGATAAGATAAAATGTTTGCAATGTCGACTTTATGATCAATAGATATATCAAGATTACGTCCAAATAAATCTCTTTGGACACGCACTTCTTATACTTTACCACCAACTTTTGTATTTGTTTTTGAATAATCTTGAGAAAAGTTTTCTAATGGTGTCTTTTTTATACTCTTCTCAAAGCTACCAATATCTGATTCACATTCTGCAATGAACGTTTTACGGTTGGTATCTCTAATTTCTTCAATGTTAAGGAGAAATTTTTCAACTGTATCTGATGCTGCGTTACCAGTGAAATATTTAGTAAGAGATTTTTAGGGACTCCTGCGTCAAATGGGTTAATAAATTGATCAAATGTATCGACAATTTTTTGTAATTACCTGATTCTTTTTTAATATTATGATTGTTTAAGTGTGCTGTAACATCTTGTTCATTTTGCAAATCTAACTCTTCATAAATTGGTTAAGGGGGGGGGGGGGGGTGCGGGGATGTCATAGATACTTTTTGGGGGGGGGGGGCTTGAACCCCCTACCCCCCCCCCCTGGATCCGCCCCTGCTGTTGACCTTAAATCATGGCTTCAGGGCAATTGTTGCTGCGCTGAAATGTGTAAATTGCATTGTACCTGAAAGATTGTAATTATTTTTAAAAAAACTTTGCTGATTGATGATATATTTTTAAACACTGCAAATATTTTAATTTTTATTTCACTCACTCGCGATGTTAATAACAGAAGCATAACCAGAACGTTACACACATACACACTTACAGGGTACACCATGTATATAAGAGACAATGATATCTCACTCGCACTTATGCGCATGAATACTGGCCACGCGCTCATATTCAGAACGGAACATTTAACGTGTCTGGGAGGAACTTTGGCCCATCGGATTGGTCTGGCTGCTTACAAAATGTCTTGAAATAGTACCCCGAGCAATATATATAAAATTTAGGCTTGCTACTATGACGTAGTTTACCTCCTTTTTTTACGACCTTTAAAGCGTCTGGCTCAAGTAATGGCCCACAGGAAGTGTCTGGCAATAATGAATGCTGGTTTTTAACAATATCCTGTAGAACATATATAAAAACCAGCTTTGCTAAAATGACGTAGGTTAGCAAGATTTTTTGGGCCCTTTAGTACCCGCTACCTCTGGAAGGGCCCCGCTTCCATGCTGGCGAGTACGCATACGTTCTTAACTACATATTACTCTACTCATCCTCAAAATTTCAGCTTTGCTAAAATGACGTAGGTCTGGGGGCTCTGGGATCTTGGACTACAATCTTTGATTTGCGATTAAAATGTGCACTCGTTTTTTCCTCTCAGGCGTTTTTTAGAAAGGAAAAAAAAACATTTCGGGTTGTATGATTTTCGTAAACAAATGAAGTGTTTCAATGATACGAAAATTACAAGATAATATTTCAACTCTAAAAATCTGTAATTACTAAAATGCAAACTGGTATTTGGCAAACCGCAGCACAATAAACCAGTTTGTCTAGCAGCAGACAGCTGCGCGGCTGGGAGGGTGATAGGACGGGCTTAGCCAG
Source organism: Vandiemenella viatica (assembly GCA_031002005.1). Taxonomy (NCBI): domain Eukaryota; kingdom Metazoa; phylum Arthropoda; class Insecta; order Orthoptera; family Morabidae; genus Vandiemenella; species Vandiemenella viatica. The sequence goes on from CM061920.1 coordinate 287,032,751, forward strand.
TCGCCCGGAAGGAAATGAAGGTTTGCCGGGGAGGCAATATCTGCGGCGGCCACTGCCACCTCCCTCGAGTGCCGTCCACACACCACGGGATAGCTGTTTGTTTCCAGCCAGCGCCGTCGATTTTTATCGGTACGACCCTGTTATTGGCAAGGCTGGTGCAGATTTCGTGCACTGCTGATAACGGGGCAGTGGTTCTTGTTTACTGCAATAATTTCAAGCATCAATCACGGTGTTTACTTGATACTAATCAACTGTGAAGGTCGTTTTGGACCTAAGGGTTTGATTAAGAGCAATTAGTATTTTTCAGAATAGTTGATGTATTTCGTGAATCCAACTTGGAACGGGTCTGATCTGTAGAGACAGATGCAATTTAGCATAGCTTGTTGTTCAATAGGAATTCTTACAGCAACGTCACCTTCTGCTGGTTCGTTTCGGTCAGCTACAAGAATGACGCAAATACATGTTCACTTCCGATTGTAAGCAACATTACTCTCTCATTCTTCGAGTAGACTTGAACCAGTCAATACGGGTTAGCTAATCTATCGCGCCGGCTCTCGTAGCCTTCCATAGCGCTAATGCTCTCCAACCAAGCTGCCATGTCTTACGTCATAGTCACTCAATCTATCATTCAGTATTCTAAGTAGCAATTTAGCTTTCGGGGTAGTCATTGACTGTACATGCACAGTTTTCAGTGGCCATTAACAATTTGAACGCTACCGGCAATATGAAGAGACCTGTCAGTGACTAACTCTGAATGCAAACCTCTCTAGACGTCCGCCGTCACGCTATTGAACATCTTGCCTTAGACGGCAGATGATTATAATTTTCTGCCATTTTATGCTGTTTATTTTACTATTAATTGAAAAAAATACAATTAGACTAATTAAATATAATAAACTAGCTGATACCCGCGACTTCGTACGCGTGGATTAAGAATTTCTTTGCCAGAATTGATTATAAAAAGTTGTTGGTCGGCATAATATGACCGGGAACCCATCACTATATCATTCTACCATCGAACCTGTCTCTTGAAGAGAATCAATTTCCAACATATTTAAAAACAGAAAAACAAACGAATGTGAGGGGATGTGGGGGGGGGGGGGGGGTTATTAACTAAGGACAGCTTTATTTCAGCTTGGACTTTTCTTCTTTCTTCTGAATGAGCATCCTATTCTTGGGTTCTAATAACTTAAGCAGCTCGTGCTCTGCTAGAGCTACAACTTAGTCCAGTTTACGCCCGCAAGGCATGTGAAAAAAGAAGGCAAAATAAATTGGTGCCAGAAACATTTAAGCAGACACAAAGTAATAGGACAGAGAAAATCGAAATCCATACTAAATAATACTTTTTCCTCTAAACGAAATTTATTAACAAATTATACACTAACATAATGCTCGAGAAGCATAGCTTGAACAAGCGACGTTACATTACAGACTAACACACACACCCATCTCTCCGTCACTATTCGGTAAGTTCTCAAAATTTCATGACTACAACTGTTAATCATAGCAAAAAAAAAAAAAAAAAAAAAAAGTCCCTTGTGCCCTCCCTACAGATTTTCTCGTCATATTAGTCAATGTCGGTATAGGCATTTAGTTGTCAAAACGTAACATAAGACAGAGACTTACTTCCGCATTTATAGTATTCCTACTGCAGGTCACACTCACACTGATGGATCAATATAACGTAAAAAAGTGTACACCTACAGCATTGCAAGACTACCTGCGAATTGCCTCGGATTGCACACCTAACTTTGTGATATCTACAGTTTAACATTCAATCCGAATAACCGATGGCCCAGGCGTGACTCTTACGATCATAAACAATTTTAAAAAATCCTAGTCTCCACGGGGATTTGATGCCGAGACCACTACCCAAACATTACTAAGCAAACGCTTTAACCACTGAGCTAGCTGACCACTTTACGGAAGAACAGTGCAGAGGCCTCCACATCCAACGCCTTTCAGTAATGTTTAGAAATTATAAGACAACATGTATTATTTATACAGATAATTTTTCAACCAAATCTAGACAGTATTTTCCTCCTTGTATCAAAGGATAAGTGTGCAAAGTTTCATCGAGATCGGAAGAAAAGTGTGGATTTGTATGATGAACAAACAAACCAACAAACAAACAAACCAACAAACAAACAAACAAACATACATACATTCATCTTTATATATATAGATAAGAGTTAAGGGAAAAAAATAAATCGGTAATTGTGGTATAAATTAAGTTTATTAAATAAAAAACTTGTGAATCATATAGAATTACATAAATACTAATTATTTATATATATATTTAAATTTAGTTTAGTCACAAAAATTTAATTATTGAGTCTTGGAAAATATAAATTGATAAAATAGGGCGTAAATAAAAAGAAAAATATAAAATTAATTTTAATTTCCTCGATGAAAAATTTCAAAGCATTGCTCCCTACACAAAGGAGGATTTTCCGGGAAGACAGGACAATAATAGGCGGTATCTTTCCTCAGTTAATTTTTCAAAAATTGTCGACATTTCTTTTGCGGGGCTTTCGTCTTTCCGTCAGGTATGTCGTACCGTTTTGGGAAATGTATTGGCTTACTTGGTGATTGTGGAAAAGTAGATTCGAGAAATTAATCAATAGAATAATATTTTGCACTTAAAAAAAAATAAAAAAATACAAGTTTGAAAAATTATTAAAAAAAACAGCAGTTGCCCGATTTGAAAACGGTGTTCACTCGGTGCAAGGTACGACTTTAATGAATGGCTGAGAGAAAGGGCGAGCTCGTAGACCAGGTACTGGAATCACCAACTTTCTATTCAATCCCATAGGGAAAGGACGTCTCAAGTCGTCCACAGTCACTGGAATGCTCCTACTGGACAGCCGAAGACGTCCTCACCACTGAACTTGTTAAACGGACTCACTACCAGTTAGCCGTCTTCTCATTCTAATAGGATAGTTTATTTCAGCTACCGCTAAACCAGTCCTAGCCTTCTCTATCCTCGGTGTCAGATATCCTGATAAATTACCACTATTCGCAGCCAGCAAGATGAAGAACTTCGCGGAAGAGCAGAAGACTTAGGAGACGTCTAAAAACACGAAGGTTAGTCACTACACTTAAGGTACACAACACACAACGTCCACAAACAGGCCAACAACCACTCGGATCCCTGAAACAACGTTATTATTCTCTAAACCACAATACTTGTGAGGGTTTGTTGTTAACTGTCGTTCTCTTTGTCTTTCTGCACGTTATCGGCAAAATCAATTCAGCAATTCGGCCACAAACGATTGCAGAACAAGAATTTCAATTTTTATTGTGATAGTATCAGCCTGAATCTGATTTAAAGTGTATGATATAGTAATTATCACTAATTAGAACTTTAATTTTATATTCCACTTTATTCACATTTATATACAACCACTTAAATTCATACAGTATGCCACCCTATTTTTCGACCACACTACATGTGTACGTTTGCCGATCTCAATGTCAGACCAAATACTACGCCCTAGTTCCCTTCTGGCCCTCGAGTGGGGTGCAGCCACCGATCCACCTGTCCAAAGTTAATACCAATATGTGTGTTCCTGCTACCGCCCTCACAGCCTTGTAGCTCTACCACTTACAATACTTATTCTTACGTTAACTAAACAAAATATTCCTTTCGTAGAAACTCAGATACAAAATTGCACATAGTTTTACATAGATGTTATACATATAGTACATATACGTCACGTACTGGAAATTACTGTATGTCGATTATGTTCCGTTTATGAACGTCTTAAAAGACATGAACATAATGACGCTGTGCACTAATCATTAATATAAGATCTGACACTGACGAAACTAATGATACATGCCACTTAATATTTATATCTTTAAAAAGTACTGTAATACGTATCACATGATGGAGTTAGAATTTATGTCAGTTTATGTATTATTAATTATCATAAAATTATACAGTAAATAGGGCGTTCGCCGGGAAACGCAACCCACTGTTAGCGCTACAAGGAAGAAACTGCTCCCGGCGAGCGAGCGCTCAGTTTCCGGCATTGTTCGACCGTCGGCCGCGGACTATTTCATAATAATTACGCTTCATAAACTTCATAAACTTGTGTGCTAAGCATTTAAATGTGACGTAATTCATTATCTTACCTTATAAAAGATGCTGGAAGTGTTGACCCTCTTGTGTAATGAACATTTCACATCTTCTGAACATATTTCGAGACACACGCTGCCCTAACTGACTTAATGATTTTTTGGGTGACTGTTCTAGTCGAAAAGCGATATCGTCAATTTTCTTCTCTGTGAGAATACGGTTGACCGACAGTCTCTTTTTGTTAAAAAATGAACCCGTTTCTCTTACTTTTTTAACCAGACGCAGAATTGTTGATTTAGCTGGCAGTAAAGCGCCAGGAAATTCGCGACGAAATTTACTGCGACACTTTTTAAACGACTTCTTCTTCACATATGTATCGTAGAGAAATATTCTTTGTTGCAAACTGTAACGTACCATAATTTTACTCACACTCAAACACGGTACAGATTAATAAGAGTATGAAGCCCCAAACCAGCCAAACCGCAAAGAAACGTTTATTCACAACACTGATTAATAAGAGACTGAAGTCACAAACTATCTACAATGCAAAGAAACCGTTCTTAACAATGTAAGGGTCACTGCACTGCACTGTTGGGGCAGCGGAGGTGTTAAACAGTGCGGTGATTCACGGTGCCGCGTGGCGGAAACTGCTGGCTCCACTATCCGAGCAAGTTGCCGACGGCAACAGACTGGGAGGGTAGCGTTTTCCGGCGAACGCCCTGTATAATCCTCGAATCATTACAGATTTGTTTCGTGAAAGAATTAAAATAATAGCAGAAAACTAAGAACTGATCAAGTTAGAACGTAAATATGTTCTACTAGATATCGCAATAATGTCGTAAATGTGAGAGTTAATACTATTTCACTACAATATTACACAATGAATGGCATATTTTCGAATGTTGTTTAAATAGTTACTCGATAGCCACATATTTTGATTTAAAAAAAAAAAACAACCCATACATTTTTAAATCGCAATCCCCTAGTGTGAGCGAAAGTGCTAATGATGGGAACGGAAGAAAGAGTAAACGAAGAGATGAAGGAAAACAATTTAGCTGTAGGGAAAGTTGTTACGTATCTACTTTCTTACTGATTTTGACGAACAAAAGCATTTATGTAGTGGTCAACAGTGAGAATGATGACAAATTTAAACGAGATGAGCATCAAGCTATTTAACTGTACTCGGATAATGGAACGCATAAATGGTAAGCCATTTCAGAAGAATGTAGGGTGGAGCATGTAATGAAATTAGATAATGCTGAAACATTTTTGAACGTTGCACTCACGTTTAGTATGAATCGTTCTACCATCTTTACAATCTATAAGAAGAAAGGATGTAGTGTGGAACATATTTAAGTGCCGTGCATATAATGAGGTAATGAAAATAACCTTCCTAATGTTCTTTGTTATTTTTGTATGGTCTCTAGTCGGTAAGGGAGAAAAATGTAACATGGCTTTGACATGTGGAGACTGTAAGAGGCGAATAAAATGTGAGACTCACAAACTGCTGAAAAAAGACACAAAAAATCATAATGCAGAGAACTGAATAATATTTAGAAAGACAAAATAATTTTTCCAAAACGCGCAGTTAAAAAATTATAACAAAAATTATTTAATTAATCTAATTGATGTGCGCATCTGAATAAGCGAAGGTAGATATTAATTAATGAAAGCTGATAAGTTTTATTTGTGGAACGTTATGTTAGGTAAAGCATACTTAAAAACCGAGATCTACAATTTTCTTACCTTGATGGATAATCCCATTTCACAAAATGAGTAGAAGAACTAGAACGGGTTAAATACAAGTAACGAAGCGAAACAGAAAAATAAATTTGTAACCAAATCATATTACTCTTTGCAGTAAACAATCATACCCAAGAAAACGGGAAACTTACGGAAATGGAAAAATTTCTGGCTGTACGGATAGAACAACAGAGACAAAGAAAGGCACCGCTTAGCCTAATTCAGGAGAAGGCTAAAAGCCATCTCGACGGCTGAGAGGCTGGGGAAAACAAGCAGATGAATAATTTTCTGCTGTTAAAACAAATGTCTTGTCTTACATAAGCTGTCAGCAGCAAGCAACTCGCACAAGTTACTTGCTTCCGATCATTGTGAAAATCAAATTAAACAATGCAGCATAAAAGCGACGTGACTGGCGAAAACGCAAGCGATTTACTGCCTGTAATTATTTTAATCACGTACAGCAATGGAAGTGACATGCTGCTAGAAGGCACAGCTATCAAACCTCTTTACAGAAATGTAATTAAACTACTGTATCACCGAAGATATATAGACGAAAGTTGAAATGCTTAGAGAATAAATAAAAATTTAATAATTACCTGTAAGATAAAAAATATTCTTGTTTTCAACTACTTTGATTAGAATTTCGTAAATTTTAATTGTCTAATATGAAACTAAAATTATTGCGTAAAGTAAAACCAACTGTCTGTTACCGACCTTGAACTAGAAAAAACCATTTTAACTAAAAATTTTATGGACTCGTATCATAGGAGGGTCGAGTGGCTATTGATTGATTGTTTGTCGGCGTGGTAGAACTAACCTGTCCGATATGACTGCTCCTTGATGTTTCTTCTTTATCAGATGACGATCTTCCGTCGCTGACACTATGCAGTCTTTATATAATGCAGAATTGCCAAACTGCGTAGACAAGTAGTTACTGAAGGCAACCAAAGCCTGTTACAGAAGTTATATATTGAAAATGGGCTGCTATAAGTTCTTCTTGACCTGAGTGTTGTTGGTCTGACACGGATTATAAGGTTTTGCGTAACGAAAACAGCAGCTACTAGGAAAATTCCGGTTTATTGCACTATATTCCAAACTGACAATTACACAACATAAAAGGTAGCTTCTATTCCTCGTAATCACAGTTAGCTGCTATCCAGCTACCTTGAATTTGGATGATTATTGCCAGGCTCTTAGTGACTGCCGCGGAATGCTGACTCTTATTAACGCGTCTGTTTTATGTTACATGCCTCGCTGCCGATGCGAGTTATATTCAAAATTTCGAAATATTTCAGGATTTTTATGGTCCCCCTTAAACTTTGGGTCTAATGCGATATGAGTAATTGGTTGATTGTTTCTGTACGTGATACAATCAGAAAGAGCAAAACAACTACTGCATTAGCAGTTTCATAATCATTTGAAACGAGGTGTCTAGTATATTATGGCGGGAATATTTTAAACAGCGAGACCTACGGAATGAATGAACGCAGTAATGAATATCATTACACATCTGGAAGAAGCTAGTACGTCATTTTCAAACTGTCTCCCTTTAATCGAATTGCCCTTACTGTGGAGAATGTGAGCAGTGGAGCGCAGCTTCAGGCGAACGTTCACCTTCCCAGTTTGCGGAGCCAACTAGCGGCGTCCGGGACCTGGTCTGAGCGCAGACAATGAAACCGCATTTGGCTAATTAAACCAAGTTGTTCAAGATGACGGCGACATTGTGAAATTTAATTACGGCAGCTTCCACAGACACGGCGGTCGACCCCGCACTTGCGCAAGTAATCATCCAGTAGCGGAAGGCCCCAGGCGGCGGCTTCTTACAGCTCTCTGAAACTCCCAACACTTGCACCGCATCCTCTCTGTTTCATCGTTGCTCGTAAATCACGGCTCTCTGTTAGACAAGACTCCTAAAAACAAATAAATCTCTTCACCTCTCACATTCATTATCATTTCAGAAACATTGTCTCAATCGAAAAAGGAAGTTCAACTCCAGAAATAGCCATATGAAAATGCCTATTTGGTAAAACGGGGCGGGGGCAAGATGGGAAGAGCATATCCAGCGCAACGTAGAACTTACGTTTTCTGGTTCGCTACTGTTGAATGTATCTCCATATGACGTAAATCAGCTTTCAACGAATCAATACTCCTTATTTCTGACTGCTTGAAATCTGTTCCAACTTTCAAGGCTAGTGACCTTCAGCTAAAGCTAGTGGTCTGGTGGCTCAGCGATTAAAGCGTCTGACTGGAGATTGAAAGGTCTCCGGTTCGTATCCCTGTCTCAGGGGGTATTTTCCTAGGTACTTAACCCGACCTTGACCTCAAGCACAGCTTGCTGAGTAATGTGAAGTAGGCCAGCACACTTCTGTGGTTCGGATTCCACAGTAAACAGTAAGTCCCCTGTTCCCGCCAGGTTTGCCGTGTTAGGTTAAGGCGGCTGCGGCAGTGGTGGAATCGCAGCCAATAGAAACAATGTCATCACACGGAATTATTATTATTATTATCAGTTGAAGTTCATACATGCCAACATGAAGAACCCAGTTCGCTCCGAGCCGTCGAGCAGTACGGATCGTTTCTGTGTAGAGTTCAAGTGGTGTCGACAAGTTAATAACTTACATAATAAATTGTTTTCAAGTGGTGGAAGTCTACTGAGCGAGATTAGTGCGTATTAGATCGGGAGCAAATACACATAATCGTTAGTGATTCAGATCCTGCCATAAAATCGCAGATTCCCCAGACAAGCGGCAGCTAACCTATACGACGCTGCAGCCAGGCTGCTACCTACAACCTCCTGCAGCAACTGCATTGATGAGTCACAGTCAACAAGGAATTCAACTGCAGCCACCACAACAGCACCCAGGTAACTGTGACTTGCTTCTGCACCATACAATGTATGCAGATCTTCGGAATAACGTAGAGTCCAACGAGCAGCTTGCCAAACGGATCCGTGCAGAGGAAAATTCCAATATATTACTAAACGTCAAGACGAGCCAATGAACATTCAGCAAGATCCTGTATTTTTGCCTGTAGATCGGCGCCCTCCAGCTCCAATAGTAGTAAAATCAGATGAGCGTTTATCTAAAAGTGATAATTCTCATGTGACAATTGATGAGGAAATGTTTACTGAAGCCGAAAGTAATTCTGAGAAACGCGCGGAAATACAAGACACTCTACTTAACCAGTGTGATGGCCGACCACAAGCTAGCGCAAGCATAAACACATATCGCGAGCGTTGTAGGAACAATCGTTATAGACGCTCAGATGCCAGACCATTCTATGTTTTTGTGGAAAGCATGGACTAAAGCATTGGCAGACTACATTATATGCCAATGGGCAAAAATCTGTTTGCATTCAACACCGCATATAAGCACGATATTATAAGCATCGTATCCGCCGGCAGAAATAGGCTAAAGATCGAAACTAAGACCACAGCTTCAGCAAACATGGTAGTGAAGTCAGCAGTGTTTAAGGATAAGAACCTAGTAGCATATATTCCAAGCTTTTTAATCCAAAGGCAAGGTATTATTACTGATATAGATGTCACCCTAACAGTGGAAGAAATCCAACAGTCCATTGAAAGCATTTATCCTATTATTTATGTAAAACGGTTCACAAAGAGAACCACTAATCAGAGCAGTGAAGGACGGATCCCAATATCTGTATGTATGATCACTTTGAGATCGCAGTCCTTACCAGCCTATGCAGCAATCTTTGGAACACGGTTCCCAGTAGAGCCACACATACCACATACTACAAACGATTCGGACACCGTATGACACAGTGTCGCAGCGCCACGCGTTGCAGTTAGTGTGGTGGTCCGCATAGGATGGAATAATGTACCACCACAGCGAACCCTCGATGTTTACATTGCCAGGGCCCACATCTTTCTAATGACAAACTATGTCCTGTGTATGTACAGCAGCAAAGAGCTCGCGAGGTGATGGTCCACAGTAAAACCCCATCAGCGACGATTATGAGCTCTGGTTACAGACAGACGCCGTGCCACGTTACAATGATGATAAGCAATTCCCTCCACTTCCATCCATTACATCATCTCTCTCTGGTGCAGCCCCGACCAATGCATCCCAAAACAACCCCATCCAGCGAGAACAAGAGCCAGTTCAACAAACAGAATCAGCTGAAGAAGGCCAAGGCCAGCTCCTAAAATGCAAACGCCCAGTTATCTTCCTCTTCATCAGAGGATGTATATCCCACACCATTTACCAATCACCTAATAAGGTTTTAACTCAGGAGATGTGGAATTCTCGGTTAACCCCACTAAACACTTCTAATCTGCGGCGATCTCAACGCACACAGTACCGCATGGGGAAGCTCCTTCACTGACGAATAGGGTCAACACCTTCTAGAGATCTGCGATTCGTACAGCCTAACAATTCTGAACGACGGTTCGCCAACACTTGAACCTTCACCGTATCAGCGGTAGATATCACGCTAGGTTCCTCTACCATAGCTACAGTAGCCCAATGGAGAATATAAGATCCGTTGGGTTCAAACCACTTCCCAATACTCATAAATATAAACCAACCTCCATCTAACAGCCTATACCCCATTCCATCCAGTAAGTTGAACATAAAAGCTGCCAATTGGACAGCATTTGAGGATACAATGTACGAGGAGGCATGTGGCTTCCAACACGGCAGATCAGCCCTAGAAAGAATACCTCAGAAGATGGCATCATAAGGTAACATCATGAGTTGAAATTATAACATGAAATGATGAGATGAAATGATCAACTCAGAAGATGAACTCTGAAGATTAATTCATAAGACGAAATCATAAGATGAAATCATAAGATGAAATCAGAAGATGAAATCAGATGACGAAATGATAAGATGAAATTGTAAGATGAAATCATAAGATGAACTCAGAAGATTAAATCGTAAGATAATCTAAGAAGTTGAATTCAGATGATGATTACAGAAGATGAACTCAGAAGATTAACTCAGAAGATGAAATCATAAGATGAACATAGACCATGAGTTCAGAAAATGAAATCAGAATTTGAACCCAGAAGATGAAAGAAGAAGATGAAAAAAGAAGATTATAGCATAAGACGAAATCAGTAGATGAACTCAGAAGATGAACTCAAAAGATCAAATCAGAAGACGAAATCAATAGATGAATTTATAAGATGTAATCATAAGATGAACGCAAAAGATGATCTCAGTAGATGAAATCGGAATATGAGATGAAATGATGATCTCATAAGATGAACTCAGAAGATGAAATCGGAAGATGAAATCATAAGAAGAAAATATAAAATGAAATCATAAGATGAACTCAGAAGAAAAATTCAGTAGATGAGCTCAGAAGATGAAATCTGAAGATGAAATCATAGTACAAAATCATGAGATGATATTATAAGACGAAATTATAAGATTAAAACAGAAGTTGAAATTATAAGATGAACTTATAAGATGAACATAGAAGATGAATTTACAAGTTGAAATCAGGAGATAAACTCAGAACATGAACTCTGTAAATGAAATCATGAGATGAAATCAGAAGATGAAACCAGAAAATGACATTATAAGACAAAATCCAATAATAAACTTGTAAGATGAAATTAAAAGATGAAATAATTAGATAAAATCATATAATGAAATCAGAAGATGAACTAAGAAGATGAAATCAGATTATGACGTCATAAAATGAAATCAAAAGATGAAATCATATGATAAAATCAGAAGATGAACTCACAAGATGAATTTAGAAGGTGAACTCGGAAATGAATTGAGAAAATGAACTCATAAGATGAAATCATCAGATAAAATTGTAAAATGAAATTAGAAGCCGAAACCAAAAGATAAAATTATAAAATGAAATCATATAATGAAATCGTCAAATGAAATCATATAATGAATTCGTTAAATGAAATGATAAGATGAAATAAAAGAGGAACTCAGAAGATGAATCGAGAAGATGGAATAAGAAGATGAACTGAGAAGTTAAAATCGTAAGATGAAATCATAAGATAAACTCTTACCATGAACGTAGAAGATGAATTCAGAAGATGAAATTATAAGATGAACTCAGAAGAAATCAGAAGATGAAACCAGAAGATGAATTCATAAGAAAAATTTATGAAATGAAATGATATGAAGAAATCATAAGATAAACTCAGAAAAAATGTATTCAGAGGATAAACTCAGAAGATGAAATCATAAGAAGAAATCATAAGATGAACTCAGAAGATGAAATTACAAGACAGAATTATAAGATTAAGTCATTAGATTAACTCAGAAGATGAAATCCTAAGATGAACTCAAAAGATGAATTCAGAAATTGATACCAGAAGATGAAATCACAAGATTAAGCCATTAGATTTATTTCAGTCTCAATGAACTGGTGTGATCTCTGCGGTAATTGAAATATTCTTCCACGGGGTCGATCGCTTAGCGATAGCGCTCGGGCCTTAGAAGCCGATGGTCCACCGTCTGACTGCTGAAACGGACAGAGTTCATAACTGGCTTATAACCTGACATTTACCTCCGTCAGAGGTACTTTATTTGCTGGAAGAGTTCCATGTTTTCGGATTTAACGTTAATTTGTAGGTTTTGAAGGGAACGAAATAGCCTTCTTACGTATGAAACAATGACTTTGTTCGCTCGTTTCGAAAGTATACAACAACCTTCCAACTATGTATCAAGTTAAGCTTTCAAATTATTCCTCGTTAATCATTTTCAGATTTAGATATTTTTGAAAAATGTGATTCAATATTAATATAATACCCGCCATGTGTGAAAGCATCTGTCTGTTAACAAATGTTTATATTTGACAGCAATTTCTCTAACAGGTTATCGTCTTAGTCTTTCAAAAATTTTACACTTGTATTTATTTTTTCCGACAACGGATTAGAAACATACAAAAATGCATACGTATGTTGATAGAGTTGTGCATAAACGCTGGCTGTCATAGGATTCCTCTTCAAACTGTAGGTTCTCTTTACCTAATCGACCACTAAGCACGGGGACTTAATTCCATAAACTTTGTTATTGAACCAACACACTACTTTTTGAACTCTTTATAGTTTTAAGCTCATTAAAAACAAATATATAACTATTATTTCAGTAAAATCTTTACAGGACAGGATATCATTTGTTCTTTTGTTTACCCTTGTCACAGAGTATGCTTGTATGCCAAATATGTATGTTATACAGGCTTTATTTCTTTTACTTTATAAATTATGAGCAGAGTTAAATGTCTGAAAAATTTGTATAAAGATGGCCTTTAACAATGGATACTAAAGAAAGCAATTAAAAAAATATATGTTCAGATGAATTCCAAATTTTGTATACTATTAATTGAAACGCTTATCATATCACAAAAATTGGCATTAATTTGTAAAAGCCTTGTTCACTTGGTTGAAAATTGCCTTAAATTGAGAGTATATGATGTATGCCCATTATGTAAGGGTACCGTATTATGACGAAGTGGAAACATCAGGAGCAGATTGAGGGATGTGTCAGCCGAGCGAAGGAGCAGTTGAGTTGCGTTGACAGCAGTGATTCATGTGGCCCCGTTACGGTTCAATCTGAGGCAATATTTATGGCTGTCTGACCGTCCCTAAAGCTGAACTGTTAGCAACCTAGGCGGGCGGTCGGAATCTTAGTAAACTTCGGCCCACTCTTTTATCTACACAATGAAAAATATTTAAAAATACCTGTTCCGGTTAACACTGAAATCATGGTGGGCCCTAATCTATACTAATATTATAAATGCGAAAGTAACTCTGTCTGTCTGTCTGTTACGGTTATTGGGCTAAACGGCTAGTCCAGTCGTGATGAAATTTGACAAGAAGATGCTATATAACATTAGGATGGACATGGGATAGCATATTCTGTACAGATAAGAACATATTGTCATTAAATTATGAAAACTATCTGAACTGTGAAAGACAAACGCATAATATCCAAATGTCTTTGTAATGAGTAACGTTAGAGAGCAATGGCAACGTAGCGCAGTGGTAAGGTACTCGATCTCTGCCTCATACACTACACATTTCGCAAAAAAAAGTACTTATCGTACTAAACACACAAAGTTACACGTTTTTGAAGACAGATGGGGAGACAATATTTTCTTCCACTAGATTAGGTACACCTAGCAGGCCCTGTTAGACTACGGGCAGGAATTCAGTTCCTCGCCTCCCCCAGCCCTTAACCCCGTTCTCATAATTCACACTAGGCACCTCTGTAAACCCATGGCTGAATCAGAGAAAAAGAAATGTAGCCAATCAATTTACGTTCAGCGGATTTTTCTAGTGAAAATATTTGGTGCTTTTTCATTGTATATTGCACCCTAACTCTAAGCGTATTAAAAAAAAAAAAACTTAAAATATCTCATATAAAATTGTAGCCGTCCATTTGAAGTCAAAATTGCTTTCCTGTATTGCTCAGAATATCTTTTTTTTATTTAAGAAGCACTGGTAAGAAGTATAGACTAATTGACTACTTTCGTAGACTAAAATCATAAAATAACCATGATTGGTTTAAGATGTTGCAAGATACCATGCTGAAAGAGTAAATTCTTTTTATTTAAGCTCTCTTCAGAACTAAAGCTCAAGCCCGTCAAAAATTACGGGTTTAACTGTGTTCTGGCAATTAATTTCTTTGCAGTTTCTTACCTAAATAGTATTGTTATAAAATAAAGCTCAATGTAATTTCTCGTCCCTTGTGCTGTAGCAACAAGTTTCTGTTGTCAACTTGGTCCCATTAACCACAATCTGCGCCAATATTGCCGGTAGAAAATCAAAGTTTCAATCACACGCGAATTAACACATTATCTGTTTCGCACGTCAGTGCTATCATGGATCGCAATATAAACTTGATCCAAAATCCTCAATGTTTCTTACATCCTTCTTATTATCTGTGATGAATATCGATGATTTAACGGCTGACACAGCTTACTTACATGCGCCTGACATAATGACCCCAGTGAAAACGATGGATGTTAAAAATAAATCATAACAACTTAACGTTATACCACGTAATATTAGTTTTAATTGTGGTTCAGGCAGCATAGATCGCGATCAATCTGGAACTTCATTCATTCAAAGTAACGATTTCAGTAAAAAAAAAAAAGCAACTGATGCCAATTTTTAAACGAAATACGTACTTTTCTTTCAGTGTTCTGGAAATTCATTTCTTTGCTGTTGCTTAACTAAATAGAATTGTTATAATATAAAGTTCAATGTAATTCCCCGCGCCTTTCGCTGTTGCCACCTTGGTCCAGGTTGGATTTCAATCTAACCACATAATACGCTAAACTTGCCGCCAGAAAAAAAGAAAAAAAAACTCTTCAATCACACACATATTAATGCGTGTACTGTATCGCATTGTAGTGGCAGTAATGCATAGTGATATAAACTTGATCAAAAATCTTCACTGGTTCTTACATCTTTCTTTTTTGTTATCCGTGATTCAGATTGATATTACAACGTTTGAATGGCGGCTAAAATATGTCGTCAGTGAAAGTAAATGAAAGTAAAAATAAATCTTAACAACTTATGTCATGGCACGTAATATTAGTTTTAATTGTAGTCTAGACTGTATAGATAGCGATCAATGCAGAACTACTTTCAATCAAATGAAGTAATGATTTAAGTAAAAGGACACCAATGAAAACAATTCATATTATTTAAAAAGAAATTAATTTATTCATGCCTTCTGCTGTAACGTCTGGTTCCGGTTGTAATAACAATCTAACCAAAACTGCCGCTAGCATTGCTAATCGAGAATTAAAGCTTTTGTGTTACAATCTATTGCCAAATATTTTAACCGTTACTACAAGTGAATATTAAAAAAGTTTAAGCAACTAATAATTATTACGTCGATTTAAACGGAATATGCACGTTACTTTTCTTTCAGTGTTTTGACAGTTAATTTATTCTCGGATGCTCAGATAAATATGAATGTTATTAAATAACGTGTATAACCTAGAACAACATCTCGTGGTCGTAAGTTGGACAACATAGGCGAAAATCGTACGTCATAGCAAGACGTCATAGTGTGACGTCACCACGTGAGACAGCTACATCATGACCAAAACTTCGTTTTATAAGTACAGATATCCCAGCGTTTTCAGCATTCACTCCCGCACTTTCTTTGTCTACGATTACAATACCATCGCTTTTTAGTCATTTGCATTTTTGCTTCACATGCGTTTATTGTTATTGCCATTTGTTTCCATTAATAACACAATACATTAATTTCGATAGAGCATAGTCTCCGATGGCAATTTCCCTACACACTATTTTTTATCTTTATTTTGTTGTTTGAATTATCACCTTCCCCTTTCCGAACTTTAATTTGCAGTTGTTTCAGTAATTCTTCCGGTAAATTGCAGTCTACTTCCTTGCCTTCATCACGTAATGTTGCCATTCCTCTAATACTGAAATCAAGAACCAGCTTGTTGTGATGGTCTTCTCTTCTCCTCCACGAACTATTCGTGTTTCTTCTGATAATATCGACCAGTGAACGAATTGGGTTTAAGAGGTCACTATTGCTTACTGTTCGGTCTTAAAGTTGATTTGTACAGAGATATAGAATTAAATAACAGATAATGTTTTTAGTATGCAAATCAATTCTGCGTCACCACTATATATATTTCTGCGTCACCACTATATATATATATATATATATATATTCTTCTTGAACTATTAGACGCCTCGTTCATTCATGTGTCACAATGTGTAAGCAATAAAAGGCCAGATTAGAGATTAGTCATCGTGTCATGTTGTCTTTAAAGCTGTGACTTTCTTCGGCGAACCAATAACGCGACAGGAAATGTATTCATAGACGTCAGTATTACAGGAAGCTAATAATTTAGGCCAGATTATTTTTTGTTTCTCCAAAAGGTTCAATATGTTTTAAATTGAAAATCAGCCGTAAAGGACTATATATATCGTTTCAATACAAATATTCATAATTACGTACTTTTTGTTTATTTAATTTCGATGTAGATGTAGATGTTTCGTTTATTCACTGGCCATAGGTGTAGCTGTAATAGCATGTTAAGGATTTAGGTTACATATTTATATTTTTAAAGTGGTTCAATATATTTTTCTTTTAAATTAAAATTTTCAACCAAACCATAGAGAAAGTTATGTTTTTAGTTTAAATCTTCATCTTAGTTATGAATATGTTTTTTGCAATGGGACGAGGAGGAACCGAAGTAAATATATTGTATCAATACGAAATCAAGGTTTTGAGCTATATTTAATAATGATTCGAGTTACTTAAGCAACTGCAAAAAAGTGAAATGCCAGCTCACTCCGTTCAATATGTCATTTTTGACGTGCTTAAAAGCTACTTACATTCCATGTAGTTCCTAGATACTTTAGTTTTATTGCCTGTCCATGGATTCTGCTGTTATAGTAAACTGAAAAACATGAACAACTACGTCAATACAAAATCAAGGGTATGAGAGTTATTTCAAAATAATTGTATTTAGTTCAACAATTGAGAAAAAATAAATTGCTTTAACACTGCATTTAACGCGTCATTTTTAACCCTCGTAGAGGGCGGTTTACTTGTAAAACTTGTGTGGCTAATTTCATCTTTTACTGTAGAATATATGAACTGGAATAAAAACATTGGAGAGAAAACAACTTCTAAGGCATAGCATAGTTATCACCACAATATCATTAATCGACATGGAATACAGAGAAGCTTGCGAGAGTAGGGCTGCGTACTGGGTAGCTTTAATCTGCTCCGTGCAGACTTCTTGGGCCACTGCAACTGCGACTGTGGAGAGGTCGCCGCGTGCCGTATCTGTATGTTCAGGCCTCGCTGCTGTATTTATAGAGGCAGCGAGCGAACTGCTGGGCTGCCCATTACCGACCTGAATGTAAATTCCCAACGAGACAGCTAAATTAAAGCCGTGCATCGCCTCGGAGAGGACGCGCCGCTCAAAAAACAGGTCGCACCACTTATTTCGTTAGCAGCCATCTTTGTCATGGAAGCAGCAGGGAGCTACGGCGGCTCAGAAGGTCTTCTTAGAGAAACTTTTTTCTTTATTTATCACTGAATACATCAGTTTAGGAAAAGAAAAACTACTGCCTGAAATATAAGAGAGCGGGCAATATTTTCAACTGCTGTGTCCCCCGAGTTGAGACAGGGGAGTAACTCGTATACACAGCGGGGACTTTTGGTTCGTATTAAAAATAAACGATTTTTACCTGTAGTCTATATCACGCACGCAAACATATACTGTATATTAGGTGTTAATATTGTTGAAGACGATAAGTTCAAGTAAAATAAGAATAAAAGTCTCCAATCATACTTTTTTCTGAAGTATTTTGATGGAAAACAGTGTTATATACATAGAATACTGTGTTAAATTTTTGTCTTGATGCTTTTTCTTAGTATTGGCCAATATTCACCGGTAAATTGTCTGGTTAATACTGGTATGCTTTCGCTACGATGTTGTGCTTTGTCATTTTAGTTAATGTTAAATACTGAATAGTCACTACTTCATTTTCAGTAAGTACATTTTCTACGCATATATGTATGAGTGTAAATGTTTTGTTTATTAGTTGTATTTTTGTTTATTTATATTCGTTCGATACAGATGGCTTCATTATATATATTCTCTGATCGCTGATATAACAACAAAAGTAATATGGAATCACGTTTATATTGCTTTACAATGAATAAATTAACGCGCGTGCGGTAGAAACTTTCATTTACGTGCAGAAAAATTAGCATTCGTTTTTCCTGCAGAGGTAATGAGTTATTTTAGCCTATAAAAAAATATCCCACGGATAATTCTCAAATTCCATCTCAGAGGCAAGAGAGATGTAGGGAGACCACCAAGAAGTTGGATTGAGACCGCAACAGTCCACAACGCCTAATACCAGACAGGAAGAAGAAGAAAAATTGTTTTAGTAACGAGTCGCAAACCGGCGTTCAAACCAATATTTCTGAAAGGATTAGAAGCTAGTCATAAACGAAAATTGATCGTACTACGATTATCAGATAATGTTGTCCAAATTGTTTTCCGATATAAAAGCTCTAAACACAAAATAAATACTGAGAATCACAGTAATGCTCTTAATCTAGCGAAGTGTGGCTAAGTTTAATAATTTTTTTAACGAGAATAACTTGGTCAAAGTTTGTATTTACTGTAGAAATGCAATAAATATAGTGTGGTTCGTCCACTCCAATGCAAAATAAATATAAAAAATACACAGGAAAATGCGTAGTAGTTTTTTGATCACATTTCAGACCGGGAACTGTGTATTTCCCTTTTCAACTCGTTCTATCCACATACAATTACATACGACACAATAAATGAGGCGAAAAAAAGTAGATCGTTAAAAAAAGAAATAAGAAATGAAGCAAGTTGCAAACCAGCGCCATGACCAAACAGATGTAATGGTATCGACAAACAAATAACTACCGGGAAGGCGCACAGAAATGTGTTTGACTGGTGTTTCACCCAATGTTGCCGGAAAAAGCCAATATATTGGGTTTACAGATCATAATAATACTAATGTAAGTAGTAAATAATGAGCCACATAAAGACTTAGACAACAGAAACGATATAGCGGTGTATAGATTTTTAGTAAGGACTCATTACTGGTAGTAATTCTACACGAGACAAGAAAAGAGTTCTATTCCGAGCAATTTGATGTCCAATTAACATGGAAAATGCGGAAAGAAATGCCATTTACTAGATGAGACGAGAAGAAAATGTGCTTTATATAACTGTTGTGTAAAATATAGTAAAATAATAAACCACAAGCAATTAATTGAAAAATTACGTTTCAAAAGAAATCATCGCAACGATGTTTTACGAGGTTCTCGACCGAAGATAGCTTCGGCAAAGAAAAAACATTTTTAAGTGTTATTAACACCACCACTGTAAAACCGTCGGACAGAACGTTAGAAAGGTAAAGCTGCCAGTTAATCAAATGAAGTTGGCAAATCTAGTGTTTCAATATTTGCAGTTTTGACGGAAGTTAAACAACAGCCATCGGTAGTGTACCTATCTGTCCTTGTCATGAGACTGAATTGCAATTCGAAGCTACGTTAAACTCGTCTATAGAGTCCGCATACGTGTTTTTGTGATGAACAATGACATAAACACTTTAATTATTTATAGCCAAGTGAGATGGTGCTGCTACTTCGACTTGCTTCTAATTTTAGTTTTTGAAATAGCAACATGGCTAACAAATCGGTATAATAGAAGGCGAACATGTAATTTTCCCACAGACCCAATAGCCTAAGATCCGGCTGCCTGATTTCTACCTCCATCTGTTATTTGACTGAAATGAAATTTTTATGTGTAATTGTTAATAGCAGAATACGATTCTGGCGGGTTGGCTATCAAAATATCGCCGTAACTTTTTTAATTTTTTTTTTAATTCAAAAATTTCGTTCACTCGTTTTTAAACACGTAATAATTAATTCCAAAGAGATACATGTAAAGAACATAAAAAGTTTGGGTTTCCTATGCAAAAGTGACACAATTAGGGATTGCCAGCTGTTAAAGTTAGTGTACTGTATTGTCTGATCGACGGTGTGGTGCGCTAACTCTTTCTCGCTCTTATATACTTTTAACAGCTGGTAATCCTTACTTGCGGCCACTCTACATAGACAACACCAACTTTTTAAATTCTTTACTTGTGTCTCTTTGAAATCAATTACATTAAAAAAAAAAAAGTAACCGAAACTATTTTATTTTAAATTTATTAAAAATACTTGAGGCCATATTTGGATAGACAAACCGGCAGAATCATATTCCGTTTCAGTCAAATAACAGATGGACGTAGAAATCATGCAGCCGGTGTTTTGACTATAATTGAGCTGCTGGAACTAATCAACACGTTCGCTGATCTGCTATTACAATCTGTATCAGATTTTGCTGTAACTGTTTTACTTTTAACCATAGCTACTAAACCAGCTCCTAAATAAATAAAAGAGCTACCTGGTCCAATAGTCATTTATTCTTAAAAATACATTATCATATAAATTATGACTATCTACGAAGTGCGTGGGCTGAGCAATAAAACAATATACAATCTAGCGAAAACTGCAAATCAAATATTCTATTTCTGTTGCAATATCACTTTTTCTCAAGTAATCCAAAGCCTACAACAATGAGTAAGATATCATTTAATAGGACTGCTATCCGGCAAACATGTTGTATGTTTAAAATTTAAGCTACAAGTAAGTCAACCTGAGGCCACGACCGCCGCGCCTGCGTGGATGATACGCAACCCGCCGAGCACATCATTCGGCTCGCACACGGGACACTCGGTGTTCGGCCACTGAGTATCTCGACACCGCCGGAACACAGAACAAATGAGAGCGTTCACACAGAGCGGCTGTGTCTGTGCCTTGTGTATAGACTATCAGTCCTATTAGACTTCACACGAAACACCAGTGGCTATTGATTGAACATGGAATGCTTTGATACTGAACGGTTCATAGACGTGGTTCGAGAAAGACCAGCCCTGTGGGATGTTCAAACAGTGGAGAATTCAAACAAAACAAAAAAACAAAAGTACTGGATGACATATGTTGTTTAATGGTACCCGATGTCAAGGAACTGCAAGACTAAAAAAAAAAAAAACAGAGAAAAGGAAGTAAAATTTTTCATTAAATTTTACAATTTATTTTTTTATTGTAAATTTAAAGTTTTATTGCTACAAACCATTTTAATAACTAATTCTAATCAACTGATTTGATTCTTTAAAAAAATTGTATTGCAATGGAATATTTCCTTATCCAATTTTTTTTTTTTTTAAATCAGTGCAAATAAATCTTTCGCATAGATCAAAACATGAGACCATTTCTCCAGCGCGTAAGGCTTTGTGTGTGTATCATACGCCACAAGTTCTTTAAACAACGTATAAAATACCCAACTTTCTTATCTCTGAGCACACATTGGATGAACCCTCAACGTTCTACCGAGCGTGGTGAGTGAGTGGGAACACTCTGGCTTCACATTCCGGAGGACGCCAGTTCGAATCCCCGTCCGGGTATCCAGATTTGGGTTTTTCATGATTTCCCCAAATCACTCCAGGCGAACGCGGGGTCTCTCCTTCAAAAGGCCATGACCGAATTCCTTCCCGTTCCTTGTCCACAGTCCTTTCCCACCTCTAATGGCTTCGACGTCAACAAGGCGTAAAGCTGTAAACAAAACAAAACTAATAAATTCTTTTCAAAATGCTTATTGCCGCGGCCAACTCCTCAGCTAAACATTTTTACTAAAACTGGTAACAATAACAATACTTGTCGGTTATGGAAGGCGGCTGCGTCAGATTCCGGTGGCCGGTGTCTAAAATTCATTGTCGGTGCACCGAGTGGCCCGTCTGAAACTAGCGCAGACCGAACACTACAGTGGCTCAGTGGTTCAGCGTGTCATTGGAGATCGAAAGGTGCCCGGTTCGAATTGCTATCTCAGCGGGGATTTACAAAGGCTCTTAACGTGACCTTCACCTCTGACAATACTTGTGCAACGTCAGGCACGCCAGAACACTTTCGTGGTTCTGATTCCACGTTTAACTGTATGTCGCCCTGTAACCGGTAGGGTTACTCTGATAATCTCTTGGACTCCACTCCAACACCATTTTTGCCTCCGAGCAACATGGTCAACCTCCCGCCACTTCAACCTGACTGTCTTTGTAACTCGTCTGAAGTTCTTTGCTTTCTTCTGGTCTTTTATAATACACCCTACAATGATTTTTCCTCAGCTCTTAGTGCTTTTCCAAGTTTCTGTTTCGAAAATTCATCGAGTGTCAAGTACCCTCAGCTCTAAGTAAGAACTGGAAGAATGCACTGATCGTTAACTGCTTTCTTCAGATTCGCGCGTATATTTGATTTTAGGACCGTAAAATATTTCCCACAAGCTTGCCGTTAGCTTGATAGAATGGAAAATTTCTGGTCATTCAGAACATTTCTTCTTTACAAGCTGGCCAAGATAAATACAGCTGCTAACTATTTACAAAGAAAAATTATTTATTTTCACATTCCCCGCTATTACCCATTTTCTATATGTAATTTATATTTTTGAAAGATTCAAGCTAATATCGGTAATCTAAGTTTATAGTATTTATAATATCATATGTATCATAACTGATAGTTAGGTTAGTGACGTTTCATGCGGCAATGGCAATTATTTCATGCATCAATTAATGTTTTATGAAACCTTGTCTTGTTTTCGTGTTAAAATAGAACCTAAAATTTTTCGGAGTGTAGCTAGTTTTGTGTAGGAATTATAATTTGAACTTAGCTTGTAATAAAAAAAAATATTCCGAAGCTTGTAGTGTTACTTAATGCGTGGAAACAACTATTGATTTCAAGCTAATTGTCCCGTCAAAAAACTAAATAGCAAAATTAATTGCTTTATAGTGCCGAACTTGTCTTAGTGTAAGTCGCTATGAAAAAATGAAGCAGTTTTAGAAACTTGGTTAAATATTTACTAGGATCCAGAATACTTACAAAATACGAGACGGAAAATCCAGTTTAAACATATTTAATGATGTCGTAAATCTATAAACCATCAATAAAACGCTGCTGAATCGGAATAATGTTTGTCATGTGAAAAATTAAAACTAATAATTACAAATTTATCTACTACATATATATCCCAAGCTCACTCACTCACCTCGGTAGCTGTTGGTTGGAGAACGGCGTACACGTGTCAGCCTCACAAATTAACAGCCACCAGAGATACCATTAGAACAAATTCGACGTTATGCCCACTATTTAATTGCTAAGTAACTGCTATCAAATTAATAGCCATAATACGATCATTAAGTTTGCTTTTCGTAGCATTTCAAAGTTTAAAATAAAAAATAACGGAAAACTCTACAACTGAAGAAACGTGGGACTGCTTTCAGGAACATGTTACTAATGAAAGCAATTACTTTTGAAAGCAACATAAAAAAACTTTAAAAAAAAATTACTCAAGGTCTCTGCTGTAACTACGAATGACAATTTGTTATTCCAGATTAGGATAAACTTCAATTTCATTAAAACTTTCACTAATGTTGTTACTTGACCAAAGTTTATACATTACGATTTATTTGCTTTTTAGGTATTTTACTGACCAATTTCATTAGTGGTTTTGTTCAAAATCGCTGTTCGTGAGTTATTAGTTTATTTTTAAGTGGATATCGGAAGAAATATGTTGCCGAATCGAGTTTTCTGGGAATTCATTTCTTCGGAGTTGCTCAACTGCTTAATAATATGGAATGTGTATTAAGTTCTCTGGCCGTTACAATTACTGTACTATGACCAATGAGTTATACGATAGCGCGATCGTCCATGTTTAATACCTACGTCTACTAGTACTTCAAGATCAAGAGATTTTATTCACCCGAGGTTGAAACACAGGTCAAGTACATATTTGGTCAGACCATGTAAACCTGTTAAAATCTTTGATCCCAACAGCTGGAACTATTATAAACCCATGACGATTCGTAAAGAACGGTCACGGGCTTTCACTAGTTAAAAATAAATGTGTAATGCATCTACGGTGTAAAGTGAAT
This sequence comes from Vandiemenella viatica, assembly GCA_031002005.1. Taxonomy (NCBI): domain Eukaryota; kingdom Metazoa; phylum Arthropoda; class Insecta; order Orthoptera; family Morabidae; genus Vandiemenella; species Vandiemenella viatica. Next base: position 287,057,101 of record CM061920.1, read on the forward strand.
GTTCATGACCTGAGGTTACATGTTACCCCTCTTGGGCTGACACTGGGTGAAGCGATCTTATAATCAGAGCATCGGCAAGGTTAAAACCAATCTACAACAGAACGATTAGGCTCGAAAATTCGGGATACAGTACGATATTTTGCAAATAAATTATCTTGCTCATTATTAATATGTGGCAGCGTTTCTATCTTCGCGCAGAACCTCCAACTGCGGGTTGTATCTAATACTTCCTTCTCCCGTTGACAATCACCTGGACTGACTTCTGGAAACCAACGAAATCAGAAATTACGATAACCGGAAAGGGGATCGAACACAAGTTATTGTGAATGCCACATCCGAGCGGTATCTACCATTCCACTAGGCTTCACGTTACAATCTAAATTTCCCTTATCATTTTCAAATAAATCTTATTTACGTTATGTTTTTACATAATTCATCTTATTTATTGCATTATATGTATGTACATTATCGACGCAAAATATATGTGCAGGTGGATGTGCATAATTTGTTCCGTGTATTGTTTTATTTGTTAAATATTTGAATGGCTTTATTAAATGTTTTCTTTTCTTAATCCTTTTTGGCTGTGACAATGTTTTTTAAATGTAAATATCTGTGATTTGATGTTGTGTATAGAAAGTATTTTGAACTGTATCCCAATATGTTCAACTTATGGCAGTTTCTACGAAGCGTTTTGTAAAAATTGAGTGACTGTTGTGTTGAAATTCGCTTCACCCATTCTGATCTTGCAGACTTTTCCTTTGTTTATCAGGTTTGAATATTTTTTGTAACATACATTTACGGAAAGCTATTGAAATAGGTTGTATAATCTTCGATCGTATTATCCGATACGTCTGTTTTGAGCAAATTCTTTGCATTCTCTGTACTTCAGTCTTTGCGGAACAAAGAAGCAATTTGCGAATACTCTGCAGTGAATGAAATATCTTGTCTGTCCTTGCTGGCTGCACTGTTGATATCAATCAGTCTGTTCCCTGTTCCTATTTACAGCTTCCTCGTGACGTCTACAACGCCCCCATAATTTATTACCGAACAAAATTTTGGGCGAATGCTCAATTTTTCATCTCCTCTGACGTTACCCGGACGTTTTCGCTTTTGTCTGGCATCAATTTATAGAGAGAGAGAGACGGAGTGGGAGTACTTTAATTTAGGAATTCGATTCCCTATTACGAAAATAGAAATGAGATATACATCTGGTGTGGGGTAGAGTATTGGAAGACGGCGTGGAGAATAAAGAGAGGATGTATTTTGGACTCCGGATGCCGTTCGAGTGTGTTTGTCAGGATGGAGCTCGCCATTGATCGAGACTGATAAAAGACGCGGGCAGTTCGCTCGAGTCCACTCTTTTTGGAGCCAATAGAATTGCGGGGGTAGTGCCTCCCACACGCACGGCACAATGCCGTGGCACTCTACACATTACTTCGTTGTTCATTGCTGACTGGCTTGGTCTTTGCTTGAAGTCGGGAAGAAGTCAAACACAAACGCAAAATACGCGTATGAATGCACCTATATGTAATCGATATACGTGTATATATGAAACGAAACCATATATGGTATATCCTTTCCAGAAAAACTACTGAGCACATTTAGATGGGGTTTTCGCCGTTTTATAGACGTGAATTGTTTGGTATGTTTCAACGTTACATAACGCTGGAGCTGTAAATAAAATTCTGACGGTGTAGCATAAAACACCAAAGATCCACTAGAAACTAGATCAGGGGTGGCCAACCCATGGCCCGCGGGCCGCATGCAGCCCGCCTTGAATATTTTTTATTGCCGGCGAGATTCATCACACATTTACAAAATATGTTTACTTTATGATGGCCATAGTAGTGAAAACCAATGTATTAAAAAATATAGTATTTGTGCATCCATATTTTCAAAATTTAATCAATTTATATATTTTTTATATATCATTTTAAGTGATATATATTACTTTACAATGTGCGTTTAGTATAATTATTATTATATTATCTATGTTTACATATAAGGATAATAGTAAATGCAATAGTAATAACTCATTAGTTATTACATTTCAATATTTCGCTCCAAAAAATGTATATAGTGGGTCTAAATCTAATATGGTGATTTATAATTTTATATGCGGCCCGCGGCGTTATGAAGCATTTCCAAAGTGTCCCGCAATATCATTTGGGTTGGCCACCCCTGTTCTATATGCTGCATACGTCATCTTCCGGTTCCTTCTTAAATTTAGGTTTTAAATTCTTTAAACGACATAGATGTCCGTACATAATGAGAAGAGACAACTACGTAAAGATGAAAATATGTACATTAATAATTAAAGAAATAAATGAAATAAATTCCAGAGAACTTCGTTGCCTCCGAAGTTTAACTCAGGCACCGAAACTACAATCTCTGACCACTAACAGAATCTATGCATAATTACTGCTTTTTACGTAAAAGTGAGCCTTTCGTGTTATCAATAAAAGCAAAATTGGAAAATAATACTGAATACTTGGTATTCAACTGTACAGATCAGGAATAGATTTTAATTTTGAGTTCCAGTGTCAGATAAAGTAGAATCATAAAAAAAAATTCAGTTCCAACGGCAGATGAGGCAGCATAGTGAGACACGACTATTGTTTGATACTATGAAAACTCAGTCAAAATTGATATAGCAGTTTTCAGATAATTCTAGATTATTCGTGAAACAAATATGTCGTAACGTCTTAAGACATACGTTAAATTTTAACTTCAAATTCTGAAAATCCATTCAAAATCTATATTTTCTGTGTGATACCGGAACAAGCTTTCCAGATACATGTTTATGTAAGTAATGCGCGTACGTTACATGTTTCGATTTTTGAACAGCAATATTAGCAGATGTTGGAATTAGGTTGAAATATAGCCTGGACCAAAATTACTGACAATCCGTATTAAAACACCCTAGTTTTGGAACTGTGCGGGTATATCAACGGAAATTGATGGTACCAAATTAATGAAGCTTGGTACACTTGAATCTTTTCAGACGAATAATAATAGTGTACGAGTAAATGATAGCTGTCATTTTTGGATACTCATAACACTTGTGATTACTAAAGCAGGAAGAGATACATTTATTTTTTAATGTTTATATCAGAGGACACATTGATCAACTTATTTCAGGGTTACGTTATAACAGGTTATAGATTTAACGTATAATTATTTACTGAGAATACATTAAGAAAATAAGCTATTAACTTGATAATACAACATACACATTACGTTACTTTTTTATCAGTGTGACAATGATGTATGGACTTTTCGTTCATAAAACAAACTCAAGTGGCATTTGTCAACATAAAAAAATTATTTAATTAGAGATTACTCCACACTACATTATAAAGATAATAAGACGAGATCTGAATACAAATGCGTCATTATGGCAAGGGATAATTTCAGGAATATTTCTAAGCAACTAGAATAGATGAAACACAGTCACGTCCGTACTATGTATTTAATTTAAAGAAGAAACCTCGATTCGGAGACATATTTTAGCCCTCGCATTAGCTGGTAACCGTTTTAAATTATTATCCTGGGGTCATTCAAAAAATAAAAATGAGTTGTACTGATGCAGTGATATAACACATTTTGAATCAGTCGTAGAATGAAAACATCACGTTCGTATATCCAATACTTTGATTGAAGATCAATTCAAAAGGTCTGATTTGGAAGCAAAAGCGTAGAAACAATTACTTCGTAGATTGGAGGATTAAGGTATATCTCTTTAATTTTCTCTGCGTACAGCTACAGCACCTGTCTGAAAACACCCGTCAGAGACTACTGCTTATCCGAAATCGCATCTCCTTTCAGGACATCTCCTCAGGAATCACTTAATCCATATAAATGGAAGATTGAATCAATGCGATGATGAAGTTTTTAATAGTAGATTCCCGAGATTGATTTCTTTTCGTACGAAGATAAATTTGTATGATGCAAACAACCAAAAACTTGCTTTGTTAAGTGAATACTACTCATGCGCTGTGAGGCTTCTGTACACAGATTTTATATTAAATGAATACAACTAAAAAACTAATGAAAAATTATTCTTAAGTACATTCATTGTATGTGTGGAAAATCCATAAATTTCATAGAGTTTTCGTGTAAGCTTCAGCTGGTTACCTGTTGCTATATACTTTAAAAGAATTTTCGAATCAGCAGATTCGGAAATAAAAGGGGAAGCGTGGAGTTACTTATATTTTAAAATGAATTTTTGGCAAAAGATCCCAAAAAATTGTGGAACAATTAGGAAAAATTCAGATATCGTGAGAGTCGGCAGAGAGCCAGCTTTCATAGAATACCCGTGAATATTATCCAAAGGAAATACTTTCCTATGATATTTTTGAAATTTTATGTCATAATTATTTTAAGGTTATCAAGATGTAAAGAAGCCAACAATTACAAATTTCTAACTTAAAGTATTCCAAATAAGAGGGTGTGACGGTCGGACGAACAAACCGATGAAAAACTGAACAAATCAACAAGGGTTGCATTATTAACTCAGGAGATATGGAATCATAAAAACAAAAACAAAAATGTGTCAATCCATGAAACGATTCAACATAGTGCAAGATTTCTGTTACTAATTTTCATGTTTATTGCAAATTAGGAAAAAAAAGGTTTAACAACACTTCATTGAACAGTGTAAAAACATTAGGCAGTACCAAAGCGAAGTTTAGCGGTGCAGTCTAATGCTGAATGCACACTACTATTTATTACACCCAAAAGAAATGGTATAAATCACTACAAAAACGGGTCATGTGTAGAACAGTCTACGGCTCACATTTCCGACCACTGTGGTAACCTATATTCTCGACAACCCACCAATAAATGACTACCATATTGCTCTAAAGACTCATATTTCTGAGGCAACAGTAAAATCAGTTATTCTATAAATGCCTGTTTTTTCATAACGATAGCTAACGAACGCTACCAAAAGAACTGAAGGTTTACATACAATAAGCAAAAGTAAGGTATGTTTTCTCACAGAAGCTTAGTATTTTTTGGTATAAATTTTTACCTACAGTAAAATTTAAAGGCGCCATCTCACACTGAACTAATAAGTGAACCACCGAAGTGTAACCATCTCCAAAAAACATTTATGCATCAAAACCCTTATTATTCTGCATAGTCAGAAGACCAAGTTTTATAGAATCAAACATAGCACCGTTTTACAGAGATTTGATCTGAAACGATCAGATTTTTGCGTGTTGTTTAAAATAGTTGGACAGAAGAGCAGAGAATTTGTTTTTTTCCGGTAGAAGGCGTGTTGGTAACCACTACTTTCACGCGTGAGAGCGCCTGGCAGATAGCTGTCATGGCAGAGAACTTGCGAGAAGATTGTTTGTAGACAGCAGACAAGTTCTCCACCATTGTGGTCGGCTAATTTGCGCACGGAGTGCCTCAGACAGCCGGGTTTCGGTTGAAAATGGCTGCTGGGAAGAAGAAAAAACACTCACCGAGGCAATGGTGAGCCAGACTTAACTGCGCACTCGAAATGTAGCCTCGAAAAACTGTGGCGCTGATGCGCGTGCCACTTTCTGCGAGAGCTTCTCGCAGTGCCCATTGAAGCTATTTGTTGCCATAACATCAGGTAAAAGCGTTGCTGTTTCATACATACAAGGTAGTCGTTTTAGACTCCTTACGTCTCCTAAAACAGTTTTAAGCTTGCAACATAATCTTCCGACTACATTATTTTTACGGTATGTAGGTGCTAGAAAGAGGAAAAGAACTGTCAGATAAGGTTTTTTAACATTAATTCAGTGCTTTCTTCCACTGTAAGAAACGTAGTTGATCTTCCTGGTCCAGCTACGTCATCATTTCCGTCATACATTTTATAAAAATTTTCTCGATCAGTAGTTATTTATTTTTTATCTTCTAATCGTCAAAAGACAGCGTTACGACTATAACTAAAATAATTCCATCTATCCTTCTACACAGCGTGTCTTTCCTTGATGTATATTTTTTCTGGTTAAATCTTCTTGTAACTGCATTTGCTAAATATTTTGTTTCTAACAATATTTCAATAATTTATTTTTCTTTCAAACTATTTTTTAACGACTGCGGATACATTTTTGCTTGTCAGTCGCTGCTATCAAAATAAATATTTAATTATTAAACTGTTTCTTATTTCTGTGCGCTCATCCTAGTTTTTGAACTTAAGTACCAGCTCAAATTTCCCGTTCTATAAACCAAAATAGTAGTTATTGGTAATTTTTTTTGTTTCTATGATCTCATTTCATTATTGTCATTCAAGCAGTTATGGAGTAGAAACATATTCATTTCCCACTGTTGGAATTTCCCGATTTTTTTCAGAAAATTTTACTTCACTTAGACACTTTTTATCCTGCGTTGTTATGCCAATACTTGGACAGAAAACTGCACTTCCCGTAGTTTACGAATCAAAGATAGCAAAGATCAATGATTCAAACAGCCATAGATAGCATAGATGAAAACAATCAAGTTCTATATAAAACTAGCAACGTTTCCGGTGTTGTCCGGTATGCTTGTGATAGATTTACCTGTACAGCAATTTTCGTCGCACAATTCGAAACATGTATGCCAAAATTCTCACCAGTCATAAAACTTTTTAGAAAGTTCGACAGGTATCTCAACCGGCCTTGGAAGGTGGGGGGGGGGTGTTGTTAGTTGTCATTCTGAGAGTTAGATTAGAAAAGGTTTTACAATTTTCTATCCCCATTTTTTCTTGAACAAAATCGTTCAATGACGAAGACCATTAGGACGAGAAACGTAAGGTGTCATACTAATTCCATGTAGGGTACATACTGAACAAAACTCATTGTGATATTACAGAAATTAGTGAAACACGAAGTTAAAAGAAATTTGAGATTACAAACGCATTTTCATTTTCTGCTCCGATGGCAGATCACATAGCATTACAAGACATATGATAGATACTAAACCAGACCTTAAGCTTTCAAATTTCCTAATTGGAATACGAGGTTCGTTACTATGAATATTCTGTCGAAATCGATTCAACAGTTTTCAAGTTATGGCGGATGATGTTCATATCAGATTTCAATTTTCTGCACGTTTGAATTAAATTTTATATATGTTTCAGTCAAATTTCAGTATGTTTGAACGAACAACCTCCAGCATAGCCTATAGGAGATGGATTGGAGTTGATTTATTCCTACAAATTTTTTGTCACTCAATTAGAAGTAACAAGTTTCATCAAAATAACCCTAGCCATTCATACAGTTAGTGTTAAAAGACAGAATCGTTAAACAGTGAATTATAAAAATATAGGAAATTGATTACTGAATGACATAATCTATTAGTATAATACGCTAGATGTAGCATGTCACAGCATGACAAAAATCTATGACGTTGCGCTATGACGTCACGCTTTACGATGATATTCTTGGGAATGCCCGTTATATATAACATTTCCAAGCATCAGTGAATAAATTAACTCACAGAACACTGAAATAAAAGTGTAAAATCGACATATCAATCATTAGATGCTTATATTTACGTAATATTCTATTGATATATAGAAGTATTCCTCAAATTCTTTGTCCATAGATATGTAAGATAAAAGCTTTGTATTTCGAGCTGCGAAAAGTTTGGTTAGAGTATTACTTAGCATGGATCAGAATTACAACTGGAATTTGAAGTTACGGCAGAGGGCATGAATAATCTACTTTTTTTTCAAAATAATTTAAACTGTGCCCTATTATTGAAATTATTTGCCTTTTAAATTGGCATATTAAGTATTAGGTTTTTTTTACTAAAATCATTGCATGGTTCGAATGAAAGAAGTTGCAAATTGATAGCGATATATGCGGCCTAAGCCACAATTAATATTACGTGGCTTAGCGTAAGATGTTAAAGTTTATTTTTAACATCCTTCGTTCTCACTTGGGTCATTATTTCAGCCAATGTAAGCTATCTCAGCTGTTAAAATATCGATCTTCATCATATGTATTAAGAAAGAAATGTGTCAGAACCTGTGAAGATTTGGGATCAAGTTTATATCGCGATGCATGATGACACTGACATGCGATACAGGGAATGTATTAATTTGAGCGTGATTGAAGCTTTGCTTTTCTATCAGCAATATTAGCGGATATTGTGGTTAGTCTGAAATGCAACCTGGACCAACTTGACAACTGAAGCGTTTTGCAACAGCACAAGGGACGATAAATTACAATTAGTTTTATTTTGTAACAATTCTGTTTAGTTAAGCAACTGCAGAGAAATAACCACGATATTTAATAACATTTCTAAGAATCCGCGAATAAATGAACTGACATAACGTATTTATTAGTTGCTTAGATTTATTTAATATTAGTTTATGTAGAAGTATTCGTTAAAATCTTAAAAAAAGCTCTTAAAAGCTTTAATTTTCGCTATGTTAGCGGCAGTTTTGATAGAGTGTTATTACAATTGGCACTTGAAGTTACAGCAGAGGGCATGCGCATTTTTTTATTTTTTTTTTTTTTTTTTTTACTTAAATCATTACTTCGTTCTAACGAAAGTATTGCTAAATTTTGCGGTTGCGGAGCGTCTCACATTTCCGAATTTTTAATTTAATTCGTGGCGATTTTTCCGAAAAAGGAGGGTGCAAATGTGAAGAAGATGCCATTATAAAGAAGCAATTGATACAAACTTCAACAGAGCAGTACCAGTTTCCGGCCGATGGCAAATATCATCTTCCACCCATTAAAACCTATATTAAGTCGGAATCACGTAAGTTGCTAAGATTTATTTTTAATTTACTTTGGTTTTACTGATGTCTTATTTCAGCCGCATGTAACTGTGTCAGCTATTCAAAGGTGTTAGAATAATTCTGAATAACGAATATAGAAAAATGAAGATTGAAGAATCCTTATAGATTTTTGATTTAGTTTATTTCGCGATGCAATGTGACCACTAAAATGCGACATAGTACTGTACATTATTAATATGCGTGTGATTGAAGTATTGTTTCTCTGGCGGCAAGTTTTTTACGTGTTTAGTTTGAAATACAACCTGGACCAGGATAGCAACAAATCCTTTTGTTACAGGGCAAGGCACTACCAACTGCATTGAGCTTTATTTTATAACAATTCTATGTATTTAAGTAATTTCTAAGAAATGTAATGCTATTTATTATCAGTGTCTTTTTTCATTGAAATCATTACTTGGTTTGAATGAAAGAAGTTTCAAATTGATCACGATCTATGCGGCCTAAACCAAAATAAAAACTAATATTACGTGGCATAACGTAAGCTGTTAAGATTTATATTTAGCATCGATGGTTTTCACTGGGGTCATTATTTCAGCCGGATGTAAGCTGTGTCAGCAGTTAAGACATCTTTCCTCATCATAGACAAGAAACTGTGAAGAACTTGGATCAAGTTTGTATTGCAGTGCATGATGACACTGATATGCGATATAGGGAATGTATTATTTCGCGGGTGATTGAAGCTTTGATTTTCTAGCGGTGATATGGGCAGAGAATGTGGTTAGACTGAAACGCAACCTGGACCAAGTTGACAACTGAAACTTTTGCTACATAACAAGTACGAGAAATTACAGCACATTGAGTTTCATTTTGTAACAATTCTATTTAGGTAAGCAACTAAAAAGAAATTAATTGCCAGAACACACCATTAACTCGTCTCATTTTTGACGGATTTTGTGGCTACTTAATTATAAAATCAATAACTGTAATTTCCTTAAAAACCTCAGAGTTCGAAGCTCTGCGGCCTGAGCTGTGCTTCAAGAAGCAAAGAAGCTCTGGATAATTTTGTTTCCACAGTTTTCTCTTGTGCCATTCCTATTGATAAAACCATTTATTGGGTTTAAAGACTGGAAAACAGAAATTTAAGGAAGGAACCAGTAGATGTTGTAATACGGTTATTATTATTATTATTACGAAGTAAGATGTATCAACATCTAGTTGATATTTCATCTTTGGTGCTTCACACTATACGCTCAGATTTTCACTTACTGCTTCGGCGTTCTGTAACGCTGAAGCATATGACATACCACACTATTCAAGGGTGATTCTAAGCTTTTAAACGGGAAAACCCAATCGAAATCTGCTTAGTAGTTTTTGGATTTTTCTGGAAAAGATATACATGTGTTTCGTTTGAAAGCTGCAGATGTAAACGCTTAAAACCATTTTGATATAATTACCTGGCTTCTGGCAAGTAATTAGCAAATACAATTAAATTTTAAATTGGAAGTAATACTCCAGAATTTTGTAATGGTCATTTATTGTTAATATTGTTCAATTGTTATGATATCACGGAAGAATACGTAGTGAACTTCAGCTAAAATTTTAACCCAGCGAGCCTCTGTTCTGCCATTTTTGCTGGTGCATTAATGAAATCGCATTTGAGAGCCGGATTGTTCCGAGAATCTGCACCCACACTCCAGAGCACAGAATTCACACCCAGTGAAAACAATCCTACAAACTGCCGGGGGAAAATTGAGTCAGACATGGAAACTGACTATAACAATGAGAAGCTACTTTGACGTCGGTTTCGTTTCATGCATAAAATATCTGCACTGACGTGCCCAAAACTCATGGGATATCAGAATGCAAACGTACAAGTGGAGAATCCATTCAAATCACTAAAATACAGGTTTTATTATAAGCTGCAACTTTCCTCAAAAGAGAAGATTGTGATGTTCTAACAGCAAGTCGATAATACTGATAAAGTCAGTGTTTGCTTCTGACTGTTTATGTGTACTAGTTAATAATATCGAAGTGTATAAGAACTGTCCGAAAATATCTTAAAGTTAATTTCGTTGATCAAATGATGATATGTTCAAGTTCAACTTGGAAACCAAATTTAGCAACAAAATTTATTTATTTTAAGTGGGCTACCTTTCTTTTAGTTTATTGCTTTACACCTCGTCGAAGTAGAGGTCATTGGAGGAGGGAAAGGACTAGGAGCAATATACGGGAAGGAATTCGGCCATAGTATTCCGAAAGAAGTCGCCTGGAGTTATTCCGGTAAAACCATAGAAAACCAAAATCTGATGGCGGAACGAAGATTCGAACCCGCGTCCTCCCAAATGGGAATTCAGGGTGTTACCGCTTACCCAACGCTCGGTCAGTGGTCTGTCACCCTTTGGACTGAAAACATGGATTAGTATCCGAAAAATAAGTACAGTTAAGTTCTCTAATTCGCTTTCGTGAACGCTAATAAATAGAAGATGCAAATCCTACTGAGACAACCTTTCTTCAACACAAGAATTTTTAATTTCATAGCTCTTTGTTTTTTCTTACAGGATAGTAGGCGCAGAGAGACGAGACATCGTACGGAGGACTGATTTGCGAGCCACTTTGATCTAGCAAACGAAAACGCATTAATGTCCGACCTTCCATCAGCACAGCGAAGACACAAAATTAAAGTCTTTGCCAGAAACATCCATTACTGGAAGCCGAATTCGGCGAGGGAGACATCAAAGCAGGGAACTTGGGAGTGGGGAGTAAGAGGGACAAAGTCTGAGAGAGGAGAACCTTTCTGTTCGGAGACATAGTGATGACTAGTCCTACTAGGCAGTTTCACCTTCGCTTACCATCAGACGGTAAGAGCTTCAAGTGACAGCAGAAATACTAATGACCATATAAAAAGATTTCTCGTAAAAATCTAAACGGTTTATGTGATCACATTTTTGTGATATGCGTTGTGGTTGATCAAATCATGGAGGGAATCAGTTTTTGGGGGGTGTTAATGTCCTATCGTATACCAATGCTACTGGGGGTGATGTAACCAAAGAGGAAACTGCCTCCTGTCCACGGATTGAAAAAGCTTTGTCAAAAAGTGTTTTCACATTCCGTATGTATAACATGCAATGTTCGAAACTTTCGACAAAGTGACTGAAGCTTATTCCCATATTTCATCATAAAGAACAATTGCTTTATAAAGACTTCAAGAATGCATTTATCACTTTTTCAACCCGCATTTTTGCTAGGGCTATATGGCTCGTCGTAGTAATTAATTCTTGGAGAGTATTGGGTGAAGGAATAATAAGGAATTAAGCTGCAGCTATTTGATGAGATGTCCCGGAATTCGCCTGGAGTGATTTCTGTAAATCATAGGAAAACCTAATCTGAATGGTCGGAGCACGATTCGAACATGAATTCCGAACGCTAAGCCTGAATATTAATCGGTTACCCACCAGTATGTGAGACTGATTTTTTTGTAAATACTTTTTTGCCTTGATGAACTGAGTAATAAGGTTCCCTCTAGAAAAATAAATTCATATCTTTAATAGCAAAAATATTCCGCACATATCATCCTTTTTTTATAACTCCTGTTTAATATTAGCAAAACGTTTCGAATCATTAAATTTATGAATAATTTTTATATGCAGTTCAATAATATTGCTGCTCTGTTTTACGTTACGATAAATGTGATCAAACATGATTTGCTGGATCATATATTGTGTAATGTTACTGCCTGCCGAATGTTCGGGACGAGATCCAGGAAAACCTCTCAGGGGATTAAGTATAGCTGGACAGTACCGTTATAGTTAGACTTTTCTCCAAACTGAAATTGTTTACTTCAGAGAGTTTCTTCAGCTTCTGAACAAAAAAATGTCACAAGAAAACATGTGGTGAAATAACCATATTATTCTTTCACCAAGAAAGTGTGAATTACATCCAACTAATGGATCCGAAAAATCCTTTAACGGCAAATCCAGGTCCAGTGCGTTTGTAATAATTTTACTCGCTAGCTCGTATGCCGATTATCAGCAACTGAATTCACGCACGCTTCTTTCCGATTTTTCATGGACTACACGTTCCGTGCTTCTATTTAAAAATTCCATATCTTAAGTTATTTTATTATTATTAACTTAATTACTATGGAGCTCTCGCTCTGGTGACAATTCACTTACAGTACCTCTTTTTATTTTTAAATTATCTTATACGATTTGAGTGTTTAATTCCTCCCCCATCTATTTTTTGCGATTTAAAAATTTTAATTTTCAATTCCTTCAGCGTTTTAGATAAATTATTCATCACTTCGCTTTGTAAATTGTTCCAATCCCTGAAAACCTGACGAACAAGAGAAAATTTTCACACTCTGTTATGCATGAAATCTAGTGACAGCTTGCAGTCATGGTCATTTTTTCCTTCCCATGCACTATTCCACATTCTTCTACCAATATCTTCCCAAGTCCCACATCAAAATATACCCTGTACATTCCCAACACATTCTTCACCCTCCTCCTGTCCTCCAATGACTCCCAATCCAGCTCTTTTATCATATCAGCTACTGAGTTGGTTCTGCGATAATTGTTACAAATTAATCCAACTGATCTTCTTTGTTCACCCTCCAACTCCTGTATTTGATAATCAAAATATGGGTCCCATACTACACCACCATATTCAAGCAATGGTCTGATCAGTTTTGTAATCCAATTCCTTTACTTCTTTGGTACATCCCTTCATCACTTTCACCAACGCGTGCAGGATTTTGAAACGTTTTCCTACCACCTTTCCAATGTGTTCTTCCCACTTGAGCTTGTTATCAAACGTTATGCCAAGATATTTACACTTGAAGCCCTAAAAAATTAATTCTTTCCCCATATTATAATCGTTATCAACCTTTAGTTTTTTTTATCTCTGTACTTAATAAGTTGACAAGTCTTTAGATTTATCTTCATTCCATGCTGTCCTGCCCGTTTGGATATTCTATTCAGGTCACAGTCTTCTCGTGTTTTGGTCGTATTATATACCATGAGTCATCTGCAAACAACCTAAATTCTGACTGTAAACCAAAAACACAATCATTCATTGCATTATTGAACAGCAACTGTCCCATTACACTAAGCTGTGGCACACCGATATTTATTTCCACCTCTTTTGATAATGAATTTCCTACCTTAACGCTTTGCTTTCTGGCTTTCGAGAATTCCTCTATCCAGCAAGTAACTTTTTTATCCAATTCGATTGTTTTCAGTTGATTAAAAACCTTCATATAGCTCACTCTGTCAAATGACTTAGAAAGATCTAGTGCTTTACTATCAACTTGGCCTCTCTTGTCCAATTCATACGAAATGTCTTGTTTTATCATAACTCTCATGCATCTGGCCGATATACAGGAAATTAGTACTCAAATTATGGTTGGGTGTTAGTAAAACAAGTGCAAGCTAGCTTAGATCGTTGTTTGACGCTTTAAAAATAAATAGCTTTTCTCCACGATTAATCATCGCTCAGTTTAAATTTGACTGTTATCTCCTTCTTCGAGGACACTTCTGATCATTTTCCTGATATCGCCTCTTGTCTTTCAAAATCATTCATCCATTTCTTTCGTACGAACTTCTTGCGATATCTCGTCGTCTCTTTTCTACTCTTTCTTTTTGTTTTTGTTTCTGATAGCTATTTGTACAGTGTGAATTTTATGTTTTGATTGTTTGTGTTGTTATTTCTATATGGTACATCAAGGAGCGTTTATAAACTCTTTATACATTTTTAATTTTGTTTCGATTAATACACGCTTATTACTCCATACCGTCAGATTCAAATAACGCTCAATCCTTTCGGCTGTAGTTATTTATCTATGTTCTTTGCCTTTTGTGAGTACTAAGTTTTTAAAATTACGTTATAAGGTGTATGTAATTTCCATAGAATGGTTCCTTCGATATTGCCAATGTCTTCAAGTTTTCTTATAACATATCCGTATTGAAAACTTCATAACCTTCACGGAAACTTGCAAGGATCTCTGCAAGTGATCATCAATTCCTGTCACCAGTTTTGCATCATCTTCGCAATATAAAATTTTTATACTTTTCTCTCCCTCCATAAAACGCTAAAATTTTAATAACTGATAAACTGAGAACATGGTAACGTTTATCAATGTTTTATAAGTATTGGATCGTCTAATGGCTCTGTATTCGGAATACGGCAAATAGATTATAATTAAATATCAATGAGATTTTTCTGAAGATGTAACTTGGGGAAAGGAATGAGACAAGGAAGCTAATTACCTATTATTTAATTTAATTATAGACGAAGTAATAAATTTTAAAATGTTTCTCAATATATAGTTATTGCCCATGAATTTGCATCCTTTCTAATAAACGAAATAAAAAAATTCAGTTGCATGGGCAGCAATCATTTATTGTATTTGTTATATGCTCCACAACTTCCAGT
This sequence comes from Vandiemenella viatica, assembly GCA_031002005.1. Lineage (NCBI taxonomy): Eukaryota > Metazoa > Arthropoda > Insecta > Orthoptera > Morabidae > Vandiemenella > Vandiemenella viatica. Next base: position 287,072,243 of record CM061920.1, read on the forward strand.
TACTGATATGTTTCGATTGTAATGATATTGATAGTTCTGTTCACGTCATGATAGCTGCGGTGGGCTGAATGTATACTTAACTGTTGATTTGAAACAACGTGCCTCTACATGGCACTCCCTTCCTCTCATGGTACGCCGCTGGCAGTAGCCACAGATGGCATTGCCAATATCCCATAATGACGCCTCGTTTATCAGCAATTAGGGCAGATCATTATCGTAGACGTGGGAGGGCTAGCTCTACTACGCAACAATCAATTGTTTCCGGCAGCAACTTGCTTAAAGCATATCGATATGGGAGTAGATCAATGTTTTACTGTTCTAATCTCAAACTCCTACTACCTCCTTCGTCATCCTGGAAGTGTGTTGTAGTATATAGAAATTTTCTTTAATAGTAATAAGAACAGTAATAATATTAAATATTGCAATAATAAAAGTTTATTAACGTTCTATTACAAAAAATATTTGAATAATATTTATCCTCTAAAAACGTAAAATTATTTGTTGTTTAGATATTCGTTTTATTTCGACGATATGTTGATTAGACTCGTATATCTACCTTAAAATAGAAATTTGTGTGGGTTGAAACTAATTTTACGTGGTATCACATAAATTATTTTGAATTTCTTTTGCTTTAAGTAACACCATATTACTGATATTCTTATTTCAGTCGCATGTTAGTAATTCTAACGGGTCAAGTTTTGATCGCGAAACAGTGAATGTATTAATGTGCATGTGAAAGAAGCTATGATTTCCCAACGGCAACATTAGTGCAGGGTGATGTGTAACATGGACTTTAAGACAACAGATATGATTTGTTAAAGCATAGGGCACGATGGCATTAGTTTTATAATTAACGCGATGTATCATACGATTTTAGGTTTCTTATTTAATTTTTAATTTCATTAACTCCATATTACTATCCTCAGTAACTCAATAACATGTAAGACGTTCCAACTTTATGAGAATATAAACAACAACCGAAAACGTACATTACGAAATCATGGGTATGAGAGTTATTTAATAACAATTCTATTTCATTAAGCAACTGCGAATAATAAATTACAACAGCACTGCACTCAACCCATAATTTCTGACGACCTTCAAAGCTAAAATGATTTATAATCACCTCTATACCTTTTTTCGATTGATACTACTGTTAAAAAATCAAAGAACAGAACTATGTTTCCCACTCCTGAACAGTTAGTTTATCAATTCTATTAATTTTCTTGGATTTAAGCGGAACAATCATTGAAAATGTTATACCGTTCTTGCTTTGATCTCTGAAAAGCAGTGTTTTCGATATCTGTGAAAAGCAATGAGTAAAGGTGACAGTACCGGCTGTGAAGCAGGACCTTCTTTGATGTTGGTAAAATGCGAATTGATAATGAAAATTTCCGACCGCAAAATTTGTTTTAAGATTATTATTACGTTTGATTCATGTACTTTTTTTGTGCACAAAACATAAGATGTAAATAATCAAAATCAAAAATAAAACAGAATTAAAGCAAGATCGTAGTGTAATCTTTTGTAAGTATTTCTTGAAAGGAGTAGCCTACTCATCTCATATACAGAGTGATCTGTGTGCGTATTTCTGCTATCTTGAAATGGTTATAATTTCTTTCTCTATTCTTTGATACATATAAATCCTAAGCTATTCTCGCAGATTTTAATACGAAGCATAATATCTTAAAATTTGAAAACACAATTCAAATTTCTATGATAGTTTTTGCGTGATGCCATTTCAAACCTTCAGAAACACACAGCTTTATAGAAAAATGCGTTTCAACTGAACGTCTTTTATTATAGAACTCTAAAGAGATGTCAGGGTTGATTTTGGTTATATCCATTAGTTCGAACGCTTTGTTTTTTCGCGTTTTGTGATGCAGTGTTCTCCATTTCTGCGGCATTTTGAGTAAGAAATCGAGTGTTCTGAATATGTAGGCAATTGTTCAAATTAGAAGAAAATTATTGCTCTTCCTAGGATAAAAACGTTTTAGTATAAGCTGCAAAAAAAAATACAAGCAATGCACACGCCATTCTTTTTGAGTTAAACAATAAAGTTAGAGCAACAGAGAGGGTCCAAACTTTTGCACCAGATTCGGAGAGAATCTTAAACGGAAAGGCACTGCAAGGAAGTTATATTGTTGTTTCAAAAATGCTACTTTGACCTAAACGATTCTCCACGTTCAGAAGGCTATCAAGTTTAGGCAGACATCGTTGAAACGGTTTATTATGCAATGATTCACGTAATTTAATTTCTGATTTATAAAATGCAATCCTACGTCCACAGTCAGTTGTCGTAAAATATATCGTTTCTAAGCACGAGATTAAAAGTAAAGTAAGGGAAAATACCAGAAATTACCGAGTGTCCATATGTGCATCTTCTCTAGTTCGTCGAGAGCAACAATAATTTTTTCTCATAGGGTCTAAGTGTTCATATTGGAGATGAAGCACAATACTTTTATACATATATAAAAAAAATTGGAATGAATTAGTCCTAAAATAAAAACAATTCCATATGTCTACCTGCAAGAAACAGTTTTCTGATTTCACATAGACATCAGGCATGAAACGTACTGTATGTGTCCCGGTAATTTTAAATTCCTTATCAGTTATAATCCTTTGTTACAGTGGTAAAGTGCTATTAATCTGTGTCTCAACCAAAAATTACTCAGACTATTACTGTTATGGAAATACTAATGCTGAAAACTTTAGTGGAGTGAATAAATACTAATTGGAACGAGTGCATAATGTTACAAGCCCTTACCATTTTCATGTTTGTACGACAACAGCAAACACGACCGTGTAAGTAGCATAACTCCGCTTGTCTTCCGTGGCTGGGCGTTATCATGAACTTCCAGCAACACAGGTCCATTAAAGTCAACCCATTAATGAAGTGGTTTCTCGTGAAACAGGGTCATTAAATAAAGGCTCCAAACTAAAAGCAGCTATTGCAGTACGTGAAGCTACTTTGATGGTTTCTGTTGCTATTTCAGCTTTAGAAAACATCGTAAACGAGTCTATTAATTACATTTCCATACAGTCGTTCGGAGTGAATAACTTCGATAGAAATGTTTCAGAACTCCAAGTAATAAAACAGATCTTCACGTTTATGAGCGAAGGCATTCGAAACAAACCCGATAAACCGTTGTGCAAGTTTTATACTGCAAATTAATGCTCTTCTGGTAGTTCTAGTCTGCAGGCAACGACAATATTGATTCACAGTAGTTAAACATAGCCGCGGAAGAGATGTGCTTGTGCTTCAAGGGGATAAATAGGCAGGCAACTGACAAGCAACCTTTAGTAATTAAATCGGATTCTAAAAAAGTATATCAAACAATGAAAAGTAATAAACTATTTAATTCTATTCATCGTGTGCTAAATATTTGGGAATAGCAAATATCAAAGCAGTACACCCACCATCAAATATTATCTTTTGGATGATTATGAAATATTTTCTATAAATCATAACACCTTCGCTAAGAGGTAGGCCTATAGTTTCAAACCTATATATGAACTATACCACCGTTTGTGAAAATTGAAACACCCGGAAAATTGGAGCACATGCAGAACATTGCAGAGAGATGGCGTGCTCATAGGCCCAGCAGTGCCATCTTTCCTGTGATCTGACATGTCAAGGTTACGCCGCACTCAGTTGGTGCAGAGTAGTCATAAGAATTGGAAGTATGCAAAGAGTGCCGATATACCACGTCGACGTTAGCATGTGAGTGAAATCAATCGTGGGAGAATGATTGGTCTCTGAAAACGAGTTTCTCGTACCACGATATTGAAGTTGGTATATGGCACGCTGCTATGACAGTGGTACGTGTGTGGAACCAAAGGATAGAAGAGGGTCATACACAGCAGCGAACTGGTACTGGTCCATACAGCTTGACCATAGCTCGGGATGACCACCATCTTGTCCGCATGGCCGTAACCGACAGAACAGCTTCGTACACAGTGTTGGCTCAACGTTGGAGCCCTGTAAGGGGTGTGTATATACGTCATAGTTTGCTGAAGACTGGACTGGAAGCACGTATGCTTCCATTGACCAGAAACCACCAACGTCGCAGGCTGCAAGGGGCACATGAACGGCCCCACTTCAACTTGTGCTAGAGTAATGGCCGTAGTGATTGCAGTCGGGCAGACTGCACGATTGTTCGGCATAGTGGATGAACTCCAAATGTAATGATTTTGGGCGCTATAACATTAGATCACGTCTCCTACGGATTGAGGACAATCTGAACGTCAGCCGCTACATCAGGAAGGATTTAGAGCCCGAGGTACTTCCCATTGTGCAGGAGCTCCACATGCAATATTTCGGTAGCACAGTGCCCGGCCACAGGTGACGAAGAAATTGCAAGGCTTTTCCGAAGAACGACGAGTACCACTGCTTCCCCGCCCTGTACGTTTGCCTGACATGTCGCCCGTAGAATATGACTGGGATATGGTAGGTCAGCAATTTGTTCACTTTCAGTGCTTTTGTGGACGCGCCTAGAAGCCGCGTAGCAGTGTGTTTCCCAGTAGCATATCCAGGCTCTCTTTGATTCCATGCCACGATACCTAGAGGCTGTGATTGCAGCACGTGCTGCATTTAAATTCCAATGATTTGTGTTAGGTCCCTAATCTTTGGAATAAAGTTCATTGTAATTACAATTTCAACGAACAGTAGTGTATGTATGATCTGCTAAGATTTTAAGTGTTTCTTTCTCCCTTTAACAGTCAAAGATTTATTCTACCTCAGCTGAGTTTATAACAGAATGAGCACAAGATACTGAGCAAATAATTTCTGTTCTACGAAAAGCCGGAGGAAACGAAGGAGCAGTCCTCGTTTATGAGATGGTTGTGTCAGCAGGTGTTAGCTACAAAAAGATCAATAATTAAGTGACGTCTGCTGATAGGCATACTTAAGCATTATCAGTTGCCGCTATGAGTGTATATACATTGATATCTTGGCACAATTTGGAGTATGCCAGGTGCCACGTGGTTAGTATCATTTGATCTCTCTTCAATTATTTGCAGATAATTGATTGCGTTTAGACAGAGAACTGTTTCCGACGGGTCCTAAATCCCGATGTCATTCGTAGGTGTTTCAGTCTTAATCACTATTTATCTGACTCTCAGCTTTCGATCTAACTCTTCATTTATAACGGTAATGGAATAACATCGTATTAGAAATTAAAAATATCTTTCAATGGTTAGCTCGAAAATTTGCACTCTATTACTAAATTTATGATACAAAAATAAAACTAACCTTGATTTTACTGCCGTATCTCGGTTTAGTAATTATATACATAAGTTTACTGTAGTTCACCTACATATTCAACAGCAAGCTTAAATCAGTATATTTGATACACCATTTTTTTTTAAATGTGTTTTGCCCATAATTTCTATAATTGTCACGAGTAACGTGCAAGGCGTAGAAATGGATAATGAGCAAAATCACATAAAAAACAGTCATCATTGACACCAATAATAGAAGAACTGCAAGTATTTTTTAGTAGACCCAATTAACGACTAGAGCTCAGTGCAGAACAGACACTAAGTTCTATAAAAACGCTTCCTTAAATAAGAAGCCAGAATATATTGAAAACGAAGACATAGAAGACAGCTGAAAACAATAAATATTTACTTGATTATATGTTTTTAATAACGTAACATCGAACTTGCTTACGACTCGAATACTGTCTGCCAATTGCACACAACACATAGATCAGTAGCACCCTCTGGCCACCCGGACTGTTTCCGGCCCACTAGACAGTCTTCTGCTGAGCTGTAGGGTTTATCACTGGTTGGTGTGTTGTGTAGCCACAGTTAAGTCCGCACTATATCGTTATAAAGCACTGATTTCTCGTGAATCTCGAAGATCCCTTAACTTAGTCATGAGCGTACTTGACAAGTATTTTACAAAATCAAAAGTTATTATTGGAACTGTTTTCCTTTTTTAAACTTTTTGTAATGAGGGACACTGAAATGGTGTCATTACTTTTTCAGTTTGTTATGACCCAGTTCATACAAAAAAAAATAATATTCGGTTGAAAAAATTCACACGATATTAATATACGATGGAGTATAGACCAATTTCGTGAATCTTTTTTTCCATTTAACCACTCCGAACAAAATATGGAAGTCATAATTTTTGTCATTAAGATTAATAGATCTAATAATAACCTACTTCATACCTTCTAACACGTTAGTAGGCTGGAACCTGAAACTGAAGAAATTTGGTTTTAGGAGGAACGTTAATAAAACGCTTAATCCACATTTCAGCAAATACGCAATAGCGCTATTTCATCACAGTTATATCTGTAGATAAACAATACAGGAGACGTGTCTTGTATAAACTGCCAGGCATCCCAGGATAGTCTTCGGAAGATACAATGTTGAAGCCCCAGTCGTAGCAGAGTGGATTAAACACCACTGGGAACGAAAGAAAACTGATCGTGAAAGTTTTGCGTTAATTACCTGACTTTAATCTCTGGTTCACAAGACGAACATAATTAATTAGTGGAAGTTAACTTTTCCGGCGGAGTGCTCTGAAGACGGGAGCGTATGAGTTCCACGACAAAGGCTGTCGACAAACAACAAGGACTTACAACAACTTCAGAGTCGTTGCCGGGTGGGTCCTTCAGAAATCGACAAAGAACGCAAGTAGACACACCGTAACTATCTGTCAATGTTTGTTTTCACGGACGACGACTTTTTTACCTACAGTTTTTTGTTCATGGGTTGTTCCAAAAACTTGCGGCCTAAAGAATAAATAAATTTGTAATGTAAAATTATTTTTGTTTCTTCACGCACTCTACCATTTAACGGTATTATACTCTACTTGAAGTAGTTTCTGTTAAAACGTCACAAAAAAATTCCTTTTATTTCACTGAAAACTTCTATCCACCCAAGAGGAGTTGAAGTTTTTGGAACATAAAAAAAAGTGCAGAAAGCCATATCTGTCGAATAAATTCATTGCTCACAACTTTTAGTTCTCCCATAGCCAGAATATTTTGTGAACGATTAATTGTGTTTACCCGTTTTTCATTTTTTCAAATTACGTCAGGTATCTTTTTTCTTTTCTTTTTTTTTTCCTGCAGTATTTTCAAGTTCAAAAGTAAATTAACTCACTTTTGCACTTTAATGGACTGACTTGAAAAAAAATTTTTTGATAATTTTATGCAACTTGTGTGAAAGTGGTAGCGTTCGGGTGTGGCAAGGTTTTGATAACCAGATTTAAGTTTCCCATTATTTGTCAGAATCCTTCAGGCCGATGCCTATAGGATTACTTTTCCTTCCCGTCCCTCGCCTATATTCATCTCCCAGGCATAATAACTCACCGTCGAAGAGCCATAAAGCCCCAACAAATTTTGACAAATTGAAGTTTGATCGATAGACATGAGTCGACGCATAAACCAAGTTTCGTGCGTTAAAGACAATCTGCCGATCAGCGGCAACCATTTATAATTTGAGGTGAACACTTTTCAGCTGCCCTACCATAAAGATAACCTCTAATTCATGAAGGGTTTAATATTTATCCTGACGTACTTTACCTAACCTAACTACGCATTTACCTCTTGTTTCAAGTTGTATCTTAATATAAAAGTAATCTATTTTGTTTTTTGCTTTCGATGATTCTTTGTGAGTTATATTTTGCCAGGTTGAGGTATGTGATTTTCCGCATTTATAATTCAATTAAACTTTTTAATATCTTTGTTTTATTCACAATAATTTATAATAAGTGCCGTACTCTGCTTCATTATTAAAGTTTATTCAGTCGATTAAGGTACCTAGCAACACCAGGAATTTATGTAATATCTGGGTCTCAGTTCACTAAGACTAACGATAAACATTTAAAAAATATTTTTTAGAGATGTCAATACAGTATATTATTTTCCCACGTTTCCTCATTGATATTTACGGTCAGACTATATCAGCGGATTGAAATTCAGTCAACATGTTCATACGAGAATTCCACTATTCTGTAGCCAGATAAAAAAAAAAAGTTATTGCATTAAATTCGACACACGTCTAATCTGATGAATACTAGAAGATATTACTGCACTATAACATCTATCTGGCGTGTTTTCCCGCTGTCGTCTATCTTATTGTCTGCATCATTATCCTGTGTAGATTATTGCTAGGAATTTATGTTAAGAGTAGTTTGTTGTTCGCCTTGTGTATGAGAATAAAACAAGCGAGAGGGCCTTTAGATCTCATTTTCAGACAGAAGAGGAGCCACGTAGTTCAGCATTCCCATCGACAGTCTCGTATGATCTCATTCTCTGCCCAGAGAGCAGAACTTTCGGACTTAAGCGAGGACTTTCGTAGACAATGTATAATTATGCACCGGTGCCTCCTCTACCCTCCTGGTTAACTAAGAATGGGGTAAATTAAAGTTACCTGAGACTGTTTCAGAAAAAGGTCAATTCCTCAAGAGTCTCATCCCATTTTGTCTAATTAATATAGTTTGTATATATATTTTTCGTGAATCGCGGAGTAATAATAATAAAACCGAGCGTGGGGAGGACGCGGGTTCGAATCCCAGGAATTCAGATTTGGGTTTTCCATCGTTTCCCCAGATCACTCAAGGTGAACGCCGGGATGCTTCCTTTAGAAGGCCATGGCTAAATTCCTTCCCGTTCCTATCCTCCCACTTCCCCCCCATCCTTTCCCGCCTCTAATAACATCAACGTCAACGAGACGTGGAGCCATAAAAAATTTACAAGGTAAAGCCGAGAAGTGTTATATAGTTACCTTTGAGCTTGACACCGAAAGGACCTTGGTTCCCTTCCCGGTTCCACCAACTAGATTTTGGCTGTCTAGTTCAGTGGTTCCCAAATGGTGGTCCGCGGAACCCTGGGATTCCGTGGAAGGGTCACTAGGGTTCCGTGTTCCATCCGAGAATTCTATAAAATATTCGTTGAAAAGAGTCATGATCGCACCGTGAGACTGCTAGCATGGTTCTGCTTACGTTTGTGATGACTTACTGATGAGAGACTGGTTTTTCAGCTTACGCTTATAAAAATGGAGATCCGCCAAAAAATGTATGATCAATTAGGGTTCCGTGGCCAAAAAGAAATTGGTAACCACTGGTCTAGTTGGTTCATTCACTATTGAAATGGCTGATTTCCTTCCAGTTCCTTTTTAAAGAACTTACGCTGGTTATATTAATGGAATTCTGTAGGATCGAAAATTCTTATTATTTTATTATAAAAAATTATTAACTAGCGTCAATTCTTTTTCTATAACTCCATGCGATTATAATCCCTTATCAAAATTACTAACTCATGGAATTTTACTGGCCCTAGTGTCCTTTTATTACTAGTCACACTACGTTCTAAATTTATGGTCCAGTTCTATTTTTAACCAAAATACCTAGCATTCGGTTCAACATATATTCTAATAAATTTGTATATTTTTAAGCGTAGAAAATGGTGTACGAGTATGTATATTACATGTTTAACGCAGCAAAACGTTTCTACGTGTTGGCATTAAGACACGTGCCAACTCCACACAGAGCCACTTTTGTCTGACACACCTGTTACCCATTAAGACAGGTTCTAAGCCTGCAGTTCTACATTGTAACAGTACAAAAGGTAACCAGAGGGCTTCCTCAGTTTGTTTGAGGAGCGTATCAAGAATTCATACGCTCTGCTATCTACTCGCTCATAGTTCCTCGCTCGGCTGCAGCAAGATGTCAAAGTGCCAAGTCGATCCAGAAATGAACTCCAGAACATACCGGTTCACTATAATTCCGTTTCTGTTTTAGTACTAACTTATGACCCTCCTTTATTGAAACAAGTTTTTCCTGCTTTTCGCAGGAAGAATGACGTAACAATTCATTGATCCATAGATCAATGGTACGGATGTTTATTGGTAAAATTCATGATCATGTAACGAGAGATCTGTTAAAATTATGGTTTCAGCCAAAATTTATACCAGTGCTGACCTTGAATGCTTTTTGTATTTAAAGTACGCCATGAAAGCTCGATGGTACAAATTACACGCTAAACTGAAAGAGTTCTTTATCAAATGGAGTTGTAGCGCCACCGAAAGCAGGTACTGCGCAGTCATTTGAAACTGTGAAAAAGGTTACTACGCCTCCAGTCAAAACTTTCATTCGTTTAATCCGAACTAATTGGTTTATTTTTATATGCTACAGAGGATATTCGCTTACAACCTGGTGACGAGGTTCAATTTGCAGCTCATTATGCCTTAATCATAGTTGGATCCACAACTTAAGTAGGAATCCGGACCATGGAGCGTACTGAAGTATCTCATTTGATAACATAAAGCCGTTAGAAATTTTCTTGCCTCATCATTTTTTGAACCGGTGATCCTGAATTTTGTTAACTAGTTCCTTAACCAGTGAATCTAATTAGAAATTCATTTAAAAAAGAGAGACAAAAGATGAAGTTGTGAAATTACTGTAAGACAACCTGTCCATTAACAATAATATAAAAATGATTACGGAGAAGAGTACCCACGTGTTTAGATCGCCACTTGTTATCTATCAGACGGTGGTTTCTGTAATTCGTATACTACATTAATTTTATTAACTGAGTCAAGAACTTATTCCGGGTGTACCAAAACATAATCTTAGTTGCTAAGTAAATATTGGACATTTTAGTATAAAAAAGAATGAACTACGAATCAAAGAACAGTGTTATGATTATATTATGTTTTTTTTTAAAGAACCTTAGGAAAATTGCACTAATGTTCGTAATGTACCAACGAGTACTTCGCTCACAATTTATGCGCCACAATGTACTGTGTGTTAGAGAATCTCTCCAGATATAATTGCGTTGAATTACGGCGACAATTATTTATCTGTAATTAAATCTATAATATGAGCTATTGAAAATTGTCAAAAATGATATGTAAACCATTAACAGTAACAAAAGTTTTTTGAAATAAATTTTGTTAAATTTACAAGATAATTGTCCTGTTGAGCCGGTTCTGATTTCCCGTATCAGGTTGATAGCACATTGCTTGAATCGGCTGTGATAGTATGCCAAGCAAATTGTGGCTGTCGGATACAGAAGTTGGAGGGGTTGCAAAGGAAGCCAGCTAAATTTGTTTGCGGAAATTGCCGTAGAACACAATTAGTAACTGATATGATAATGGAGTTGGGTTGGATGTCATAGGATGACAGGAGCCGCTGGGCTGGGCGTGTGTTAGACATGGGTGTACACTGTGATGAGAATTAGGATCAGAACGTGTAGGAGTAAAGGTGAGCGTGACCTTAACAAGCACTGGTTTTCGGTATTAAGTAGGAGGAGTCAGGGTCTGGGATAAATTGCGGGGGGGGGGGGGGGGGATGCCGAACAAATGTAAAGGAAATATTCGTGTAGTACCATGGTATGTGAGCAGAGAAATTTACACCGGACAAATACCATCACTGTTAATAATTCAAGGAGTCGGGTTCCCTGTCGTTACTAGCGAAGTAATGAGAATACCAGGACATAGCCATAAAACCATATCATTGTCATCGATACTTAATACGTGTGTACAATTTCAAATAATTCGGACATCTGGAGGTAAGTGAAAATTGAATTGATCGTTTCCATTACATTAAACCCTTTTCTATTGTTACTATCAAAATAATGAGAATACAAGGACATAGATATGAAATTATTCTATTGTTATAGGTTCTTAATATGTGTGTACAATTTCAAACAATACGGACGTCTGTATGTGGGTGAAAATTGAATTGAACCACCCCAGTACATTACGTTCAACCACATTTTTGTTGTTACGGTCAGCGTTAATGAGAATACCAGGGTATAGCTATGACTTTATTGCATTGTCATCGGTTCTTAATACGTGTCTACGATTTCTAGAAATTGGTGAAAAGTGAACCGAAAGATTCATTTACATCAAATTCCTTTTCTGCTGCTACTGTCCAAGTATTGTAAATATCAGAACATATATATATATATATAATTATGTTCTCATCGTCAATTCGTAATACGTGAGCCAAAATTTCAAATAATTCAGAAATTTGAAAGTGGGTGAAAACTGAAATGAAAGCTATCATTACATTCATATTTATATGCGGGACAAGCTAATATAAACGGTGTGATAAGAAACGGAAACAAATTCCATAGTGTTTTAATAGAACCATACCGCCATTCGCCTAAAGTTATTTCGGAAAACCGGAATCAGGGTGTTGTACCAGGCATCGACCTCCCGAATGTCAGTCTCGGTTATTAAGTACCACTGTGTGTGTGGATAGCTGTAATTGGAACGTATACGCTACTTATTGCATGTTGTTCGTATTGTGGTTGAGAATATGAAGGTGATGAGTACACACACACACTGGGAATATTTTGAGATTTAAACCACCGACCGTGATGGGAGAGCGTTAACGTTCTGGCCTCGCATTCTGGAGGACGTGGGTTCGAATCCCCGTCCGGCCATCCAGATTTGGGTTTCTCAAGGTTTCTTCAAATACCTCCAGGCGAATGCTGGTATGGTTCCATGAACATGTAATAGCTGATATCGTTCCCATTCCTTGCCACCAGTACTTCTCCGCCGTTAATGAACTCGACATCCATAAAAAAAGTGAAGAGATTATACCAGCTTTTTGCTACATAACCTAGTAATTAAGAATTGTAAAATACACCGGAAGCACCTTGGGGCTGATAAATCAACACAGTTTATGGCGTCAGACCTGAGACTAGCTGGTTCGAGCCCCGCTGATCGAAGAGCACATTATTGAGGGTGACTGGTATGTTTCATGAGACAATAAACTCCGCGCGCTGCCCAGAATATCCGTTAAAAGCGGGCACTGGGCACCGCTTTCATCAGTCATTCATAAGACACTCCACTGAACACTTAGTCATCAACACTTCGACCGCTTTCACACCGGGGAAGGCAAACGTAACCCATGTAATACGTCTCTCCGGGAAGTTGCAATGCAGGGTTATCACTTTCTGTAGTAACCCTGGACAGCCGCCAAGGATTATGTTACGCCTTTTGACTTTCCACATAGTAACCTCTCCAAATATTCTTTACCCTGTTCACCTGCAACTGGCGGCTCATGGTCATGTTTCACTGGTCACATTCCCCTCCCGTTGGCTACCACTCAGAGCAGACCGCTGTTCCCAGTCAGTTAGTAGCGGTTATTTTGTCAGCGAGATCTCTTCCCCTTAGCGTGTAGGGGTAAGGGCAGTGGAGTGGGGATAGAGCAGAGTGACCTTGAGAAATATCTGTTAACTAAACCGCTATAGATATACAGCCAATGTATAAATTATGTCTGTGGGCTAGAATCGCCTAGACCCCGTGTCATCGTGCCTTAGCGACTTCAAACAGGGTATGTATAGAAACATTTTTATGTACACAAATTTTGAGATTTCACTACAGCATATCCACCCCACATTTCTTAAAGTATCAAAACGATTTTCGATAACTGTTAATAACGCCGCAAAAATGATAAAATAAGTAATGTATCATTTGTGTGGGGCCTATAGTCTGGGGTTGGAAAGGGTGGGATTTGTGAAATTGTAGTATCATCTAACTCTGTACAGACGTCCACAATCCGGAAAGTATTTAAAAAGCTAGATACAAGCCACCCAACACATGACATCAAAAATAAATCCGAAATTCGCTGTACGCGTTCAACTGCCAGTGGACTTAATGGGCAAAGCCATTAAAAAAAGTCGTAACATAGGCTGTACCTCATATGACGTATTCCATTTTGCTGCACTCCAACACATTTCGAGCGAAACATTTATTCTTTCTCAGATAATAAACTTTAAATCGATTGATTTAAAGTAGATAGCAGGTCAGCAGTTTGCAAGTTTGGTCCATGAACCCTTAAAAACATCTATGAACATGGAATTATTATTTTACCTGCAATACCATTTCAGGTAGGCCCCTGTATAGTATCTTTCATCAATTTTCAATGTTAATTAAATGATAATTTCTTTAAGAACGTATCTGAAGTAACTCCATTATACTGAAGACCACCAAAGTAATTAAAATCGAGTCTTTAGCATTCGAGTTAGATTGTTCTCATAAAACAACCGTTACTGTGCATTAAAAAGTAATTTGGTATATTATTGATTGAGTACTGGAAAATTTCACATCAAGTTATAGAAATTTAATTAAACTACCAAATAATATGTCTACATTAGTACCCTCGAGATCAATTTTTAAAGATAGAAATATAATAATCTAATATCATTCATGTTTTGAAAATGTTAGACTGACAATTATTATTATTTCTTGTATTATTTTGTTTGCTGCAGTTAGTTACAAATCTCACATGCTCATTTCAAATAATGTAAAAAATTTCTGATTAATCAGTAACTTCTGTAGCAGGTTTGAGAGCTGACATTCGGAAGAACGTGAATTCATTCCGGTCACATCACTGCAGGTATGAGCACCACCAATGAGCTGTAAATCAGTACATACAAGGCCTCTATTCAATACGAAAAAGACATCGGTACCTAGTTTACAGGACCAAAATACTTCCTCTACAACAAACTTGAGTGGGTAAATAAAAAATATAATTAATCTGTTAATTTTTATCGTTTGATTGCTGTGTAATATTTGGCACAAAAACCGCCCTTCCTTATGCCGCTGATAAGCAGCAACGTTGTGAGAACAGTGTAGGTGTTCAACCTGCTACATGTCCTGCAATATTCTCACGTTTCAGAAGAGTTGCTTCAGAGAAACGGTTAGACGACCTTGGTAAAAGTAATTTGTTCCGAAAGAAAAACATAATTCGAGTCCTCATAACTGAGAAACTAGGTACTTAAGTATTCTGTTCGTTTTTTGGTTTTACGGCTTGCCAAAGTCGAGGTCCCTAAAGTCTCGATGGGAACAGGAAGTTATTCTTTCATGTTATTTTGCGGCAACCACCACGGAATGGTAAACCTAAATCTGGATTACGGGACGTGGTATCATACCAACGTTCTACAGACTCAAATTTTTTTAAACCCCCCAAGTTTATGCTGAAGTTAATGTCACAAAACACGAACTGACGAAAATGATTTTACTCACTTGGGGACCATCAGACATGTTAAGAATGGATTTCAGTCTGCTGAATATGTGTTGAAGAGTACACGCCCTTTATATCTTTGGTATAGTCGTTTCTCCAAATGCGCCCTAGTTTTTTAAAAAAATATTCGCATGCAAAGGAACAAAAAATACAAATATCCTATAAAAACCAGAATTAATTTTCTGTCTTATTATGTGGCATCATGGTCTATGTGATAAGATCCTTGGTTTCGTAATTTCTGACCCGCGTTTAAATCCCTGCAATATCAATTTTTTATTTCTTTTGTCCCTTCAGAGATTTTAAAGCATGATTTTTTTTTTAAATTTCATCTCAACTTCAGTTAAAACTTTTATTACCCGAAATTGTATTTAACAAATCTTATTACCTACAACACAGCGTCATTTATTCCCTGAAAATCGTTTTTTTCGAAATGAAGCCTTCACCGGTCTACCGGCGAATTCCCTTTTCTCAACACAATCCAGCCGTACGCTTTGAAGGCTTCATTGGAATTATACGTCTGGTATGTCTCCATTCTTATATTATTTTTTTCTCTTTTTGTTAATAAGTTTATTGTTTTGGTGCGTTTTCAATTGCAATAGATATTGTTATTTTATTTATTTGTGTAGTTATATGTTGTCAAGAAGTACAGTATTTTGAAAGAAATACGTAGTATCGAGAGGATAGTTTAAAACTTTTTGACAATCGATACGTTTAATTCCAAGAGCGGTTGCTTGAAAATGGTTGAAAATAAAACAATATCCGTGACGAAAAATGGACGAAATGGAGCTCAACAAGAAAATTGAAGAGCAAGTGACAAACCGTTATAAATATCGCAATAAGCTAGTCAGATTACAGTTCACTAAAGATTCACTTCCTGAACAAATTTTATTGAGTATAGGCGTGGCATATTACGAAGCGATTGTCGATATATTGTCCGAAATTTCATTTTTTGTATCTGTTATAAGCAATTTGACAATATGTGGCAATCATTTTAGAGATATGAAGTCTTCGCGGGTTCTCCGCCGTATGTTTCATTCAACACTATAAGGCGGAGAACCCGCGAAGAATTCATATCATCGATACGCCATGAAAGCCTTCGTTCTCATAATTTTTTTGGTATTTAGATTTTTTTGTTTCTTTGCTTGCGAATTTCTTGAAAACCCGGACGCATTTGAAGAAATGACTGTACCATTAACATATATGGTGTGTACCCTTCATCATATATGCAGGAGATCGAAATCCGTTCTTAACATTTCTGATGGTTACTGGTTCCCAAGTACAAACATTTAACATGGGTTAAATGTCAAAAATTAATCATGTAAACAGCATCGAGGACTTACTTTATAGATATAATGCAAATTAGAGCTGTTTCCTATCAGATGAGATGGAAGCTTTGAACTGCAAATCCGAGTCATGAAAACATGTATTTAGTCTTGGGCTGACGATACCGCGCACATGACATGGATTAGATGTAATTAGTAATTTGATTGGATATTCCGCACGTGAAAATGAAAAACGTTATGAATTATCCACCATTAACTGCAGGCGATGGCATTAATCCTTTAATGGTTTAGCGAATTACCAAACATACACCTATCTATCCCCTAAATTACTACATCATTTGAGCCATCAATCTGAATGTGTGTACTTTTCATGAAACACTGCTGTTCTGAAACTCATATTCGTGGGTATGTTCGTACTAAGCTTCTGTGACTGGTGCACTAGCAAATGAAGCTTTCTATGTATGAATGAGGATTCAGCAAAGAGTGTGATACATTCCAGATAGCAGAAAATTTCAGTGAGTACCATCAAAGGTTCCGCGGAGCAATTTACTTTTATTATCCATACATATTCAGCATGATAGTGGTAGAATCAAATTCATGTTGATAAAATACTTGAATTTTAAATTAAACAACGAAGCGAATGAGGATACCATTAATCTCAAATGCCACTACTGTTTGTTTGACAGACTAAGTGACAGAATTTTAATTTACAGCACAATCCACATCTGTTGCGACCACCTATCCGAATCTAGTAATGCTAGTTGGCATAAAGTATCTGTAGTTTTACGTGGAATCCCAAACACGGAACTTCCTAGCGGACGTTATACAAACAAATCTTTGCAAGAGGTAAAAGCTCGAGCTAACACAGGGTCTCGGTGTAGGTAACTCTACCTTTCGTTATAAGCATCTCAACCCCTGAGCCAAACGACTTGAAGCTTGTTGAGATATTAGTGATATTCATGTTAAAATTTTGTCCAGTAAACTAAATGAAACTGTTTGGTATCCGCGGACTTCTTGGTAGAGACGACCAAGAAAATGGGGCTTACCAGACTTCAGCTCCGACGATGGAAAAATTTTCAGCATATGGTACCTAAATATAATCTACGCGGGTTCGCCGTCGGATTGTGTCGATGAAAGTTTTCTGTGGCCTCACGCCTTGACAAATAGAGCTATCACAGCGTGAGCATCAGACCTGAAGATGGGCGCAGAGTACGCCGCCGAAAGCTCGTCTTTCATTGACACAATCCGGCGGCGAACCTGCGAAGATTATATTTCAACAATACGCCGGGAAAGCCTTCGATCACTCAAATGGTGAGCAGGAGAGTAGTATATAAAAGTGCCCAATTCGCTGTCAAAAAAAACTACAAAAACGAGGGTTGATTCCGAAACTTCTCTGCTGTGCTTACGATACTGTATGTGGTGATTTGTCAAACAATGGGGTCATTGGTATACTCCAATAACACTTTATTCTTCAATCACCATACGCAGTACAGGACAGTTATAGTCATACGGATATCCTGTATATAGTAACTTTGGACCGAGCGACGTGGGTCAGCGGTAAAGCTCTGGCCACGCATTCGGGAGGACGCGGCTTCGAATCTTAGTCCGGGCTTCCAGAATTTGATTTTTTATGGTTTCCCCAAATCACTTCCTGCGAATTCAGGGGTGCTTCCTTCAAAAGGCATGCCGAATTCCTTGTCCCCATTCTTTCCCGCCTCTAATGACCTCGACGTCAACGTTTAATTTGTAGTGGATAACCTCCGATAGTAAATTATAATTTGTCGACAGTAATCTAATCTCCCTAACAGCCAAGAAGCAAGACATCTGGTAGGGCAAATACTGTGTGTTGTAATATCACATACGAAACCTGTTTGGTGGGCCATAAGCAAAAAAAAGTAACTCTGAAAACTTAAGAAAATAACGGAAAACCACAAATGAGCAATGAGAGATTGTTCGTTGAGGCATGGAATAGAATTGCAGTTCTTATACCTGGAAAACGAAATATCTTATTAGGTTAATTTCATTTACCGTTCTCTCAAATTAAAATGTTCTTTCTGGTAGGTAGCCTAATGTTGCCCCTGCAAATGCTTGAAATTCTGCGTGGTATCTACATTGGGTATGAAGGTGACATTTTTGCTGTGTGCGACACCCTACCGGCAATTTTTCAGTGATGTTTCAACTTTATGGAAAAGCAGAAAGTTATTCGAGGGTAACGTTCGCAGAATAGATACCTATCGAACGTAAAGCATTTCTTTATCTGAAAATGGTAAATGAAGTACGAAGTTTGTTCATTGGTATAATGGTAGAAATACCTCATCAAGATATTTAACAAACATAATAAAATTTATTCATATGGTTCAGGGATTCGGCCATAATTCACTGCAATGTACGCACTTTATCGATGGTAGTTTAAGAAGAAAAAAATACAGTTCAAACATTTTTGTACATACTGCTGCATGGTTTCATATGGTCTTCTGACAATTCAGAGAAAAAATATGCAGCCAAGATATTAAATGTATGAATTATCCCCTCAGGACAGTTATTTTCCATCTTCATTTCCGGTTTTATTACTTTTTGTATTGAAGTTGTTTCTTTTCCTAGGGCTTTATGGATTGTTGACATACAGATCATTGGTGAGAGGATAACGTACGGGAAGGAATTCGGTCACGGCGTTTTGAAGAAGCGATCCCCAGTATTCGTCCAATGCGACTTCTGGAATCCAATAAAAAATAAAATAAGAACAGCCAAACTGGGTTTTGAAACTGCGTCCTCAAGAATAAAAGCCCATGTATTAACCAATAACCAAACGGGTTTCGTATGTGATATTACAACACACAGTATTTGTCCTACCAGATGTCTTGCTTCTTGGCTGTTAGGGAGGTGAGAGTACTGTCAACAAATTACAATTTATTGTCCGAAGTTATCCATCACAAATAAAACTTGTGGGTAAAATTGATTCCTTCTTTCATTTAACACGTCACTACTTACGTACATATCGGACAGATATTTCAGATGATTTTTCAAATCTCATGAAAGTTAATAATTTTCAGCAAGATAAAATTCTAGGACCATTGAAAAGTAACTTGGGACTGTTGCAACAATTTTGAATGCAAGTCTATATTGATATTCCTTGCAAATATTCCTGCGTAGTCATTGATGATCGAATGTTCTAGAAACGCAATGGGACGTCAAGCACTGGTTTTAAAATATTTCCCCTAATCATCTAGAACACAAAGTTTTAATTCTTAACAAACACACTTTATCGCCTTTACAACAATCCAGGAATTGTAAACATTAATAAAAACTGTAAAAAAGTCAGTTAGAGAATTGTATGAGACTGGTTCAAATATTTCAGAAGTATTGGCCCCTGGCTGTTGAGGCACTTGTCCCACTGCAATGCAAGGCGGTGAATGACTGTCTCGTAAAATTCCTGTGGCTGCGGTGTGAACCAGTTCCGCACGTACTGCTTGATGTCGTCGTCCGGGGTGAATCGTTTGCCCCTCAGAGCCTTTTTTAGGGAACCAAAAATGGCGTAATCGAAGGGAGAGAAGACTGCATTGTAAAGATGGTGACCGAGAACCCCCCACTTGAATTTCTGCACGAGTCGTCAAGGTTTGCGAGAATTGCGCACTCTATGCCTAGACCTGCCTCATACAATTTCACGGAAGAAGATAATAACCATTTCCTATGCTCTCCATTCACGCTCAATGAACTACGAACAGCTCTTAAGAATTCAAGTAATACATCACCAGGCATAGACGACATTCGTTACCCCATGTTACAACATTTACCAGAAAAAGCTCTAATCCTCTTACTAAATACCATTAATGAACTATGGCCAAAGAAGCAAATACCAGAAACCTGGACGACCCAAATAATAGTTCCTGTACTGAAGCCTGGAAAAGAACCAGGAGCCTCTATATCCTACCGCCCAATAGCCTTATCCTCTTGCATCGGTAAAACTGTTGAGCGAATGATAAAACATCGATTGGAATGGTGGTTAGAAGCACAATCTCTGCTACCTACTACACAGTATGGATGTCGCAAAGGGCGAAGTACTTACGACAATCATACTATGTTGGTTACGGCGATACACGAAACATTTATGAAAAACCAGTATCTCACCGCGCTGTTTATGGATATATCTTCGGCGTATGACAACGTACAAGTGCCAATATTGATAGATAAGCTCATTTCATTGGGCTTACCCCAAAACTTTGTAGCCGGAATTTACCAACTCTTACAATCAAGGAAGATATACATCCGGTACAAACATGTACTACTAGGCCCAAGATGCACCCATCAAGGTCTTCCACAAGGAGCAGTGTTGAGCCCCCTTCTCTATGCAATATATGTTCGGGACCTGGAGAACATTCTGCCCCCCGAAGTGAATATCATACAGTATGTTGATGATGTTTGCATCTACACCACGGCAACTTCGATACTGACAACTAAGCTCTTACTAAAACAAGCAATATTGCAAGTAAATCAATGGCTTTCTCAACATGGGCTGGAATTCTCGGCAAGCAAATCTACAGCTATTATATTTACAAGACGAAGAATTCAACCACAGATATATAATCTTATTTTGGGAACACACAATGTGCTGGTCAAGACTCACGTCAAATTCCTTGGACTGGTCTATGATTCCCGCCTAACATGGGCGGCACATATACAAGAACTTATACCAAAATTGGAACAGGGCCACAATATCTTACGAACTCTAACTCGGGTATGGTGGGGAGCTCACCCATCCATAATACTAGTTCTGTACCGAACCATAATTCGAGCAAAAATAGAATACGGTAGCATATTCTACCTTAGTGGTAACAAGCGGAATATAGAAAAATTGGAGCGCATCCAGCACCTGTGCATCCGCACCAGCTTAGGAGCAATGAAATCAACACCTACAAATGCTCTCCACCTGGAAGCCGCGGAAATGCCCCTGGAAATCCGCAGACAACTCCTTGCTAACAAATTTTTACTGGCACGCATGTACGACAAAAATTCAACTATCCTCCGGCAAGTCACTAATCTCCATCGACTGATAGAAGAACGAGGACAACGCTTATACAATCAAAGATATCCGCTACTGCAAGGCCTAGTGTACCTCAAAAGTCTACTCCCTGAACACCAACAGCAAGAAGCAGTCACTATATATGAAATTCCTTACCAACATTGCGTGACACCACTGGCAGTAAGTCGTATACCGGCAAACTCTAGAACCGGCCAACCAATTAACCAGGTCCTCCAGGAATATCTATCAGAGAAATGGCCAACCTCAGTTCAAATTTATACGGATGGATCAAAGATACCCACGGAGGGTGTGGGATGTGCTTTTTATTGCCCTGAAAAACAGCATGACCAAAGATATCGATTGCCAAACCATCTACCAACATACTCGGCCGAGGCAATTGCTACCGTCCAGGCCCTCATCTATGCAAGGAGATTTCCTAGGCGCAGTATTTTAATTCTCTCTGATTCACTCAGCGTATTACAGTCACTAACTACTCCAGCCATCCTTCAGCATGCTAACTCATACCATACCAGCATAGTTCAGCAAACCGCCGAGCTTACTCAATATGGCTCCACGGTTAACTACATCTCGATCCCGGCCCATACAGGGATAAGATATAATGAGCATGTTGACAAGCTAGCCAAGGAGGCATGCAGTAAGGGACAAAACTACACGCCACCTTACAACCACAAAGATTACAAAGCAGCGGTGTCAGCAACGCCTATCAGCAATGGTCCACTCTATGGGAAGAAACTAAAAGGCACAAAGGACGGAGGTACGCGATGATTCAAACCCATCCACCACGACGACCTTGGTTCACGGACTGGAAAACTCAACGAAGGTACATCGCAACCATCACACGAATGAGACTCAACCACGGGGCCTTCCGCGAACACCTTTACCGTATACAAGCAGCAGACTCGCCGTATTGCCAATGTGATGGGCAAACCCCTCAAGACTTGAATCACATATTCTTCCAGTGCTCCATGTATCAACGGCAGCAGCGTACATTCATCAACGCTCTGGTGCGGGTGCAGCACCCGCTGCCAACAAGCATCGCAGACCTACTTGCAACCAGCAACAGAAGAGTCTACAATATCATTAGAGATTTTGTTAAAAATTCAGATGTATATATATAAATATAAAGTAACGTTCAACCATATTATCATAGACGAAACAACATAGTCACAAAAATATAATGAGACATTGACAATATGTAACCACATATCCTTATAAATGTATATATATAACTTACTAAATCATAACAATGCAATTACATGAATGTAACAACATCTATATATCTATAAATGAGAAAATGAGAAAGTTCGGATGTGTGTTTGGATGTACGTTGGCAATCAATCACGCCTTAATAACTCAACATATTTAAATGAAATTTGGCATGAAGTCAGTTAATTGCGTGCGAAATGCAATAGGATAGATTTTATCCCGCAAAAACGCATAGTTCTTTTAGAAATTGCCATTAATATCAATTCGGAAGCAACAAAGAGTTTCCTACTTCGTAGATAGCCGTGCCACGTTTACTCTTTGCTTTTTAAGTAAATCCCAAACACTACTTCTTAGAAATACATATGCAAGTTTGTGTTTAGTTTAAAAGCCATAAAACTGACGCACCTGACAAATAATAGTTTTGAAGCAGGAAATATAAATCTGTTCTTAAACTTAAATTAAAAAAATAAAGGTAGGTACTGTTGTCAAGTTCGCAAAGAGATGTTTTCATTTGCGTACATAAAATACTATGACATATCAAATATTACACCATAATTTCGTTCGTAATATATGCGTTATAATAAATATAAAAAATCAAAGCTTGGAAAAAAGTAAAATGCTATGAGTATACCAGCACGAAAGTCGGTTCACTGAAAGTGCAAAATGGTCGTGCCCCAAATGTCGTATTTATAAAAATGTAAAGGATTCTATTCTATCTCGGTTTAAGTTATTTCCTGTTTCTTTTTTGTTACTATACAGTCTGTGTATTACAAATTATTTTTGCCGAAATTTAAAACTTAACTAATCCTTTTTATTTTTTGTTCAGAATTTTTGTACGAATAGTACTGCTTTTTATTTACTGTTCAATATTCTGCAAATATCTATCGAACGCTACACTTAAAACGAATGTATTCAATGGGCTAATGTAGAAACTTATTGTTTCATGAAGTAACACTGAAAGTCGTTTACAACACAATACACCTCATTTGCATGGAACATATGAAAGCTGCTTACTTATTACGAATAATAACTAAATTCCTTCTGCCATCTGCTGTAACAAAAAACATTCTGGTCCAGGCAGCATTTCAACCAAACCACATTTCTGCTAATACTGCCGCTACAAAATCAAACGATACGAACACATCTCAACACATTAAATGCTCTGGACCTACATTTCGAGTGGTAACAGAATTTTCTATATCAAAATTCCTAATTAGTATATCATAAATTACTATCACAATTAATTTCATTATACACCTTACTAAATCACGAGCAATAAAAGTCACTTTATCGCGATGTACATTTGACCTGCAATATTAACGATCGTAGAGAATTGTGGACTTTCCGTTGTACACTGTAAGTTAAAAGCATTTTAGCATAAATTTTTTAATTACGTTACCTCAATAACTGTCATGAAGCTGACGACATAGTTCATGCGGCTGAATGTAGTTTTAGACATATTCAGTATTTAATTTACTACGTTAATAATAAGTCAAGTTTATTTCGCTATTCATGACGTCACTAACATACAATATAGTGAATGTATTAATGTGCGAGTGATAGAAGCTTTGATTTTCTAGCGGTAATTTTAAAACGCAGCCTGGGCCAGAATGAGAACTGAAACATTATTAGTTATTAAGCTTCTTTCATGAGCGCCATTTTAGTGACATCATGTATCGCTTTGTACCGATATTGTATCAAAAGATCTATATTAAGCTTGGACGATTTAGCAGAACCATGCGGCGTTGCCCGAAGTAAATTTTTTAAATTTATCAATGTTTTATTCAGATAGTGGAGTGGCGGAAAAGCGGAGTGGTAATTCGCCGGTAGTCATTCAATTCTGTATGCAGAATAAGAAACCGAATATGAAGAAACAATCTATTACTACTTTTATATTGAAATTTATATTTTAGCGCAGAATTAATGGATCGAAACGAAAAAAACTGGTCTATAGGAAATTCAGTTGTTTCCAGAGATAGAGAAACCATTACCGCAATACCACTGATTATTATGGATAAAAGAATCAATTACTACTATACTTACTACTATAATATGTAAATTTCTGTTGATGGAACCAATATATCCTAAAAAAAATCAATATTCAAAGAGCAAATTAAGTTCTTCTTTTTTAAAGATTTTTTTCAGGTAGGGGCCTACTCAATGCAAATCAAAATATTCATTTTTAGTATCGCAATTTTACTAATGGAAATGAACGTCCTTGGGCCACTTAAGTATTTATTTGCTGTTTGGATGTTAGTATTTTTTTGTTGTTGATATTTAGTCGATTCCATCAATGTATTGCTAATATTTTGACGTTTTTGAGCTTCCATTAATTAAAACTATATTCATTTTTATTCGCGTGATGAAATTAGTAATTTTAAGAGATGTTGGGTAAACGAAATTCAAATCTTTCAAAGAAATGTAAGAAAACTAGGGCTATGAAAATAGCCAAAACCTAGGAGACAAATCCTCAATATTGTATATATGGATATATTAAACTGAAAATACTCCTTACAAACAGAATATTTTTACTGTTTTAAAAATTCAGAGAAGTAGTTGTGGAACATAAATAGATTTTTTAAATTTTATTACGACATTTATTACTACTATTACTAATAAAAATAGCTCTAAAATAAACTGTATGGTTGTATTGACCTGGTGACAAGACTTCTTTACGTCTCCGGAATCAGTCCCTTTCGTAGCCTCTTAACGTAACCCAGTAATCCTACCGGGCATAGAGGACCCATAGTTCAACACGTAATCAGAACAAAGTGAGCATTCTGGCGTAATTCACATCACACACCAACCTATGCCAGAGGTGAAGGTCGAGCTAGGGACCTTTGAAAATCCTCGCAAGACTGGAATTCAAGCTGGGGACTTTTCCATCTCCAGTTGGACGCCCTAACCACTGAGCAACCAGACCTCTCAAGAAAATCTTATATTACAACACTTTTCAACGCGGACGAAGTCGCGGGTAACTGCTAGTTTGTTCATAAAAGTAAGAAAGATTATTATTAATAATGTAACAATGTATACGAAGCTGGCTGTATGGTAATTAAAACCCAGGCCAATAAACAAAAACAAAAAAAAAGGTTTGCGAGTAACGCTGGGCATTCACTGTTGTGCCTTGCTGCAGGAAGTCTAGCAGAAGGGGGCCGTCTTGGTTAAAGAAGAACGTCAGCATAACCTTTCCCGCACTTGTGTGGATGGCCTTGGATTTTGTTGGTGGTGATGACCCTCGATGCTTCAACTGGAGACTTCGTCGTTTCGATTCTGGTTTGAACTTATGACACCAAGAGTAATCTCCAACCACCACTCGTACCAGGAACTCATTCCCTTCTCTAGCATAGCGCTACAGATGATCAAGACAGTGGTCTATTCGACAAGCTTCCTGTTGTGGTTGAAGACTGTGGGGCACCCATTGGGCGCACACTTGGCGCCAGTTCATTCTTTCCGTCATGATGGTGTGAACATTTCCGACGGTCAATCAGACTTCGGAGGATACGACTTTCACTGTATCTCGGCGGTCTTGGGTAACGAGTCCATAACCAGCTGGACGATGTCATCGGTAATGCGGTGTGGTGTTCCAGACCATGCATTATGATATAACGCCATCTGTACTTCCCTGAAGCTCTCGTGCCACGCCTTGACCCCTGCAAGTGACATGCAGTGTTCATCCTACACTTGAGACTTTCTTCGATGAATGTCCGTTCCCCTTATTCCTTCTGCTGTGAGAAAAGGAACAACATTCTTTGCTCTTCTTTTGACGCCTCCATTTCACTGCTTACAACAGGAATAAGTGCTGGACAGCTGACGCATGCTTCTTCTAGCTTTGTAGCCACGTGATTTGCACTCGTACCCCGATAGCGGCAGGCGTGTGGACTTCCGTGCTCTTGTCGGAAACCCTCTTTGTTACTGCGCAACGATGTTACGATTCTGTCACCGGTTTGCACATTCCAGACTGCGGCTCGTTTCTTTTTGAACATTCCTTATAAAAAGTCTGCATATTTAATTTAATCTACGTAAGACATTTGTAAGGTTGAAAAATTCTCCATATTAAGCATAGCTGCGCTGGCGATCCACTACAAAATTATTTATTTAAAATGATAATTGAAAACAAGTTAAAGTTTACTGTGCTCTGCTCACAATTTTTTTATTGGTTTTGCCACTGCCTACCTGCAGCTGTGGCTTCTTTGTAGCAGCTTTTGGTTATCTATTGTCTTTCTAAAACTATAATTTCTCTCATGGATTCGTATTTAATCTTTACACAGATGACACGAAAACCTTGTGTTGTATATTTGTAACATTATGTAAAGTAGCTCATTGTTTTTGGATTCCTTGTTTCAGATAGATGATTGTTCGTTCTATTTTCGGTACCATCCAGAATTTTAGTTGGAACTTATCTTTTACTTGTGGAAAGCACTCTGTGAGTGTGTGACATACCTTGTAACCACTCAGGGGTTCGGCTCCCATATTAAATATTAGGTCAGAAAAAAAAATAATTATCCACACCTCAACAACTTTTGCGGCTCGCAGAGTACGCCATGGGAACCTTCGAGAGAAAGGAGTATTTTGGTTCTGTATTCATGGATGTCTCCCGGGCATTTGATTCTGTCTGGGACGACGGCCTACTTTATAAACAGCTGACCCAGGGATTCACGCTAGAACAAGCCAGGCTAATAAAAAACTATTTGACTGGAAGAACCTTCACAGTGATAAGAAAGGATGCTGTATCAGCAATAAAAACCACCAATGCTGTAGTTCCGCTGGACCGGTCCTACACAACCTATATACCTATGTACCGAGTACTGAACAACAACCAGCGCTATGTGCCGATGATACTGCCCTCTATGCGCGTTGTATCAGAGGCACACACTTACGTAATAAGTTGCAACGGGGATGCACTAACATTGAAAACTGGGCAACTAAATGGAGACTGTAATTCAATGCCACCAATAGCCAGGCAATAGTAACCACAAGGAAGAGTTACCTCCACCACAGTTAGTACGACTGTTCGCTGTTCGGAGAGGAAATCAAGTGGTCCAATACGGCACTCTACCTTGGAGTCACTCTAGATAAACGAATGACATGGAAAACTCACACAAGGAAGATTCGCGCAAAAGCAGCGGGCAGGATGAGGGAACTATACCCGCTACTAAACCCAACTACATTGCACCCTAATATAGCAAGACTGCTCTACACATCAATAGTCAGGCCACTACTGGGGTATGCTGCACTAGTATGGGGTAATGCTGCCCATTCGCATATAAAATTGCTACAGACTATACAAAATAGGGCGGTTCGCTACGCACATAAAATGTCACGGGAAACGCCTACCAAAATTCTCCATGACATTAGCGGACTCCCTTCTTTGATAGACCGCTACAAGGTTCCAGCACAAAGGCTCTATGAAATCTCTAGGGTACATAGTAACTTATAAGACAGCTGGGCTCACTGGTTCATCTTAACAACAGAATACGGTGGCCAGTGAACCTAATAAAAGAGTAAGACGATCCCTGAACAGTAGGGAAGGATCCATTAACATAGACAAACAAAACAACCAGGGTCCGACATGCCCAGCAAAGACACATCAGACACACATCAACGACAAATAAAATTATCCTGAAAGGCGATGCACATAACTGTGCAAGAATTTCCCCACACCCTAGATGCAATGAATTCTTGGTGATTATATCTATCAAGGAATTATCCGCCTTAATTCTGACACACTGGTTCAGTATATCTCCAACTAAATTTATTATCGGTAATACGCTACGTTGAGACTGCAAGTTTTATATTGAGAGAGCGTTTTAATTACTGTTGTGGTAAAATAAAAAAGGATGGATTTTTATACCCGTAAAACGATACCGGGCTCTGATTTGATTGGAACAATTAGTCCGCTACAAATCATTAGGTCCCAACTTTACCTCAAGTCTGCTGTAACCAGGGGCTCCGAAGAAATAAAATTCATCTTTAGCCAAAAGAAAATGTGATGCAGGTATCTTTTTTACGGTAGTAATTTCTAAGCAATTTAAATCTGTTTGTTTAATGGTTTTTAAGATACCTAATTATGATAATTTGTCACGTTTTGCAGATGTAATAATATAATTTTTTTAGAGTGAAAAGTTATAATCTACATGCTGAGCACAAAAACAGAAGAATATTTGTTTTTTTGGAGGTCCTTAGTGTGAAAGGAATAGGTATTTACTTCTGTTTCTTGGCTTTATTTGAAGTTTATTTTATGGGAACACTACAAACCCAATAATATTGGATTGCCCAAAACATTTTAATCATATTTATGACAAACCATATCCATCAGGTTGTCGCAATCTTTGACTCTGTGAGGGTGTCGAGAGCCTGTACTGCATGCAGAAGGATGATTTTTTATATAACATTATGTTCAGAATATCCGGTGTGTCTCTCGAGCAGAAAGGTTAGTGCTTCGGTTCAGAAGATATTGTTTGTCGGCCAGCTGAAGCAGTTGCGCTCATGATTATTGCATCTTATGGAGTTCCATGCAGCGTTTCTAGGATTTAGGCCACCTCTCACAATTATTTTTGTTTTCATAGGAAGCGGTGTGCCCAGGTCTTGATCCATTAGCTTTCTGTTTTGGATGTGGTACGCTTGTATGATGTTTATTTTTCTTCTTTGGAGTCCATGATCATAGCTGTTGCCTCTGTTTCGATTAGTGGGATTGTAATCATTTGATGCTCTGTTTGATGACAATGGTTGTCCCTCCGGCAATGGGGACCACTCTGTTTTTCACACATATGGGCCAGGCAATTTTATTTTGTCGGTAAGACATAGGGTTGTTTCTCTTTTGTCGGTAAGACATAGGGTTGTTTCTCTTCAACACACACACACACACACACACATATATATATATATATATATATATATGGTAAGCCGCTTCTAGAAATCGACGGATTTAATATTTTTTTTGGTAAGTTTGACTTCCCTATGACCAGTTGTGTCTTATGCTTTCCTTTATGAACATGGCTCATTTTTAAAGCTGGACAGAACGGATAACCGTACTCGATCGAACTTTAGCAAGTTTAGTACTCGTTCGACAATACGATATTGCACCATCATCGTCTACTGCAGACATGGGCAATCTTTTTAAGGGGAGGGCCACATAAAATAAAAAAAATATCTAGGCGGGCCGAAAAAAAAACAACAAATATTTATAAGTGATATTTTTGATTATTAAATCATACACAACTTATATTATTTGCTACAATGATAATAAAACTTAGAAAACAGTTACAAAAATTGATTATTCTTTAGAAAAGTAGGAAGGCGCATGTGACAGATGAAACTGTAACTGAGCTGATTGGCAGTAGTGAAGCTAGATAGTGGTCAGTCAATCGGTTTCTAACGCTACTTTGGGAAGCTTCGTAGTAGAAAACACCTGTTCAGAGATGTAGGAAGATTCAAACATCGCAATTATCTTCTGAGCGTGAGATTTCAGGTATGGGAAACTTGATTTTGACAGAGCCTTGTAGAACTCAATTTTAGAAAAGTTGAGAAATAGTTGTTTCAGTTCAGTGTTATATTACAACTCAATCAGTTCGAGCTGCAATTTTGGTTTGACTGATTCACAATCCAGATTAAATGGCATGCTAAAAATGTCCAGGTCCTGTTCGATAACTTTAAAGTCTTGGAATCTTCGTTCAAATTCTTCATGAAAATATTTCAAGCTTTTCTCATAGCTCCTAAGTTTGTGTTCCCTAACTGCAATAGTTTTTAGTCTTGGAAAATTTGTAAAGTCTTTCTTGACTAGCTGTTTGCAAAATAGATTCAATTGTATTTTGAAACCCCTGATATGACTCCAACTAACATGGATTAATTTATTTTTTCTCTAGAGTTTAAGGTTCAATTTATGGATGTGACTGAGAAGATCTGTAAAAAATGCAAAGTCCGAAAGCCATACAATATCTTTCAAATTTTCACACTCGTCCATTCCTTTTTCTTCCATGAAAGAGATTATTTCGTGTTTTAGAGCCCAAACTCGTTGGAAAACACATCCTGCACTGAGCCACCTTACTTTAGTGTAGGAAAGTACATCAGAATATTCGGATTGCAATGAGTCAAGAAACTCTAGAAATTGTTTATGATTGAGTGCTCGTGAACGAATGCTATTAGCAAGCTGAACAATAACATCAAGCACATGTTTCATGTTTAGAGCAGATTTACAAAATTACACAGAGCTTCTTGATGTATGACACAATGAAGAAACACAACTTCGTTCTGAGGAAATGATTCCTTAAATATGCCTACAAAATAAGATTTCGTCCCTATCATATTCAGTGCTCCATTGGTAGTAATGTTAAAAATATTGATCAAAGGTTCTTTCAAAGACGTGATAGTTTCTTGAAATTCTTGAAAAATGTCTGATCCTTTTGTCGTTCCCTTTAATGAACGCATGCCAGCTAATTCTTCAGTAACACAAAAGTAGTCATCAATACCTCTTATAAATATCAGTAACTGAGCTGTGGCAGTTATGCCGCGCTTTCATCCAACGCAAAAAAAAAAAAAAAAAAAAAAAACAGAATTTAAACACGCTTATCTTTGGCTCTAGTTGTGAGAATTACTTCAATTCTAGAAATAATTGTTGTTCGAGACAAACTTACTGTCTTAAAATCCATTGTTTTGTCAAGATACAAAATGTCACATACCTGGAGCATACAAATTTTAACAAAATCGCCGACAGACAATGCTTTGTTACTTTTTGCAATATTGGATGCTACAACCTAACTGGCATATGTAGCTAGGCTTTTGAGAACAGCTTTGTTTTTTAAAAATATTTTGCCGACCTGACAGTGCTTCCGATCTTCTTCGGTCATAGTTTCATAAGTGGCGTTCTTATGTTTTGTCGTAAAGTGTCGTGACAGATTGAATTCCTTGAATATAGCTACATCTTCATTGCAAATTACATTTTGTCCTATGTGTAATTGTATGGGTTATTCGATACCATATCGCGGGCCGGATTGACTAGCCCGAAGGGCCGCACTTGGCCGGCGGGCCGTACTTTCCCCATGACTGGTCTAGTGCGTGTTTGAGCCTGGACTGCGTTTAGTGTCCCGCACGCGTGGTATTAGGTGCAAGAGGAACCCGGTATAAACCTGACTGTGACAACCATCAGAATTCATCAAGCACACAGAAAACTTAAGAGCAAACTAAGCAAAGTTTGCAAGGATCCGTGATAGTCACCTACTTTGAAATACCAATTTCCTTGTGAAATGTTTCTAGCACAAAAATGTACAATACTTCTACTACAAAATACTAAAATACAGTGATAAAAAGTTTATTTTCAATGTCACACCATACAAAATGAACTAAAGGCTCATCGTTCACTCAGAAAATCACTTCAGTAAGGAGATGCCAACACAGGCGACTTGATATCTCTTACCACCTTCCTTGTTTCATTGAAACCGGTACCACTGTCAGGTTTTTGTTATGGGTGATCAAGATTAAGGTTGGAAGATACCGAAACACCATGGGGCCAGCACATTGTTAACGTTGTAGGAGCATGGGCATACCGCACGATATTGTCAACTAGCTTACCGATGCGTGAAATGTGCTGAACCTCTTATCTAACAAATAAGTACGCCCTTCTAGACAACCAAAGGGCAACCTGGGAAAATTGCGGAGGACACCACGCTGCTTCATGAAAAGGATACATCTCCTACAAAAGTTCTCTGCGAATTCTGAGGACGAAAAGCCGAATAAACACTGAGCGACAGGAAATAAACCCGACCGACCTGCCGGTGGAAGCATTCTGAAACCAGTCACCAGCGGCCAGGAGGAAATAGAACACAGGAGACCAGAGGCCAAGGGGCATGTAAAGATTCTACTGCAAAAGACCCACTGACGTGGTCACAGAACACAGCAATCAACACGCAGATTAGTGATGCTCGATATACATCGATGTATCGAAAACATCGATGTTTACTATTCGATGCATCGAATCAGTATGATGCATCGCTTACTTTCGATGTTTAACGATGCATCGATGTATTTCATTCGATACATCGAATGAACGCATTAGTTTTAAAGCAAAACATAAACAGTAAATGGTTTCGCTATACGTTAATTCTGTCACCTAGAATATCACATAACAATTTTTTCTTTTAACTTGGATAAACAATAAAAAAAAACAATGCGGTAGGATGAGTTTTAAAGCAAAACAAAAACAGTAAACTGTATTATTATACGTTATTTTTGTCACCTACAAAATCACATAACATTTTTTTTCTATTAATTTCGATAAAACAACAAAAAACTACGTGATAGGATAAGTTTTATATAAAAAAGAGGGTACTGTTTTGCAGTACGTTATTTTTCTCTACTACAAAATCACATAACATTTTTTTACTTGGCTAAAACAACAAAAAAACTACAATTTACTTGAAATTTTCCGCCTCTGAAAGGCGGAGGTCTGAGTATAAAAAACTGTTTACAAAATTGTACAAGATATCTTATAAATATTTAACTGTGGTAGCCAGCTCAGTACCATCACAAAGACTTTTTTGAGGGTTGCAAATGCTTTAGATCAACAACATAACAGAATGCAAGGAAATTGGGTAAAAATTTAAATCTTATTAACGCAAAGTTTAGAGAGAAAAATTGGGATTTCAAAATTCGAATTAGATTAGTACTCCAATACTGTTTCCCTTTCAGAGTTTCCTCGCTTTCCTTGTATTCAATCTTTCTGTTCGGATTTCTAATTCAGAAATACCAGACATTCCAAAACTTCCATTGTAAAAGACTAATTAAAAATATGATTCTAATAAATGTCTTGTTGTCTACTTTCCTAAACTTTACTATTTATGCATTCGTTGAGGCTAACTAGGATTACGTTAAGCCTTCTTGTAATATATATATATATATATATGTCGATATTTTGATTCAATGCATCGAAAACATCGATGTTTTTATTCGATGCATCGCAAAACATCGATGCAATGTTTCGATGCATCACATCGAAAAAAAATCGATGTATTTTCTGCATGAGCATCCCTAACACAGATGCTAACACCACAGATAGAAATGCCACTCACTGACTTCTAACCAGAAATAAGGAAACACTTTCACGAGCCATTTTTAAACTTCAAACATAACGTGAATATACTAATATTATTACTGAACTAATAATTTCTAAACACGCAACTCCAACATTATCTTGAGATTTAATAAAATGTTTCTATTTTCTGGCTGCGAGAGAGAAAATAATGCTGTCACTGCATCCACAAATTTTTATTACCAAATGCCACTATTTAATTTGATTTAATTGGGATGGAGTGCACGCTCCGGTGACAATTTCCTTACACATCCTTTTTTCCCCTTTTCCCGTAACAACCTACTTTTGCTCTTTAAACATTCGAAAATATTTAATTTAATTACGATTGAACATATGCCCAGTGTCAGCTTACCTACTAAGCTAATTTCGCTAATTTATTTCCCCAGGTAATTTTCTAACTCTCTTCTCTAAAAAAATCTATTTTCCCATTGCCTTATATTTGCTAACAAACGCTAATAAATTCGGAGACTTTCGTGGCCTTCTTTGTTAATGATCCTAGAGTTTTCTTTATAATCCCGCGTCATTATGCTCAGTAATTGAAATAAGAGCGTGGTATTACCCGGAGAACCAAGGTGGTGTTAATCACGTACTATTTATTGACCATAGTCATCTCTTTACTTCCATGTACTAATCCGAATTGTTCTATAAATAACCACCCAAACCTCACCTATTTAAACGCTTTAAGCACTCTCTTCGACCTCCTCCTCTATACCGCTTCATTTATTATATTGTTTAGTGATTGTGTTCTTCGTTAAGTACCTTTAGTGCAGTAAACGGGTCGTAAAAAGTGGGTCTCACAAAAATTATATCACGCAGAAGATTTTATTTTCTTATCATGTATATATTGGTGATAGTATGCAGAAACCAAGTTTTCGACCTCCGACTCACAAGGCACAATTTTTTTCTGGCCAAAAACGTCAAAATGTTGGTACTTTTTCCAGTTTTTCGTCTATAACTCCTTCCTGATGAGTCCTTGCAAGAAATACATTTATTTCCAGTTCGAAAGACGAGAAAATTTCCTGCAACTTTTGTAATACAAAGTTTTTTCTAAACTGAAAACTAAGCGAGCAGAATTTCACAATTTTCCGAAAAGTTGCATTTTTACCTACTTTATCTCTAAAAATGACCTTGAACCCTCAGGGGATAAGGCATCTGACTGAAGATTGAAATCTCGGTCTCATTTGTGATTCTCAAAGGCCATTAAACCGACCTTCAGCTCTGCCGCAGCTTGCTGTGTAATACGAAGTAGGCCAAAATGCTTCTGTGGTTCGGATACCACTTTAACCAGTAGGTTCCCTATACCTATTACCTGTTTAGGTTAGATAACCACAAAGGGGCGCATTGCGCGGCGAATCGAAAACACTGACATCTGGCGGCCGAACAATCTATCGGGACCTCCCTGTTAGCAATGCCATATGATTATTGACTTGACCACCAGTAGTAAAAGTATATATACATATACATATATACTATGTCATACAGAAATACATATATATCAATTGTATATACAGGGGTTTCAGGTCATTTTGAGCGACAAAGTAGGTAAAAACCCAACTTTTCGGAAAATTGTGAAATTTTGCTGACTTTCGAGGAACTGTAGCTCGCTTAGTTTTCAGTTCAGAAAAAACTTTATACTACAAAAGTTGGAGGAAATTTTCTCCTTTTTCAGACTTGAAATTAAGTATTTCTTGCTAGGACTCATCAGGAAGGAGTTATAGAGAAAAATCTGAAAAAAGTAACAAAATTTTGACTTTTTCGGTCACAGAAAATTGTGCCGAGGGTGTCGGAGGTCGAAAAATTGGTTTCTGCATACATTAACCAATATATACAAGATAAGAAAAAAAATCTTCTACGTGATATCATGCAAGGTAAAACTACCCCGTCAATGGACTACTTCTGAGTCCCGTGTTTGATACCCATAATGTTGGTTACATGCTTCTCCAAAATACCCAAGCAATGATATCAAAGGTATTGTTCTTTAATCACACAATTCAGTAAATGGAGGATATTGAAATTTATCCCAGCGTACTCCCCCAAAGTGTACTGCTAAACCGAAATTATTTTCATTTAAGATCTGCTACATACAACTTCTCCCCCATCTCATAAAAATCTTTGATTTTATATTTTTGGATCCTAACCATCGTTGACCTGCCCAGTCAAAGATCTTGTCCAGATTCCCCAATACATTCCCGTTTTATTTCTACTGTATGTCATTTGAAAATGAACTATGTTCTTTCTGTGAACCATCAGTTATAATAATGAAGAGCAGTGGTATCAAAACACTTCGCTATGGCCTTTCTGTTTTCACCTCTACTTCTTCTAACACACGGCTGGGTAAGCGTCGACGCACTGGACTCGCTTTCAGAATGACGCAGCTTCGAAACCCCGTCCAGCCATCCAGATTTCAGTTTTACATAGTTCCCCTAACTCACTCCAGGTGAATAGCCTGAAGGTTCATTCATAAGGCCATGGCCGAATTCCTATTCGTTCCTTGCCCCCATCCTTTCCCGCCCTTAATGACCTCCACGCCGACGTGGCGTAAAACCATTAGAAAATCTTTTTACACAGCATCTCCTACCTCAACACTTGGTTCTTTATTTTCAGAATTCCACCACCCTGAAAGCCACCTTCCCTACCAATTGTTTTTAACTTATTTTTGCGGTGTTTTAAGTCTCACTTTCTCGTATGCTTTGGAGGGATCCACTAATACCGATCAACTAGGCTTCCTTGGTTAATTTCACCCGATATATATTGCATGTAGCCCTCTATCTGAGATTCACATGAACATACTCTCCTAACATACGAGACACAATCTTTCCTCATACGCATTTCCGATGTATTTCCATATCATGATTTCTATCGGCTTACCTACCGCTGTGGTCAAATTATTCTGCCTGTAATTTTCATCCCAATTTGTTGCCTCTCCTTTAAGTAGCGGTACAACTGTGATGCTTCTTCGGTTCCTCTATCCCACATCCTCCAATTTTTAAAATGGCTGTACTCACATTATCCGTAATGCTATTATAACATACCTATTGCCTTCATAACAGCCTCATGACCCATTTGAAATTTTATAGTCTGCTCATTTCTATTCAGTTGGAGTATTTCTCCACTTGCCATCGCTGCTTTGTGGTTTCTAGTGATGCCATGAACCCAGGGATTTAATACCTTTGCGTTTTTCGTATGTTCAGCAACTTGCTCTTCATACTCATTTAGTCTTGCAACAAATTTTCTTCGCGTTTATTGATTTTCAAAATCTATTCATTCTCTGATTAATATTCATGAAGAAACACGTAACTCATAGGCACACAAATGTTTCGATAGAAATAGTGAGTTTGGCTTCCTGGGGTTCCAGTAACTAGAATTGAATTGATCCGAGCTAAAAAATATAGATCTTTTAGGATAATTTAATTCTAATATCCTAATGGTGTGCATAACAATGATGTGTAACGCAGCGGTGAAAGAACTTTCTCAATATCTGTTCTTCAGTGTGCATCCTCAACATATCAAAATCAGACTAACAATTACGGAGCGTCCATAAGCTACGTGGCTCCAGTTTGGCCTCCCTTTAACCCCCATCGTCCCACCTAGCGTGACGTGGCTTTTGCCTCGACAGCCCCTTCACCCCCTTTGTGCCACGTAGCCTTTTTCCCTATTAATTGCAGAAGAAATTAAACTGTTTTCTCTTAATAGACTATCGTTAAAATTATTGCGTGTATAATGAACACAACTGAATTTGCGTTATATACTTTACTATATCCATGAAATGTTGACAGTAGCCACTGTTGCGAATGATTAATTATCGGGAAATCCTTTTTTTCAGGTGCAGTCTGGAACATTTTCTTCTTGATGTGTTAAAGATTCTCTTTTTCTCGTTCATGATTGTTCATTACTTGATAAAATACGATACAAACTATACCTGATGCGTAAAGGAACTAAGAGGAACTGCATTTTTTCTTTCTTGTTACAGTTCTGTCATCTTTCTTTCTACATTACTGGGGAATTGTTCATTGATCTTCTAAACTACTAACTAATGAAAACTCGTTGGAAAACAATTTATATTAAGACTCGTAAAGGTCAGTGCATAGCGATACTTCATACCACTCTTTGAACTTGAAATAGCACTTCAACGAGCTCTATAATTAAAGTTGCACTGAAATTCACTTGATGCAACAAAATTAAAATTATTTTATCAACGAGCAGAGTGGTTACACGTGAGTGATCCTAATCAAAACAGCTTTATACCAAACCATCAAAACAATACGGACTGTCTCTGTCTTGGAAAATCCCGGGTGATATCTGTAAGTGCCTTTGAATATACGCTCAACTGCGTTTAATACTAATACTAGAAAAAATTGCATTACCAAAATGGTGTTAAGCTCAAGTTATTGAGAAACTTTTATCGTAATTCCACATTGCTTGCTGTTCTATTATACAGAAAAGAGCTGGTGATATTTTAGAGTGTATGCTTCTTAGGAAAAGGGATTTTAGCCCACAAAACATTTCTGTTTGGCAAGTCTTAAAGGAGAGCATCATGTACTTAACTCCGAACTGGAAATTCTGTTTGAGAAAGACAACGTTTCCGTAACTCAGAGAGAATTATTTGCGAACGAATAAGAAAGACACATCCAATCTTCAAAATGTTTGACACAAAAAATATAAAGTGTCTGCAGTTGATTGAAGAGCTAAGTCACAAATTATTGTACAATTAAAGTCGAGATTAAGGAGTTTATTTTGTAATGAAAGTATTATATCAACGTACTAATTTTAAATTATTACAGCAGGAAGAAATTAAGTAACATCAAAATGCCTCCACTGCTTTCCACTAGTTCTTAGTAAATTCTGTGGCATTTACGAACTGCCAAATCTAAGTTGAAACCAGAATTCGGAGACCAACAGCGAAAATTAAGCAATTACTGTGTTAATGATCTGCAAACTAAATTTTCACAGAAAGAATTTTTTTGTTTTTTTACTTATTGCTTTACGCCTCGTCGACGGCTAAGGTCATTAAAGGCGGGATGGAACAGGAAACAA
Organism: Vandiemenella viatica; assembly: GCA_031002005.1. NCBI lineage: Eukaryota > Metazoa > Arthropoda > Insecta > Orthoptera > Morabidae > Vandiemenella > Vandiemenella viatica. The sequence continues at coordinate 287,110,888 of CM061920.1, forward strand.
GGAACTGGAAGAAATTCTGCCATGGCCTTTTTTAAGGAAGCATACGCCTGAAGTGATTTGGGGAAACCATGGAAAACCCAAATCTGGATGCCCGGACGGGGATTCGAGCCCGCGTCCTCCCGAATGCGAGGCCAGAACATTAACCGTTCACCCAACACGCTAGGTTTCACATAAAGATCTTAAAAAAAGAAACGTTATAGGTAAATAAGCGATAAATCATAGCTTGCCACATTTTTAAATTCCTGAAAATACTCTTTTCACCACTCTTATCATTTTGAAGATCGACTGAATAACCCCACTGGCAATATTCAATCTCACCGACATAATATAACTAATGTTTCTCGAGATAAGCATAACTAGGGAAATAAACATTATAAACAAGACAATATATATATACATAAATCTCAAAGATCAAATTTTAGTCAATTTTTGCATAAAAACATACACCATCTCACCGATTTTTCTATTTCGTTAAAAATTAACATATATCATCTTCTCAAACAAGCTATAACACTCACAAATATCTTCATTGCGAATGGCCTATAATGGCATTAATGAAAACGTTATAGAAATATCACATAAATCTAATTTTAAGGACACTGGAATTTAATTTAACTAATAAACATAAGGCGTGGTGTACTTCTTCATCGCACAAGACTCCGGGAGATTGTGGGACGCGAGGTGAGATGCACAGCCATAGTCATGGATACGAGAACTAGTTAGATAATATGTTTAGGTTTATTCTTGAAATATAAACTGCGATACAACATTTGCTATTATAGATACCCAGAATTACAAAATACAGCTTTTTACGGTCTGAATCTGAGAAGTTAATCTCTGTTCCCACAATCATTCTAGAAGTGGATATTGTGGCAGTGATAACGAAGTATAATAGTCACTGCAACAATTGTCTCTTAAATCTAGTAAATAGGTTCTGAGTAATCAGATGAAGTGTTTCACTTCTTTCGATTTCTCTCATTATTTTTAACGTGAGTCACGCACAGAGGGACATAAATTTACGATTTTGGCTCTGGCATGATCTGGAAAAATGGTACAGTAGTATTCAGCACAGAAACTATTATGTTTATGAACTCATAACGAAAGCTATTTCGAGGAGCTGTTAAGCTAAATAATTTCGTTAGATTTTTCGTAATGCGAGCACAGGCATACAGGAATAGCGATTGCTATCCAGCAAAGTGGTATCCCGCACCTTTTGGCAGTCTGGCGGATCCCGCACAAAATTTAGCGGATCCGCAAAATGGGGCGAAACAGTACTTCATTCTGGGCTCTTAAAAAAGTAAAGTTGTTAAGCTATTCAAAAAGCCTTTTATTAATGATCATTTCAATCAAACCAACGAGCGAGGATGCAGTAATAGCATTCTCGGCCGCTGGCTATTCACACAATTACTTCCAAATAAATTGATAGTTTGAGTGCTTAGTTGATAGATTATTTTTCACACTGATGTAGTTTACTGTAAGGCATATAATGTGATCTGAATACTTGCAATTTTTGCTTATTTAATTAATAATTAGAACTAGATTTAAAACAAAAGTGCAAAAGCGCAAAGTATATTTAAGGCAAGCAAGAAATTTTTAAATTAATGTTATTTTGCTAATTAAAATACTTTTAACTGTTGATTTCTGTTATTTAACGTAAAGATGATTTGTCAGTTTATAGACGTTTATTGTTTAATTTGACAACATTTTAGAAATTGTGCCTAATCCCGTGGGATTGACCAATCGCAAATGCAGGATTGAAAATACTGCGGAATTACAATATCTTACTGTAAAATTACAAATTTTACGATTTTGGAATCTCGTGTACATTTAAATTACTACTTTGGAAGTAAATTTCATTTAAAAATGCAATGTATTTGCAGTTGTATAATATGTAGATATCAATTTACTTTGGCTAATGTTTGGATTAGTCATTAGATTAGAGAATGGGCAAGGTGGATGAATTGAGAGTTTTAGTGACAAGGTACCAAACATTTTAATGACGCTCGATCTCTTAGTCAATGCGACCGGGAGGCATAACCGAATACATTTTGGTTCCCACGTTCCACATGACTAATCAAACTGTACAGTGTTATGGCCAATTAGCTCATGTCATTACCTGTTTTCTATTTTTAAATAGTTGCCTCATCTTGAAGTCAGCAAACATTGGTTATTTATTTTTGATCAATTTTCATTGAATTCAGCAACTAAATCACGAAAAAGAATTATTTCAATCAACTCGACCTGTTTTGAGGTATATTCATGCAAAGTAAAACAATATTTTTTTGGTTAATTTTAAGAATAGTGGTGCATGGGAAGAAAACGGGAGTAAATTATTAGCCAAGAACAAGAAGAACAAGTAAATGTTGCAGTAAAATGAAGAAAGCGAAATATTTACGATACGTGATGAATGTAATCTTCTTCTTTACCACCTTTCCCAAACATTTTGGAATCGGCTGCCTTTGAAGAGTTTTATTAATAGTTGGCATGGCCAAATTCGGAGCTATGATTTTACGGCTCTATGCCCTTGCATTTTATAAGTATCACCATGTCGTACTAAAAGTAAGTACTTAGAAAACGTCCATAAACCACGTAGCTCCATTTTGGCCTCCTGTGATCCCCCAACCCCCCCACGTAGCCCTAGGTGGCTTTTTGTCTCTACCCTATTTTAACTGTGAAAAATGTTATGAAAGAAAAGTTACGTGGCCTGGCTCTGAAACCCTCCCTCCCTCCACGTAGCCTTACAGCAGACCCCCCCCCCCCCCCCCCGGACCGAGCCACGTAGTTTGCGCACGTTCCCGTATGGGGCAGCGAAGTGTTTCCACCTGTCTGTGAATCGTGTAACTATTTTAAGAATCTGATAAGAGTTTCTTTTAGTGAAATGTGTAGTGTATGAGCTGGACATTGGGAACCTTCCTGGTATTCGCCTTGATGGCTGCTGAAAACCGCATAAAAACAGCAGTCATTACGACCGGTAGATACACAGGGGCTTTGGTTCTCGCATGATCCATTGTACCTCCCCGATCCATTGTGTGGCACCCAGCACTAAGCAACACTGCCGGATGTGTGTTACAGTTAATACGTTCTCAAAAGGGTTGTGCGATCTGAATGAGAAATGCTGCATTGTTAAATGGAACCATTCCAAGAGATTCAGTGTTTATATCTTATATCTTTATACAAGCAATTCTTGTATCGGGAGTACGGAGCTACTCTACTAGATGGCGCCACAGACGCAGGGAGCAGGATGCCAGCGCCACAGCGACTAGAGTGTTATCTACGAGGGGCTACTTAAGGGCAGAACACATCACCCGGAGCTCTCTACATGCCTCCTCATCAAGGCAACATAATTATCATTCCACTATCTGTCATTGTGTTTTGTGAGACTGAGCCTAATAAACCGGATCCTTGTATCAGCTGTGTTCTCGTAGTTTCTCTCCACTGTCCGAGGGATATCCACAGCCTACCTTCGCTATTGAGCCATCTACTTCGAACTGGGAACTCCATTCAACCCGCCCGACTCCTGATCTTTCCCGGATGGATTCTACATATATATGCTATTTCGGAAACGGCTCTAATGATTTGGATTAAATTTCATATTTATATACCATTTTGTTTTTCAAGTTTATCTAACTGGGTGTCTTCCCTCCAAAATGGCTATTTTACAAAAAAAAGAACCATTTTTGTATATGGTATCTGGCAAACAGCTATAACGCAATCTCGTAGACGTTTCAGTTATCAGAAAGCCTACTGATAGTTAGTTTGATGGGAAATGAAGCAGCAGACAGAACATCACGGCTTCTACTCACTGCTGCAGGGCCATTTGCAACAACATCGCAAGCAAGCCATGGTACGCTGAACGTGCTGAACAGGAAAGAAATTACTTTAATGGACAGACTTAAGACAGGACACACTTTATTACATGACAAAAATTACGTCATGAGGTTGTTGAATTCGCCGATATGCCCAGCTTGTAATGCTGTGGAGGATATTTATCACTTCATGCTGAACTGCTAGAAGATGGTCTGAATATAGCTGACGTAACTTCTCTGATGCAATCTCTCTCAGTTCCGAGCAAGAAAGTGGCCTAGATATTCTCCCTATATGTTACACGTACTAAATGTGTAATTTAAAATTACTCGAATATATTTTATGATGTTATTGGCTGTATTATCCTTTGGGTAAAGCAACCAATAAAAATGAAAAAAGTTTCTCTTTGCTTAGAGTATACTAGCTGACCCGTGCGAATAGTATCGTAATCAGTCACCGATTGGTTATTGGTGTGGAAATAAGTAAATGCAAGCATTTATTAATGAAAGGTACTTTATTTTCAAGTGTAATAATAAATGTCAGTCTTATTGAAAAAGTTCGCTATTATTAAATACTACATGTTTGATTGTGAAACATTTAAAAAGTAGATATTTAAAAAATAGATATTGGGACTAATCTTCCACCATTAACTAATACTTGATTAGCATTAAGATTTCTGTTTAATATAATATACCATTTTTTTTAAAAAAAAAAAAAAAAACAATTTGTGAGGTGGTAAAGTGGACGCAGGGTTGTCGGAGTTAACTGGCAGAGGATCGTCCAAGATAGATTTTGATGAAATTTCATATGTAGATATTTGGTATCTCAGAAACGGCTGTAACCTCATGTCGTAGGTTAGAGTAAGGAGCTGTGTATTTCAAAATGCCTAGGAAGCCTTTTTAAGAAAAAAAATTAACTTTATTCAAACTTCACGCAAAATCTTGCATATTGAACAGAAATCGAAAGAGCGAAGATCAGTCTGCCGGGTACTTTACTATCTGAACTAAGAAATTAAATTTACTTTTAAAGGTAAATACCAAATAATGCCAGATAAATCTCATATATCCGTTTAAATATTCTTCTCAATTTTAAAAATATAACTTTATTTCTAAGTTTTTTAAAAATATAAAATTCTAATGGCCTGTTATGTCCGGGTGCGACCCTTGTCGTGCATGTGTCCGTTTGCCATTGATACAGAAGGGAATTACAAACAAGCCGAAATGTAATGACATTGTAAACTTTTCCATGTAGTTTTTACCGAAATGTATGTGAAAAGAGACACAACTCGTTACAGCATTGGCTGCATCTTGACGATTTTCGGTATGGTGAGCAGTCTGATGGGTCAGCTGGTTAAGGTGCGTGATTGAGCAACGGTGTGTCCCCGATAGGAATCACGGTACTGACTGGAATTTTTCAGTCTATAAACTGACCTTCACCTACGGCAAAGCTTTGTTTTGTTCATGTGAAGTACGCTAGGACGCTCCGTGGTTCAAACTCCTCTTAAAGCTGTAGGTTCCCTTTATCCGGTAGAGCAGCTTCGACAGAGGTTCGTGCGCATTCGAAACTCATTTCGGCCGGCTGCAGAACAACCTTACTGGTTTTTCCAGCAAACAATGCAACGCGGGCTTACATTCAGCAGGGTGCTACGCAGTTCAATTTTGATGCATATGGATGTTAGTGCAGCACTTGAAAATTGTTTGTTGAACATTTTAAGGACGAGTTAGAGAGTTTGAATGCAGATCAAAGATATGGTAAGAGAGGAACTGAGTAAGCCTTCAATACAAGATGGCAAATAGATCAAAGTTCTAAGGTTTTTGTTCTCTTGACTTGTTAAATGTAATATTTCGTTCGTGTTGGTGTACAGTTAATGGAGAAGTTAAAATCCAGTTAAATTACCTATGATTATTGGCCCTGAAGTAACTATTCAAAACCAAATAGCAAATCCTTGATTATCCTAGTACAAACATAAACGTTCAAGTGATGCAATTTATATTCAATTAAATTGTAATATAATTATGTGGTAATAAATAAGGTATGGAATATAGAAACTATCAGATCGAAATACTGTGTGATATGCTTTCCTCTTCCTCGCTAAAGTAGCCGGTAGTCTGATTTAACATAACCATTAATTTTCCTCTATTTAGTTTTTTCTTGGTTCCGGCGATACAGGTAGTCGGCGTCAAGGTATAAAGAGACGCAAGAAGATAAAGACAAGAATCGCGAATGAGCTCTGTCATGACCTTTTGGAGGAGCCACCCGTGCATTTCTCTACAGTGTTTTAGTGAAACTTAGAAAGACTAAAATCTAGATGACTGGACGCGGCTATTAATATTTCAGTTTTTAATGATTTCCAGGAATCCACGAAAAGGTGGGATGGTTACTTAAAGAGGCCATGGCTGAATTACTTCGAGTTCCTTGCCCCCCATCCTCCTCTGGCTCTACTAACCTTGACAAGTCGCAAAATACGAGACAAAAAAAATAAAAAAAATGCTTACTTATCAATTTATTCCTGTGTACTGAATTTATAATATGACGCCACTGTTTCAAAAGGACAGAATACACACAAACCTTTAACATCATATAAATAATAACTATGTATCTGAACATATGAAAGGAGAGTTAATATTCGATCGATGCCTCCAACACCATGACGCAAGTCAGCTGTAAATCTGTAGTGTTATATTGTAATGCTACAAGTGACTGCAGTATGGCTTCTAACATTTATAGCTGCGAACAATTGAGAACGGCGACTGGATGACGGACTTTTGTATATGAGGGCCTCTTTCAATTTATTTCAACAACGTTTTGGCACACTGGTTTCAGCACATTCAAGAATGTGATAACGAATTATAGTTAAAGCAGGTTTATGTATGGTATAAAGAATGCCATTAAAAAAAAATACACACACACGCAAAGCATAGAGATCATATTTAGCATAACGCTTCATAACTTCTGCCAGAGTAGAAAAATTAATTATTAATAAGTTACAGCAATGGAAGATGTTATATATTAATGAGATGACAAACAGTAGTAAGAACCACCATCCTCTACGCAAATTTTATACCAATGGAAGTGTTACAAAAGTTCCTGTTATTTCCGTAATTTTAAATGAATTCATAACATACGAATATAATGAAAACAGCTCTCAACAAATATCAACAACTATTTTACATTAATAACTGCGAGAGAAGAAAGTAGTGTTGCTTAAACTGCATGCAAAAATATCATTTACAAAATTCGGCTATATTAGCTTATATTTAATTTGAATTACTGTAATTCGGCGGATGTTATACTACAGTAGCAGTTTCTCTACTTATCTTCTCCCGCATTTCACGAATTTTTGTGTTAATTTCTTTCATTGTTTCAGGTAAATAGTTTTATCACTGTCCTCAATATTTTATTTGTCTGTAACTATCTTACCCACAGAAGAAAATTTTCTTATCCCCTTTAATGATTGAAATAAAGTACTAGTTTACTGTCATTTCCATCTCTTCCCTTCCATCCACTACTCCAAATTATTCTACAAATATCCAGACCACATTACACACACCTAGCGATCGGTTCACCGTCCTCCTGTCTTCCGATGTCTCTTATATCTTTATATCAGGTACTAAACATGTTCTTGTATAATTTACAAAAACAAATCTAGTTGCCCTTCCTTCCAGCTCCTACACATAATAACCATAATGTGAGTCCCGTACTTCGACACCATACTCAATCGTTGGTTAGTCGATCGTTTTGTTTTCTATCTATGTGAGAGCGAACTGGAAGTTCAGCGGTTAAGGCCCTTGTTTGCACCATGGGATTTATTATAACGACACGGCAAGGTATTTAGACTTTAAACCTTCAACAAGCAGTTGTTCCTCCACTAAATAAATAATGCCCATTCACACTAGTGGTCAGCTGCTACCAGTTCAGCTCAGGTCAAAAAACACTATACGAGCAATCCAATGGGAGCGGTCCGCTCAGGTCAGGGCAAGGCAGGTCAAACTGAAGATCGCGCCACCACCGATCGACAACGGCCAAGACAGGAGCTGGACTGAGCTGACCACTAGTATGAACGAGTAACAGTCACGTCAGATCAGATCAGATCAACATGGAGGATGAATACCTAAAAACATTTGCTCGTAATCAATATAAAAGATAAATAAATAAATAATCAATGTTTTAACATTATTTTTTTCTGATTATTATCAAGCCGACCAAATTTAGTATAAATTCAAATATTATTACATATTTTCGTACTGCCAAGGGATCCTGTTTCAAAATTTAAAAATGCTGTGAAAGTATTTCTTGTATCAAAAACTTCTTTACGAACAGTAGCACCCAAACAAGGAATATTTGTAAATAAATGTTTCCTCTTGTTCGTCCTGAGGTTCACTTTCTATGTTATCAATGAATCCTAGAAGAGATTTTTTGTTGTTGCTAAAATAAATTCGAAATCTAAAGTTAAAATATCAAAAGCATTTTCCGCCACTCGTCTGGCACAGCATAGTCGGTAGTTGTTTAATTTTTTTTCTCTCTCTTTTTATCTGCTTGCGCTTATAACTTAGGATGCACCCAGAACCGTCGTCTTTTTGATCATGACGTATTACTAGCCTCTTCATCAAAAAGTGGTGCGATTTTAATTAATGTAGGTGGATACAAGAAAGGGGAAAAATTGATGTGTACGGAAATTGCCACCGGAGCGTGCACTCCATCGCTATAAAATTAAATATATAAAAATAAGTACGTTAGCGTAGAAAACGGCGTTTTTCGCTATGAGCAACTGAAATGAAGCGGCATCGTCTACGATTTGATCTTGATTGATATGACCGGTAATGTTTAATGTGAATTGTAGTGGCGAAATTCTGGATAGCGAGCTGAGCTGAGCTGACCGGGCATTTATATTATATATATTAAAAAAACACTTTGTCATTCTGTTTTGTGTGCCTAATAAGCTGACTGTTTTGGCATGTTTCTTTATTGACTATTGACATATCCAACTAGATGTCATGTTCAAATCCTCTTGTGGCTGAGCAGCTGACAAAGCTTTCGCTTTTAAACACTATTGACAATAGGGATTATCCCCGTTTTAAATAAACCTCTTGTAATATTATATACAAGCATCTACCCGCTGCTCAGCACGCACGAGTATTAGCCTGTATAGAAATACTCTGAGCTTTTTTAGTTTAGTATCAAATATTAACTTCGGAAAGCTAAAAATATAGATTTCATTTAAAGATTTTACTTTCTCTTTGTTACTACCTTAAATACGGTTTTCATACTATCGTTCGAAAGTTCTTTTGTTATACTTATATTTTAACACAATATATGAAAAATAAGAAATTACAGCTACGTGAAACATCATCGCTAACGGTCCAGTAAGGAGGGACCGAGAATCAGTTGTCCTCTTGGTTAGAAATTTGGGACATATTTTCCGGAGGATAGAAAGTGCAAAAACAAATGTACCGTAGACGTCAGGCAACACGAAAGTTACCATCTGCGATAGTTTTTGCAGTACATTCAGCATCCATTTATAAAAATATCTTTGTCGTCAACGATAGCATTTAGAACAACTAATCTAAAATTGCTGGCACGTTTTCGTATACCATATGTATACATTCTCAAGCTGTGGGCAATAACATGTTTTCTTGCTTATAACTTCTATACACCCAACTGAATTTCAATTCATCTTTCTTCATCGTATCACAAATTGAAGTGGTTATATTGAAACATGACCTGGACCAGAAAAAAAGTGACCATTGCAACACGGAAATATAGGCTCGACATGCACAGCAATTGTTTTGTTTTGGGGATTACACGTCATCACTAACATGGCACTCATTAAAGCAAATTATTAATTACTAACAATAATTGAATGCCTCATCCCTTTTGTTGTTCCAATAACATTATGGTTCAGGCTGAATTTCGACCTAGCCACAATCTATAGCGATATTACCGCTTCAGAATCAAACGATGCATATGCACCCAAACGCATGAAATACATCTCTAAATACATTTTTGGTAATGACAACATTGTCTATTTCAGGTTCAAAGTACGCGTAACATAAATTTTAACAATTAATTTCGTTATACTACTTCAGTTTGAACTGCAAGAGTACTAAAACACGCGCAGTAATACATTACTGTATTACGAAGTAAAGTTTATTCTTGTAGATAGGTTGAAATGCGGCCTGAAGCAGATTAAAAACGTCGACGAAGGCACAAGGGACTGTACATATAACTGATTTTTACTTGCGGTATCTCGAGAACTACCGGTAAGCGATATACTTGTAATTGTTTATCAATATTAACTATCAAACTGCACGATATAGTGAAAACCTTGTACTATCGATACTAAGCACAAAATTACTTACCATAAATTAATATATTATGTATTGATTTGAACAACCCATATTTATTAATTTTATGCCTAGAAATGTATTTAATTATTCCTCATCCCTCGGTACATACAAGTCATTACCTATTTCCGCAGATTTTAATTGTGACTGTTAGCTCTAAAAATTTGAAAACAACATCCAAAATTCTTCAATTGTTTTCGGGCGGGTCCCGTTCAAATAATGAGACACACGCAGCTTGCTTATAGATTTATAATAGTATAGATACCGGTACCTTCAAGCTTTTTCACTCTTTGTAACTCCGTGCCGCATTAATGTTACAACCCAATAATACAGCTGTAATACTCAGCACATCGATTCTCTACGCAGCCAGAAATGTGGACGGCGTTCCTAGTTGATTATGTTCATTAGAGACGCGCGTGTTGTGAAGTGAAACTCGTCTTGACAATTCATAATTAGAAAAAACACAATAATAGGCCTAGTAATAATACTTTCATCCAAAGTTGTTTAAATATCGGTATTTTTCTTTGATTTTTCGTTACATGAGTTATAAAGGATTAAATCACATAGCTCCTGATGGTTTCCTCAGGTTGTATTTTGTAATATCCTACTCTATTTTTTTCTGCTTATTTGGAGAGGCTATTGCTCTAATATTTCCCCTTCCATCCTTGATCCCCAATGATCTTACTAAACAAGTTATCTAGTATTTCTTCCTTTATCACGTTTGCGGTAACTTCTTACCGACCCTAATTTACGCTATTAATAAACAGCTTTCGTTTTTATTATTATGAATATACCACAATTAATTTATTAATATTGATGAAAATAATATCTGCTTTAGTGGCATAAATATTTCCTAAAAATATTGATTTTGGCTTCCGGAGACTCTAAAAACAAAGTCGTATCAACCCACAGCTTAAAGATATAGTAGCACTGTTAGAATTATTTCAGTCTATTATCAGAGTAATAATGATATTGCTACGTAGCTTTTCAAGAACTTTCTCAATATCTGTTAATTGCTAAATCTATTTCTACCTTCTTCTGATCCCTATCCGTTCCGGGTGCCCTCAACCATCTTGGCTGCCTTGTCTCTGCTGGTTGATGCTCGGATTAGATCCGTAGTTGTCTTGGAGGTCCATGTTCTCAGATTTTTGAGCCAGGATGTTCTCCTACCAGCACTTTCTTTCTTTTGTTTTCCCCTGGAGAACAGACTGCAGGAGCTCGTAACGGCTGTTGTTTCTCATGATTTGGCCTGGGTTCTGCGCTTCCGTATTTTATGCTTATCAATATTTCCATATTATTTTTTCCATTTTATGGAACACTTCAGCATTTCTGGTGTTATCCTCAAAATTCTTCGATACAGCTACATTTCAAAAGTTTCTAACCATTTACTGATTGTTTCCGTGAATATCCACGTTACAACGATATACAGGAGGACAGAGAACACATAGCAGCGCAGGAGTCTCATCTTCGTGCTAACTGATAAATTAGGACTTTTAAAAATACTGTTCATTTTATAGAAAGTAGCCTTGGATTTACGAATCCGTGACTATATTTCAACAGACGAATCCCATTGTCTGTTAACTGTGGTGCCAAGATTCATTTACCTTGATACTAATACACATTAAATGGTCTTCTACCTTTAACAAACGAAATAGGTTCGTTAATTATATAAAACGTCAAAAGCCGTTACCTCATTTTCATCTTTGCGCAAGTCGAAATAAGTCCTCGGTAAGTTGTCATTGATTTCACCACCAGAGACATGAAAAATGTTTATTTTCTGAATTTGTACGACTGTCACTAAGATTCGAAAAAGGTTTAAAGTATTTGAGCAGTGAGACGTAAGTACCGAGTTTTCGCTATGTTAAAAAAGAGTACACCACGGAATGAAAAAATATACAATAAGGAAGTACTAGAAAATTTCACAAATGAAGACACTGAAATATTTACCAAATATATTAAACTTAATACATACTGATGCCAATCAGGATAACGAAAAAAATATTTGACTTCTAAATGAGAAATTCTATGTAGTTAAATAGAAGCATTGCCCAAAATTCATAGCATGAACTTACTGTAGACTCTAAAAAATTATTTAGTTTGAAAGGTGAATAGTATGTAATGAAACTTTTTTAAATAGGTTATTGTTGTTTTAAGTACTCTTCCGAATATTTGTAGATGAAGCAGATGAATATATACAGCAGATGCGTCAGGTCAGAACTAGGTTATTCTCTTCACAAATTCAGAATGAACCGTACTTCATTCGCCTCTGTAATGGTATCCTCAATGCGAGCCTTGCAGGCAGGCAGCACTACTGGCATGTGCACAGTATTTTCATTCTAGCTCCAGTCACCCTCATGTTTGTGGAATGTAAAATCTGAGAAAGATGTTTCCATAAGTCAAAGAGAAATTGAAAACCAATAAGATATATTACACAAGTATCGACGATGTATGTCCCAATAGAAATATGGATAAATAGTAGACAATTTCCTGTGCGGCGTTAATGAAAACGATTACATACATTTTGCTGCCATAATGACGGACGATTTAAAATAATATAACAAAATTATTGACACTCCATGATCACATTAATTACTGGAAACTAAGGAGTTGAATCGGTAGTTACAGTAAGAAGTCAGGAAATTGCTAGTTAAATTGGTTAGGTACAGTCAGGAAAATCTAATGACAATTTGAAATTGTGGAGCTTCTTACAACAGACATTAAGTGAATGTGACGAACAGCTGTCAACAAAATATCTCTTAAACTGTTATTTAGTCAACTTCACAAAACTGGACACGGCATTGGCCAATAAACGTGCCATCAACACCGAAATTTTCTTTACGCCTAGTCGACGGCGAGGTCATTAGAGGCGGGATGGGACTGGGGACAAGGAACGGGAAGGAAATCAGCCATGGCCTTTTGAAGGAAGCATCGCCTCATTCGCGTGGAGTTGTTTTGGGAAACAATGGAAAACCCAAATATGGAAATATAGATACCCGGACGGAGATTCGAACCACATCCTCTCCAATGCGAGGCCAGAGCGTTAACCAATCACCCACCACGTTCGGCTATATCTATTCATTTGTTTGTTTTTCCTTTGTGTGTTACTGACTTGACCGTTGATAGGAAGGTGAACATACTACTTTTTAATATATTGCATCAAGAAGAATGTAAATAATGCCAAGACTTTTTGCACTGTTTTTCTCAGTCAATACATATTACACAGATTTTTTGCACAACGTTCTTTACTTGTAGTAAGTTATGCAAACTTTAACTAAGTGCCATCCGGGTGTATGCTACGATTATAACAGCAACGAAAAAAAAAGTTTGAAGCAAATAAGTAGCAAACCACGGAATGAAATTTTACCTTTAAGTGATGGAAAGTGTTAGCACTGTAAATTCAGAACACGCTGCCTTCCTAAAACACACAACATACGCTATTAGCCTTATTGATGATATGAAAATCGACTGTATAACCCCACTGATGCACTGAATTGGCAGTGGAGATAAGCAGCACGTACAAAACTACAATCAGAAATCAGTATTTGTAAACAAAATGCCATCAGATAACGTCCTGAGGTCATCTACTTAGACAATACTTATGGACTGACTTTCATCGTCCAAGTCACACATTCTGTTGCAATTTGTTGCTTCATAATGCATCCTCTCTACTACCGTAGAAACACACCTATCGAATGAGTGATTGATCAGAGAAAGTAGACGATTGAAGCAACATTTAATTAAAATCACTATCTTCTGCCGCTTGTAATTCCGCTATAATGATAATTAATTACCTGTTAGGAGAAAACTAATTTTCAAGGTTTCAAAATCTGAGTAGCTATCTCCAGTTATCATAATCAATCATCAGTGGATTTTACAGCAGTGATTACCACGTGTAACAATCGCTAGAAAAGTTACATAAAATATCACGTTAATAAATTATAAATTCAGCTTAATTTCGACTTTGAAATTCTGTTTCACTAAGAAAGAGTTGTAAGTAGTCAACTGCAGGAGCATGACTGTCTTTATTGCAAGCTAGCTTCAATTATATTTTTGAAGTTGCTAAAGAATAATAGGATATGTTCGCAATTAATTCTGCTTAAACCTAGTTTCAAAATCATTGCTAAACGACGTAAAACGTTTTGATGCTACCTACTAAATGACTGTAGTCTAATTCCTGTAATTTTAGCTCCTCCTCATATAAATAACTATGTAGAATTAAGTAAAATGTCCTTCAGTAACCAATTGAAACAGTATAATTGAATTTTGTATGAACTCTCTTTCGGCAGTGGAATTCTGTATCTAGTTATGAGAAGAGCTCCCGTGTAAACACAAGACGGAATACGTATTCATTTACTCATACAGAGTGGTCAGGTGGCTCAGTGGTTAAGGTGTTTGACTGGGGATCAGGAGGTCTCAAGTTCGAATTCCTGTCTCGGCGGGAATTTTCATAGGCCCTTAAACCGACCGTCACCTCTGGTACAGCTTGCTGTGTGTAATGTGAAGTACTCCAGAACGTTTCTGTGGTTCGGATACCACGTTAAGCTGTAAGTCCCCTGTACCCACTAGCACCACTGGGTTAGGTTAAGGCGTCTACGACAGGGACGGAATGCGCAGTCAATAGAAATCTTGTTATCACTTCATTACTACCACAGGGAATTATCATTACTATTAATTGTGGATTTTAAACTCTCCGTAAAGCTAAAATCTTTCAAGTAATCAAATTGATGGGTTTAGGTAAGGTAGAATGGAATATCATTAAAGTGTTGCAATAGCTACCAAAATTATGTGCTTTATAAGCTGGAAGTAAGATCAACCCCAGAATCGTCTGATTTTCGTAACCACAAGTAAACTGGCCTCACATTCGGGAGGACGGCGAGTAGATGCAATACGTATGTGTGAGATCGTACCCCGGACCAAAACACCCCCGTGGCTAATTGATTTTAATTAATGTTAATTGATTTTAATTGATTTTAATTGAATTGCGTGGGGCCTTAATTGATTTTAATTGATTTTAATTGAATTGCGTGGGGCCTTAATTGATTTTAATTGATTTTAATTGAATTGCGTGGGGCCTTAATTGATTTTAATTGATTTTAATTAATTTTAATTGATTTTAATTGATTTTAATTGAATTGCGGGGGAGCCTTAATTGATTTTAATTAATGCTAATTGAATTGCGGGGAGGGGGTCTCACATCTGTAACCTCAGATTGATCTTATTATTTCCTTATGTACAGCGGTCAGCGGACAGTTTTTTCCCCATGTATTCTTATGGAGGATGGAGTGAGCCCACTTTTTCCCCCATGGCGGGGAGCCTTAATTGATTTTAATTAATGCTAATTGAATTGCGGGGAGGGGGTCTCACATCTGTAACCTCAGATTGATCTTATTATTTCCTTATGTACAGCGGTCAGCGGACAGTTTTTTCCCCATGTATTCTTATGGAGGATGGAGTGAGCCCACTTTTTCCCCCATGGCGGGGAGCCTTAATTGATTTTAATTAATGCTAATTGAATTGCGGGGAGGGGGTCTCACATCTGTAACCTCAGATTGATCTTATTATTTCCTTATGTACAGCGGTCAGCGGACAGTTTTTTCCCCATGTATTCTTATGGAGGATGGAGTGAGCCCACTTTTTCCCCCATGTATTGCTTATGGACCTGTCTTTGCAGACAGTTTGGAGCGGAGGGGAGCCGATGAACTAGGGGAGTTTAATTGAATGCGGGTTCGTAATTGAATGTGCACAGCTGCACCACACCCGGAAGCCATCAATTATCGCTCCCCTCGCAGCTGCATGATGCGGGTTCGTAATTGAATGTGCACAGCTGCACCACACCCGGAAGCCATCAATTATCGCTCCCCACGCAGCTGCAGGATGCGGGTCCGTAATTGAATGCGCCACACCCGGAAGCCATCAATTATCGCTCCCCACGCAGCTGCATGATGCGGGTTCGTAATTGAATGAGCACAGCTGCGCCACACCCGAATTATCGCACCCCACGCAGCTGCATGATGCGGGTTCGTAATTGAATGAGCACAGCTGCACCACACCCGAATTATCGCTCCCATCGCAGCTTCAGCCCCACCCGGCGTCAGTTTGCAGCCATGCCTCGTCTAGTGATGTTGTTCTCCTCTGTCTACCAACTCAACGCTGGTGATAGCGAAACGTTTGACGATAGGGTTATCGTCCAAACACGCGTTTGAACCTGTTGTTGTTCTGGAAAAAGTGGGACACAATAAAATTGTTTTAAACATACGACGAATGGAACGTCCTGATCCAGGTATTGGACGTAGTGTCCGAGTTATTCAACGCCGGCACTGACAGCATCCCCTTGGTGAGCACACCGTCTCCTGCCGAACGATTGCCGGGGTGAAGACTGTTTGTTTCCACCTCAATGACGATCCTGCCAGCGGCGTCTTCTTCGGCCAGTCTACTTGGAGGAACTTCGTCGACGCGCAGCCGACCGTGACCAACGCCTTGACCGTCAAGCAGAAGTGGGGCTACTTGGTGGCACGATATTATACTGAATTTGTGGACATTCTAGCTAATAAAGTGCTACGAGACTTCAATATGGCTACAGTGCAAAAACTGATTGACATGCATATTAATAATGTTCGTGTAGCTCAAGTGACATACAGTTCATCATTGGATTATGCGCAATTAAGACTTGAACTCATTGCATATAAAAATTTGTTAGTATCTGATGATGTAAATAATATTGTAATTAAGAATTATGAACCTGGATATGATGTTTGTGGACCTTATTAACTAAAGTGTTTAAATCGCATCAGCATACTACAAGGTGTTTGTGAGTGAATTGGCTGACAAAGTGTTGAGTGACTACTACACATGTACTGCCTCAGTGTCGAAGTTAATGGATATGCACATCAACAACGTTCATCCTATTCATGTGTCTTACAGTTCTACAATTGACTTTGGGCAATTAAGGAATGAAATAGTTGCATACAAAAATTTGATTGTACTTAATGATGTATGCAGAATTGTAAACAGTAAAGAATAAAATCATTTTACCAGATTTTTCTTTTGTCATTTCACCTATCCTAATTAAATAATAAGATAGTATATATTTTATTTAAATCTTTTATTTCACCCACCATTGGGCAATTAAAAATACATTTTCAACAGCGCATATAGCGTTACAAAATAAGGCGTTTTCATGCTTATTCATAATTGCTTCTGTCTTGCTACTAAATAAGATATTAGATTTGAACTGATATAAATGTCACCACCGAGGTTGGTGGTGTAACGGTTAGCGTTCTGACCCGCCCGGGTATCCAGATTTGGGTTTTCCATGGTTTCCCAAGTCACTCCATGAAAACGCCTGGATGCTTCCTTCAAAAGGCCGTGGCTGAATTCCTTCCCATTCCTTGCCCCCCCATCATTTCCCGTCTATAAAGACATCGCTGTTAAGAGACATTAAACATAAAAAAACACAAGTTATCATTGTCTTATAGTCTAAATTACGAGATACCACTTCCTGAACTATCAACGGAAAATAACCTTCTGGTTTTTCCAATACCTTTCTTTTCTTCCACAATACCTTGCAAAAATGTGTTCTACAACAGCCGATTTTGTTGGTTGGCCTGGTCTTGCCTATCACTGATGTTCTTTATTTATTACTAGCTGAGGTACCCGGCTTCGCTCAGAGAGTTGATGTGAGATAGTGTAGTAATTGTAATAAAATGATAAACATTAAAATGTAAGAGGTAATTTTTTTTTTGAAATCATTTTCTAACTTTTCGAATACTTGTTTATGAACACCATTTTTCATTTTGTTATCCGGGGTATATATGTACAAATTTTTATAATTTTCTGCTCGATAGTATAGACCGCGAGAGAAGCAGGAGTCTTTGGGGTTGATGCCGCAATGTTTTAAAGTTTGTCTTTGCGCTGTGTTAATTGTAAAACTATATGATAATTTGATTGAAATTGCAGTCTTTTCAGTAAAGATCAGAGATATTCTGAGGATTAATACTATGTGTTTCGATTCTGGAGTTTCCCCGGTCATGTAATGTAGAACTTCCTGTGGAGGTGCTTCCAGTGGAGGTGATCGAATTTTTCCATTCATGCAACAGAATCCTGGTGTTTCTCCACTGAATTTTTTCGCGTTGCAAAATTGTTAGATGTTATCCATTTTTTCCGATTACGAAGTGGTTGTTTTTGTTATATTGTTTTGTCGGGTCCTAGTGGAGTGCTTCATTTTTCAGGTTATACTGTTTACTTGTCCTCGTCCGCGCTTCTCGTAGGGTGATATTTTCATGGGTGGCTTGCGTCCGCAGTCTTCTATTATAAGATTGTGTCGCAATTCATGATTCTTTAATTCGTTCATTTCGTTGTGCTCATTCACGTTCGCTGAGAACATAAACGTGCCTCGCGCTCTTCGACTGTTTCGTTGATTCGCTGTTCTTTTTGTTTCGTTCGTTGGCAACGTAAACGTGCCTCGCGCTCTTCGATTGTTTCGTTTTTTCGCTGTTCTAGAGGGCGAAACTTCCACCCCTTCTATCTTCAAAATCACGCCCTTGAGGTAAAAATCAGAAACCTTCTTCATGTATAAAGGTTGAAGGTTACCACGCCATTTAACCCCCTTGATCGTACCGGGACTCGTTTTTTAGTTTTAGCGGCACGCACATTGTACGCTTACAGATCAATTTTTGATACGGAGGTGGGTAAAGAACGTGCTTGAAGTGTGTAACTTATATGTAAGCAACCAGGTTAGTATGGATATCACCCGAAAAATTAATGCTATGGAAAAGCCTTTCTTTTTTTTTCTGGCTTCACCTCGTTGACGTCAAAATCGTTAGAAGTGGGAAAGGACCGGGGAGCAAGTAACTGGAAGAAATTCGGCAGTGACCTTTTGAACAAACCAAGGCGAAAATTCAGATGTGGGTGCCCGGACAAGGATTCGAAACCGCATCTTCCCGAATGCAAATCTCATGTGTATTAGTGTCAGGCCACGAACTAAGGGATCACCATCGTAAGTGGATAAATTATTAGCGTACCAGTATGGCTTTACACCTCGTCAACATCGACATCATTAGAGGCGGGAAAGGATTGATGCAGGGAACGGTCACCTGGAGTGATTTGGGGAAACCATGGAAAACCAGAATATGGATGCTCAGACGGAGATTCGAACCAGCGCCCTTCTGAATGCATGGTCAGAGCGTTAACACTCACCCACCACGCTCGGTAATTTTCGTGGACAATACTGAAAAATATCTATTCTGAGAAGTAATTTTTTTTTTTTGCATGGTGCTTCGATAATTATGAAATTTCCAAACATCTGAAATGACTGGTTATGCAGATATTGCTGCTACCAGAGACACAGGGAAATAGTGTGAACGTTGACAAAACATCTTTAGCTGGGACGCTGCATGTTAGAGACTAATACAGTAACTATAATCAACTACACAATCTTGCTACTTATCCCGTTTCTTTGACAGAGGCATATTGCATACTGTACAGATATTGAGTGACCAAGACTTACTAACTGCGATAAGTTCGGCGAAAGACGTTTGTGACGGCGAGTGTTTTGGACAAAGTTTTGTGCATATTCTTACGGCTCGTACCGAGCGTGGTGGGTGAGCGGTTAACTCTCTGGCCTCGCATTCGGGAGGACGCGGGTTCGAATCCCCGTCCAGGCATCCAGATTTAGGTTTTTAACGGTTTACCTAAATCATTCCAAGCGAATGCCGGGGTGTTTCTTTCAAAAAGGCGATGGCCGAAGACCTCCCCGTTCCTTGTCTCCAGTCACATCCCGCCTCTAATGACCTCGACTTCGACGAGGCGTAAAGCCATAAGTAAAAAAAAAAAAAATCTTAAGCCCAGTACGTTTTCCTTTACTTTAGAATTACCGTTAATATTTTCTACTGCAGAGACTAAATGCTGATCAGTGCAGAAATGATTACATTCGTCCACGTTTCAGACGATGCAGGTTTAATTTTGAGACTGGTTGGTGAATTTTTTAATGTTCGACAGTGTCATACAGGTGATTTCGTGTTTTTTTTTTCAATGCATTCCACACTTACACTGATCGGCCGGACATTATAATACCAACCGACTATCGATATAAACCCGTCCAGGTGAAAGCAGCGTCGCGAGGAATGGCTGCTAGTCAGACACACGCATGCTGCATGTAGTATCAGTGAGCGCGCTATCAGTGTTTAAAATGGGGAAGGCTTGCGATCTATCTAAGTTTGACCCATTGCAGATTGCGATGGCCCAGAGGCTCAGCACGAGCATTACGGAAACTGCACTATATATCGGGTGTCGAGCAGTGTTGCGGCGAGTGTCTTCAACAAGTGGCGAAACGAAGGTGACACCATGTCCAAACGTCGAGTGGTTGGGCGGCCATCCCCATATTACACATGTCGGACGTTGTAGGCTGGGCAGACGTAAAACAGGACAGGCGGTGGGCGAACTGTGACGGAACTAACATCAGACTTTAATGTTGGGCAGAGTACAAGTGTACCTGAATACACAGTGCACCGAACACTCCTAACGATGGGCCTCCGCAGCCGACGACACATGCATGTGCACCACGACATCGGCAACTGCGACTGAAATGGGCACGAGACCATCGTCACTGGACGTTGGCGTAGTGGCAGATCGTTGCATGGTCTGATGAATTCCGATACCTTCTTCATCATGCCGGAGTAAGGGTGCGAGCTGGTCGTTTTCTACGGGAAAAGCTTCTTGTCACCTGTACTGCGGGGAAATTCACGTGGGAGCTCGTGCAAGGCACTGTGACGACCGATAAGTATCGTACACTGGTTGCAGACCACGTACAGCACAAACCTTCATGACGACCATGTTTCCCAACGGCAGTGACATTTTTCAACAAGATAATGCGCCATGTCACAAGGCCAGAAGTGTAACTTAATGGTTCGAGGAACACGGTGGCGAGTTGTAATTGACGTACTGGCTCACCCAGCTCGTCAGATCTGAACCCGATCGAACACATCTGGCATGTGATTGAATATGGTGTCAACCAAACGAGGTGAAACATTGTATATGCATGCAGAAACTAACATTACATGGAAGGCAGTCTGCATTCATATAACTTTCGTGGATTAGGATCATGAAAACAGGTAAAACATCACCACAATTATGTAATTTCACTATACGAAAGATGTCATCGGTTTAAATGGTTAGAAGGTAGCCATCATGCCATACGATGTGCATTGAGTGCATCCACCAAAATAGAAAAACCCACGGCATGATGCGGTGTATCGTCATAAATGAAACTCATTCTGTTCACGACCCTATATGACAACTCGAGTAGTACATCTGATATATCTGTCGAAAGTCACACTAAAGTATTTGAAGCTGAACTAAACAGAGCATGCAGAAGATGACAACATCACAAGTTTACGACCCTCCGCAAGGCCGAAACATAATGCGCTTTAAATAGTTGTATAAAGCGGAGTAGAGAAGTATCTCGTTGACCTTTCTACACTGAGGCTGTACTGATTTCATTACGAATTCACCATTCCTCAGTTTAGGTACCCTAAATTACAAGATTTATAACCCTGGATACTACATGGATGTGAAAAGTGTGATTAATACACACACAGAAAATTATCAACTCACCCTAGGTGTACTGTGGATAGTAATACTGAGTTAGGTCACGACAACAAGTTGTCATATACCATTCTCATGGCACCACTGATACATGGAAATCTAAAGTGCCTATGGAGGCGGCGTGGGGGCCCCACAGTAAGCTGCTGCTGCGTAGAATAAAAACAAACGCGTTGCATCCGGAAAACCGTCGCGCAAAATTTTGATCTTCTTAGGCCGCGCAAAAATGCCGGGCTCCTTAGTACGCGGTGTGGGGCCCCCCAAGCCGCCTCCATAGGCACTTTTAGATTTCCATGTATCAGTGGTGCCATGAGAATGGTATATGACAACTTGTTGTCGTGACCTAACTCAGTATTACTATTCCACAGTACACCTAGGGTGAGTTGATAATTTTCTGTGTGTATTAATCACACTTTTCACATCCATGTAGTATCCAGGGTTATAAATCTTGTAATTTAGGGTACCTAAACTGAGGAATGGTGAATTCGTAATGAAATCAGTACAGCCTCAGTGTAGAAAGGTCAACGAGATACTTCTCTACTCCGCTTTATACAACTATTTAAAGCGCATTATGTTTCGGCCTTGCGGAGGGTCGTAAACTTGTGATGTTGTCATCTTCTGCATGCTCTGTTTAGTTCAGCTTCAAATACTTTAGTGTGACTTTCGACAGATATATCAGATGTACTACTCGAGTTGTCATATAGGGTCGTGAACAGAATGAGTTTCATTTATGACGATACACCGCATCATGCCGTGGGTTTTTTCTATTTTGGTGGATGCACTCAATGCACATCGTATGGCATGATGGCTACCTTCTAACCATTTAAACCGATGACATCTTTCGTATAGTGAAATTACATAATTGTGGTGATGTTTTACCTGTTTTCATGATCCTAATCCACGAAAGTTATATGAATGCAGACTGCCTTCCATGTAATGTTAGTTTCTGCATGCATATACAATGTTTCACCTCGTTTGGTTGACACCATATTCAATCACATGCCAGATGTGTTCGATCGGGTTCAGATCTGACGAGCTGGGTGAGCCAGTACGTCAATTACAACTCGCCACCGTGTTCCTCGAACCATTAAGTTACACTTCTGGCCTTGTGACATGGCGCATTATCTTGTTGAAAAATGTCACTGCCGTTGGGAAACATGGTCGTCATGAAGGTTTGTGCTGTACGTGGTCTGCAACCAGTGTACGATACTTATCGGTCGTCACAGTGCCTTGCACGAGCTCCCACGTGAATTTCCCCGCAGTACAGGTGACAAGAAGCTTTTCCCGTAGAAAACGACCAGCTCGCACCCTTACTCCGGCATGATGAAGAAGGTATCGGAATTCATCAGACCATGCAACGATCTGCCACTACGCCAACGTCCAGTGACGATGGTCTCGTGCCCATTTCAGTCGCAGTTGCCGATGTCGTGGTGCACATGCATGTGTCGTCGGCTGCGGAGGCCCATCGTTAGGAGTGTTCGGTGCACTGTGTATTCAGGTACACTTGTACTCTGCCCAACATTAAAGTCTGATGTTAGTTCCGTCACAGTTCGCCCACCGCCTGTCCTGTTTTACGTCTGCCCAGCCTACAACGTCCGACATGTGTAATATGGGGATGGCCGCCCAACCACTCGACGTTTGGACATGGTGTCACCTTCGTTTCGCCACTTGTTGAAGACACTCGCCGCAACACTGCTCGACACCCGATATATAGTACAGTTTCCGTAATGCTCGTGCTGAGCCTCTGGGCCATCGCAATCTGCAATGGGTCAAACTTAGATAGATCGCAAGCCTTCCCCATTTTAAACACTGATAGCGCGCTCACTGATACTACATGCAGCATGCGTGTGTCTGACTAGCAGCCATTCCTCGCGACGCTGCTTTCACCTGGACGGGTTTATATCGATAGTCGGTTGGTAGTTATAATGTTCCGGCCGATCAGTGTAAGTGTGGAATGCATTGAAAAAAAAAAAACACGAAATCACCTGTATGACACTGTCGAACATTAAAAAATTCACCAACCAGTCTCAAAATTAAACCTGCATCGTCTGAAACGTGGACGAATGTAATCATTTCTGCACTGATCAGCATTTAGTCTCTGCAGTAGAAAATATTAACGGTAATTCTAAAGTAAAGGAAAACGTACTGGGCTTAAGATTTTTTTTTCTTTTACTTATGGCTTTACGCCTCGTCGAAGTCGAGGTCATTAGAGGCGGGATGTGACTGGAGACAAGGAACGGGGAGGTCTTCGGCCATCGCCTTTTTGAAAGAAACACCCCGGCATTCGCTTGGAATGATTTAGGTAAACCGTTAAAAACCTAAATCTGGATGCCTGGACGGGGATTCGAACCCGCGTCCTCCCGAATGCGAGGCCAGAGAGTTAACCGCTCACCCACCACGCTCGGTACGAGCCGTAAGAATATGCACAAAACTTTGTCCAAAACACTCGCCGTCACAAACGTCTTTCGCCGAACTTATCGCAGTTAGTAAGTCTTGGTCACTCAATATCTGTACAGTATGCAATATGCCTCTGTCAAAGAAACGGGATAAGTAGCAAGATTGTGTAGTTGATTATAGTTACTGTATTAGTCTCTAACATGCAGCGTCCCAGCTAAAGATGTTTTGTCAACGTTCACACTATTTCCCTGTGTCTCTGGTAGCAGCAATATCTGCATAACCAGTCATTTCAGATGTTTGGAAATTTCATAATTATCGAAGCACCATGCAAAAAAAAATTACTTCTCAGAATAGATATTTTTCAGTATTGTCCACGAAAATTACCGAGCGTGGTGGGTGAGTGTTAACGCTCTGACCATGCATTCAGAAGGGCGCTGGTTCGAATCTCCGTCTGAGCATCCATATTCTGGTTTTCCATGGTTTCCCCAAATCACTCCAGGTGACCGTTCCCTGCATCAATCCTTTCCCGCCTCTAATGATGTCGATGTTGACGAGGTGTAAAGCCATACTGGTACGCTAATAATTTATCCACTTACGATGGTGATCCCTTAGTTCGTGGCCTGACACTAATACACATGAGATTTGCATTCGGGAAGATGCGGTTTCGAATCCTTGTCCGGGCACCCACATCTGAATTTTCGCCTTGGTTTGTTCAAAAGGTCACTGCCGAATTTCTTCCAGTTACTTGCTCCCCGGTCCTTTCCCACTTCTAACGATTTTGACGTCAACGAGGTGAAGCCAGAAAAAAAAAGAAAGGCTTTTCCATAGCATTAATTTTTCGGGTGATATCCATACTAACCTGGTTGCTTACATATAAGTTACACACTTCAAGCACGTTCTTTACCCACCTCCGTATCAAAAATTGATCTGTAAGCGTACAATGTGCGTGCCGCTAAAACTAAAAAACGAGTCCCGGTACGATCAAGGGGGTTAAATGGCGTGGTAACCTTCAACCTTTATACATGAAGAAGGTTTCTGATTTTTACCTCAAGGGCGTGATTTTGAAGATAGAAGGGGTGGAAGTTTCGCCCTCTAGAACAGCGAAAAAACGAAACAATCGAAGAGCGCGAGGCACGTTTACGTTGCCAACGAACGAAACAAAAAGAACAGCGAATCAACGAAACAGTCGAAGAGCGCGAGGCACGTTTATGTTCTCAGCGAACGTGAATGAGCACAACGAAATGAACGAATTAAAGAATCATGAATTGCGACACAATCTTATAATAGAAGACTGCGGACGCAAGCCACCCATGAAAATATCACCCTACGAGAAGCGCGGACGAGGACAAGTAAACAGTATAACCTGAAAAATGAAGCACTCCACTAGGACCCGACAAAACAATATAACAAAAACAACCACTTCGTAATCGGAAAAAATGGATAACATCTAACAATTTTGCAACGCGAAAAAATTCAGTGGAGAAACACCAGGATTCTGTTGCATGAATGGAAAAATTCGATCACCTCCACTGGAAGCACCTCCACAGGAAGTTCTACATTACATGACCGGGGAAACTCCAGAATCGAAACACATAGTATTAATCCTCAGAATATCTCTGATCTTTACTGAAAAGACTGCAATTTTCAATCAAATTATCATATAGTTTTACAATTAACACAGCGCAAAGACAAACTTTAAAACATTGCGGCATCAACCCCAAAGACTCCTGCTTCTCTCGCGGTCTATACTATCGAGCAGAAAATTATAAAAATTTGTACATATATACCCCGGATAACAAAATGAAAAATGGTGTTCATAAACAAGTATTCGAAAAGTTAGAAAATGATTTCAATAAAAAAAAATTACCTCTTACATTTTAATGTTTATCATTTTATTACAATTACTACACTATCTCACATCAACTCTCTGAGCGAAGCCGGGTACCTCAGCTAGTAATAAATAAAGAACATCAGTGATAGGCAAGACCAGGCCAACCAACAAAATCGGCTGTTGTAGAACACATTTTTGCAAGGTATTGTGGAAGAAAAGAAAGGTATTGGAAAAACCAGAAGGTTATTTTCCGTTGATAGTTCAGGAAGTGGTATCTCGTAATTTAGACTATAAGACAATGATAACTTGTGTTTTTTTATGTTTAATGTCTCTTAACAGCGATGTCTTTATAGACGGGAAATGATGGGGGGGCAAGGAATGGGAAGGAATTCAGCCACGGCCTTTTGAAGGAAGCATCCAGGCGTTTTCATGGAGTGACTTGGGAAACCATGGAAAACCCAAATCTGGATACCCGGGCGGGTCAGAACGCTAACCGTTACACCACCAACCTCGGTGGTGACATTTATATCAGTTCAAATCTAATATCTTATTTAGTAGCAAGACAGAAGCAATTATGAATAAGCATGAAAACGCCTTATTTTGTAACGCTATATGCGCTGTTGAAAATGTATTTTTAATTGCCCAATGGTGGGTGAAATAAAAGATTTAAATAAAATATATACTATCTTATTATTTAATTAGGATAGGTGAAATGACAAAAGAAAAATCTGGTAAAATGATTTTATTCTTTACTGTTTACAATTCTGCATACATCATTAAGTACAATCAAATTTTTGTATGCAACTATTTCATTCCTTAATTGCCCAAAGTCAATTGTAGAACTGTAAGACACATGAATAGGATGAACGTTGTTGATGTGCATATCCATTAACTTCGACACTGAGGCAGTACATGTGTAGTAGTCACTCAACACTTTGTCAGCCAATTCACTCACAAACACCTTGTAGTATGCTGATGCGATTTAAACACTTTAGTTAATAAGGCCCACAAACATCATATCCAGGTTCATAATTCTTAATTACAATATTATTTACATCATCAGATACTAACAAATTTTTATATGCAATGAGTTCAAGTCTTAATTGCGCATAATCCAATTGATGAACTGGTATGTTCACTTGAGCTACACGAACATTATTAATAGTGCATGTCAATCAGTTTTTTGCACTGTATCCATATTGAAGTCTCGTAGCACTTTATTAGCTAGAATGTCCACAAATTCAGTATAATATCGTGCCACCAAGTAGCCCCACTTCTGCTTGACGGTCAAGGCGTTGGTCACCGGTCGGCTGCGCCGTCGACGAAGTTCCTCCAAGTAGACTGGCCGAAGAAGACCCCGCTGGAAGAGGATCGTCATTGAGGTGGAAACAAACAGTCTTCACCCCGGCAATCGTTCGGCAGGAGACAGTGTGCTCACCAAGTGGGATGCTGTCGCAGTGCCGCGTTGATAATCTCGGACAATACGTCCAATACCTGGATCAGGGACGTTCCATTCGTCGTATGTTAAAACAATTTTATTGTGTCCCACTTTTTCCAGAACAACAACAGGTTCAAACTCGTGTTTGGACGATAACCCTATCGTCAAACGTTTCGTATCACCAGCGTTGAGTTGGTAGACAGAGGAGAACAACATCACTAGACGAGGCATGGCTGCAAACTGACGCCGGGTGGGGCTGAAGCTGCGAGGGAGCGATAATTCGGGTGTGGTGCAGCTGTGCTCATTCAATTACGAACCCGCATCATGCAGCTGCGTGGGGTGCGATAATTCGGGTGTGGCGCAGCTGTGCTCATTCAATTACGAACCCGCATCATGCAGCTGCGTGGGGGAGCGATAATTGATGGCTTCCGGGTGTGGCGCATTCAATTACGGACCCGCATCCTGCAGCTGCGTGGGGAGCGATAATTGATGGCTTCCGGGTGTGGTGCAGCTGTGCACATTCAATTACGAACCCGCATCATGCAGCTGCGAGGGGAGCGATAATTGATGGCTTCCGGGTGTGGTGCAGCTGTGCACATTCAATTACGAACCCGCATCATGCAGCTGCGAGGGGAGCGATAATTAAGGGCTTCCAGGGTGTGGCGCAGCTGTGCACATTCAATTACGAACCCGCATTCAATTAAACTCCCCTAGTTCCTTGGCTCCCCTCCGCTCCAAACTGTCTGCAAAGACAGGTCCATAAGCAATACATGGGGGAAAAAGTGGGCTCACTCCATCCTCCATAAGAATACATGGGGAAAAAACTGTCCGCTGACCGCTGTACATAAGGAAATAATAAGATCAATCTGAGGTTACAGATGTGAGACCCCCTCCCCGCAATTCAATTAGCATTAATTAAAATCAATTAAGGCTCCCCGCCATGGGGGAAAAAGTGGGCTCACTCCATCCTCCATAAGAATACATGGGGAAAAAACTGTCCGCTGACCGCTGTACATAAGGAAATAATAAGATCAATCTGAGGTTACAGATGTGAGACCCCCTCCCCGCAATTCAATTAGCATTAATTAAAATCAATTAAGGCTCCCCGCAATTCAATTAAAATCAATTAAAATTAATTAAAATCAATTAAAATCAATTAGCGTTAATTAAAATCAATTAAGGACCCCACGCAATTCAATTAAAATCAATTAAAATCAATTAAGGACCCCACGCAATTCAATTAAAAAAACAAGATGGCGCCGCACAGACATATTACCACTACTTACCTCATTTTCCATTCCAACACATTCAGTCTCTGACCAACCTTTAAACTTGTAGAACTGAATCCACACTTCACCTCTGACTTCTTCTGAAAAGAGTCCATGACAGAAAATGCATTGTCGTCACCACGTTTATCCCCAGAGAAATCGCCAACTCTTCATCGTTATTATCGCCATCAGCAGGAGGCACCCTATGGTCTACTTCTGAATTGATTTGCAATGTTTTTTTTTTTTTTTTTAACTGCTAAACGTCTCCTATACAACTAGGTATTTAGAGACGGGAAAGGATGGGGGGGGGGCAAGGAATGGGAAGGAATTCGGCCAAGGCCTTTTGTAGGAAGCATCGCGGCATTCACCTGGAGTGATTTGGGGAAACCATGGAAAACCCAAATCTGGATGCCCGGACGGGGATTCGAACCGCCGTCCTCCCGAATGCGAGGCCAGAACGCTAGCTGTTACACCACCATGCTCGGTTTTCCAATGGTGGATTGAAGGTACATCATATGGTATCCCTTTTGGACGTTGAAGCTTGGGCAGTTGGTCTTTGATCCGGGGTGCTGTAATCTTGGAGTTTACTTGTTAAGAGCTAGCCCGTTATTGGACCACCAATGGTAGCCCGTTTTTGGACCATGCAGTACTTTAAGTTGATGGTCTCGGCAGCCATTAAATACAAACAAATCGAACAGGACAGGTGTCCTGCGTGAAACTCAGGTCATGTACTTTGAGAGAATAAGTAAGAAAGTGAGAAATTAAAGTTTACATGCCTTGAAAGTTTTGAGTTTTCAAATACAAGTCTTCCGATAAAACAATTTGCGCCAACGCACGTGTGTCGCAGACAAAGTTCATTTGCCCACTACTCTTCCCCCACCACTTGGTGTTCCTTTGGGTGCCATTCTCGTGCCTGCGTACAACCCTCCTCCCCCAATTTCAGCAAGTAGCCCATATTTAGACCCTAGCCCGTCTTTGGACCTTCTCCTCTATTTTAACAAACAACTGCGGAAGAAAGTGGCTACAATAATTACGCAATATTCCTTCTGGTGATTGCAAAGTTATGATATTAACAGGTCAGCTACACGTTTAAGAGGTTTCTACAGGGAAATAATAAATAATTCTTCTGCTGTCCTGTCTGGCTTGCAGCGCGATGACGCACTATAGATGACGTGTCTAAGGAGAGTCAGCAGCAGCGTGATAAACCTGAGCGCTGACTCTGACTGCAAAGTGCGTTACTGGACTCAGTATTAACCTCACTGCTCACAGCGACATTCGACAGGTTTCGTGGCAGAATATGACTGGGAAATTATTAGTTTTTAAAATCAAGAACAGAAGTGACTGTTACTCTGTTGACCATTGGTTTCGTTCGACTGATCACACATTTTAACCTGACTTTTGGGTATGAATCTAGATTAGTTTGTCCCATTGCCTCATTGGCCAAGGTGCCTGACTTAACTCTGAACAGATCCCCCCTTAAAATCTCGGT
>CM061920.1:287142056-287171265 GCA_031002005.1 Vandiemenella viatica
AAGCATCGATAACATATTTTACTCACAGTACCACAATTGTCCACTAAAATCTCAGGTATTAATTGATCGAATATAATTGAAACAGCTCTCAACAAATATCAACAACTATTTTACTATAATAACTGCGAGAGAATAATGTAGTGTTGCCTAAACTGCAGTCAAAAATATCATTTACAAAATTAGGCTATATTAGCTTACATTTAATATGAAGTACTGTAATTGCGGCGGATGTTATGATACAGTAGCAGTTTCTCTACTTATCTTCTACCGCATTTCACGAATTTTTGTCTTAATTTCTTTCAGTTTCAGGTAAATAGTTTAAACATTGTCCTCAATAATTTATTTGTCTATAACTACCTTACCCAAAGAAGAAAATATTCTTATTCCCCTTTAATGATTGAAATAAGGTACTAGTTTACTGTCATTTCCATCTCTTCCATTCCATGCACTACTCCTAATTTTCCTACAAATATCCAGACCACATTACACACACCTAGCGATCGGTTCGCTCTCCTCCTGTCTTCCGATGTCTCTTATATCTTTGTGTCCTTGGTCATATCAGGTACTAAACGTATTCTTGTATAATTTACAAAAACAAACCTAGCTGCCCTCCTTACAGCTCCTACACATAATAACAATAATGTGAATCCCGTACTTCGACACCATACTCAAGCGTTGGTTAGTCCTTCGTTTTGTTTTCTATGTGAGAGCGATCTGGAAGTTCAGAGGTTAAGGCGCTTATTTGCACCATGGGATTTATTATAACGGCATGACAAGGTATTTGGACTTTAGACCTTCAACAAGCCGTTGTTCCTCCACTAAATAAATATTGCCCATTCACACTAGTGGTCAGCTTATACCAGTTCAGCTCAGGTCAAAAAACACTATACGAGTAATCCAATGGGAGCGATCCGCTGAGGTCAGGGCAAGGCAGGTCAAACTGAAGATCGCGCCACCACCACCGGTCAACAACGGCCAAGACACGAACTGGGCTGAGCTGACCGCTAGTGTGAACGAGCAACAGTCAGTTCAGATCAGAACAGATCAACATAGAGGATGAATACCTAAAAACATTTGCTCGTAATCAATAAAAAAATACAAGTAAATAAAAAATGAATGTTTTAACATTATGTTATTTCTGATTATTATCAAGCCGACCAAATATAGTATAAATTCAAATATTATTACATATTTTCGTACCGCCAAGGGATCCTGTTTCAAAATTTAAAAATGCTGTGAAAGTATTTCTTGTATCAAAAACTTCTTTACGAGCAGTAGCACCCAAACAATGAATATTTGTAAATAAATGTTTCCTCTTGTTCGTCCTGAGAATCACTTTCTATGTTATCAATGAATCCCAGAAAAGTTTTTTTTTTTTTTTTTTGCTAAAATAAATTCGAAATCTAAAGTTAAAATACCAAAAACATTTTCCGCCACTTGTCTGGCACAGCATAGCCGGTAGTTTTTTAATTTTTTTTCTCTCTCTATTTATCTGCTTGCGCTTAAAACTTTGGATGAACCCAGAACCGTCGTCTTTTTTATCATGGCGTATTACTAGCCTCTTCATCAAAAATTGGTGCGATTTTAATTAATGTAGGTGGATACAAGAAAGGGGAAAAATTGATGTGTACGGAAATTGCCACCGGAGCGTGCATTGCATCGCTATTAAATTAAATATATAAAAATAAGAACGTTAGCGTAGAAAACGGCGTTTTTCGCTATGAGTAACTGAAATGAAGCGGCATCGTCTACGATTTGATCTTGATTGACATGACCGGTATTGTGTAATGTGAATTGTACTGGCGAAACTCTGGATAGCGAGCTGAGCTGAGCTGACCGGGCATTTATATTATATATATTAAAAAAACTTTGTCATTTTGTTTTTGTGCCTAGTAAGCTGACTGTTTTGGCATATTTCTTTATTGACTATTGACTTATCCTACTAGATGTCATGTTCAAATCCTCTTGTGGCTGAGCAGTTGACAAAGCTTTCGCTTTTAAACACTATTTACAATAGGGATTATCTCCGTTTTATATAAACCTCTTGTAATATTATATACTAGCATCTACCCGCTGCTCAGCACGCGCGAGTATTAGCCTGTATAGAAATACTCTGAGCTTTTTTAGTTTAGTATCAAATATTAACTTCGGGAAGCTAAAAATATAGATTTCATTTAAAGATTTTACTTTCTCTTTGTTACTACCTTAAATTCGATTTTCATACTATCGTTCGAAAGTTCTTTTGTTATACTTATATTTTAACACAATATATGAAAAATAAGAAATTACAGCTACGTGAAACATCATCGCTAATGGTCCAATAAGGAGGGACCGAGAATCAGTAGTCCTCTTGGTCAAAAATTTGGGACAATTTTCCGGAGGATAGAAAGTGCATATTAATGCAAAAACAAATGTACCGTAGACGTAAGGCAACACGAAAGTTACCATCTGCGATAGTTTTTGCAGTATATTCAGCATCCATTTATAAAAAAATATCTTTGTCGTCAACGATAGCATTTAGAACAACTAATCTAAAATTGCTGGCAAGTTTTCGTATACCATATGTATACATTCTCAAGCTGTGGGTAATAACATGTTTTCTTGCTTATAACTTCTATACACCCAACTGAATTTCAATTCATCCTTCTTCATCGTATCCCAAATTGAAGTGGTTATATTGAAACATGACCTGGACCAGAAAAAAATATGTCACCATTGCAACACGGAAATATAGACTCGACATGCACAGCGGTTGTTTTGTTTTGGGGATTACACGTCATCACTATCTTGGCATTCATTAAAGCAGCTTATTAATTACTAAAAATAATTGAATGCCTCATCCCTTTTGTTGTTCCAATAACATTATGGTTCAGGCTGAATTTCGACCTAGCCACAATCTATAGCGATATTACCGCTTCAGAATCAAACGATGCAGATGCACCCAAACGCATGAAATACATCTCTAAATACATTTTTGGCAATGACAACAATATCTATTTCAGGTTCAAAGTACGCGTAACAAAAATTTTAACAATTAATTTCGTTATAATACTTCAGTTTGAACTGCAAGAGTACTAAAACACGCGCAGTAATACATTACTGTATCGCGAAGTAAAGTTTATTCCTGTAGATAGGTTGAAATGTGGCCTGAAGCAGATTAAAAAACGTCGACATAGGCACAAGGGACTGTACGTATAACTGATTTTTACTTGCGATATCTCGAGAACTGCCGGTAAGCGATCTACTTGTAATTGTTTATCAATATCAACTATCAAACTGCACGATATATTGAAAACCTTGTACTATCGATACTAAGCACAAAATTACTTACCATAAATACTGTTACTTAAGAGTTAATATATTATGTATTGATTTGAACAACCCATATTTCTTAATTTTATGTCTAGAAATGTATTTAATTATTTCCACCATCCCTCGGTACATACAAGTCATTACCTATTTCCGCAGATTTTAATTGTGACTGTTAGCTCTAAAAAATTTAAAACACCATCCAAAATGCTTCTGTAGTTTCGGGCGGGTCCCGTTGAAATAATGAGACACACGCAGCTTGCTTATAGATTTATAATAGTATAGATACCGGTACCTTCAAGCTTTTTGACTCTTTGTAACCCCGTGCTGCATTAATGTTACAACCCCACAAAATATTAAGTCCTGAATCAATGACCCAATAATATAGCTGTAATACTCAACACATCGATGCTCTACGCAGCCAGAAATTTGGACGGCGTTCCTGGTTGATTATGTTCATTAGAGACGCGCGTGTTGTGAAGTGAAACTCGTCTTGACAATTCATAACTAGGAAAAACACAAGAATAGTATTAATACTTTTATCCAAAGTTTTTTAAATATCGGTATTTTTCTTTGATTTTTCATTACATGAGTTATAATGATTAAATCACCTAGCTCCTGATGGTTTCCTCAGGTTGTATTTTGTAATATCCTACTCTATTTTTTCTGCTTATTTGGAGAGGCTATTGCTCTAATATTTCCCCTTCCATCCTTGATCCCTAATGATCTTACTAAACAAGTTATCTAGTATTTCTTCCTCTATCACGTTCGCGGTAACTTCTTACCGACCCTAATTTACGCTATTAATAAACAGCTTTCGTTTTTATTATTATGAATATACCACAATTAATTTATTAATGTTGATGAAAATCATATCTGCTTTATTGGCATAAATATTTCCTAAAAATATTGATTTTGGCTTCCGGAGACTCTAAAAACACAGTCGTCTCAACTCACAGCTTAAAGATATAGTAGCACTGTTAGAATTATTTCAGTCTATTATGAGAGTAATAATGATATTGCTACGTAGCTTTTCAAGAACTTTCTCAATATCTGTTAATTGCTAAATCTCTTTCTACCTTCTTCTGGTCCCTATCCGTTCCGGGTGCCCTCAACCATCTTGGCTGCCTTGTCTCTGCTGGTTGATGCTCGGATTAGATCCGTAGTTGTCTTGGAGATCCATGTTCTCAGAATTTTTAGCCAGGATGTTCTCCTACCAGCACTTTCTTTCTTGTGTTTTCCCCTGGAGAACAGAATGCAGGAGCTCGTAACGGCTGTTGTTTCTCATGATTTGGCCATGGTTCTGCGCTTCCGTTTTTTATGCTTATCAACATTTCCATATATTTTTTTTTTTTCATTTTACGGAACACTTCAGCATTTTTGGTGTTATCCTCAAAATTCTTTGATACAGCTACATTTCAAAAGTTTCTAACCATTTACTGACTGTTTCCGTGAATGGCCATGTTACAACGATATACAGGAGGACAGAAAGCACTAGCAGCGCAGGAGTCTCATCTTCGTGGTAACTGATAAATTACGACTTGTAAATATACTGTTAATTTTATACACTCCTGGAAATTGAAATAAGAACACCGTGAATTCATTGTCCGAGGAATGGGAAACTTTATATACACATTCCTGGGGTCAGATACAACACATGATCACACAGACAGAACCATAGGCACATAGACACAGGCAACAGAGCATGCACAATGTCGGCACTAGTACCGTGTATATCCTCCTTTCGCAGCAATGCAGGCTGCAATTATCCCATGGAGACGATCGTAGAGGTGCTGGATGTAGTCCTGTGGAACGGCATGCCAAGCCATTTCCACCTGGCGCCTCAGCTGGACCAGCGTTCGTGCTGGACGTGCAGACCGCGTGAGACGACTTTTCATCCAGTCCCAAACATGCTAAATGGGGGACAGATCCGGAGATCTCGCTGGCCAGGGTAGTTGACTTACACCTTCTAGAGCACGTTGGGTGGCACGGGATACATGTGGACGTGCATTGTCCTGTTGGAACAGAATGTTCCCTTGCCGGTCTAGGAATGGTAGAACGATGGGTTCGATGACGGTTTGAATGTACCGTGCACTGTTCAGTGTCCCCTCGACGATCACCAGAGGTGTACGGCCAGTGTAGGAGATCGCTCCCCACACCATGATGCCGGGTGTTGGCCCTGTGTGCCTCGGTCGTATGCAGTCCTGATTGTGGCGCTCACCTGCACGGCGCCAAACACGCATACGACCATCATTGGCACCAAGGCAGAAGTGACTCTCATCACTGAAGACGACACGTCTCCATTCGTCCCTCCATACACGCCTGTCGCGACACCACTGGAGGCGGGCTGCACGATGTTGGGGCGTGAGCGGAAGACGACCTAACGGTGCGCGGGACCGTAGCCCAGCTTCATGGAGACGGTTGCGAATGGTCCTCTCTGATACCCCAGGAGCAACAGTGTCCCTAATTTGCTTGGAAGTGGCGGTGCGGTCCCCTACGGCACTGCGTAGGATACGACGGCCTTGGCGTGCGTCCGTGCGTCGCTGCTGTCCGGACCCAGGTCGACGGGCACGTGCACCTTCCGCCGACCACTGGCGACAACATCGATGTACTGTGGAGACCTCGCGCCCCACATGTTGAGCAATTCGGCGGTACGTCCACCCGGCCTCCCGCATGCCCACTATACGCCCTCGCTCAAAGTCCGTCAACTGCACATACGGTTCACGTACACGCTGTCACGGCATGCTACCAGTGTTAAAGACTGAGATGGCGCTCCGTATGCCACGGCAAACTGGCTGACACTGACTGCGGCGGTGCCCAACCGCTGCGCAGCTAGCGCCCTTCGACGGCCAACACTGCTGTTCCTGGTGTGTCCGCTGTGCCGTGCGTTTGATCATTGCTTGAACAGCCCTCTCGTAGTGTCCGGAGCAAGTATGGTGGGTCTTACACACCGGCGTCAATGTGTTCTTATTTCAATTTCCAGGAGTGTAGAAAGTAGCCTTGGATTTACGAATTCGTGACTATATTTCAACAGACGGATCCCATTGTCTGTTAACTTTGGTGCCAAGATTCATTTACCTTAATACTAATACACATTAAATGGTCTTCTACCCTTAGCAAACGAAATAGGTTCGTTAACTATATAAAACGTCAAAAGCCGTTACCTCATTTTCATCTTTGCGCAAGTCGAATTAAGTCCTCGGTAAGTTGTCATTGATTTTACCACCAGAGACATGAAAAATGTTTATTTTCTGAATTTGTACGACTGTCACTAAGATTCGAAAAAGGTTTAAAGTATTTGAGCAGTGAGACGTAAGTACCGAGTTTTCATTATGTTAAAAAAGAGTACACCACGGAATGAAAAAATATACAATAAGGAAGTAGTAGAAAATTTCACAAATGAAGACACTGAAATATTTACCAAATATATTAAACTTAATACAAACTGATGCCAATCAGGACAACGAAAAAAATATTTGACTTCTAAATGAGAAATTATATGTAGTTAAATAGAAGCATTGCCCAAAATTCATAGCATGAACTTACTGTAGACTCTAAAAAATTAAATTTAGTTTAAAAGGTGAATAGTATGTAATGAAACTTTTTTAAATACGTTATTGTTGTTTTAAGTAATCTTCCGAATATTTGTAGATGAACTAGATGAATGTATACAGCAGATGCGTCAGGTCAGAACTAAGTTATTCTCTTCACAAATTCAGAATGAACCGTACTTCATTCGCCTCTATAATGGTATCCTGAATGCGAGCCTTACAGGCAGGCAGCACAATATGGTACTAGCATGTGCACAGTATTTTCATTTTAGCTCCAGTCACCCTCATGTTTGTGGAATGTAAAATCTGAGAAAGATGTTTCCATAAGTCAAAGAGAAATTGAAAATCAGTAAGATATATTACACAGGTCTCCACGATGTATGTCCCAATAGAAATATGGACAAATAGTAGACAATTTCCTGTGCGGCGTTAATGAAAACGATTACATACATTTTTCTGCCATAATGACGGACGATTTCAAATAATGTAACAAAATTATTGACACTCCATGATGACATTAATTACTGGAAACTAAGGAGTTCATTCGGTAGTTACAGTAAGAACTCAGGAAATTGCTAGTTAAATTGGTTAGGTACAGTCAGGAAAATCTAATAACAATTTGAAGTTGTGGAGCTTCTTACAACAGACATTAAGTGAATGTGACGAACAGCTGTCAACAAAATATCTCTTAAACTGTTATTTAGTCAACTTCACAAAACTGGACACGGCATTGGCCAATAAACGTGCCATCAACACCGAAATTTTCTTTACGCCTAGTCGACGTCGAGGTCATTAGAGGCGGGATGGGACTGGGGACAAGGAACGGGAAGGAAATCGGCCATGGCCTTTTGAAGGAAGCATCGCGGCATTCGCGTGGATTGGTTTTGGGAAACAATGGAAAACCCAAATATATATACCCGGACGGGGATTCGAACCGCATCCTCTCCAATGCGAGGCCAGAGCGTTAACCACTCACCCACCACGTTCGGCTATATCTATTCATTTGTTTGTTTTTCCTTTGTGTGCTACTGACTTGACCGTTGATAGGAAGGTGAAAATATTACTTTTTAATATGTTGCACCAAGAAGAATTTAAATAATGCCAAGACTTTTTGCACTGTTTTTCTCAGTCAATACATATTACACAGATTTCTTGCACAACGTTCTTTACTTGTAGTAAGTTATGCAAACTTTAACGAAGTGCCATCCGCGTGTATGCTACGATTATAACAGTAACGAAAAAAAAAGTTTGAAGCAAATAAGTAGCAAACCACAGAATGAAATTTTACCTTTAAGTGATAGAAAGTGTTAGCACGGTAAATTCAGAACACGCTGCCTTCCTAAAACACACAACTTACGCTATTAGCTTTATTGATGATATGAAAATGAACTTCTTAACACCACTGATGCATTGAATTGACAGTGGAGATAAGTAGCACGTACAAAACTACTATCAGAAATCAGTATTTGTAAAGAAACCAAATACCATAAGATAACGTCCTGAGGTCATCTACTAGACTATACTTATGGACTGACTTTCATCGTCCAAGTAACACATTCTGTTGCAATTTGTTGCTTCATAATGCATCCTCTCTACTACCGTAGAACCACACCTATCGTATGAGTGATTGATCAGAGAAAGTATACGATTGAAGCAACATTAAATTAAAATCACTATCTTCTGCCGCTTGTAATTCCGATATAATGATAATTAATTACCTGTTAGGAGAAAACTAATTTTCAATGTTTCAAAATCTGGGTAATATACTCCAGTTATTATAATCAATCATCAGTGGATTTTACAGCAGTGATTACCACGTCTAACAATCGCTAGAAAAGTTATATAAAATATCACATTAATAAATTATAAATTCACCTTAATTTCGACTTTGAAATTCTATTTCACTAAGAAAGAGTTGTAAGTAGTCAACTGTAGGAGCATGATTGTCTTTATTGCAAGCTAGCTTCAATTATATTTTTGAAGTTACTGAAGAATAATAGGATATGTTCGCAATTAATTCTGCTTAAACCTAGTTTCAAAATCATTGCTAACCGACGTAAAACGTTTTGATGCTACCTACTAAATGACTGTATTCGAATTCCTGTAATTTTAGCTCATCCTCATATAAATAACTATGTAGAATTAACTAAAATGTCCTTCTGTAACCAAATGAAACTGTATTTTGAATTTTGTATGAACTCTCTTTCGGCAGTGGAGTTCTGTATCAAGTTATGAGAAGAGCTCCCGTGTATATACCGTACAAGACGGAATACGTATTCATATACTCATACAGAGTGGTCTGGTGGCTCAGTGGTTAAAGTGTTTGACTGGGGATCGGAAGGTCTCAAGTTCGAATTCCTGTCTAAGCGGGAATTTTCATTGGCCCTGAAACCGACCGTCACCTCTGGTACAGCTTGCTGTGTGTAATGTGAAGTACACCAGAGCGTTTCTGTGGATGGGATACCACGTTAAGCTGTAGGTCCCCTGTACCCACTAGGACCACTGGGTTAGGTTAAGGCGGCTACGACAGGGACGGAATGCGCAGCCAATAGAAATCTTGTTACCACTTCATTACTACCACAGGGAATTATCATTACTATTAAATGTGGATTTTAAACTCTCCGTAAAGCTAAAATCTTTCAAGTAATCAAATTGATGGGTTTACGTAAGGTAGCATGGAATATCATTAAAGTGTTGCAATAGCTACCAAAATTACGTGTTTTATAAGCTGGAAGTAAGATCAACCCCAGAATCGTCTGATTTTCGTAACCACAAGTAAACTGGCCTCGCATTCGGAGGACGGTGGTTCGAATTCTCGTCCGGGCATCGAGATTTGGGTTTTCCATGGTTTCTCAAATCACTCCAGGCAAATGCCGGGATGTTTCCTTCAAAAGGCAATGTCCAAATTCCTTCCCATTCCTTACCCTCCATCCTTTCCCGTCTCTAAAAACCTAGCTGTTAAGAGACGTTAAGCAGTTAAAAAAAAACCACACACACACACACACAAGTAAAGGGAATGACAGAATTTCTCAAGTTGCCGCGCATTCTTCCAGTGTCGTGATTGGACTTACTGTTTGACATTGGTTTCGAGCCGTGGATTATTTGACTATGTTTCTAACAGCCGAAAGATTTTATCAAAGCGGGAGAAAGTATATATAGCAGTACATACAGAACATCAACCAGAAGTACACGCCAATTGCAAACAGATCTTCGACGAACCAAAAAACTATGCATATGTGCGCGCTACGGAGTGAAGCATTAAAAACCATCATAGTCCAGAACTATACTATGAATATTAAAGGAATGAATATTTACTGCTACAAGACTGAAGGTTAAATCAGTTTTTTGTATCCATTTGAAGCATTAAATGCTACTTTTTTCATACTATTCCCATAATTATTTTAAACAGTAACTAGTCAGTTATATTCCATTACTTAATTTATTTGGGCTAGGATATATTGTCGATTAAGGACGATCAGGATGGCTAAGTCTTAAGAGCCATAAAATATAAAATTCACTGTTGGATTTAGCCTCAACGAATGTTTTCATTTTAGCACTCCATGTGCCAGCTCAAAATCTGCGGTAATATGGCCACCCAACTCATGTTATTTTTGTGCATTTTATCATCTTATTTCTATTAAATAATGATCAACTCACGTGGGAGTCAGTAAGGTAGAATATCTAATCTGAGAATTCCCCCGTCACAGTTATATTGCACGCTAAATCTAGTCTCCGATTTAGTTTACATGGAGTCCACTATCAATATCACGAAAATGTTTATTTAACTTCGTTCAACATTAAGAAAGCTATCGATACAGGATCGTGCATCCAGCCAATTTCCAGAAGCATTTACCGAGTGTGACGGGTGATGGTTAACGCTCTGGCCTCGCATTCGGGAGGACGCCGGTTCGTATCCCCGTCCGGGCATCCAGATTTGGGTTTTACATGGTTTCTCTAAATCCCTACAGGCTAATGCCGGGATGCTTCCCTCAAAAGGCCATAGCCGTTCCTTGTTCCCAGTCCCATTATGCCTCTAATGACCTCGACGTCGACGAGGCGTAAAGCCAAGCAAATCCGTCTCCAGAAGTGTTTATGCAGTGTCAAATAAGTTGTATTACCAACCGCTTAGCAAGGTATATGTTGCTGCAATGATCACCAAGCATTATGTAATGACATAACAGCTGCCAAAACTGATGAGAAAGTTATATTTATTCTGTTGTGTTAAAGAATGG
Organism: Vandiemenella viatica; assembly: GCA_031002005.1. NCBI lineage: Eukaryota > Metazoa > Arthropoda > Insecta > Orthoptera > Morabidae > Vandiemenella > Vandiemenella viatica. The sequence continues at coordinate 287,153,149 of CM061920.1, forward strand.
TACCAGAATGAGAGATAAAATACGCAATGAAACAAGAACAAGGAAATGTAATAGTAAAATTAAGAAAGCGAAATATTTATCATATATGTTAATTGTAATGCATTCTTAAACGACTCATGCTATGTTATAAAAAAAGAAATCTGTGTCTAAGTGAAAAATGCTGTATGGAAGAATTTAGCGAAATTCAGAGTTTATATTTACAATTTGAACCGAGTTTTTAATTTTTTTGCTGAACCACAATTATTATTTTTTAAATAATAAATCGTACTATATATTTGCGAAACGTGTAAGGTATATTGCGCAAGATATATGTTTATTCAGTTTGTGGTTATGAATCGGAAATCGGTTATGTCGCAGGATTCACCTCGGTGACCACGGAATACCAGCTAAAACTCAGATTTGAACCTGGGTGCATTGTCTCTGCTAAGTCCAGTGTTGGGGCGCGTTAACACGCATGGCAACACTGGTGGATGATGAAAAAGGGTGCTTTGGAACAGAAATGAATATTTCCCTGTTTTAGATAAATACAGCTTAAGAACTTTTATTCCAGTGAGTTTCTGGTAAATGTGTCTTTCGATCATGAAACAATCGTGGTGAGCTTCATAGAGCTGTACAGTAATTATGGGTGGCATTTCTTCAGTCTGTCTGCGCGCACGCTTTTGTGACGTCAATATACCTTGCCTAGCCACCTATAACAGTTGTTGTCTCCGCGAGGTCAAATAGTTCCACAGACTCGACGGTAGTTCCACAGATAATTTGGAGCCGGTCGAGGGGCAAACGGAATTAAATTATCCCAACAAATTGGCTGAGCAAGACTTTTGTAATTTGGTTTCTGCTCATGGCACCCGTTTTCAGCCGTCACTGTTCACCTCTAGCCAGAAAGGACAGAGTTCACTTCTGGCGAAACACTGCTTCCGGTGCTACAGCATCCTGTTTCGAAGATACCGGAACCAACGGAATTAAAGGAATTCGTTCATTTTTCTAACATGTTTGCCATTAAAACAGAAAGATTTTGCAGCTTAGCCGTACTTACACTATAAGGATACATTTTATTTATGGATACGAATGCAAAAATGGCTTGGATATCGGGCGGCGATATCCAATGGAATAACATGAAGAACAATTCCGATGAATATGGAGGATACTGCGGCACTCTATAATAGAATATTAGACATTATATTACATCCAAGGCGAACTGTGCCCTGATTTTTTTTTAAACTGCTTAACGTCTCTTAACAGCGAGGTCTTTAGGGATGGAAAAGGATGGGGGGCAAGTAATGGGAAGGAATTCGACCATGGCCTTATGAAGGAAGCATCCCGGCATTTGCCTGGAGTGATTTGGGAAACCATGGAAAACCCAAAGCTGGATGCCCGGATGGGGATTCGAACTGCCTTCCTTCCGAATGCGACGCCATAACGCTAACCGTTACACCACCACTCTCGGTGTGCCCTGAAGGCAGAGCTTAGACACTGTAGCAGACATAGTAAATAAGAGTATAGTACTAGCGGTATGTAGAGAAGTTCATAGCACTGTGATTATTGCTCTCATCCTATGTGATTGAAATGACTAGTTGTTGATGTATTATTTCGTTAACATATCGTGTAGTGATAAAGGAATGGAGGACTAGAAACGCGGTGAAATCAACCAAGTTTACTGTACATGAAATAATCATTCAAAACGGAATAGTAAATCGTTACTAAGCGTTGCAAAACAAATCTTGTATTAGAAACTTATGATATGGTTATGCGGTAAGAAACAAAGCATTGAATATTGACATTCCTCGAATGAAATGCTGTTTCTACTCTTTATCAGGCTGTTGGTTGATTCTACAAAATCTCCGAATTTTGTATTAATATCTGATTGAAGATCTCAATTATTTCGATGTCAAATATCATTTTTAATAACATTAGGGCATCTATGATGATAAATTTCAGTAAGAGTTTCTTCCAAAGAGTGACTGCCTACATTAACAGGCTATTTCACTATCCATATGATATTACTGAAGGAACATTAAGAGTATGATTTCATATGCAACAATGCACAAGAATATTAAGAATTTAATGCGGTTTTATTTTTTTCTTCGCAATGCGTATTCAAATGATAAACTTTAAAAAAACACATCATTTAAGTAATCATTATTTCCAGGAGTATAAAACAAGAAAGTTTCGGCGCAACCAGTCCCTCCAACAAAACGATGCACTGAGCTGACTTTAAAACTGTCTTGCTCTATTGGTCAACAACAACGCGATTGAACCTAGAACTGTGAATAACCTGAGTGTGTTGAGCTACTAACAACCAATGAAAGCGTAGAACTCACTCATTTCACTGTATCATGCACAGCTGTGTGTTTCCGTATTGGCACAATCGTTTCACCATATTCGAAAATGTGATAACGAGTTATGGTTAAAAGAAGAAAGTTGGTGTATCATACATGGGCTGCTTCTAAAAATGCTAATTAAAGAACTCAAATTAAAAAAAAAAATCCAAAACGCTTTATGTCTTCTACCAGATTTACATTCATAATGTTGAAAATTAGAACCGGTAAATTATATCAACCAATAGATGCTTTATTTGTGAAATTAGAGCAAAGAAATTTTTATACTAATTATATATACGTAAATACTTTGGCGCTCCACCTACATGGATCAACATAAGCTGTTTCAAGTGAAGAGAAACGAGCTACTACAAAACAACAACGATAAATAGACCTTGTAGCGGTCTCGTAGCTCAGTGGATCAATTCGCATCTCGATACTTCCTCAAGTGAGGTTCAGTGGGTGTATCAGTAAAAACTTTGCTTGTGTGTTACGATAGTGAAAATGGAATCGACGATACGAAAGAATACACCGAAATTCGCGTTCGACGCAAAGGAGACAAGACCACGTGCTTATGACTTCCATGAATGGCTGTACAAAAAATTCAGCTTGACAGACGCGGAAGTATATGGAATCAACGTGGACTTTGTGACATAAGCAGTATATGTTAAAATGACAAATGATAACTTGTTCAATACGATCGTAGAGAAAACTGGAGGGAAAGCCGACTACCAGAACCCAAATGGAACCGTAAGTGTATAAGCTACGCAGGGCTGCGGCTACGATCAGTAAGAGTTTTCAATGGACCACCATCTGAAATCAGTATTGCTAGTGTAACGGCAGCAATCCGAAACTATGGCGACATATAACGGCAACGGACGAAAAATGGAGTCCTAAGTTCAGATCCCCAGCAAACAACGGCGTGTGAAAATTGATTAAAAAAACAGACACACACATACACACCCCAACAACAACAACAACAACAACAACAACAACAGCAGCAGCAGCAACAACAACAGCAACAACAACAACAGCAGCAGCAGCATCAACAACAGCAGCAGCAGCATCAACAACAGCAGCAGCAGCATCAACAACAACAACAACAACAACAACAACAACAACAACAACAACTACTACTACTACTACTACTACTACTACTACTACTACTACTACTACTACTACTACTACTACTACTACTACTACTACAACAACATACACCTTCCTATATAATGATACAGGATTTCAAATCATTAATAATATATGAGGGATAGGCCAGACACATGCTCTATTTGCAGTGAACCAGGACATCTAAGATCTGAGTGTACAAAACGGCGACAATTACAACTTCCAAGAGTAAAATTGTCAACAACTGCTGAAACTGTAACAGCAAATACTGCAGTCACAGAAGCCAGTAAAGAAAATAGCAACACGACTTATGCAGAAGCCACGGCACAAGTCAACAGTGCAAACATAGGTCGCACTGTAGCATCAGGAAGTGAGCCACACACAGAAACGTTGGACAACACGGAAAACATGGAGATCGGTGTACAAGAGAACTCGGAACAGCACAGAGGGAAACAGGAAAGACGAGCTGAAAAGTTTGGTCAGGAAGAAGAGGAAATTGAAGAAGAAGAACCGGAACAGGAAGGACATGAAAAAGAAATTGAAGAAGAGAGTAGCCCAGAATATGTCATACATATAGAAACATTTACAAATTAAATACGTCACGAGGCAGAAGAAGACTCCGAAATAAAGCAACAATCAATAGCAAAGCCGAAGAACAAATATGCGAGAAGAGAATAACACGACAATCCAGCAGAAATGCAAATAATGATTGTACCAATACTGCAAGTCAATACATAGCGAAAAAAAGCCGAGCTCCAGGCGTACGAATAGAAAATAACGGTAAACTAGTAAAAAGAATAGCAGAGAAAGTAGAAAGAACGACAAATAATGCCAAACCAAGACAAGAAGAAGAAGAAGCAACCAAATCGAGAATGGAAAGGCAAGACACACCGAAGTACGCGTAGGATCAAAGGATAGGAGAAGAAGATAAACCAAAACCCCTCTCTATAGGCATCTGGTACGAGGAAGTAATGAAGGGATCTGATGAAGCGTGCAATAAACAATGACAACGAATCGAAGTTATAGCACTGCAACAATAAATATGTATAGAATAATTACGCCATTCAAAATAAAATGCCTAGCGGATTATATTAAACGAAAGAGTATTGATATTGCAAGAAGTGACTTTTACGGAACTAAACATCACTGGATACGACGGAATAATCAACTATTCCAAAGAAACCAACACGGGAACGACCCTCATGACTAGAGAGGGAATTGAGACGATTAATACAGAAACAATAACAAACGGCAGGGCCATAGCAACTACAATAAATGACACGCGAATAATCACTGTATACGCTCCCTCTGGAAATAACAACAGAGCCAAAAGGGCATATTTCTACAAAACAGAACTATATTATCTCTTGAGAAACACCACAGGCGCACTAACGAGGGGAGGCGGCTTCAATTGTGTACTAGCCCAAAAAGATGAAACCCCAAATTTCAATGGGTGCAGAGAGCTGACTAACTTCATTCGAAGGATGGATTTTCACGACGCATCGGAATGTATTCACGGAAATGCCACAGCCTACACACACGTCCCAAGTACCACGGCAATCTACGTGACGAATACTCTCCGAACCAAAACAACAAGTGCAAACATTTTTCCTCTAAGCTTCTTGGATCACATTAGCATGCGATGCAATGTCAACATGCAGAGACAACTAGTTAGCATAGGTAAAGGATTCTGGAAATATAACATCTCCTTGCTTGAAGACCCGGCGCTAGACGAAGAAATCAAAAGTGTCCGGAACGAATGTCTAAAAGATTGTAAAAAAAATATAAAAACATACTATTATGGTAGGTCGAACATGTGAATCCGAAACTAAAACGAACTTTAATCTCCTGCAGGACACAAAAGATTTATTGGCTGAACGGCACAATAGAGTACTATTACAGATACATCAAGGAATTATACCAAGAGCCCACCATAACTGTCGATAGAAACATAAAAATAAAAAAATACAAAGCCAAGATCCTATCCTTACAAATAAACTTCTGACAACGTCAAAACCGGCTGACATCGCAACCAAAGAAACGGAAGCCTTATACCACCTAACAAGGAGCACAAAAAGAAGGAAAAATACTTTAATAACCAATATAATTAAAGAAAATGGTGAAAACATCAAGGACGGAAGTGATACAATTAAAGAAATTACAGCACACTATAAAAATATTTTAAGTCAACTCCAACCAGAACGGAGGCAATCACCGAGTTAATATCCAACAACTCAAGTAGCAAAGCAAATGCGGAAGAATCAGCAATTCTAACAAGGATTTTTGACCAGGACAAAATTCAAGCATCGATAAACAAAGCAGCAAGAGGGAAATCGCCAGGGCCGGATGGGCTACCAATAGAATTTTACATGCATTATTAGCGCATGCTACGAAATAAGTTTCCAGATATTCTAAATTACATATGGCCCGAGGCAAATCATCCCACCGACTTCACGGAGGGCATCATAGTGCTTGTACCCAAAGGAAACCAAACATATCAATGAAATTCATACAATAACTTTGTTAAATTCAGATTTTAAAATACTAACAAGAATCCTCAAAACTAGACAGGAACCCCTTATGGAGAAAATCTTAGGACCTCACCAAACCAGTGCCATCCCCGGAAGTAGCATCTTGAATAGTGTGTGCGAATGTCGCGATATCATCAGCATAAACGCAGAAAAACATACACCATCAGCTTTACTATTTCACGACTTTGAAAAAGCATTCGATCGAATTGAGCATAATTACCTCTTAAAAATCGTGGAACATAAAGGCATTGGCTCTCCATTTCTGGAAGTAATAAAGAAAATAATTACAAAACCACATTCAAAACTTCTTATAAATGGATATCTTTCAGCGCACGTCAAGATAGAAAGATCGATAAAACAACGCACTGTCAACGGAGTCCCTCCTTGAGAAATGTCACCCAAGTTTAACAGGCATAGATCTGAATGAATACAAATTTACATGCAGAGGATATGCAGACGACATTTGCATAGCCCAAACTTCAGCGGAGGACATCCAAAAAACGCGGGAAATAATCACAACATTCACGGAAACAACAGGTGCCAAACTAAACCAAAAGAAAACTGCACTGCTCCCAATAAGAGATCGCACCTCCAACATACAACTGGTATGACCAAGTAGAGGAACATAAGACCTTAGGTATTATTTTTCAAAAGAACGTTTTGAAAACAATAACCAAAAACTGGCTCATAACATTACCGAACATTAGTGCCGTTATAAACATGCACCGTGATAGAGACCTGGATGCAATACGGAAGGCTAAAATCATGCAAGTGTCTTTATTGAGTAAAATAGTTTACATCGCCCAAGTAATGCCGATACCCGACACAATTTCAGATCGGATACTGAGAAAATTCCACTTCGAAACAACTTATGCAAAAACAAAAGTATGCACTTTACACAACAAAAGAGATTTACAAAATAATCAAATCAACACATCAAACCACAGAAACAAAATCGAAATTAAAAATCCATAATCCACCTGGAGCAATATCTGGAAAAATATAACCATTAGAAACCTAAATTATAAAATCATTGTGGTATGGCGTGGTAAATGACATCTCAACCAACATTTTATGAAATACATCTATCCCCGAAAGACAGATGCAGAAAATGCGGGAATACTGACACACTGATGCACAGAATAACGTGTGACCAATACCAGAGAACATGGACGTGGGCATGACGAACAATAGCCTTCCTTCAAAGAACATCCCCTTTAACTGTGAGCATCTAGGAAATATTGAAACCTGACAAAATGAGATATCCCGAAACGAAACACAACACGGTACAATGGATACTAGGCAATACTCTAGCTTATGTCCTGCAAACAGAAAAGAGTATTTACGACGTATATATAGAACATATAAATATTCTTTATTACAAAATAATCCAAACTCAAAATTATAAAAAAGACTACCCACGGATGCTCGATATAATAATGACAGAAACATTCCAGTGATCACAATTTAACCAAATAAAACTGTTTACAGAGCCTGTCAAGAACTAAAGAAAGACTCGTTGAATCAAAGGAACAAGAGGAACCAAACTGAATCAAACTCAAACATTCAGAACATAAAGGACCTGATAAAAATCCAACTGATGAAAAGTACCATTAACAAATACAAATCTGGAAAAGAGAACAATGAAATCCAAAGTTATTATAAAAAGGTATAAAGCCAGGCAAAGAGCCAACCATTGGCGAGCGAAAGGTACGGCTTATGGGGAGGAAGGAGGCCTCCCCCCCCAAAAAAGTGGATAAGACAACGTTTGCTTTCATAGAGGTCGATGCTCTTGTCCCGGGCTCGAATCCCGTTAGATACAAGAATTTTGAGAGTTGTGATTGATCATATGAGCTACGCCAGTATGTTCCGTGTTTCGGATTCCACGTTAAATTGTTGGTCCCCTATATAGCAAAATTCAAGTTAAGAAAAGGATTAACATGGTCTTAATATGCTCAAACCAATATATTTACGCGCTCTCAATATCACAAACCAGTGATATGATTTTAAACAACTTTCGGAAAATTTTTGTAAATATTTATTCACATAATTCACTCTAATAGTTGTGAGAGAGAAAATAGCACTGGCTTCCTACTATGTACCAACATTTCCTTTAGCAAATGAGGTTATACGTGCATACATTTAATTTATACTTAAACTTTCCACTAATATTTAGCTTAAATTACTTCACTGTTCCTGGTAAAATGTTTAGCATTTTCCTGAATAATTTATTCTAGCCCCTGATTCTCATTCAGAAGAAAATTATCCCACTCCATTCTATATGAAATCAAGTATTAGCTCGTGGTCAAGGTTGTTCTCCTGTTCAGCCTCTATAGCTCCCATATTTGAGACTAATTATGTGAGTCACACACTCCCTCCCAATAGGCAAGCGACGGTCAGACTTCGTTCTGAATCATAATTTCCACTTCATCCTCGCCAGCAAATACAAGATTCTGAAACTCTCTCCCAACTGCCCAATTATCATGTCTGATTGAATTTATTACCAGACGTTATTACACTTTAAATCATCCTCAAACAACAGATGGTTTGCCTTATAATCATAAAAGACGTCTATTTTTATATTTTTTACCTAATAAGATGTCTATTTTTGGCATTTGTCTTCCTTCCATCTTGATAAACTAAACCAGGGGTCCTGTCTAGATCCTACTGTAGTCGTTCATCTGCCCATACAGCTTCTACCACGTTTTATACCATGTTGAATGCCTTGGAGAAATCCAGTGCTACACTGATTAATATCGCTTATTTAATTATACATATCTTGTATGAAGCCCAAGAAATGGGATTCTGATGAATACACTCTCCTGAACCAATGATACTAATTTGCAAACTATTTATTTCTTCCAATATCAGTCTCCTCTATATCTTACCTACCACTGACGTCAAACTTATCAACCTGTAATTTTCTAACAATTTTATCTCCCATCATTTTTGAACCGATGCTACTATGGCACTTGTCCAAAAATGTCGTCACTAGGAAGTCTCCAGATTCAGTCTAAAGTATATCTCAAGGTATGATACATTGATGTATCATTGTATTTTTAATACATCCTTAGTAATACAGGGCGTTCGCCGGGAAACGCAACCCACTGTTAGCGCTACAAGGAAGAAACTGCTCGCGGCGAGCGAGCGGTCAGCTCCCGGCATTTTTCGACCGTCGGCCGCGGACTATTTCATAAACTTGTATGTGATAAGCATTTAAATGTGACGTAATTCATTAGCTTACCTTATAAAAGATGCTGGAAGTGTTGACACTCTTGTGTAATGCACATTTCACATCTTCTGAACATATTTCGAGACACACGCTGCCCTAACTGACTTAATGATTTTTTGGGTGACTGTTCTAGTCGAAAAGCGATATCGTCAATTTTCTCCTCTGTGAGAATACGGTTGACCGACAGTCTCTTTTTGTTAAAAAATGAACCCGTTTCTCTTACTTTTTTAACCAGACGCAGAATTGTTGATTTAGCTGGCAGTAAAGCGCCAGGATATTCGCGACGAAATTTACTGCGACACTTTTTAAACGACTTCTTCTTCACATATGTATCGTAGAGAAATATTCTTTGTTGCAAACTGTAACGTACCATAATTTTACTCACACTCAAACACGGTACAGATTAGTAAGAGTATGAAGCCCCAAACCAGCCAAACCGCAAAGAAACGTTTATTCACAACACTGATTAATAAGAGACTGAAGTCACAAACTAGCTACAATGCAAAGAAACCGTTCTTAACAATGTAAGGGTCACTGCACTGCACTGTTGGGGCAGCGGAGGTGTTAAACAGTGCGGTGATTCACGGTGCCGCGTGGCGGAAACTGCTGGCCCCGCTGTCCGAGCAAGTTGCCGACGGCAACAGACTGGGAGGGTTGTGTTTTCCGGCGAACGCCCTGTATTATCCATACTCTTTACATTTTCCAACTTACCCAGCTCCATTATAATATTCCCACATTCGTTCTCTGATTTCCTAGCCTGTTCATTTATGTTTACCTGGAAATGATCTCGCTTAATTTTCCCCTGCCTGTCCTGCTTCATAACCCTAGTGGTCTTATTAAACGAATTATTTAATATTTTTTCCCTATCTCATATTATCGGTAATCTTTTCTCTAACAAAATTTACGATTTTAACAATTAGGCCATCTTTTTTAAATTTATTGATTCTTAAACTCTCTTCATAAAATAATTAATATTCATGAAGAGATGCTTTTGCTAAAAGAATTCGCCATAAATATTGACCATTAGAGTTCTTTAATTCTTCTATCTGAACGATGAGAATATTATAACGTAGACCTGTACATTAATGTATATTCTATTGCACCCTGAAGATCCCAAAAGACAAAGAGACAAAAGCTGTACATATCCACATTTCTATCTTTGTTCAGTTCAGTCAGTCGACTGGTAGTTTATCGTCAAAGCAACGGAAATGGTTCTTTTATTTTTTAACTTGTGTTTCTAAAACAAGCTCTCTATGGGTGATCGAGATGTCTGCGCCGTTTAAAGTATTTGACCAGAGAGAAAACAGTTTTAATTTTTTTTTTGTTATATTAAAGAACAATATTACGTGGAATGAAAAAAATAAGGCAAGACTAGGGCAAAGTCATAGCAAAATGATGAAAGTTAAACATTTAGGAAATATGAGAAGAGCAATACATACTTCAGTGTCACGGAAATTGACCCTTCATTAATTTAACAAGTAAGGACAATTAACCCATACTTACTGTGTATAACAATAATTATCGAATTGTTTATTGAACAATGATACAGACCGCTGTTGTCAGAAGATGGACCATTATCAGGTGGGACCAGTATCCGGCGTACTGGAATTGCGAGAGTATGGAACAAATTCGTCGCGGCTGATTGATTAGATAAGCTTTGCAGCAACTGAGTGATGGATTTTGCATTTTCCAGTACCCACTATTCCTCAGAAATCACAACACTGAAATCGCCTGATGTTAGGGTTGGCTCGAATCTCCCGTCTGGATCAAAGCATTAGTAGTATAGCGACTGAGAACGAATTCCGTGACTGCTGGATGAAGGCTAGTCAGCCTTAAGTGCTTGACTGGTCGTCTACAACGCCTCAGCCGCCACCGGGCAACAGTAAACACACTCAGAGGGATGCCACTATATCCCGTTCACTTCGAAATGGCGGCTCAAGGTCACGTTCCCCTGGACCCGCTTTTCACCTCTTCGGCCTATCCCTTCCTTCCTCTATCTCTGTGTCCGGGAATGAGGAAGGTTAATTTCTCCTCCGCATTCAGAGGTAAAGGCTGCGGAGAGAGGATAGAGTAGGCTGACCTTGTGATACCTCTGTTAACTGAACGGTCTATAATATTACCTGAACTGATGTAACCACAAATGTGTCTTTGTCCCCACAGTGACCACTACCACTCAGAAAACACGAGACCATGTGTTAACTGGGACAATTATATTTATACAGGTATCCACATCTTAGGTCTTTAACCGGGAGGCGGAAAGAAGGGGTTGACAAAGTGTGACGTGGCATGACAAAGGGGAACGAGGGGTAATAAGCTTCGCGATATCACGTTGGAAGTACTGTTTGGATCTTTCATAAGTTCTGTACTAGGTATGGCCGAAAAATATCGTCACAGCTACATTCAAAACGTGACCGGAATGTCATAGTGACAAAAAGTAAATGTGACAGAATCTGGACGTGACTGAGTAACGTTCACGTGATAACGTTTAAGGCGCAATCTGCGATCTACGGAGAATCACGGTTTCAACGGAAAGTATTACAGTGAGCGAAAGGAATACATTATACAGCCACACCATACGTGACATCGTTTGGCGCGGAGAATGTGAATCCTGAGTTATAAAGTAAAGCAAAATGTCAGTTTTGTACCAGCAGTTAGCAGAGTAAGCAGTGTTCCCCTCGTTTGTAACAAAAAATAATGAATCAATTAAGAACAAAAAGAGACTAACGTCTCCTTGGTCCATTTAAAGTTAATGAAGAAACAAGCTACCTGTGAAACATTTGTAACTAAAGATTTAATTAAAAAATGATTTAATTCACAGCTTGTTGTCGTCAAATAAAGGTTTATGAGTATTGGACTGAGAGGAAATTTGGTTAATATTAATTTTAAGAAGTCGTGATATTTTCATTCTTTAATTTCCTGCAGACATGATATTAAATGATTGCATCACCAGTCTTACTACCATGATACATTCATGAATGTGATATGTGGGTAATTTTAGCAGTGTAAAGTAGCTGAAACTTTTTTTTGTAAATGCCTTATTTTTAGGATGAAGATGTACCATAACACAAGTATCCTTCCAGAATAGGGATTTTGGTTTGACAAGATACATTCTGAATATAATAAGAATTTTTTGTGGTGTTCTAATTCACATTTTCAGAGTATTTCGCATCAGTATGGATAGAGCATAACTTGTCAAAAACGAGGTTCAGTCATATAACTAGAACACCATTCGGTAGCTACTGACCAGGTTGTAGATACATCATTATTGTTCTGTAAATATATTTGTATTCGGTTGCTATTATATAAATAATTGAATATACTTATGCTATATAAATGAAGAAGTCCAAGCATAAATACTGCTAAACAGATTACAGCTAACAATTTTAACGAGAGAGAAACATAGAGATTTGAATGGATAGCCTCGGCCCCATCAGAATGACATTCCCTGTTTGACAATCAACATGAACTTCCCCGCAACACCTGGGCTGCTCTCAACAGAGTTAGATCTTGCCGTGGCAGATCTGCATTATATATTTACACATGGGAAAATGAGAGATTCAGCGAATTGCTACTGTGGTGAGGAAGAACGAACCATCTGTCACGTTACCTTTGATTGCGCACTTCGAGCCTTCAGGGGATCACTGAAAAACTTCATAAATATTTCAGATGAAGCTTTACATTGGCTGCACTATGTCTATTTTGAATTTCAACTATAATTTAATGTAACATTTTGTTAACGTGAGACAATTGCATATAATTGTATTATTCATTATGTGCTATGGCCAAAAGATAAATATATAAATATTATATAGATGATCATAATTTTTAACCATTTCTGCCATTCAGGCTTACTACATTAATGTATCTGAAGTGTCACGCTAATTGCAACATCAGAAAATGTTTAATTAATTTAATTTATTAAAAACTTATCAATTTATACTTTGCATGAGGGGACGGGAATTAATCAAGGCAACGTTAATTTTACGTTTATAATATCAGGCAGAATTGACATTTAAATTTATTCCACATAATTACAAAGAATGATGGTTATTGAGTTGATTTGTGCCTAGGCTAACTTGAGTCTCTTTCCCCATAGGTCGTGTCGGGTTGACTGATTTGGCGCCGTGGTGAGAACACACGCAATAGTTTTTATTGGTACTTGCCCCGTTGTCTTGCACCGGTGATGGCTGATGTGGTTCCTTTGAACTGGTGATGGCTGATGACCCTGTCGTGGAATCAGCCTTCCCTTCACATGAAATTAGATGCTGGAATCGGCAGATCCGTCGGTGCGCGCTCCTCCAAACACGAACTGCGAAGATAGGATCGAACAAGAGTCGATCCTACAAACACTGGTCGACGGTACCATGCACGCGACACAATCAACCGTTTCGCGCACGTGAACTTGCGGTTAACACCTCCGCGAAAAAGTACTGGAGCGTCTGCCCTATACTGCCAGTCCGCTCTCCCCCGCTCACCCCCCTTTGTCTTCACTCGAGTCCTCCCCCCGCTTAATAGGTCGCGCGGGCGGACGGGGTGGACGCATTGTCTGCGTGTCCTTGCATTCCTGCTAGTTGCCTGGTTGCCAGCTCTTGACCGTCGAACAGTTCGCAAGATTAGGTGGCATGCAACTTAATGTGATGTGTCATTACTGTATCCTATGCAAATCTTGTCACAAATTACAGAATTCACATATCTGGCTGCTTTTTCAGTACTTATTTCTTTGCATATCTCCACTCCCCCCCCTCCCCCTAACCTTTACCCTGCAGTCTTGGACAGCTCAGAATCATCCAGTCAAAATGACATTGTCTCACATCACTTTTATTCAGCACCTTCCACTCGTGTTTCACCACACATTCTTATAATGTTAGTGATAGAAATTTCACATGTAAAATGAAAAAGTCATATCACGCCAAAACCTGCAATATTTAATCCAAAAGAGGATAGATTGATTAGATTCCTGTATAAATAATATTCTTCAGAAATTACTCGGATAAAAATAATGCCACGATCATGGCTTTTTTTTTTTTTTTTTTTTTTTTTTTTTTTTTTTTTTTTTTTTGTCTTTAGAGTAAGAATTCATGTAGTTATATACAGGGCGTTCGCCGGAAAACGCTACCCTCCCAGTCTGTTGCCGTCGGCAACTTGCTCGGTCAGTCCCGCCAGCAGTTTCCGCCAACCGCCACCGTGAATCACCGCACTGTTTAACACCTCCGCTGCCCCAACAGTGCATTGCAGTGACCCTTACATTGTTAAGAACGGTTTCTTTGCATTGTAGATAGTTTGTGACTTCAGTCTCTTATTAATCAGTGTTGTGAATAAACGTTTCTTTGCGGTTTGGCTGGTTTGGGGCTTCATACTCTTATTAATCTGTACCGTGTTTGAGTGTGAGTAAAATTATGGTACGTTACAGTTTGCAACAAAGAATATTTCTCTACGATACATATGTGAAGAAGAAGTCGTTTAAAAAGTGTCGCAGTAAATTTCGTAGCGAATTTCCTGGCGCTTTACTGCCAGCTAAATCAACAATTCTGCGTCTGGTTAAAAAAGTAAGAGAAACGGGTTCATTTTTTAACAAAAAGAGACTGTCGGTCAACCGTATACTCACAGAGGAGAAAATTAACGATATCGCTTTTCGACTAGAACAGTCACCCAAAAAATCATTAAGTCAGTTAGGGCAGCGTGTGTCTCGAAATATGTTCAGAAGATGTGAAATGTGCATTACACAAGAGGGTCAACACTTCCAGCATCTTTTATAAGGTAAGCTAATGAATTACGTCACATTTAAATGCTTAGCACACAAGTTTATGAAGTTTATGAAGCGTAATTATTATGAAATAGTCCGCGGCCGACGGTCGAACAATGCCGGAAACTGAGCGCTCGCTCGCCGGGAGCAGTTTCTTCCTTGTAGCGCTAACAGTGGGTTGCGTTTCCCGGCGAACGCCCTGTATAATTATATTAAAAAGTCCAGACTTGAAGGTTGGTTGGATCATCCTGAACGAGGCATACTAATTCACTGTGTCTCTGGGATGCACATTTTAAAGTGGAATCTGAACCACAATTATCTTTGTCTAAGATCACTGAAGTGGAAGCAAGTAGTTCTTGAAGTACCGTATATCGAAGTATTGCCCATTCTATCATTGCATTGATAATTTTGTTAATTTGTAGATAGAGATGTAGAAATCAGAAGTCTGAGTAAATAATAATATTAAGGTGAAACCATTTCCTATCTTTCCATTTGTGACTTGTAGCCGTAACACTTTTACGGTATGCAGATAGTTTAGAAATATGACTAACTACTCCATATTACTCCTAAAAACTAAATACAGCTTGCAAAGGTCACTGAGCTACTGTTTTAACTTTACTGGAAGGTTAATCAGACATTGAACATTTAGCCACAACTCTTTTTATTTTAATCAGGATTTTTTTTTTTAATTCTCAATCTGTATTTCACTGTCCTAACAACAGAAGATGGGAGTATTTAAAACAACAGTAGTTTCTGACATGATGTATACATATTTGCATAAGCTTTAAACACTTAATGTAATGCATATCTTCAATTTGAGAGTAATGAAAAACAAAATGTTCTCTAATTGCTTACATTGTCTGTTTCCTATACACAGAACTGAAACACGCTTTTCGGTTTAGGGACTACAGAATAATTTTCACTGAATATAAGACGTGACAAAGACTGATGAGACAATGTTTATCAGTAGTGTTTATATAATTTTTGTTAAATGTGTTTTGTACAAATAAATGTTGGAAGTTAAGAGAGGATGTAACATGAAATTAATATATGGAAAAAGATAATTTCCTGCTCATCTTGAAGGGTTGTAATTTGGAGTCTGGCATTATGATAAACTTCTAAAGGCAAATTTTTAACAGTGTGCTAAGTTTTAAAGGATAAAACTCGTGTACAATGATTACTTACCGAAAGGCATTTGCTTTTAAGACTACTGTATCAATTCTTTTTCCTTGAGAGATTTCGAAATCTCTGTAAAGATATTAAGTGGTGTAGCAAATACCAGAAGGCAGAGAATTTATCATGGATCGGAGGGTGATGTTTTTCTAATTTAAAAAAATTGGAATTAAAAGTGCAAGAATTACATTTTTTTTTAATATTTTGAGAGTAATTGTTTGAAACCACTGCAGTTTGATTTTGAAATAAAGAAACTATAACTGCTCTTGTTGTCAGACACTTTACATTACAGCGGCAATGTCATAAAAATTAGAAAAAGTTATTATGTATAACTCATCTTGAAAAATTATTTGGGTAATATTAACACATTAGAACAATTATGATAAAAATATAGGATTTTTCAGGTTAACTATATTTTTTCTCCAGTAGTGAAATATTCGAATTCCACAAATTCAACAGATTCCCGATTAACAAAATAATCATAGGCTGAAGATATATTGCTTTTATTAATGAAATTAAAATAAAAACCTCTACCGCTGCAGAAAGTATTAACTACTTTTTGGTTAATGCAAATTAGAAAGCTCCCACTCAGTTGTCTGAATGAACTCTAAAAGTGATTTTTCGTTGTTGTGTTTCACTGACAGTGACTTTCTATGCGTTGCCACCTGGTGGCAAGTATTAGCACTACTCCATAAGTGACCGATTCACAGCTAGCCTCATTTGCATACTAAACGTGACTGTTTTTTGTTACATTTCACTGTACCAGTGATTTTTGTACAAGTTGCCATCTGGTGGAAGTTATTAGCATTATTGTTTCGACGTGACTCAGTCACAGTTAATAATAACTGTGAGTTTCGAGTCACTGTAACGGATGTACGTTCGTGCTTCATGAGTTGCAACAATTGAAGAGAAGAATGTTACTACAAATCACCTTAAAGTCAATAAATATAAAATCAAAGGATATACCTAAAAATTTATAAATGCTTAAGACGTCTATTATTATGTTGCAGGGCCTTATGGGCCCTTTTCAGCCAATTGTTTACCATTTGCTCCCATTTTTATTTATTTCTTTTCATAGTAAAATGTTACAGTTTCTTTTTACAACAGATATTCATTGAGGATATTAAAAATTTCCACAGATTATTTATAGTAAAGATTTTACAATAAATGTAGCTTCTGGAAAACATTTTTGGTTGTTGCGTTGTTTGATTGCATGGTGTATTTGAAAAGATACCAATTGAAGGCTTTGTAGTAGTTATTGAACTTGGAGGCAGTGTGTAGGTATATTTGTCAGTTTTAATAATGAGAGAATTTACGATATTTTGGGGTCTACATTGTTGTCTGATTTTAAAATTTGGGCCAAGATGTGCGGTTTGTAGATATGTTTAATTTTGAGATGAGTGACGACTATTAGATTTCTTTGCACTTATTTGTTCACATTCTTCACTCTATAAACTGCGAGAGAGAAAAACATTTCCTTTAGCAGCCCGTGGGTGGTGGATGGCTGGTAACGTTCAGGCGTCGGTATTCCGGAGGATGCGGTTTCGAATACCTGTTCGGCCATCCAGATTTGGGTTTTCGATGGCTTTCTAAATCATTCCAGGTGAAGGCCGGAATGATTCCCTCACAAAAGCCATGGCCGCACTGCTTCGCATTCCTTGCCCCCAGAGCGTTCCCGCCTCTAATGACCACATGTCGACGAGGCGTGAGGCCAGAAGCAAATGAGGTTATATTTGCTTTTATTTAATTTATACTTAGAATTTGGAATTCTACTATGATTTAGCTTAAATACCTTCATTGCTGGAGCAAATTGTTTAACATTTATCTGAGTAATTCATTCTAGTCCCTGACTCATCTTCAGAAGAAACTTGTTCCACTCTCTTCTGCCTGAAATCAATCCTCCTTTTCATCCCCTAAAGTTCCCGGATTTGATACTCATATTGTGAGTAACTTACCCCTCCACCATAGTAAAGCGATGATCATACCTTCGTTTTCCCT